>CM059036.1:12205833-13445000 GCA_030279155.1 Forsythia viridissima
ATTTCGTCTGGATGGTTTCAGTGCAATAAAGCCCCGAGTCACCCATTCACCTTCAGCCGATGAAAATATAGGAAACCATTTCTCGTACCTTTTAGAAGACAGGCTCACATCTCCTGCTGTATTGTATATTCAAGTATCTGCCCTTCAGGTATTGTTGAAACATTTCTGTGCTGGTCGATTTATCATATCTGAAACCAATGTTCTAAAGTCACAAAATCAAAAGATCATTTGGGCTTCATTGGACACTGGTGGTCCAAAAACTATTCATCTTTTCAGGAAAGACAAAATATCCCTTACGCATAAGGCCCAAGAGTTGAAGCAAAAACTAGTACTTAAAAAGATAATATTTTTGTCCTGTGTAATATTGGCTTTACTCAACATATACGCAATATCCTAGTATCCAATTTTAATCTTACATTGAATAGAAGTTATGTTTAATCAAGTTAGAATAACCTAATATGGTTCTATCCAACAATGGATAATGAAAACTGACTACTTTGCCTATGATATTTTTCTAAATATTTAACTATACCATTCCTGTTATGATTTTCCCTTCCCCACTCTTACCCCACTCATTTGCATCTTATTATTAGTTGGTTCATCACCACCACCAACCCTCTTCCCTCGACCTCAACCAATGTTTGCCCGCCACCTCACCACAAATCTGATATCCAGTCTCCCTTTTGAACACTCACTGCCCATCCCTACAAGCACAAAAGAGGGGACACTTCCAGGCAGAAAAACTTCAAATCTGGTTGATTTGTTAGAATTTTAGGGTTCAGGATGAACTGATTATGGTTGTAGTGGCGATGGTTGGTGAGGTGATGGTTTTGGAGGTGGGTTAAAGTGAGGGGTGGCTAGTGATGGTGGTTGCAGCTGCAAAGATGATGGTCCGACTGGAATATGGTGGTCTTTTTTCCTTTTTCTCTGTCTCTCTCTTTTCATTTTTTTGGGTAAAAAGACGTAGAAATGAGTCCTAGCCAAGATGTGGACATGAAACTTACTCCATTTTAACCCCGTTAATTGTCATTGAAAAATCTAAACGAGATTAATAGATAAAAGACCCCAAAAGTAAGAATCCTTGATTGTAACGTTTTATGATTTGCTATCCTGCCTTCTCCTATGCTGGAACTAAACAGTGGGAAGTTTACGGAATTGCTTGGAGAAAGGTGGTCAGCAGAAAGGATCTAGTGCTTTAGAAAGGACAGATTATTGGATTATTGATCAGTTTTGGACACTAAATGATACTGTTGGCCCTAAACAACATGAGGGATGAGGAGGGTTGGAAGAGGATTAAGAAGTTTGGGTAATTGTTAGGAGTGAGTGACAGGTGTAATCACGTGTCAGCTACCAGCTTAATAATGGGTAGTGAAGATTAGGTGGGGGTGCAGACAGAGAATAAAATGCTCATAAAAAAGAGTAAAGAGAGGAGCTAAGTTGAAGCAAAAACAAGAACTTGAAACTAGAAAGCTTGGGTATTGATGAAGGTGGTAGGGAAAGCAGATGGAGGAGTAGAGAGTTTTGGATGCAGGAATGAATTTCGTGTATCACAGAGAAGTTATTTTTGTAATCAGCATTGCAGTTTTTTTAATAACGTCATGGGGAATATCTATAATACTCCTCCTTTTTTTCATTTTCTTTTTTTCTTTTGTGCCTTCCTGCGTGTTTTTCCTTTGTTGGCAGGGGGGATGCTTTCTTGGTGATGTCACTGTAGGACTTAGTTTGGTTATATGTAAGGACTTTGATTATGATGGATTATATTTTTGACATTTATTTGTATTGTGGTTGCACTGCCTTTGTGAATCATGATTAAAATCTTATCCGCATGGAAGAAAGATCGATGAAGGTAGAAAAGACCTAGTCTATGTTTTGTTGTTCTTATTGAGTGGATCTACAACGGACTTTTGTTGTGTTTCATTATTCATACTAATTGGATCCTACACAATACAAATAAAAGTCCATTTTTTCCCCCACAGGAAACCCACAATATGGTCACTGTCGCCGAGTACCGGCTACCAGAAGTGAAGGCTGGAACACCAATGTACTTCGATTTCCCTCGGCAAATAAACACTCGCCGAATTACATTTCGCCTTCTTGGAGATATTGCTTCATTCATAGATGACCCATCAGAACAAGATGATTCAGACTTTAGGGCTCAGCCATTGGCTTTGGGATTGTTATTGACAAATAAAATCAAGTTATATTATTATGCTGATCCATTTGAACTCGGAAAATGGGCAAGCCTTTCAGCTGTCTGATTAAAACTACTCGTCTTTGCATTATTTATCTGCTTGTCTAATAGTTTCTCGTTGTTGTTCAAGCATGCATTGGACTCTGAAAACTCAATGATCTCTAATAGTTTGCCTGATTCTCGGGGGTCGGCTGATTGATGATGCTAGATTATGTAAAACTAGCAAATTATATTTCTTTTTTGTATTTTTGTGTTGTATGTTATTGTAATATTGATTAATTGATGTAACAGTTTATAAAAATGATAAAGGATACGCCACGGCCTACGCATCGGACTCTTCCTGCAGTTTTATCATTTATGTTGGGGGTTTAATGAACTGAGAACTCTTGTTTGTTTTATAAAGAAGATGCTACATTCATGTGTCTTTTGACCTTTCAAGAGGATTAGAGTTAGAAAGATTTTGGTTGCTGGAAATATACAAGATGACTTTTTATCGGTTCTATTTTCTGTCTTTTTCGTATTTGTTTTTTTTTTTGTTTATTTAAAGTTATGGGCAAGTTTGTCTTTAATAGATTTTTTGATGGAAATTGTGATGAGGCCATTATCTTTCTAATTTATGGAAGGTTGGGTACAAGAATGACGAAAAAAAATGATTGGGGACAAGATTGCAATTTTTGGCAAAGATTGAGGACTAAACATGCGATTTACACCTTTAAAAAATAGTTACCACGTTGTAAAACAGCTGCAAGAAAGATGCACAATCTTTCTAGGAGACAAAATTCATTGTCCCAAAAACATGTCTTAACAATGAAAATTTTATATATCATTAATAAAAATAAGTATGAATGTATTTAATGTTGTCCATATTAATCTTCACATATATTAATTGATGATGTGTAAGACTTTTATTAGAGGGACATCTAAGTTGACATATTTTGGGGACAACATATGTGAACTCGGCAAATAGTCCCTTACCTGAAATTTTTTGAACAACAAATAAAGATAATATATATAGGAGAACTAATTGCGTGCTGTAAGAGGTCAACTAGATTTGTGATTTGTCAATTGAAGAAGGTTGAGTTGCATGTTAGATAGTGTTGAAATTATTTTTTAAGTATTTATAAGTTGTTGGTCATATTAAATGTGTAGATAATAAGTTGATAGTAAGTTGTAGGTCATACGAAATGTGTGGATAAAAAAAATATTTGACAATTTTGACCAATTTAAATTATAATTTAAGCTTGAAAAAATTACTTTTAAGTAACTCATAAGTGACTTGTTCTAAATTATGTCTAAACATTTTTTTAAAATTGTCATTAGGCCATACTACTTCAGGCATAATTCAATTAATTCCGTAATTACCCTTGCTACCCAGATTAATTAAAATTAAACGTGATTTAAATTTCAGCAGCACATATGTGGCCATTGTCTTCTTCCACCTCCCCACCAACTCTTGCATCTCATCGTCGGCGTTACGCTACTCGCTGTCGACCACCTAAACTTTTTTCCACTATTTTCGTGAGTGATAATTGCGGATTCACGGTTCACTATCTTTTTTTCTTGGAAAAATACATATTTGGTCCCTCAATCTTTCAAAAATATTGAGGATATATCCATAATCTTTAAAAATAGCAATAGACATATCCAACGTTTGAATAAATAGGAATGATATGTCATTTATGACGAAATTGCTCTCTCTTTAAATAAACAAGAAAAAAAAAGAAAAATAGAAAATAATCAAATGTACCCCCCCAAAAATAAAAATTAACAAAGTTGTCATCTTCTTACACCAACTCCTTACCCAAATTGGAAGCCTACTCTGGACAAGTTCTTCTAGGTAACATTGCATAGGATTGTACATACACAACAAGAAGAATTTACTATTTTTGACATTTCCCATGTGATCTAAATACTCTTTTTGATATCGATCAAGAAATTACCATCTTTCTTCAATTCTTCAATTAAATTTGACTCCGTTTTTTCATCTCAGTTTAACCTAGAAACGACGTCGTTGAAGCATTCTCCGGTGCCGTGAAGATGACGAGAGCATATGGGTTCAAGGGAGGTAAAGTGATGTCTTTATGCGGGATAAAGTTATCTGACATGACATGAAAAACAAAAAAATCTGCACAGAATTTTTCTCCAGTTCTAGAACATTCCGGTCGGATGAATGATCAATATCGGCGAGTGATACGAAGAAATGATCGGCATCGAGAGTCGATTCTAGTAAAGATGGTTGATTCTAAGGTCCCTGACAAGACGTGCAAGAGAGCGCTTCATTGGGGTCTTGAGTGGGAAATGGGCTTTAGAGGAGGAACTGTAGAAGAGAGATGCAGCTGAGTTTTGGAAAGTCAAAGGTTTAGATGGGTTGTAGATGAAAATCATGAAGTTAGTGAGCATGTTTTGGTAGTTCTGGAAAATGGTGGTGGGTGAGAGGTATGGTGGTGGTGGCAACGACGATGGGTAGAAAAGGGCGGAGAGAGGAAAAGGGGGAAGATGTGTAGGAGGGTGAAAACAGGGGCGATGGTGGTGGCTATTGGTGTGGGGTGGTAGAGGCTGTGGTTTTATTTTTGTTGCAATTAGAAAATTACTTTTTTTTTAATACATTGGTTATTTTTCAATCATTTTTTTTCTTTTTTCTAGTTTTTTTTTTTTTTTTTTTTTTTTTTGGTTAATTTAAAGGAAATGACAATTTCGTCATGAATGACCTACCATGCCTATTTCTTTAAACGTTGAGAATGTCTGGTGTTATTTTTAAAAGTCTGGGGTATATATATACATTCCTTATGTTTTTGAAAGGTTGATGACCAAATTTGAAATTCTCTTTTTTCTCAATTATATAAAAGATAAAGTTTTAAACTTTAACATTTTGCTATTGTTATCAGAGAATGACGGTGATTTTGAGAAGTATTGGGCATTCCGTGTATTGCAAAATTTTTAAGGGATAATTGCATATTTGGTCCTCCAACCTTTTAAAACAATTGGGAATATATCTCTAACCTTTAAAAATAGCATCAAACATCCTCAGCGTTTGAAAAATAGGCATGATAGGTCCTTTATGATGAAATTGTCATTCCCTTTAAATAAACAAAAAAAGAAAAATAAGAAGAAAAAAAATGATTGAAAAATGACCAAATGTACTCAAAAAAAAGAAAGTAACAAATGCAGCCCAAAAACTTAAAAAGTAACAAAGATATAATCTTATTTATCAAACCAAAACATCCACCATCCCCAACACCTCCTAGAAGACACCACCATCCCCAACATCACCACCATCCCCAACATCTCCTTTTATTTTTCTATGTGAGTATGGAGAATTGATTCTTTGTCGTTGATATTCTTTGTGAGTATGTAATTTGGGCTACTGATTTGGAAACGGTGTCTTGTACCATCGTTTTTTATTTCAAGGGTTTTTCATTTGTGGGGTTAGGAAATTCATTGATTCTTGCTTTTGAAGTGTTTTGAGACTTCATATTCACCTAAATTATACATTTGGTTCCATGCTCATCCCCGGAATAAGTTTAAATTTCAACAAGGAAATTCAGGTAAAAATTGATGTCATTCCTACATCTGCATTCTCCTGAATTGTACTTATGGTCCTTATCGTTGAATGTTAGGATGGCAATATCAATATTCAACACCAACCGTGCAATGTATTACTGAATAAGCCTTAACTCGAATAACAAAATTAGTATTGGAAATTAGTTTAAGAATTCGAGAAATTGACTAAGTGTTTCAAAATAATTAAAGTGATTTTGTATCAACTTGGCCAAAATATACAGATCCGACCCAATCCGTTTACGCAAAATAGTTTGCCACTTCGCCACTTCGAAAAAACGGGGTTCGACATAGATTTTTTTTTTTTTACATTTGGTTAGTTTTCAATCATTTTTTTCTTTTTTCTTGCTTTTCCTTTTGTTGTTTATTTAAAAGGAATGACAATTTCGTTATAAAAGACCTACCATGTCTATTTTTTTAAACGTTGTTGATGTCTGGTGCATTTTTAAAGGTTATGAGTGTATCTCTAATTTTTTTGAAAGATTTGGGACCATATATGTAATTATCCCAATTTTTAAAATATTTATTACTTTGAATGTTATTCTGCGGGTGAATTTAGTTTTATGAATTGTTTATCTTATTTTTCTTGAATTAGGTATTTTTGTTGGAGATATTATTTTTTGATATATAGGACACAATTGTTTTGTAATCATTTTTTAGTCGAATAAATAAAAGCAATATTTTTTCACATACATCAATATTTTTATGTGTTTCGAGATGTTACTATCATCCATTCATGTGTGTAGTTTAATATTGTATTATAGAAAACAATATCTTATTAAGAACAATATCTCGCAATACAATATTACAAATAGTATCTCATTAAAAATAGTATTTTAGCATCTTAATATAACAATATCACAGAACAATGAGGTTATTACACACACTAAAATTAGAAGATTCCAACTCAATAAAAGAACAACATCATAATAACATTATCTTAAAAAAACAGTATCATAGAAAAAAATATCAGAAGCACTTGGTATCAATATCTTAATAACAATATCATATGTTTAAAGATAACAAATAAGTTAAGACAATATAACAATATCACAAGCACATTATTATCAAACACATAATTAGGTGGGCACAAATATTATGTTTTAACAGAAAACCATAACACAACATCTAAATAAAACAGTATCTTAATAAAGCAGTATTATAATAAAATTATCTTAATAAAACAGTTTCAGAAACACATTAATATCAATATCTTAATAACAGTATAATAGATAACAGTATCATATGGTTAAAGATATCAAACCAGTTAAGCCAATATAACATTATCAGAAGCACATTATTATCAAGCACATACTTAGGTTGACACAATATTATTTTAACAAAAAATCATAGCACAATATCTAAATAAAATAGTATCTTAATAAAACAGTATCATACAAATAACAAATCAGTATCTCAATATAACAATATTATAATAAAATAGTTTCGTGTTTGAATATGCAATTTTGCAATTGTAAAGATACATTGGTATTTTAGTATTGAAATATGATTGTAATTAAAATAAGTTTGGGTCATATGACTTCAGAACACATGAACTCTTAATCAATGACCGGTCCTGAATTTTCTATTTAAGCTTTAACAAACGTGGGCTTTGTTAATATTAATTATGGATTTAGCATCAAAATTACTACATGTTTTATTTTTTCATTCCAAATAATTTTATCGACCGAATTTTCAACGAAATATTCCATATAAGATTTTTCAAAAGATTATTCTGTAGATAATAATTAAAAAAAATATTGTAATAAATTTAATATATCTATAAAAATTATTATAAAGGAAATAATAAATATAAAATTAAATACTACAGACCCAAAAAATATGTTAATAACGAAATAACTCTTTCAGAAATTATTTAAATTATCGACAGAATTTATTACATCGTGATAATTTAAAAATTAACTCAATAGACTAATTTACTGACAAAATTTCTATTTTTCCCTAAAAATCAAAGTAAAATATGAAATACGTCGATCAAAATGAGAAGCAGATAAATATAACATGCTACTAATTTGTTGTATCTTGGCCTTGTAGCAATATAGCAAGTTTTTAGCTCCTAATAAGCCAAAAGTAGGCCTGGAAAGGAGGCGAAGTCTAAGAGGCGGCTGCCTGAGATTCAGAACCTTTGAGGATTGAAACTTTTCTATTTTCTTTTTAAAAACTTACAAAAATAGGTTATAAAAATTAAAACGTTAGTTTGGTGACAATTAAATAGTTGTAGTATATATAGTGGTAAAAGTTTTATAAATGGCTTGTGTATGCCCAAGTTCAATTCCAACCATGGATTGTGTTATATTTTATCTTTTGAAAATTTTGAACAATTGGTCTCTAACTTTTAGCATCTTTAGAAATTCCTCTCCAACCTTCAAAATCGAAATTTTCAATCCTCAACTTTAGTACCATTACATTTTTCGTCATTTTAACATAATTCTATAAACATTAATTTTTTTAAGGGTGGCAAAAAGCTACTTACCGCAATCTTTCAAAGCCCTTTTTTTTTTTCATTTTTAATTTTGTTATAAAATTTAAAGAAGAAGAGAGAAAAATATAAGAGATGCAAAGTGAATTGTAATTTTATTATATATTTGGACCCATATTTATATGGTTCCAAAAAGAGTTACAAATTGATTTAGATACAAACTCGTAGATGCAAATAGGGCATATCTAAGTATCCTAATACTAAATAGTCGTAAATAATTATCTCATAATTTTACAACACCCATCTTTAATGACTATTTATACAATAATTGTCTCGTTGAAAATCTTGTTGACAAAAATTCAGTGGGACAAAATATCAAATGAAACCAAAAAAAAAATACAGTTAATTGTTAAAATTTGGAGTATTAAAAAAATGATGTCTCATTAAAATCTTGTTAGGAAAACTTAGTGGGACAAAACTTGGTGATAAGTGTAATTTATATGCTTATATCATATCCATCATAAAGAGTTTTTGTATAGTCCTAAGTCTTTTAGGGTCAATAACTATTGAATTTTGTTCATTTTCGTGATTGTATGACGAAATCCCCGAACTCGAGTCACATTGGTGAAATCGGTAAGTAAATGAAAGGAAATTGAGGTTTTGAAGTGAATATCAAGAGTCTAATATTGACGGATGAGAAAGAAGATAAAATCAACAAGTTTATGGTGTATTAGAGTGACAATGAAGAGTTGAAGTGAATGGACAAACACTCGAAAACTGAAAAAACGAATAGAAAAATCTTCAACCGGAGCATGTGGAAAATTAGAGCACTACCTTAGGTACAAAAATCTACACAAGACAAATGATATATCATTGAAAATATAATTGAATTACGAGTCTAACATTTTTATGGATTGTAATTCGTAGTTTCCTATGAGAAGTTATGATCATTTGAATATTAGTCGCCGAAGACACGTCTCTATTGGCTAGAGCGGGCCTTCAACTGAAAATCACCATATTAAGTCCGCTCGATTGGACGATCCCGCTACCAAACATTTAGTTAGGTTAAAACTTTATTTTTGGAAGGTTTTTGGAGACTTCGGGCATGGAATTCAACCCTAATTGGACCTTTATAAATAGTAGAATTCTTAGACTTATAAGGGGTCAAATTTTGGAGAGAAAAGAGGCAAAGACTCAAGATTTCTCTTGGAAATTGACATCAATTTTGGTTTTATTGATTTTCAATTAAGAAGAGAATAATATTATTCAAGAACTTATTGAAGAGATTCAAGGGATCAAGATTATTCTTCTATTTTCTTCCACATTCATAGAATCCGGGTGATGTCCTTTCAATTATTTATATATTTTTGTAATTCCAACATGATAAGCTAAAACTCTTTGTGCTAAGGATGATGATATAAACCATATGTTAAAATTTTAACATAAGAATTCCTTATTTAAATCTTAATTTATGCTTGGTTGATTGTTATCAATGTTTTACTAGTTGTTTGAATGAATGATCAACTTTTGCACGTATTTGTAACTTATTTTGCTTCGGGGAGGTTCAAAGTATGTTTAGCTCATTATTGGCAACCAACACAAAGTCATATAGAAGTTAGACATAATTTTCTATACTTTGTGCAATCAAATTTGATAATCTTGTTATTAAATACATTTTTTATATATTTGAATTCTAAATAGAAATATTTTGTGTCATATATGAAATAGGTTTAATTCCACTCGAAAGAGATTATTAGACAACTTAGGATTATCGATTGTCAATTTAAACATAAATTATATTAAAAGCGAATTTTAGGAATTATAATGGATACTAATGGTGGAGTCGGATTCCTATCATAATTCTCTTACTTGATTTTTTTTCCAAAAAAAATATTTGCATTTAGTTAAATCGTAGTTATAGTGTAGTATATTTTATAATCTCTTGATTAAAATATTGATTGTGTATTCGGGTTAATCACCAAATATCTTTGAGTCGCGCATCCCAATCTCATGCACCAATTTCTTGAGTGTGGATGCTGGTAATACTTTTGTGAATAAGTCGGCCACATTGTCACTTGAGTGAATTTGTTGAATATCGATGTCACCAATCTTCTGAAGCTCAAGTGTATAGAAGAATTTTGAATAAATATGATTTGTCATGCCTCATTTGATATAACCTCCTTTGAGTTGTGCAATACAAGCTGCATTGTTTTCATACAATATTGTTGGACTATTTTTGGTTGAAGCTAATCCACATTATGCTTGGATATGATAGGTCATGCTCATCAACTATGCACATTATCGACTTGCTTCATGGATTATAATAATTTCAGAATGATTTGAAGATGTTGCTATCAAAGTTTGCTTCACATATCTCTATGATATAGTTGTTCCTCCACATGTAAACACAAATCCTGTTTGTGATTTAGTTATCCGTGAATCGGAGAGATAACATGTATCTGCATATCCCACTAAAGAATATCTTAAATTTTGTGAATAAAATAATCCCATGGCAATAGTACCTTTAGGTAGCGAAGAATGTATTTAACACCATTTCAATGTCTTTGAGTATGTGCAGAGCTATATCTTGCAAACAAATTTACAAAAAAAACTATGTTTGGTCGAGTGAAATTTGCAAGATATGTTAATGCTCCAATTGTATGGTATTTCATGTCTAAGAATTTTTTTTCCTATTTTCAAGTGGACGAAATGGATGTTTTTTCACATCAAGTGATCAAACGACTATAGACAATGTCAATTGATGAACAAATAATCCTTCTTGAAAATGTTCAATTTGCAATCTAAAACAAAATTTGATTTTCTCAAATCTTTGATCTCAAATTTATTTTTTAAATATGAGCTCTTCATGAGTTCCTATAAAATTTAAATCATTAACATAAACTATTACAATTGTAAATCCATATTTGTTTTCTTTATGAAAATACATAGGCATACATCTTCGTTTTTATAACCTTCTTTCAACAAATATTCGCTAAGGCGATTGTACAACATTCGTCTCGATTGTTTTTGTGACGACTTCTGAAATTTTCCTTAAATTTTTTTTTCTCGGCTAAAGGCTACTAGTAGACTTCAGTTGAACTGAAAACTCAGCTGCATGTGGATAATAGTATCCTCTGCTGTAACCAAAATAGTTCCAAACTAAAACCTTAGAGCATCTCCAATAGACTCTCTATTTATAAAGAGTATTTTTGGCATTTTAGAGAGCATCTATAAATTTAGAGAGTAAAATTTTTTAAGTGCTCCAACAATCTCTTTATTTTTAACACTTTATTTTACTTCTTCCAATAAGTATTTATTATTTTTTCATTTATTTTCTTTTAACATGTCTCTCTCCTAATTATTATATGATTTTATTCTATTTTTTCTGTTTTATTTTGTACACACTATTTAATTCAATCATTATATAGAATATTGAAAATTGAAATTCTTTGAATGTATTTAATTATAGAGAGTGGATTTGACTCTCCAAATTTGGAGAGCCAAATCCAATCTCTATTTTAAAAAGTTAATTTAGAGAGTCTGTTGAAGCATAATTTTAAAATTTGGCTCTTTAAAATAGAGAAAATCTTATGTGTAAAGAGCCTATTGAAGATGCTCTTATTAAACTTTCTCAATTTTTATATCCTACTCCATAATTACCCAAAAACATGTAAAAGAGATAATTTGAGCATTTCACACTATTTATAAGAGCACAAGAATATACCAAATACTCAATGACTTTAAATACTTTGATTTCCACCATATAAACTATTACACAAGGATTCCTTTTAACAAATTACAATTTCATCAAGCAAAAGTAGTATCACTCCTTTCAAAATTAGGTCTTGCCATTCTGATAGCAAAAAGGGTCGAAATGACATACTTGGTTGATCTATTACTCAAAATAATTTGACAAGACAACTTTAAAATGTCCACAAATAACTAAGCGATAAAAGGAATCTTTGAAACTACAAAAACAACCATCAAAGATTCTCGGTTATTTAGTACATAAAAAAGAGAGTCCCCTTCAGCTCCAATGTGATGGCATTGTAGACATATATTGTTTTGTAAGATCTTTCCTTAATGTACACGCCCGGCCATTGCAAAAAATGAACTCATACATCTTTCTTCGTGATGATATAGAAGTCCACCCCATTTTCGATACTCTTTCATAAGTATGCATTACCTCAAGGTAGTTCCGTTCCATTTCCTACATTAGTCATTAAACGACTATAAGCAATGAAGCTTAGTGAGCAAAGTAGCACATATACATGAAACCACATAATTCATACCTTCAATTGAATGGAATTTTTCACTTTACCTTCTAACCTTGTTGTTCAATTCTCACATAAGTGAATAAGATCATAATCACACATTAACTTCCAAACAATTTATAACATATATGTTGCATGAAATACCTTTAATGATCACTCACAAGCAATCAATACAATATGCATAGTATGGATGCTAAACATTGGAATGCCATGCATGCACTAACCAAAAATGGTTCCATTCTTCTTTTCTTACTTTTCATTTCTTTTAACTTTCTTTATTTTCTTTTCTTTTCTTTTCTTTTTGTTTCCTCTTTCTTTTTGGGCCCTTCCCATATTATGGTCGTACACCAAGCGCTCATAGTGTTTTGCTAAACACAAGGTCACAACATCATTAGAGCTTCTATGCTCAAAAGTACTTTCATTCTTTTAGAGCACTTTACTCAAGTACTTTCATTTCATTTTGGGTATCTCATCCCATGGGCATCTCGTAGCCCGTGACCTTCAAATTGGGACTTGCTCCCGTGGTGTACAACCTAAATAGGGTATTCTTAATTATTCATGATCATTATGTAAACATAACTTTTTGCTTTAATGTTTAAGGATCATGAATTCTCTCTTGAATGATGTCATGATGCAACACATGGAAACAAAATATTTAATTGCTAAACATCATTCAAAAATCTTGCACATAAATATTCGATCAGGTTCTTTCTCAAAGAATCATATTACTTTAAATCCCAATCAACATGCAAGGGATTGGTCTAAAAGTCCTTCATCATACTACTTCTATTTCTTTCTTGAAATTACAGCAACATTTTAAGTCATTCTTGACTCAAATAAGCACACCTTTAATATAGAATATTCAACATTAAACATTTTCTAAAAAGCCACAATAATGATACATAGGATAAGGCTCCATTTAAGCATAGACAATTATATTAACCACCACTTCAAAGTCATCATAAATTGCAGATTCTAAGCTCATTAAAAATCGACTTAAACATAAGTTTTAGAGATATGCAAGGTCATAAACATGAAGTTGAATTTCTGCAGATTTTTATTACCTATATTTTCTCATACATAAGCAATTAATTTCAATATCTATGATCACTAGATAGGAAATTTGATGGGTAACAGTAAATCACAAGAAAGACTTCATTTAACATAAAACTCATGCTATATATTCTGATCCTAATAAGAAAAATCAATATAAAAACAACAATACACATAAACTTTACTCACAACTTAAAGGAAATCTTTTTCTTGGATTAATGACCTGAAATTTTACAAGTTTATGAAGAGTTAATAAATCAAAAATACGGAAAAATGAAAATTTATGTGTTAGGCTTGACAAAGGAGGAATTTCTGTCCAAAAACTCATTATTTTAAACTAGAAATGAAACTACTAGAGAACAGTGCAGACTCAGGGTTATCAGAAGCTAAACTGTGTTGTTTCTGAGGCTACCAATAGCCTCAGATTTCTGCTATAACCTGGGTTTTGAATTTCTGGACGAAAATTTCTACTTTTCCAGCTTATCTTGGAATAGATGTGATGAATTCCTTGTTAGTTTAGTGTTTCATCACACTATTTCCCATAAACACAAAGAAGAAAGAAAAAAGTTCTTGGTTTCCTTTTAATTTTTCTTTTCATTCTTACATTTCTTTTTCTTTTTTTCTCTGAATTCCAACAGAGTTTCCTCACTTACCTTACTTAATTTTTGGTTTAAAAAGGCACGTAAAGATGGTGTATTTATAGAGTGTTGATAAGGCTGTGTTTGGTTTAGCTTATCTTTAAAAATTCTTACTTATTCTTATTTTATCTTATTATTTTATTAGTTTATCAGTTATTTATACGAATATTAATCGATATTGATTCTTAAGTATGATAAGTGTTGCCAAACATGTCCTAAGGTGATAATCATTAAAAATGACATATGTCCCATTCAACTAATATTTTATTACAAAAATTCCCAAATTTTTTATTTCAAGTAGACATGTTCGGGACAACGTTTGGGGGTCTAGACGAGCTTTGTTTTGGTCAAACTTTATACCGTTGCAAAGTTCATACTTCAAGCTTTACAACGAGCATACATACAAAAGAAATGGGTTAGTCAATAGCTCGTACTATTAGCTCAAAAATGATTGCCCGACTGACTTTCCATACTTTGGCTCGACTTTCAAGGCAAGTCCCGACTTGAAAAATACCCAAACTTGATATCAATTTAAACGTCTTAATAAGAACTACGCGATGGTATAACATGCATAGGCTACGGATCAACGAACGTTACACACGATGGTTGCAAAGTTGGTTCGAAACAATGGTAAAACTGTAATTATCTTAAAGTTTTCCAGAATTTTCAGCTTAGTCTCTATCTATGGGATTAAATTCGATTAAGCCCAAACATTTTTCAGAACTTAAAATTTTTCCTAAAAAGTCCTCAATACATTAATCCAATGAAATTTATATACTTTCTCCATAAACTTATTGAAATTGGCATTCCAACTTAACAATTTTTGGGGATCATTGGATTTTTCCTAGGAAAATACGAATTTAGATTTTCTAAATTATAAAATTAAGATACGAAATTTTCAGGGCATTACAGTTTTAATCCACATGATCTTAATAATTTAATTGAAAACATAGTTCTGGGGAATGTGTCTTCTACTTCCAACACATTAAGTCCTTCAGGAATTTTTATATATATGTCACTATCAACAGGGACGGAGCCACCAAGGGAAAAATGGGGGGTGAAATGACCTGCAAATAATTTTAAAATGGCTCAAATCTAAATCTAAAAATATAAATTAGCCTAAAATAGTCCAAGTTCAAGTCCCAACAAAAATTGTTTTAATTTAAGTTTCAGCCCAAATTGACCAAAGTCCCAAATTTCAATTCATATTAGCGTCTAAATACCCACAAGTCCCCAAACTCAATTGATATCATCTATTTAATTGTCTTCTCTGCAGATAACTGCACATTAATCTGATTGTAATTTTTACTCTATTTATTTAAATTAAAACTACAATAAGTTAAAATCAACCCTAAATCCATTAACCCAACTGGCTAGTTCGCAGATGGATTAGGTGAGGAAGGTTTAACTTGCTCTCTTCGTGGCCATTCTTTCAAAGGAAACGATGTCCAACTGAAAATAGAGATCAGTCCAAACTCATGTAATTTATTCTTTCATGCATCTTAGATTTAGGCTAACTAGCTAAAGAATAGTTGAATAGTGCTTGAAGAGAGAGGTCATGGAGATGACAAGATTTTATTGTAAATCTAGAATATTTTTTGAATGACCTATAAAATATGGATATCTAGAGAAAAGAATATTGACGTAAAGTGATAACTAACAACACCAATTGCTCATCATTTTAGATTTTAATAAATTTAATTTTCTTATTGTTTTAGTGAAATTAATATTTGAATTTTAATGTGAACGTTTTCAAATTATGAAAACGCATAGGGCACAATTGTTGTAATGTATCAAAATATTTTCATTAAATTTATATTATTTTAGAACTTTTTTTCTACTTAATTTTTGTCCATCCAAATAAAAATTTCTAGCTCCGCCATCTGACTATCAAGTAAAACAGTTACCACATCCATAAGGCGTACATCGAGCTTTTGTGACACAGTCAAACTTATTAAAAATCTAAATGCGATGGTGTCCATTACATAAAAATATGTTTCCTCATAATCAATCACGGATCTTTGTGAGAGAAGCCTTGAGCTATGAGTCGAGTTTTGTATCTTGTAATTTTATTGTTTTCATTCCTCTTTTTTACAAAGACTCATTTGTATCCTACAAGGATTACATTTTCAGGGGTTCGAACTACAAGTCTAAACACTTTGTATTTTTCTAAAGAATTCAACTCCGCATGTATGACTTCTTTCTAATTTGGCCAATCATTTCTATTTTGACAATCTTTAGTAGATTGTGGAACACGATCCTTATTTTGCATGATATAGAGAGCTATATTAAAAGCAAAGATATTGCCCATGACAATATTATTATGTTCCCATAATTTATGAAATAACAAATAATTTATTGAAATTTCATTATTTTTAGACACTTGTGGTTCTGCAAGAATCACATTATCCGTATTTGATTGATCAATCTTATCTACCATTGTTTCATTAAAAAATTTTAGTTGATTTTTTTCTTGTACTTTTTTCTTTCGAGGTACATAATCTTTGACACCAAATGGTCGACCACGCTTTTAGTGTATTTGAGATTTATTTGTTATAGCGGATTATCCTACATGGACATCAATTTTTGTAGGAGCATTTTCTGTTGGTATATATGACTTTGTCACTTTCTTTATATCAACGAACACATCAGGTAATTGATTTGCAACTCTTTACAAGTGAATGATTTTTTCAACTTCTTACTCACATTGATTACTAAGGGGATCAAAATGAGATAGGGTTGTTTCATTACAAGAAATTTTACCTTGTTTTTTAAGATGTAGTATTACTCATCTCAAGGTTGGGAAAGCCAGTTCATCAAAATGACAATGCAATATATAAATTACCCGTTAAAGGTTGAAAGCACCTAATAATGGATGGTGAATCAAAATCAACATAAATTTCAAATCTTCGTTGGAAACCCATTTTGGCATGTTGTAGGGTCAAATTGGAATTTGGACATCACAATTGAAATCTCATAAGTGATAAATATTGGTTTCGTAACCAAATGTAAGTTGTAAATGTGAGTATTGATGATAAGCAGTTGATCTTATACGAACCCATGATGCAACATGTAATATAACATGACCCTAAATAGAAAATGAAAGTTTTGTTTTCATAAATAATGGCCTAGTAATCAATTGAAGATGTTTGATAAACAACTCTGCTAAACCATTTTTTGTATAGACGTGAGTAACTGAATGTTCCATGTCAATTTCAATTGACATACAGTAATCGTCGAATGCTTGTAATCTAAATTCACCAGCATTATCAAGACGAATTGTCTTGATTGAGTATCGACTTACATATATCTCCATAGATCATTTCCAAGAAGGTTAGAGATTCAACATTAACCTTTGTAGTGGGAGTCTGTTGACTAACTTGCCTTGTAAACAAGCAGCACATGGATAACTATTAGATAAAAGAATCTTTCGTTTCTTTAGAATATATCCATGTAAGTTGTTAATTATTTGGCGCATCATCATACTCTTGGGTGTCCAAGTCTATCATGCCAAAGCATACAACTTTTTGAGTCAACGAACTTGAGTTCATGACAATGTTTGATTTAATTGTTTTTATGAATGTATAATACATGTCAGATGGAAGTGCCAAGAGTTCTTCTTTAATCTATTTCTAGCCAGATACGAAAAAAAAAAGCTTGCAAAGATATTTATTATTATTTTCTTGTATCGTCTTAATGTGATATTCATTGGAGCGGATTAAATAAATTTCTTCGGGATTTGTTAGAATAAAGTACATCATTTATATGTAATTTTATATTATTTTGTGAGACAACCAGAGCCTCGATATCCGATACACCTGATATCGTATTAACAATTTTTTCTAGCTAAAGTTAAGTCCAAAAAATACTTTGTCTTGAAGAATAGTATGTGTAATTGTACTATCAGCTAAACAATACCTTGGCACTTCATTATGAATCTATAAACATGACCAAAGAAATATTTTTAAAAATTAAGTTTATTACCAAAAGGAGTTAAAACCTAAAGAAACAATTCACTCAACTATAAAATAGTTTAACAATACAAATTAAAATCTCAAATTTTAAGAAAAATAAAAATATATTTCAAACTAAACTTCTGAATCAAAAGGAAATATAATTAATTTTCGAAGAATATGATTAAATATTTTGTAATCATATATTAACAAAACAAGGAGTCATAGTAATCAATGTCAACATGACATGAGTTATATGTTTTCCTTGAGGGATAAGTATTAGTTCACAATTTACGCATATATATATCACAATTGTTTTCTTTATTTAATTAGGTGATATGACATTCTTCGAGACATGTGTTTATTTGAGAGCACAATGAAATATTATTTAGACTACTGCTCAATATTCTTCTGGAATATTAAAATTATGATGTCATTCTCTTCGGGAACAAATAATATTTTTCTAGAATATTAATATAATGTTTTGCTACTTCGGGAGCAATAATATTTATTTAGAAATATTAATTATGTAAGGATTTACTCGTCAGGTGCAAAAACATAGTAGATTTAGATATTATACAATTAGGCTCTTCGAGAGCAAGTAATATTCTGTTAGAATATTAATATAACGTTGTGCTTTTTCAAGAGCAACAAAAAATTATTTTAAAATATTAAAATTTATTAAGATTTGCAGTAGCTTAATATTAAATCTTATAAATTACGTTCTTCGGGAGAAATTAATATTCTGTTGAAATATTAATATAATGTAAAGTTGTATTTCCTCCGAGTAACAAAATATTCTTCTATAATATTTACATGTTTAGGTTGAAATACAACACTACAACACTATTCTAGATCTAGAATATTGATAGAATTGTAAAAATGTGTTTCTTTAGAAAAAGCACAATTAAAACAAATGTTGTTCAAAAGTTGATAATCTCCCACAATAATTACATGTTAACATATATTCAGAAAACATACTATGTAGTTAAAAAAAAAAAAAGATGGAAACTGACATAATAGTTGATCAGACAATAAAAAAAACTACTATAAATGAGACAAATAAGCAAGAAGAAGAAAAATATCTAATGTAATTAAAAAATGGGTTAATTATACTAATGGTCCTCATTCTTTTAGGTTTGTAACAATATCATCCACATTCAATTTTTTTAACATATATCATCTCCATCCTTCTATTTATTTGTATAGATAATCCCCAAATAAATTTTTTAATAATTTTGTCCCTGACTTAAATAAATTAAAATGATAGAAAAAAATACAATGAGAAAATTGCAATTGAGCCCCTAAGTATAAATAAATCCTAAACTTTTTTTTATTTCTTTACAGATTTTAACTTAAAATAATAAAAAAATGTGTCATCAAATCTCAAACTTCTAATTATGTTCACTGAAATAACATTTAAAGTCTCTAAAGATTTTGTCTAGTAGTCTGTTAATTGACAAAAAATTTATACCTATAATCTACATTTGACCAATTTAACAAAGACAAAATAGTTTATTATATTATATTATTCAAAATAATTTTTAAGAAGTGAGCGTTTTATCGTCATCAAAAGCAAAAAGGTAAATAGCAGCAAATGTCCCCAACCCTTAGTTTCATTTCCACTTTCATCCCCAACCTTTTTTCTAGGCTACTTTGTTTTCAATCTATGAAAAATAGGTGCATTAAATTCCATCTATTTTTCGATTAGTCAACCTGACTTGTACAATCAAAATGAAAAAGGACAAATTGTCATTTTAATATATTTTTTACTTAAAATATTAAACAGATAAAATGAAAATTCAAGAAAAAATGAAAATAAAAGTAAACAATTAAAGAAATAAAATGTCATCTTCTTCCACCTCAGCCCAACCCAACCCATCCCAGCCCAGCCCAGCCCAGCCTAGATGGCGGACTAAGGGGAGAGAAACCTCCCCTTGATTTGCTAGAAATCACGTAGATTAAGAGGGATTTATGTAACGTATTGAAAATTTTCTTTTCTTATCTAATAAATATATATACATATACAATATAAAAAGAAAGGGAGAACATCTATTTTATCACATGCTTTACTGTGCAAATTAAAATATTTTTTAACCCAACCCGCTGTTAACCAATAGTAAACCAAGATGACGTGGTTAAATAAAAACCACTCTATTATAACTCTAGGTAATTTCCACCGCCTCTTTTCACCTATAAATACGCTTTGTAAATAGTTAAAGAGTCAGCCAATGATTATAACGGATAAACGTATGAATATTAGTGAGAGTGATAGTTGTGCTTCGGAAGCACAACCAATGCGATTGTGCTTCAGAAACACAACCACTGAGGTTGTGACCTTGGGGCGCAACCTTATCAACCACCATGGTTGTGCTTTGGAGGCACAACCATGTGGTAATCACAAATGTTTATAGAATACTGATTTAATTCTTTTTTCGGGTTGTTGATAAAATAGGTACCAAATTTTACGACAACTCTTCGTTATCAGGTGAGTAGGTTTAGGAATATTATTTGAGTCGTTATTTAACATAAAATTTTTGTGCTTAATCTTGGTATTAATATTTGTGTTTTTATTTTTATAATCAAGCTAAATACAGAAAAGATAAATAATATGCGATAATGGTTGACGCATAAATTTGGGACTAAGATTAACCTTATCGAGACTTATATGGAAATGGACTATTGATGAAAAGAACTTCAGTTCTGATTATTTATGTTATTATTGCGCTCATTTCAGTAATGCTGAATTATTATTTTCAGATTTTTGTGTTATTATTTTTCTATTCATTTTAGTGATAATGGTTTATGTTATTATTATTATACAACTCATTATATGGATGATTGATAATTATAAATAGTCTATTATAATATTATATACTGCAAATAACAATCTATATTACGGTTGTTTTTGAATTCTTTTATTTTAGAACTATATAGAGTGTTAAAGTTCAGATTCTTAAATTTTCATTTTATGATCTAATAAAGGATGTATGACAGAAGTATGATATGACGTAATGATTCATATTTATTGTGTGACATTTATATTACGAGCTTAAATATTGTGCACCAGAATATTTATTAAAAGGCTTTGGTAGACGCAAATATTAAGTCGTCAATACAGACTCTATAAAGTATTTTTTACTGCTAGTACAGGTCTAATAAGATTAACATGAAATGATGGGACATCAGTACAGACCTAAAATATGAAATAATAGCTGTCAGTACAAGCTTCGTATACCTTACAGTTGGTCGTCAGTACAGACCATTCATATGAAAAGCAATCAGTACATGCTTATAAAGTAAAAGGTTCATAATAATGAAGTTCGTAATGGGCCCAATTTGCATGACATTCATGTAGATATCATGACACATGTGCACGCCCTACTCACTGAACTGTGATTGTTCACGTGTTATATGTTTTCTGTTTTAGGTAAAAATGCCAATTGACATATTTAGCATTGTCTCGGGCGAGTGCGTCGTCGTTGCTGAAAGGAGAGAGATGCGTTGGGTAACAACCACTGATTTATGGTTATATCTCACTCATGCCCCTGGATATTACATATGGGAATACACTGTTATTCGCACTGAAGTTTACGATATGAACAATAATGGATGGTTTCTTAAAGGCATCTACTTCGAATTCGAGATATAAGGACGTGAAGTATTATAGACTATTCTTCCCACCCCACCATATTTTTGAAGCTTTCTATATGAATGTTTATGTGTAAGGGAAGTAAATGTTTTGTAGGAGGTGGGTGACGAACTATGAAGTTGTATTTTGAAAAGTATACAAGACCTTGGTAATATAAATGATAATTAATACTTCATTTACGTTGGCTTGATTAATTAATTGTCATTTGTTTATTTTCGTGACATAAACCAAATTTGTGAGAATCAAAAGAATAATTGCATGATTAAATAAGTGTGAATTTTAACACCACTTATTTCGAACGGGATGTTTTTACCAAATACTATAAATTATAATATGGAGTCAATTGTAATGATTTAAGCTACTTCAGATCTGTAAACAATTTAATTATCCTATCAGGTAAATTTTTCATTATATATCTTTATACATATAAAATTTACATCAAAATAACCAAATGATGAAAATAAATAAAGATTTTATAAAAGAATAAATAAATAAACGAATAAATTTAGATTTCTACAAGTTATGGTATCAGAGCACCAGTTTCAACCAGTTCTACAGACTGCCCAACGCATATTCTTCCTAGAAGGCAACGACACCTCAATACCCGAGTAAGTTTTCATTTTATCATTGCCTTTCTCTTAATTTTGATTTTTAATCATGGCAAAAGATGTAAGAGTACATAAGAGAATGAGATAAATAACAATCATAAAATAAGAAAACCTATCAAGTGAAAATAGTTATTTATCTTCATCCCTTCGTAGCCATTTAATATTACATAAACAGGAAGAAACCACACACAAGGGGAAAAAAAAGGAGAACCCACAAAAAGGGGGAAGAAGGATGTAAAAAAAAAATATAGTTTGGACTTTCTATGGGTTTGCCTTCCTTACTCCTTACGAGCAAGTAACTGTTCAAAATCGATTTTCATCTGAGAAGACAAAGCATGTTCTTGAATTTTTAACTCTTCCAGCTGTGAGGATATACTAGCTATCTGCTTATTGAAACTCGATGAAGAAACTACCCTTGAACTAGATGGACGTGGTACAGAAATTGAATCTTCTTCCTCTGAAACTATACTCCCACCTGGTAGTTTCACTAGTTCATCACCCACGTAGCTATATTTTAATTGCTTCAAGCTACAGTAGGTTAGATATGATTGTGGGGAAGAAAATACGGGATCTTTTCCCAGCACGTGAACATTAAATTGGTCTAAGATTTCACTTATAGCCATGCCGTATTTGAGGTGATTCACCGTGGAAGAAGACAAGGTAACCATCTTATTTAACATATAGTGACAAAGATTCGGTGGCTCATAAGACAAAATTTTTCACAAAAGCCACAATTCTTCACCAGTTATGACATTGAACTTCCCCGAACGAGGATTGATGGTATGCGCTACAATTAAATGCAATATCGGATATCCTTTCATGCGGACCTAACTCCGCAGCATTTTTGTTAACCTTTCTGATGGAAGGATCCTTAAAAATTTCACGACAAGCTTGTATCTTGTCAAAGGATGTTGGATACTCTTCACCCTTATCAGATAAGCCCAAATGAAGTGATAATACTGATATAGTAATATGAAATGACGTACCTAGTACGTAAGTGGAAAATTCCTCTTGCCGCTTCGAGTCACAGTTCGACACATGAATATTGGCATAAAACATTCTTACAAGGCCTTGGTAAACTCCCCGATTCATACTTAAATACCGACTCCAACCAAAAGTCCTTAAATGTGTAAGATAGGTAAACTTAATAGATCTTAACAAACCAAAATCGATTACACGTCCAAGGATAACTTTTCTGTTCACCAGTTGACTTCGATATTTTTGTTGACACGCGAGGTTGGGGAAAAAGGTAGGTAGAGGCATGGTATGGCTTGCATCTCCATGTTTTCCTTCAACGGCTTGACAATTTCTTTTGTTAACTGGAATAGAGCTTGAGGGATGCCCACTTTTTGGAGGCATTATTCTTCTAAGAAATGTTCTGTCTATTTACGTAGCTAGAGAATAATAAATTTAGGGTAGAAGTGAAATGATTTTTAGTGCAGAATGAAGGTTTCTATCCAACCAAGTAAGAATAATATATATATGGAAATTTTGCATAAAATGAGAGATACAAATAGAAGAACTTTTATTTGTAATTGGCCGCGTAGAAAGTATAGTTGTTAGTGTAAAAATCCTCCAATTACACATATAAACACAATAGATAAAGGTGGAAAATTGGCATACATGTGAGTAGATTAATATAATGCCCAAATATTCACAACTAAAGAAAGACAACATGTGGAGTCATGTATGTTTATAATGAAATTGGAATTATTAGTTTACATAATATGGCCCCAAATTCTGACCCATGTTTTGCTTTGTTTTCTTGGACCAATTACATGCACGGTTAATATATATATATATATATATATATATATATATATATATATATATCAATAAGTAAATTATTTATAGGTGATTTATTTAAGTGTTGAAATTTTTTAGTCCACTACAGACTATGCCACGACAAAGGGAAAATGATCCAACCACCATCATTGATCGACTAACCCAATTAACAGAAGTGCAAGCCCAGCAATTGTACTGCTTTCATGAATGAGGGAATGCAAAATGGAAATGGGCATACACATCAAAATTGCGGTGATCGATTTAGACGTCTCAATCCTCCAATATTTGAAGGTTCAACAAACTTGGTAGAAGCGAAGAATTGACTAAAAACTATTGAAAGGATGTTTAACTACACCCACGTACCAAATGAAGAAAAGGTCAACTGTGCATCGTTTATGCTTCGAGGTACTGCCAGAAATTGGTGGGACACTATCCAATACATGGAAAATATTCAGGAAATGACATGGGAGAGATTTTGTGAAATTTTTCTAGATAAATATGTACTAGCTTCCGCCAGAAACCAGAAACTCGGAGAGTTTATTCACCTCCGTCAAGGATCATTGACAGTTGGAGAATATATCAAAAAGTTTGAAGTGTTGGATTTTATATCTCTATGATGGGCTACATATTGTATTGCAATTATATGGACTATCTGATTAATAGGGCTATTAAGTGATCTGTTGATTGGGCCCTCGAAACATCTGAACTAAGTACGGACTCTGTAATGTGTAGAGACCGAATCCTAGTCCAATTAGGATTGATGGACTTCTAATTGAACTAGGATATACAGAATATTATAAATAGGGTTATGGTCCCCGGGTCAATCACAACTTTTGCTCTCCTCTTCTACACCATTATAGACAGAGATTCCATTGAGTATTATTGAGGTGATTAGACTGCGGAAGATCCAACCCTCTCAATTTCAACACCAATGGAGACATGTATTCTTCTGAATTAATTATTGTACTTGCTAATTTGGCATGATACTTGAATCTTTAATTATTAGTATATGATTAAAGAATATATATTATATTTCTAATAATTGGTATCAGAGCCATTATCATGTTGAATTATCAGTATGATAATTGTTTTAATCAATTTATTAAATGCTCAAATTGTATACATGAAGAAAAGGTTTTTTATGGTAAAAATCATTGTGTGTATATGAATTTTTGAGTTGTTTTATTGAGGAAAATAAAGAACTAAAGAATCTGCATACATAAAATTGAAATAATAGCGAAATAATAGCTACAATTTGCCAATTTTATTTCACTTCAACGTCAGTTGATTTTTTTTTCTGGAGACAGTTGAGTGATTTCAATCGAATGAATTCTTGGTTTGTAGCTTAATGTTTGGAATTCTCACATTCATCTCTGTTATATTAAGGTGTATATATATAACTAGGATTATGATTTTTTTTGAACATATAGATTTAGTTTTTTTTTATGAATGTTCTTGAATCGTTGAGCATGAATCTTGAATCGTTGATCATAAATCATCCCTTTGGTTGTTGGATTGGATTTGAAGACCTAAAGAACACAAAAAAAAAAAAAAAAAAAAAAAAAATTGGAAGCGGGCGCTGCTGTATGGTGCAGCGCCGCGCGCTGGTTTTGCAACGCCGCGGGCGACTCTGCTGTTTGCAGCGCCTGCCGGCGGTGCTCTTCGGGGAGGCTCTGCCGCCCCCAACAGATCTGGAGGGGCGGCGGTGGCTGGCGGCTAGGGTTTCAAACCCTAGCTGCATTCTTTTTAAAAACGGGACTTAGGTTGAGAATTAGATGGAGGGAAGGGTTTGCCTTGCAATTTTGGAGATTTAGGTTATATATTGCACATTAAGTCCTGAAGTTTAAAACTTAATTATTTAAATCCCTAAGGTTATGATAATTTAAAACTAAGCTCTAAAGTTTTAAATATTATGTAATCTAACCCAACAGTTATGAGATTTTAATAATTTAGCCCTTGAAGTTGAAATTTGTTATAAGTTGGCCACTAAAATTTTAAAATTTGCAATTTTAATCCTAAAAGTTTTAAAATTTCTTCAATTTTAAGGCCATTAAAATTTTAGAATTTAGGATTCAACTCAAAACTTCATAAATCCTAAATTTTAAATCCCTAAAGTATTAAAATTTCAACTTTAAGGTCCTCTAAGTTTTAAACCTTAATTTTTTCCTCCAAAATTCTCAAAATTCTTGATTCAAATGTCTTATATTTCGAAGTGAATAATATTAATGCAATATGTTGCCAAAGTAACCTCTATTGTATTGATTTGTTTATTTTGCAATACAAAGATGAGTATATCTGTTACTTATGCGAACAATGACCGGCCCAAAGGAAGGTTATTGTTTGGCCAAATAGCAGACATACATGTGGTAGTAAATATGTGATAATTATAAAGATTTCATGTGGACAATAAGTCGGTCCAAAGAAAGGCATATTGTTTGACAGATTTATTATCTATGTTTGACTACCACGCGGAGAGTACCACTTACAATTGATATTTCTGTCCAAAGACTAAATGTCAATGTTGTGCTAGGTATCTTGTGATGGGCCCACCAATAAAATACATGCTTTTTTGGATTAATGTAGCATGATTCGTGAGCTTAATGTATTCTTTTCTTTTCTATTCAGCTACAGGTTCTGCTTCTACAATATCTGCCAACATCAATTCTATTCCTGTCCTTAATGGCTCAAACTTCAAACATTGGAAAGAGAATATAATGATTGTTCTCGGTTGCATGGATCTTGACCTTGCACTTCGGATAGAACAACCTCCCGCTCTCACTGCAGAAAGTTCCTCTGAGGCAAAAAGGGACATAGAGAAGTGGGACCGTTCTAATCACATGAGTCTGATGATCATGAAACGTTCTATTCCAGAAACTTTCAGGGGCTCTATATCTGAGGAGTAAAATGCTGATAAATTCCTTAAGGATATTGAGCAACGTTTTGCTAAAAACGAAAAGGCTGAAACAAGTACTCTTCTTGATAACCTTATTTCCATGAGGTATAAAGGAAAAGGGAATATAAGAGAGTACATAATGGAGATGTCCAATCTCACTTCTAAGCTTAAAGCACTTAAGTTAGAGCTGTCTGAGGACTTGCTCATGCATCTGGTTTTGATTTCTCTTCCTGCACAATATGGACAATTTAAAGTGAGTTACAACACCCAAAAGGATAAATGGACTCTTAATGAGCTCATATCTCACTGTGTGCAAGAAGAGGAAAGGCTTAAGAAAGATAGGACTGAAAGTGCTCATTTATCCACTAATCATCAGGATAAAAAGAGGAAAAGGAGAAAGGAAGCTGCAGTTGGGGCACCACAACAAAAATTACAAAAGAAACAGGATAAAGAATTCACCTGTTACTTTTGCAAGAAGGGTGGACACATGAAAAAGGAATGCTCCAAATACGCCGAATGGCGTGCTAAGAAAGGTAAACTTTTCGCTTTGGTTTGTTCTGAAGTTAATTTAGCTTATGTACCTAAACATACATGGTGGATAGATTATGGTGCTACTATTCACGTAAGTGTATCTATGCAGGGTTGCCTGTGGAGCCGAAAGCCAATTGATACTGAAAAATTCATCTATGTGGGCGATGGCAATACAGTTGCAGTTGAGGCTATTTGCACTTTTAGGTTATTGTTAAGTACTGGTCATTTTTTGAATTTAGAAGAGATTTATGTTGTACCGTCATTTAGATGGAATTTAATTTCTGTTGCTGAATTGGACAAATCTGGTTTTCTTTGTTCATTTGGAAACAATAAAGTTACTCTCTTTCGAAATTCGAATCTTATTGGTATCGGTTCTTTATGTTTGAATGATAACCTATATCTGTTGAATACCAATGCCTCGTATAATGAAACTTTGCATACAAGTTCACACGGTACAATAAATAAATTAACTAATGAGGATTCCGCTGCATTGTGGCACAAACGCTTAGGGCATATCTCTAAACAGAGAATTGAAAGACTTGTGTTAGATGGGATTCTTGATCCTATTGATTTAACAAACTTTCAAGTATGTGTCGAATGTATAAAGGGAAAACAAACAAACATCAGGAAATTGGGAGCGAACAGAAGCTCTGACGTCTTACAACTAATTCATACTGATATTTGCGGACCATTCCCTACAGCTTCATGGAATGGTCAACAGTATTTTATTACGTTTATAGACGATTATTCACGATATGGCTACCTATATTTAATTCATGAAAAGTCTCAATCACTGGACGTGTTTAAGGCATTCAAAGTCGAAGTTGAAAATCAACTTGGCAAGAAGATTAAAGCCGTCAAATCTGATCGCGGTGGCGAATATTATGGCAGATATGACGGATCTGGTGAACAACGTACAGGACCTTTTGCTAAATACCTAGAGGAATGCGGTATCGTCCCACAATACACAATGCCTGGGAAACCTAGCATGAATGGTGTTGCTGAGAGGCGAAACAGAACGCTTAAGGACATGGTAAGAAGTATGATTAGTCATTCTTCTTTACCAGAATCACTCTGGGGAGAAGCACTAAAGACTGCAGCATATATCCTTAACAGGGTTCCAAGTAAAGCAGTAACTAAAACCCCTTATGAACTTTGGATCAGCAAGAAGCCTGGTCTTAGGCACTTGCACATTTGGGGATGTCCAGCTGAAGCAAGGCCTTACAGGCCAAGTGAAAAGAAACTGGACTCAAGAACTGTAAGCTGCTATTTTGTTGGATACTCTGAACGGTCCAGGGGTTATAAATTCTATGATCCTTCGACTAGGTCCTTTTTCGAGACGGGAAATGCGAAATTCTTTGAGAATGTTGAGTTTGGAGGGAAAGATAAGGTTAGGAACATCGTCTTTGAAGAGGAATTTGTTTCTCTTCCTACTGTCGTTATTGACAATGATCAGATCACTACATTGTTCAAGAAGCGAATCCGGAATATCAAGACAATGTTGACAACTTTTCTATCCAAAATGAAGTTATTGCTCCTGATGAGCAAACTCAACAACCTCAAGAACAAATGCCATTGCGAAGATCCACTAGAGAAACAAGAAGGGCGATTCCAGATGATTATATCGTTTTTTCTCCAAGAACATGATGGTGATATAGGAGTGGTGGAAGATGATCCAATCACTTTCCATCAAGCCAATCAAAGTTCTAATTCTCAAAAGTGGATTGATGCCATGAAAGATGAGTTGAAATCTATGAAAACCAATGACGTTTGGGATCTCGTCGAATTGCCTATTGGTGTGAAACCTATTGGTTGTAAATGGATATTTAAAACTAAAAGGGATTCAAAAGGCAATGTTGAGAGATATAAGGCTCGTCTGGTTGCCAAGGGTTTTACTCAAAAAGAAGGCATTGATTACAAAGAGACTTTCTCTCCGGTGTCCTCGAAAGACTCTTTCAGGATAATAATGGCATTAGTAGCTCATTTTGATTTGGAGCTACATCAGATGGATGTAAAGACTGCGTTTCTCAATGGTGATATTGAGGAAACGATATATATGGTGCAGCCAGAAAACTTTGTATCAGGTGATCCAAAGAGAATGGTCTGCAAATTGAAGAAATCCATCTATGGTCTCAAGCAAGCTTCCCGTCAATGGTATCACAAATTTCACCAAGTCATTACTTCATTCGGGTTTGAAGTAAATATAGTGGAAGATTGTGTGTACCACAAGTTCAGTGGGAGTAAATACATATTCCTGGTCTTATATGTCGATGATATACTGCTTGCTAGCAGTGATATGGGCTTATTGCACGAAACCAAGAGATTTCTAACTACGAATTTTGAAATGAAAGATCTTGGGGACGCCTCTTTTGTATTAGGCATACAGATACATCGAGATCGCTCTCGAGGTATCCTTAGATTATCACAAAAGAGCTATATCGAAAGAATTCTCGAGAGATTCGGCATGAAGGATTGTAAACCGGGAGATACACCCATTTCTAAAGGAGACAAATTCAGTCTCAATCAGTGCCCAAAGAATGAGTTTGAAGTAAAGGAAATGCAGAAGATCCCTTATGCATCAGCCATAGGGAGTCTTATGTATGCCCAAGTATGTACGCGTCCAGATATAGCGTTCATAGTGGGATTATTAGGTAGATATTTAAGTAACCCTGGGATGGATCATTGGACTACAGCCAAGAGGGTTATGCGTTATTTGCAGAAAACAAAAGATTACATGCTCACTTATCGGAAATCAGATCATTTGGAGATCATTGGGTATTCTGATTCCGACTTTGCTGGATGCCAAGACAGTAAGAGATCCACGTCAGGCTATATTTATCTGCTGGCTGGAGGAGCTATTTCCTGGAAGAGTGTTAAGCAGACACTTATAGCTCCATCTACCATGGCAGTTGAATTTGTAGCTTGTTATGAGGCATCAAATCATGGGATATGGCTGTGAAACTTTGTCACTAGGCTGCGTGTTGTAGATGGTATTGCAAGACCATTAAAGTTACATTGTGACAATAGATCGGCTGTACTGTATTCCAACAACAATAGAAGCTCTACGAAGTCTAAGCACATAAACATCAAGTTTCTTGTTGTTAAAGAAAGAGTTCAGAGTGGTCAAGTGTCTATAGAGCATATCAGTACAAACTTTATGATTGCGGATCCACTCACCAAGGGTTTACCGCCCAAGGTGTTTCATGAGCACACTGCTCATATGGGTGTTGTATTACTTGATGATGTGCTGGTTTAGTGGGAGTTTGTTATTTTGATGTAATAGACACATTTTATGATTATTTTGAATAATAAATAATTTATTTCAGTCTCTGAATTTTATTCCAAATGTGGTTTGACATTATGATTGGAAAACTCTGGTATGATCTCATTAAAGAATAAAGTAGGACCAGTTGGAAATAGACATGTATTAAGATCACCTTGCATGTAATTTCCATGCTACACATCCATACTCGATCTATGTCATTGAATATGTTGGTATGGTGACCATTGATGGGTTTAGTTACCGATTAATGTGACGAAGACCGCTTTGATCTCATACTGGTATAGTAGATGGACCAGATTGTACGGAGATGTTTCAAGTAAGATAGCAATTTAAGTGTACACATAAGGTTTAAAATATAATTGTTTCGGATAACATATGTAGCCCAAGCGGGAGATTGTTGGATTTTATATCTCTATGATGGGCTACATATTGTATTGCAATTATATGGACTATCTGATTAATAGGGCTATTAAGTGATCTGTTGATTGGGCCCTCGAAACATCTGAACTAAGTACGGACTCTGTAATGTGTAGAGACCGAATCCTAGTCCAATTAGGATTGATGGACTTCTAATTGAACTAGGATATACAGAATATTATAAATAGAGTTATGGTCCCCGGGTCAATCACAACTTTTGCTCTCCTCTTCTACACCATTATAGACAGAGATTCCATTGAGCATTATTGAGGTGATTAGACTGCGGAAGATCCAACCCTCTCAATTTCAACACCAATGGAGACAGGTATTCTTCTGAATTAATTATTGTACTTGCTAATTTGGCATGATACTTGAATCTTTAATTATTAGTATATGATTAAAGAATATAGATTATATTTCTAACATGAAGAACTATCTCGTTTTGCCCAACATATGGTAGCCACTAATGCATTAAAAATGATAGATTCTTGGAGAAATTATGCCCAGAACTTAATAGGGATGTGCAGATGGCTAGAATTCATGGAGCCACCTTTGCTACCATAGTTGATCGAGCCTTGATCGCAGAACAAGCAGAACAAAAGATTATTAAGGCTCGCGAATTTCAAAAATGAGCATTCAATGGGAATCAAAACTGGAACGGGTCGGGAAAATTTTCAAAGAAGAAAAATTACTACAATGGATCCACATTCAAACGCCCAGGAGAAAATCCTTACCCACCAAATCAAAAGAAGGACAAAGTTGAACAATTTGTCGATCTCCGACCGCTATGTCCCAAATGTGGAAAAAGACATGGAGGCCAATGTTTCCAAGGAACGGGCTTTTGTTACTCTTGTGGCCAAAGTGGGCACTTGGCAAAGGATTGCCCGAGAAAGGCTAACAAACCAAATCAGCAAACAACAGCACGGGTGTTTTTTATGACATTGGACAATGTGCATGAAGATCCGGCGGTGATCTTAGGAGATGTTCAAGTTGGAGGTTAAATTGCCAACAATCTTTTTGATTCTGGAGCTACGCATTCTTTCGTGTCTTATCAATATATTTCAAAAATAGATCTCATTCCAGTAGATTTACATAGTAGGATTGAGATTACCATACCATCAAGACCAAATCAAGAGGCAAGCCAATATGCTCCAAATGTTCCAATCCGGCTAAGAAATAATGATTTCCCGACAAACTTAATCTTCTTAAACATGCGGGATTATGACTTAATTTTAGGAATGGATTGGTTATCTAAACACCGAGTAGTCATTGACTGCAAAAAGAAACAAATTCAGATTCCAGATATGGAACCTATGTTTTTCAAGAAATTTGAAGACTCTCACATGATCTCCCCCGCCAAGACTCGACGACTTTTGAACAAGGAAAATCACAGCTACTTCATTTATCTTAACCAACTGAATGCTGCCAAAGTCACCGCAATCCAAGATCTCTCAATAGTAAAAGACTTTCAAGACGTCTTTCCAGATAACCTTCCTGGACTTCCTCCTGACTGAGAGATCGAATTTGTAATTGATTTAATTCCAGGAACTCAACATATTGCTAAAGCTCCATATCGAATGGCTCTAATAGAATTAAAAGAATTAAAAACCCAGCTTCAAGAGATGCTTGACAAAGGATTCATTCAACCAAGTTTCTCTCCTTGGGGAGCTCCGATGTTGTTCGTAAAAAAGAGGGACGGTTCAACATGACTCTGCATCGACTATCGAGAGCTTAATAAAGTAACCATAAAAAATAAATATCCCCTTCCAAGGATTGACAACCTATTTGACCAGCTACAAGGAGCATCTATCTTCTCAAAAATTGATCTGCGGTCAGGATACCACCAGTTAAAAATCAAGAAAGAAAACATGCAAATAACTGCTTTTAGCATGAGATACGGTCACTACAAATTCCTTGTAATGCCATTCGGATTAACTAATGCTCCAACCGCATTCATGGATTTAATAAATCGCGTTTTCAAGAAATACTTAGACAAATTTGTAATTGTGTTCATTGACGACATACTAGTATATTCGAAGGCAAAGGAAGAACATGAGCAACATCTAAGAGTTGTACTGTAGACGTTACGAGAAGAAAGACTTTATGCCAAATTTTCCAAATGTGAATTTTGGCTAGAAGAGGTGAACTTTTTGGGACATGTTGTGACGAAGAATGGGATCTCAGTAGACCCAAGCAAGGTTGAGGCAGTAATGAGTTGGCCGAGACCAACGAGCATCACAAAAATTATGAGCTTTTTGGGATTGAATGAATACTATCGACGTTTCGTTGAGGGATTTTCAAAGATAGCCGGACCTCTTACTCAACTCACTAGAAAGAACACTTCATTTAAATGGACCGACGAATGCGAGAAGAGCTTTTTAGAATTAAAGAAAAGGCTAACTACTGCACCCGTTCTCACAATCCCAACAAACACAGAAGGATTTACTATCTACAGTGATGCATCAAAACATGGGTTGGGCTGCGTACTTATGCAACATGGAAAAGTTATTACGTACGCATCTCGACAATTGAAACCCTATGAAAAGAATTACCCGACTCATGACCTTGAATTAGCGGCAATAATTTTCGCTCTGAAAATTTGGAGACATTACTTGTGCGGCGAGAAATGCGAAATTTACACAGATCACAAAAGCCTAAAGTATTTTTTCATCCAAAAAGAGCTAAACATGAGACAGAGACGATGGCTAGAGCTTGTTAAAGATTACGACTGCGTCATCAACTACCATCTAGGAAAACCAAATGTTGCGGCAGATGCCTTAAGCCAAAAAGTATCTTTCTCGGTGACCAAACCTGAAACACTGAAGTGAGAGATTCAAAACTTTAACTTAGAAATCTTACCACGAGAAAATCTACAACTTTCGGCATTAACTGTGCAGTCCACACTGAGGGAATGTATTCAGCTCCAGCAGAAGAACGACAGCTATTATCTCAAAATCAAAGAGAAATTGAAACAAGGAAAGGAAACGGAATGCAAGTTCTCTGAAGATGGCGTTCCCAAATGCAAAGGAAGGCTATATTTCCCGAAAGACCCCGAATTTCATAAAGAGATTTTACAAGAAGCATACAATACTCCTTACTCTGTGCATCCTGGTGCGACAAAGACATACCAAGAATTAAAAACCCTATAGTGTGGCCTGAAATGAAAATGCAGACGGTAAGATTTGTCAAAAAAATGCTTAATCTGCCAACAAGTAAAAGATGAACATCAAAGGCCAGCAGGACTACTGCAGCCATTGTCGATACCCGAGTGGAAGTGGAAAAAGGTTACAATGGATTTTGTAACAGGATTACGCTGCACCCCTAAAAACCATGACGCAATATGGGTAATAGTGGACCAGCTAACTTAATCAACTCACTTTCTACCCGTTCGAATGACTTATCGCATGGAACAATTTGCCAACCTATACATACAAGAGATAGTCAGACTCCATGGAGTACCAACATCTATTGTATCTGACCATGACCCAAGATTTCTATCGAACTTTTGGAAGAGCCTGCACAAACTAATGGGGACACGACTTCACTTTAGTACTGATTTCCATCCTCAAACTGATGGACAGTCTGAAAGAACCATTCAAACACTTGAAGACATGTTACGAGCTTGCGTGTTGGAATTTCAAGGCAACTGGAGCAAATACCTACCTTTAATTGAATTTTCATACAACAACAGTTACCATTCGTCTATCGGAATGCCACCATTTGAAGCACTGTACGAAAGAAAGTGTTGATCACCACTCCATTGGGATGAAATTGGAGAAAGACAATTATTAGGACCAGAGATGATACAAGAAGCCAAACAAGCAGTAGACGTGATCAAGCAACGATTATGTGCCGCTCAAAGTCGTCAGAAGAGTTATGCCGATAACCAAAGATGACCTTTGGAATTCAATGTAGGTGACCAAGTATTCGTGAAAATTTTGCCAATCAAACGAATGATGAGATTTGGCAAGAAAGGAAAATTAAGCCCAAGGTACATCGGTCCATACGAAGTAATTGAAAGAGTTTCCCAAGTTTCAAATAAACTACGGTTGCCGACTTTGTTGGAACGAATCCACAATGTGTTCCACGTCTCAAACTTACGAAAATATATACCTGATCCAACTCACATAATAGAGGAAGCACCACCAGATCTAAATTCCGATCTCACATTTGAAGAGCAACCAGTAAAGATCCTCATGCTAGAAGTCAAGTACCTACGGAATAAACAAATTCTGTTATTCAAAGTATTATGGAGAAACAAAGCCATTGAAGAAGCAAACTGGGAACGAGAAGGTGATATGTTTAACAAGTATCTCGAATTATTCAATTGATTCAAAAATTTCGAGGACGAAATTCTTATAAGGAGGGGAGATTGTAACATATCGAAAAATTTCTTTTGTTATCTAATAAATATATATACATATATAATATAAAAAAAAGGGAGGGGAGGGGGAGGAACACGTATTTTATCACATGCTTTACTGTGTTAAATTAAAATATTTTTTAACCCAACCCGTTGTAAACCAATAGTAAACCAAGATGATGTGGTTAAATAAAAACCACTCCATTATAACTCTAGTTAATTTCCACCGCATACGCTTTGTAAATAGTTAGAGAGTCAGCCAATTATTATAGCGGATAAATGTATGAATATTAGTAAGAGTGATAGTTATGCTTAGAAAGCACAACCAATGCGATTGTGCCTCAGAAACAAAACCACTGAGGCACAACCATAAAGTTGCGCCCTAGAGGAGCAACCACCATTGGAGGCACAACCATGTGGTAATCACATATGTTTATAGAATACTGATTTAATTCTTTTTTCGGGTTGTTGATAAAATAGGTACCAAATTTTACGACAACTCTTTGTTATCAGGTGAGTAGGTTTAGGAATATTATTTGAGTCGTTATTTAACATAAAATTTTAGTGCTTAATCTTGGTATTAATACTTGAGTTTTTATTTTTATAATTAAGCTAAATACAGAAAAGATAAATAATATGCGATAATAGTTGATGCATAAATTTGGGACTAAGATTAACCTTACCGAGACTTATATGGAAATGGACTATTGATGAAAAGAACTCGAGTTTTGATTATTTATGTTATTACTGTGCTCATTTCAATAATGCTGATTTATTATTTTCTGATTTTTGTGTTATTATTTTTGTGTTCATTTTAGTGATAATGGTTTATGTTATTATTATTATACAACTCATTATATGGATGATTGATATTTATAAATACTCTATTATAATATTATATACTGCAAAGAACAATCTATATTACGGTTGTTTTTGAATTCTTTTATTTTAGAACTATATAGAGTGTTAAAGTTCAGATTCTTAAATTTTCATTTTATGATCTAATAAATGATGTATGACAGAAATGTGATATGATGTAATGATTCACATTTATTGTGTGACATTTATATTACGAGCTTAAATATTGTGCACCGAAATATATATTAAAAGGTTTTAGTATACGCAAATATTGAGTCGTCAGTACAGACTCTATAAAGTAATTTATATCGCCAGTACATGTCTAATAAGATTAACATGAAATGATAGGTCGTCAGTACAGACCTAAAATATGAAATAATAGCCGTCAGTACAGGCTTCGTATACCTTACAGTTGGTCGTCAGTACAGACCATTCATATGAAAAGCCATCAGTACATGCTTATAAAGTAAAATGTGCATAATAATTAAGTTCGTAATGGGCCCAATTTGCATGAAATTGATGTAGATATCATGACACATGTGCATGCCCTACTCACTGAACTGTGATTGTTCACGTGTTATATGTTTTCTTTTTTAGGTAAAAATGCCAATTGACGTATTTAGCATTATCTCGGGCGAGTGGGTCGTTGCAGGGCCGGCCCTGGCCCTAGGCGGCCAGGCAACCGCCTAGGGCCCCCGGCCATGCAGGGCCCAATTTTGGCCCTTTTTTTTTTGTTTTTTTTAAAGTAAAGATCAACCTATTTAAATATGAAATAAGTCTAAATAGAAAATAAATTCAAATCTAACATACATTATCCATCTTAATCTAGTTATTAAATTGTAGACCGTGCAATTTTCTTTTTAAACCTCATTTTAGACATTTTTATCTTGAATAAAAACGATTTTCCAAATTGTTAGGATTTGAAAAATAAATAAAAGGGCAAAGAATAAAGAACACAAGGATTTATATAGTCCTATAAAAAATGATGATTTTTGTTTACAATAGATTAGTCCTATATATAATAACATAATGAAAGTTTTCTAATTATAATGAAACTCTAAGGCAAAATTTCGAAAAACACCCTTACTTAAGAAAATACAAATACCGCGTTCAACTCTGCATAGCACAACATATTAGACTCCACATTTTAACACAAATTCCAATCATTTTTTAATTGTCTCTCAAAAATTTATAATTTAAAAATATCTCAATATATTAAGGGCCCCATTTTTATTTTCGCCTAAGGCCCCCCAAATCTCAGGGCCGGCCCTGGGTCGTTGCTGCTGAAAGGAGAGAGATGCGTTGGGTTACAACCACTGATTTCTGGTCATATCTCACTCATGCCCCTGGATATTACATATGGGAATACAGTGTTATTTGCACTGAAGTTTACAATATGACCAATAATGGATGGTTTCTTAAAGGTATCTGCTTAGAATTCGAGATATAAGGGCGTGAAGTATTGTAGACTACTCTTCCCACTCCCACCATATTTTTGAAGCTTTCTATGTGAATGATTGTGTAAGGGAAGTAAATGTTTTGTAGCAGGTGGGTGATGGACTAATATGAAGTTGTATTTTGAAAAGTATACAAGACCTCGGTAATATAAATGATAATTACTACTCCAGTTACGTTGGCTTGATTAATTAATTGTCATTTGTTTATTTTCGTGACATAAACCAAATTTGTGAGAATCAAAAGAATAATTGCATGATTAAATAAGTGTGAATTTTAACACCACTTATTTCGAACGGGATGTTTTTACCAAATACTATAAATTATAATATGGAGTCAATTGTAATGATTTAAGCTACATCAGATCTGTAAACAATTTAATTATCCTATTAGGTAAATTTTTCACTATACATCTTTATATATATAAATTTGCATCAAAATAACCAAAGTGATGAAAATAAATAAAGATTTTATAAAAGAATAAATAAATAAACGAATAAATTTAGGTCGCTACAATTTCTCTTCCCAAGTTTCTGGCCTAACCGTCGGCAAACCAATGGAGAGAATCTCCATATGGAACTACGCGAAAGGACCTAGGGATTTAAATCCCAAAATCCAAACGCACCCATCACTTCTTCTTCGTCAAACTCGCCGTCGAAGCTATCACCATTGATTTAAATGCATTTCCAATTTATAATGATTTAAACTTACACGAGTATTCTTAACTCAGATTTTAATATTTATGATTCTCATGAATTTCATAAATTTCAATAGAATTCCACAGAATTCATATAATTTTAACAGAATTTTACATTATAAATTTTTATGGGTTTCATGAATTTTGGAATATTAAAACCATTTTTTTATATAACCTTAACTTATTATATGAATATAATGTATTTTTATTTGAAATTAAATAAGTTATCTAACATGTATTCTTTTTCCATATATCGAAAGAGATCATTTAATTTTTAATTATTTTTTTTAGAATTTGGTGGTCGAACTACATTTTTTGTGGGATTTGAATAAAAAAATACCCAATTAGTTAAAGTGAAAACAAGAAAATGTTGCTTGAATTAAAATGAGGAAATATTTTATATCTTCAAATTCTTGAAGCTATAAATTCTGTTTTAAGAAATATTGTTACATCATAAATATAAATCTAATTATCTGATATTAATGGAGTTTGTAACATCTATTTGTGATATTTTTATTTTGATCACTCATTGTGCACAAAATAAATAGAAATTTTTGAAAAATAAAACATAAAACAAGTTAGGGGTTCGAAATGTATTTATATTTATGGGCTAAAAATAAAATAAAAATACTAAAATCCTTACAATTAATAAAATTCTTAGAAATAGTTGTTGAGAACACCTAAAATTCCAATGAATATATTAGAATCTAAGTTGGGAACACATATACTTTAACGAAATCTATTAAAATTTTAGTTAGGACACTTAAGTTTATATAAATTTCAAAAATTCATTAAAATTTGAGTCAAGTACTTTTTCACATTTATAAATCAAAATTGGGAAATTGGCGCAAATTGTCTCTAACCTTTATCTTTAGTGTGGAAATGGTCATTACCTTTGTTTTTTTGTGCAACAGTCTCTAACCTATATGTTTTGGTGCGCAATTGATCCATATTTGATGAAAAAGACAAATATGCCCTTCTTTTTAATTAAAAAAATTTCAATTGGATCCTAACATTTGCAACAAGTGAAAATAAGTCCGATACTTTAATTTTTTTTATAAAAAATAAAAGAAACTAACAAATTAATAATATACTAAATTATTTTATATATTTTATGAACTATTATAAAATAACTAAAATTTAAGCTCATAATTATTAACAAATGTGCTAATTAAAATTATTTTATTATTATTAAATAATCATATTATTTAAAAAATCAAACTTTAATTTTATCGTTACAGCATAAAGAGAAAAATAACTTTGTCACAAACTTGATATTCAAATATTTTTAGTTAATTGAGCTATTCGTTTATTAACTACAAATATTAGATCTCAAATTGTGTTCTTCACATTTTAATTTATCGTTCAAAAATAAGAACACATAATACGTAAAATAATTTTTTTAGTATTTTTATGTTAATAAAACATAATGAGATTGGTTCAATGTCATAAAATTTTATACGCCATTTTATTATTTATTTAACTTAATTTTTATTCAAGTTTTTCTAATCATATAGCAATTACATATATCTAAAGCGCAATAATTTTACATTTTTTTTAATGAAAAATTTAATTGACACGACTATAGTGATATATTTAATATGCTAAATTAAATATTGTTTAATAAATGTATCAGACTTACTTGCACATTTAACAAAAGTCACAAATCCAATTGTAATTTTCTTTAATTAAAACTAAGGGTATTTTTGTTTTTTTTTTATCAAAAAAAGGACCAATTGCGCATCAAAACATAGAGGTTAGGGATTGTTGCACCAAAAATAAAAGTTATGGACCATTTCTACACTAAGAGTAAAGGTTAGGGACCATTTGCGCCAATTTCCCATCAAAATTTGTTATGCGTACAATGCTTTGTTCAATCATCCCCTACCACCACCTGATTCGGAAAAATGATTGGATGTCAATTTGGCTTTCCAGTTGTTTTTACATTCAAAATGCGTGGGAGCAGATTTTGGGTTGCCTGTTGTTGGTGTTTGGAGCAGATTTTGGATTGGCGGCCGTTAGTTTTCGGGATGGAACTCTGTTGATTTTTGGTTCAGATTTTGGCAACGATTGATTTTTTTGCTGCACATGAAGTAGGTTTCAGGGTGGTTGGAGACTTGGAGGTGGAGTGTGACCGACGAAGATGAAGGGGATTGAGAGGAGGTGGTCGTGTTGATAGGGTGAGCGGGGTGTGGGTTTGGCTTTTCCTTTTTCTATTTCCTTCTCTTTTTTATGTTTTCATTTCTTTTCTTTATTTTTTATTTTAATTTAAGACAAGAGTACAATGGTCTTTTTCATCAAAATCTAACTTTTTAACTATTAATTTGACGTTTCCGTCACACAAAAATGACGGTCACATACTTTGTAAATGTTAAAAATCTAAGATGCTAGAAACTAAAAGTTCGAGACTCATCATCATAACGTTCAAAGGTTAAGAACCTCAACTAAAATATTCCCTATTTTAGTTGTAGAAAAGTTATGGTCGACAACAAAAGGTTACAATGTGAGGTTTTATGATAAATAGTAAAGAAAGTTATTGAACCATACACATAAATTGGGAATGCAAAAGAAAAGTAACAATCAACATTTTTCAATCAACCGGTATCTTAATTATAAGCTAATTGATGCAATCGTAACTCAATTCACGATCGTATAGAATCATCTATAGAGGGGAAAAGGTTGATGGAAGCAAGTTGGTGTACGGGCCAAAGTAAACATTCTTCTTGGGCGGATTTTGATGTTATTTTTATTTAAAAACATTATTTTTGTTATTTTATTATTAATTATTTGCTAGAAATGGAGGCTAGATCTGCAATTAGAGCTGGCATAGGGATGACAAAAAAACCCGTCCCCGCCCCGCCCCGCCCCGCCCCGCCATGCCCCGACCCTAATGGGGCGGGGAATCCCCGCCCCGATTACTAAACGCGGCGGGGGCGGGGATCACGGTCCCCGCCCCGCATTCTCCGAACCCGCCCTGAATGATTTATTTTATTTTATTTTTATATTTTAAAATTTAAATTGTATGTAAAAAATAAAAAATAATATAATTAATTATTAAACGGGGCGATAAATGGGAATTTTTTAATACCCGCCTCGCCCCGTCCCCGCCCCGCTTTCTAAAAATCTCCGACGGGGCGGGTATGGGAATGGCCGCCCAGCCCCGAACCCGCCCCGTTGCCATCCCTAAGCTGGCAAACGAGTCGGGTTGGGCCATCCTGATCCACTAGAACAGGGCCACACTTGAAAATTGGACTGGACCGGCCAACCCAGTTTTGTGCGGGCCAGTAATATGCTCGCTCAGTCCAATCCAGCCAATTGAACCAACCCAATCTAATAATTTTTTTATACAATCTAATACATTGAATCAAATGCAATCTTAGTCGTCATATTCAATTTGACGTATCAAAATACGTAAAAAAATATAGAGTATTTTCACATTAATACATCGACACACATAAGACACAATTTGATAGAGAATTAATATTGGTAACTTTTGAAGAACTAAAGGGGCCAAAAAGTTTTACCATGTATAGTACGGTCCTTTGAATTCAAATATATTATAAACTAAACCCTATTTGGGACTGAAATCTCTTGCTTTCGTTCTTTAGTCAATGTTGCCATTGAATTCAATTATGCAGCATGCTTCCACTAGTTTTATACCAAAATAACATGACCGAGAGAATAACCGATAAACTTCAAAATGATCCCACCAATTTGGCTTATGTAAGGGAATCATAGGGTTTGTTGACTATACACTGGCTTTAATTTGAATTCAAACTTAAATTAAACTAAATATTAAAAATAATCACACCAAATATAATTTGGATTGAAACTTAAATTAAACTAAATTTTAATTAAATCTAAACAATTTTATGTTGGAGCTTGGGATTCTTGGACTAATGTTTAAAAAAAAAAAAAGACAATTTAAGATGGAGACTTGGATTTAGGCCATTTTAAATTGATATCATTATTTGGATTATTTATTAGGACTATTCACAAAATGATTGATTAGTGTCAAAGTGGATATATATATATATATATACGGCCAACCCAACTAGCCCGGCGGGCTAGCCAAGTAAGGCCATAAGGGCCCGGTTTTGTTTTACGCGAAGGCTAGCCCAACCCAAAATTTGGGTTATTTGGGTCGGCCCGCGGGTCGGGCCGATTTTGCCACCTCTATCTACAATCACATCAAAACTTCAATTAAGTCTCCTATTAAACCTGCCAAATAAGGCTTTTCGATTTTTTGGTTTTTTGGTGATTTGACTTTTGAATTATAATAAATTAGTCAGTTTTCTCCAAAAAAATTTATTCAACCGTTAATCATTTTATCTACTTGAATAATTATGTTGTCGTGCTAATATTAGTGGAGAAAGTGTTCTGATGTAATGCTTTATAGGACTTTTTACAAATCAAAAACAGATGCCTATACAAGACAACAAAATGGGTGTGTTGGAGAGAAAATAGAACCATCATCAACATGGTGAGAAGTTTGCTGGCAAGAAAAATTCTAAAATTTTTGGCGAGAGTCAGTAGATTGAAGTATTCATGTGTTGAATAGAAGTCTTACTTTTTATGTTCAAAACATGACACCTAAGGAGGCTTGTAATGGGCGTAAATCAATTGTAGATCACTTCAGAATTTTCAGTTGCATCGCTTATGCACATATTCCAGATGAGAAAAGGTAGAAGCTTGATGATAAGGGTGTTTTTCTCAGTGTAAATGAAGCGTCTTAAGCATAAAATTATTCAATCTACTCATGAAGAAGATTGTGATGAGCAGAGATGTCATTTTTTATAAGGAGAGCACTTGGGACTGGAATAGGCAACAACCCACTCTAGTTGTATTTTTATGGAGAAAACGATGAAGAAAAGCAGCAACCCCTACAACAACAAATTCCAAGCAGCTTTTGTCCTCAAAAATTCATAAAATGAAGCCCCAAAAACCATTGAAACTTCACCAACAGCACTAGAAGCTACTAATACAACAACTGAATCATGTCTTTGCCGTGTTTGAAAGAGGCCCGCATGGATGACATATTATGAGGTAACATGAATTGACCAAACTGAAGATCAAATCCATCATTAGGGATGACAATTTGCCCCGTCCCATGCCCCGTTTAGAATTTCTCCACCTCAGATAATCGGATATTCGGGACAAATACGGGACGGGGAGAATTGCCCTGCGGGTTCGTAGCTCCGCCCCAGACCCGCTCCAATTTTTTTTTTAATTTTGAAAATTTTAAAAAATATTTTGATGAAATGAATGTTGAAGGAGTTGAACCCGGAGTGTAAACATTGATTCACAATTTCTAACTATTACACCAAGACCTATTGATTTGCATTTTTTTCATTTTGTTTAGTAAACATATTATATACAATTTATTTTTTAAATTCTAATCATACCATTTATAATTAACTTTAATTCCCTATTTTATAATTCATAATTTCATATATTGCACTCAATGAAAATCACGATTACAAAAAAAAAAAGGGGGAGGGGGGGTAGTAAGCTGCCCCGCCCCGCTTTAAATGAGGAATGGGGCAGATATTGGGGAGAAAATTCCTCGGCGGGCGGCCCCGACCCGCCCGTTGCCATCCCTGTCCCTCATTGCTTTGTATGCACATTGTGATCCTGTTTCATTCCAAGTAGCTGTCAAAAATTCGAAATGGCAAAAAGCTATGAATGAGGAGATGATGTCTATATAGAAAAATAATACTTCGAAACTAGCAGAACTTTCAAAAGGGCAAAAATTCATTGGTGTTAAATGGGTTTATAAAACAAAGTTGAACAAAGTTGGCGGGGTTGGCAAGTACAAAGCTCGGCTCCGTGCAAAAGGGTACAAGCAAGAATTTGGTGTTGATTACAAATAGGTGTTTGCACCGGTTGTGAGATTTGCCACTATTCGATTGGTGTTATCATTAGCTGTCCAAAATTCATAGTTTATCTGTCAGTTGGATGTGAAATCAATATCTTTACAGTTGCATGAAGAGATATATGTTGATCAACCTCTCGGCTATGTGATACAAGACAGTGAGAATAAGATTTACAAACTGAAAAAGATAACATACGAACTAAAACAAGTACCAAGAGCTCGATATAGTCGTATAGATACTTATTTTTCTAGTGAAGGTTTTCTTAAATGTCCTCGTGAGCATTCGCTTTTTATAAAGCTTGGAAGTAATGGAAAAATACTTGTTGTGTAACTGTACGTGGATGATTTGATATATACTGGTAATGATATTGCTATGATTGATGTTTTTAAGAAAAATATGATGAGTGAATTTGATATCAAATTTGGTAATGCATTTTTTTCAAGTTGTGCAATCATATGTCGGTATTTTATTTAAATATGTTCTTGAGGTATGGGACAAGTTCAAATGAAAGAGCACCAACAAAATGTGAGATAAAGTTGATGAGAGATGATTGAGGGAAGGAGATAAACTCTACTTTACAAGTAGATAGTTGGAAATCTTATGGATCTAACTTCAACAAATCCTAACATCATGCATGATGTTAGTTTAATCAGCTCATATATGGAGAATCCAACCGAGAATCATCTCCCATACCTATAATAAAAGAGGCAAACTTTTTTACTATTCATGTTGCCATGTGTCGACTTCACATGTGGCTGTCTTCCTTTTTTTTTTCCTTTTCCTTTTTTGTTCCTTTTTTGTTTTGTTTTGTTTGTGTAATTATATTTAAACCATACTTTTTTTAACCACATCACATTTTATAATTGTAATAAAAGCCCTCAACAATATCTAATTTTCACATTTATTTCCCTAACTATTTGTTATCACTTTTTTTTATCATCAATCTATTAATTAGTACATCTTATCTTTGTATTTGATGATATTTTTGTTCAAAAAATTAATTAAGGGGGCGTAAATTTTTTTTAACTACACCACATTTTATAATTGTAATAAAAGTCCTCAATAATATCTAATTTTCACATTTATGTCCCTAACTATTTGTTATCACATTTTTTTATCAACCTATTAATTAGTACATCTTATCTTTGTCTTTGATAATGATTTCTATTCAAAAAATTAATTAAGTGGGCATAAAAATATTTTTTTCTCATATTTTTTAAAATTTTACTATTCATATTGCCACATGTCAGCTTGAGAAGTGGCTGTCTTCTATTTTTTTACCAATTTTTTTTTTCTTTCTTGTTTGGATAATTATATTTAAACCACACTTTTTAACCACACCACATTTTATAATTGTAATAAAAGTCCTCGACAATATTTAATTTTCACATTTATGTCCCTAACTATTTGTTATCACATTTTTTTTCATCAACCTATTAATTAGTACATCTTGTCTTTATCTTTGATGATGATTTCTGTTCAAAAAATTATTTAAGAAGGCGTAAAAATATTTTTTTTGTCTCTCATATTTTTAAATAAACAAAATAAATACAAAATACAAAAGTTTGACAAAATATTTGTCCCTCATTTTAATGCACATTAAAGTCCTCAGCAATATCTAATTTTTACATTTATGTCCATAACTATTTGTTATTACATTTTTTATCATCAACCTATTAATTAGTACATCTTATCATTGTTTTTGATAGTATTTTTGTTCAAAAAATTAGGACCCACAATTTACAACTCACTTTTTATCCACACATTCACTCACAACTTATAATATAAGCACTTAAAAAATAAATTCAGCACTACCAAATATATGCTTAGTATTTCTCAACTTCTACTATTTTGCTTAGTAAACAATTTGAAAATAGTTATGCAATCAACCACAAATTCTTCTAGGTTATAAATTGTAGTTTGTTCAAATAACTGTTTGCTTGTTATATTCATATTTAAGAAGTGTGTCTTTTGATTATCCATCTTATATTTGTTGAGTGCTTATTTTCTTAAATTATTTGCTGCTAAGTATAATTGAGCTATTTTATATCTGTATAGATTACAAATTAAAATACAATAACATAAATATCCTACGAACCACTTTACATGCATCGCACGTCCTACAACTAGTAGTTGTAAAAAGAATCTTTTGTTATTTGAAAAGTACATTTGACTTTTTGGGATTTTGTATAGAGCAGGAGCAAAAGAAAAATTGTTCGATTTTTTCTGACAATGACGATGCTGGAGATCTCAAGAATAGAAAAAATACATCTAGGTTTGCTTTGATGATGAGTTCCAAAGTTATGTCATGGTCATCAAAAAAGCAATAAATTGTAACTTTGTTAACTACAAAAGTTGAATTTGTTGCAACTACCTCATGTTCTTGTCAAGCTATCTGGTTGAAAAAGATACTTGAAACACTAGAGAATTAACACAAGGTCCAACAATAATCCATTGCGATAGTGTTTCAGCTATCAAAATTTCAAAAAATCCAGTTCTACACGAAAAGAGCAAGCATATAGATGTTAGATATCATTTTTTGCATGATCTTTACAATGATGGTATAATTGATTTGATGTTGTGTTAAGAGTGAAGAGCAGATAGCTGAGATTATGACTAAACCCCTCAAGCATATAGAGAATTATTTACTGGAATAATTATGTTGTCGTGGCGATTAAAGTGTTATATTTGGTATCCTATTTTATAAGATTTGTGGTTAGTGCTAATGTTAGTTGAGAAACTATTATGACCTAATGCCTATTTAGGCTTTTTTACCATTCAATAAAAGATGGAGCTTAACAATTCCTTTCCGTCTCCTTGCTTTTATCGTAATTCTGTATCAAGTATTAGCTGCATCACTAATCAAGAACTAAAAAAATGAAGTTCCAATACACAAATCATATTGCAAATTTTTAGCACAACTAACTGGTATAATAGGCCCTCAATGATAAATGCAGTCGATAGTTCCTGCCCAGTAAAATAATCTTACCAACTTAAGTCCACAAAAAAGCATTTACACTGCATAAATGTTCGCTTTATTCAAGTCCCATGAATCGAAAGTGTCCCTCGAGCATTGCACAATTCCCCGGTTACTGCCCTCTTAACCTATGTCAAGAAGACGAGCACGAAAAGAATGATAAACAAGACTAATAAGAAACAAATCATCATTATTTGACCCTTTGCGCCAGCCTTCTTCATTACCATGGCAACCTTTTTCTGCAGAAATATGCAATTAACAGAACAATGAGATTGCTAGGGTGTAAGGAACAACCAAGAACAATACACCATCACCTTAAAAGCAACTTAAAAGCAGAATTTTAAAACACGGGTTGCGAGTAAAAATTTCATTTTATTGGATGGAAATGGTCACAAATTTAAGATAAATCACATAGTAGACATCATGGCACTCACAAATGGAAGATAAATCACCTGAACAAATTCGAGACGATTTGAAGTACTGTCCATCTCTGTACCCAGTTCATCTACAATTTTCTCCTATTATATCATTGAACTCAGATTTAGCAAAAAATTCACAGTAAGAAAAGTCTTAAAGAAAGTTTAGAAGGCTCACGAGCACTGCAATTGCAAGTCTTGGTTAAAATTTACCAGATATATAATATAACAACCATAAGTGAGTGCATTTATATATTGATCAATTAGGATTAGACAACAATTACCTGCGCAAGGAGTTCTTCATGTATCGTAAGGCCAACACCTCCAATTCTTTCTACACTGGCACTGAGCTCATCCAGCTCTTCATCCTGTTGCCTGTACGAAATAATTCTAGTCAAAATGAGGAAAATGGAACACCGGAAGATTGCAGATGTCTACTTGATGATAGATAAGAGCAATGTGAGCAGAACTGATCCAAATAAGAGATCCAGTGCTTCATTCATCCAATACATCTGAAAGTTTGGCCTTACTATACCATATTGCACCTCTATTTGTGAAAATACTGCTCTTTATCATTAGTAAGTCTTCCTCAAACTAAAACTCCTCGTACAAATATGTGACTGGGATTTAATGTGATGACTTCAAAGGTAGAAAGAATAATAAAAATAGTGTTCATTACAAGGTAGAAGTGCTCATCATGAGATATAAGCAAGATGATGGCCAAATTGTTTCGATCAGCTGCTGTCAGCAGACTTCTCCAATACAAACCAAAAAGACAACAACTAAGTCTTATTCCCAAGATAATTAGAGCTGGCTACATAAATTCTTTTTTCACCACTCCATTCGCTTCATGACAATATTTACTGCAAAACTAAAAGCAACTAGATCCTTAGCAGCCGCAACATGCCATGTTAGTTTCCCTTTTCTAACTTGTTCTATTGTGATAGCATCACTCACTTTTCCAGCATGAACCACTTTAAAATATTAGTTTTCCTTCAATTATGTTTTAGAGTCCCAACAATCAGAATATGTGTTGGGTCTTAAAGGTTCTCGACAAGGTATTGAGATAAATGGTCAGGAATGACAAATCACTAATGTTAAGATCCACAAGTGTGAATCATATAAAATGCAAGGCAGGCCTTTGCATTGTCTGATTGAGTACATTAACAGAAGTAAGATAGCCTAACAACAGTTTCCAGACTTGCTAATAAGAGCACAGATTAGATCAAACAAGGGGGGAGAATAAAAAGTGAAGCAAAATATGTGTTCAAACGATACCTTATGAGAAGTAGTTGTTGGTCAGATTCCGATGATATAAAATCATCATTATCTTGTGGATTATATTGGTTGGATTTGTCAGACTGATGAGAATTTGGCAGTCTCATCAGTTCACGCCGCATTCCATTTACACTAGAAGTGCTCGTGCCATTCAACTCCTTCCCAGTTATTACTGATTTCTTCACATTCCCCACCTATTCATAAAAATAATCCTTTAGGTGATCTGGAACTTGGGGAACCAAGTAACAAAAACTGCAATCCACACTCTGGTTCCTTTTGAAAGTCAAAATTATGACACTCAAGCAACAGTATCAATTCATAGGCAACGTCAATAGGAGTAATTAAGCAAAATTGACAAGCATTTATGTTAGCGTATACCTGAGTACGAGCATTGATGGTCCATCTTCTTCGTTTATCAAGCTCCACCTGGTCAATACCATACCAAGCAGGATCTCTTGCTGCAACAGAAATTGTCTTGTCCAATTCATCCACCTTCCTATCAGGAAAATTACTTCAGTATTGACACAATATATTCCATTGCAAATCAGGAAATTAGAAAGAGGTGGGCACATTTATGAAAATAAAGTTTATTCTCCTTTGACAGTTAATGCAAATACAGATGCTAGAAAATAATAGCTACTATTATTATATAAAGGGTCGGCATTTTAGCAGTTGTTGTTGACATGATACGTAAGGGAGATGACCCCAATATAGATACTGATTAAAATAACAACATTTAGGATTCACGATCAATTGGTAGATGATGCAGGAACGTAAAAAGGGAGTGCAGAAGCCACATCACATGTATAAATGAATCAACTGAACATATCACCACACTGCGTGTCAACCATTTTGAAGGTATATGATCTTAAGTGACAAGAAGAAAAATTAAGTACATCTTACAGATTCACGTGTGAACTCATACCTGCCACTCTATGCTCTCGCAACTAGCAAGAAGCTCCTTAGTGATTTGTAGTTGATTCCCACTGTCGGAAGGCATTCGTTCCCATTGGTGAAATGTTGAGAGCAACTTGTCAATCTAATCAAGTAGGATGCTTAGATATATTTTTCGACAAATTCAAATGACATAGCAACTAGAAGCAAATTTTGGCAGCTAGAAAAAAAGTTCCAGCTGGCAGAGAAATATCCAAGAATTTCATAGGATGCAGATGTTTGATAGCAAAGCAAGAAGAATTAGCAGGTGAATACACTGAACTTAAGCCCAAGAGATCAGTTAATTCCTCTCTGCTTTCTCTTTTTAGTTATATTTATACAAATTTTGAGCTAGATAAAGCTCAATTTGGAAGAATGCAGCATGATAAAAAGGGGGGAAAAACTTTCAACTTAACCAAGAAGCAACCCACAAATAAAATAAGATTCACTACGCCCATAGTTAATTGTGCATATTTCTCAAATCGCGTAGCACAAAGACTGAAACAAGCAGAACATTTTTTTTCTTTGGCTTTTATTAAGCAAAACAGACATTACTTAAGAGAGAAAATTTAACTTGAACTTTATAGTTAACCAGCTTCAAATATTTAGGAAATCGAGGAAGTACAAGATACTTTGCACATACAAAACTCACCCAAAAAATTTCTCCCAACACTCTTAAAATGTTGACATTTTAGTCCTTTTATTACTTCATTATTGATGCACTACAACCAGTAACTACACCTATGACGCAAATTCAAACTAATAAGCTCCAATATCAGTCCTGATACCTAAAAGAGTCTTTGATATTTAACATCGTCAAATTCAATCCCCACAAAACACAGAACAATTAAAAGCATCAAAAGTCACAGATGTTCATAGTTGAATTTAAATTCTTTGGCAATTCTAGAAAATGAGATAGTAAATTTCAAACCAAACCCACTTCAAATATCAGCACAGAATCACAAATGGAAGTGATAAAAACATCGAAACTGGATTACAAACCCATCGAAGTGATGGAAATAAATAAATTAATAGATTGAATTGATCCAGAATTCAAATGGAAAATACTTACAGAATCTTGAATTTCCTCTTTGACAATGTAAAAAGGGTCTTGTGCTGAAGACATTTCTATATATCCAATTATACAAATACAATATGTTCACACCTACAACACAACATGAAACTTAAAGATCTAACATCCGAAAAATAAATTAACAAAAACACTTACATACAAGCAAATATATATATACATACCGTACATACGTATTACATACCTTGGCAAAATGAGATTCAAGACCTTCTGTGTGGGGGTCTGGAGTTGTCCTTGTGGGAATTAAATAATTTAATTAATAAATCAGTTGAGGAGAATACGGGTCGGGTCAATGATAGCACTTAATCCACCCGAATCAAGAATTGGGTCCAAGTTGGTGCTCCAGCCGGGCTGCTGTGGGAGCTAACGAAAAATTGTGGAAAATAAATTATTGAGTTGAATTTGAAAGTACAATTTCTCTTTTCTTTTGTTAATTTTAACACCATCGTATAAATAAATATTCATGCATCATCAACATGACAAAAAATAAAAAAAATTGTTTTAAGTTCAAACTAAAAAAGTGCCATGTTTGGTATAATTTAAAAGTAGTTTTTTATTCGATTTTTGAAAAATTTGATGAAATGTGTGGCTGAAAAATTAATAAAATTGTGAGTCTAATAAAATATGTAGATAAAAATAAGTTTATAAAAAAAAGTAATCTAAAATAAACTAAACCAAACATGCTATAAGAGTGTATTTGTTTAAGATTATAAACCAATTTATTTTAGGTGGTCAAATAAACTGCAGCTACCGAACCTACCATCACATCTTGGTAAGATGACAATATTTCATCTTCAACACAAACTTTCCAAAACGACCATATTCAAAAGCAAAATCTGCAACTGTCGAGCCCACTGTGCAGACAAATTTTAGCTTGTCATAGTTGAAAAGTCAAATATTGTGGCTCAAGTGTAGGGTAAAATTGTAAATATGTGCTCACATAAACTAATTGTCAAATAATGTACTTTGTAGTCAAATTCACATAAACTATAAACTGATTTTTAATCTTAAACAAACACACGCTACATGTCTCCACCAAGAGCATGTCCTAATTGCAATGACTACAAGTCAAAAGTCAAAAGTCAAAAGTCAAGGTGACCTGGACGGCCCTCCGTCCTCCCGTCACAAAAAGTAAAATATTTCTATTTTTCATGCATGATTATTTATTTAATATTATTTTATTAATTTTTAAATATAAATTCTATAAAATATAAATAAATAAAAAATAAAGATGGAGCCCATGTTCCTAAACCTATCCCGATTCTCCGATAGAACGAGACAGCAATAAACATGACATTTTGCCACACTTACATGCTACTAACAATTTTCCCCCCTTTTTACATACCTTACTTTCATAATGCACTTCAAAAGAATTATTCTTTACACAATGTGCTGCAAACCTTCACATTTGCAAGGTAAATTCAATTCGTGGTAACTATACTTTTACTCTAATATTAATTAGATAACTATACTTTAATTTTGTTTAATCAAGTAATTACACTTTAATTTTGTTTCAATTGGTAATTCTGTTAAATTTCGTCTCTTGGACTGACGAAACTCGATAATGTGGCCGTCAATATATAATCACCGTCATTTATTTCACTGAGTCAGAAACTAGACACCATGTGTCATAATCGAAATTTATTGATTGTATGTCATTTCGTAAGTTGAATTGGATATAATTACTTTACTTTAATTGAAATCAAATCAAAGTGTATTTGTCTAATTAAAATTAAATTAAATTTAGTTACCTGATTGACAAAATTAAAGTACAATTACATGAATAATATAGAATGAAAGTAGAGTTATGCGAGTAGAAATTACCTCGCGAAACAAAATAATAAATCTATAAAAGAAAGTGCCAAGAACGATTATTCCCCGATTTAGTGCTATTTGTAACAGTTTATCAAAGTCCTGACACCGTGCATTTCACATGCAAAGTTGGCCCACCAGTAAAGCCCTCTAATTTTGTTGGCCCGTTTGAGCCCAATTGTTCATTCCCAGGAGCGTTCCGGCAATTCACTGTACTAATCAGTTTTAGGGTTTACCTATAAAACCTTCACGCAATTTGCCCTACACACGACGCTGCTTCACTCTACTGCAACAATGGTGATTCCTCATAACCATTTTCCTACTCTGTTTCTGTATTCATATTTCCCTGTACATGCTAATATGTAAATATTTGCATATGTGATTCAAAATATTTGTTGCTTTTTGGTTGCTGAGAAAAACTTGCGGAACATGGTAAAAAGTAAATCTGGATTTGAATTTTTCTATTTGGAATTTAGTTTCTGATTTTTCTTCGAAATGGATTAAATTGGAAAAGTGAAAGGCTGGGAATGTTTTGGGTTTATTGACTATATTTTTATTGTTTATTGTGTCATTTGGTTAAGTGGGAGTGAATTACGGAATAAAATTTTAGTATACACTGGCTAAATTTTAGAATGCAAATATCATTTATAATTATCATTCTTGCATTTATTTTTTGTTATCTGGTTGTTTGACTAAAATCCGCCCTTGATTTATTTTGTGTAATTTTAGTATGCATTGGCATCTTTTAATTTAATTATTACCCTCAAACTGCTTGTATGTTTTTGTAGGTCTGTGTCTATGTACTTAGTGTCTTTACATGTATGAATGCATATGTGAGTGTGTTCCTGTATATGGGTGTTTATATAATGGATGAATAACTGTGTGTATAGACATATGCACATTTTGGGTACAATAGTTTTGAGCTACAATATGTACATTTCAGGTATTTGTCAAAGCACAAAAGTCAAAGGCATACTTCAAGAGGTTTCAGGTCAAGTATAAGCGAAGGAGGGGTATGGCACAAGCTTTCTATTTCAGATTTTACTTCACTAATTTGAGAGACATCTGATGTGTATATTATGGATATACTGTACTTCTTTACTTATTGATCTTGTTTTTTCCAATATGCAGAGGGAAAGACTGATTATCGGGCAAGGATTCGCCTAATTAACCAAGATAAGAACAAGTACAACACTCCCAAGTACCGATTTGTTGTGCGATTTGTATCCTTTTGATTTGTGACTGCTACATCACATCTTCTTTGGTCTTATTCTGTCACTCAGCCTTATTAATTCTGAGCACAGGTTCTATGCCTAGTTGATGTAATGGGAAGTTACACCTAAATAATTATATCTATGTGGGTTACTAATTTCTGAATGACATACTAAAAGTTCTATCCTAGTGGTTAGCAAAATGTAGATGAATAGCATGCACTTTATTATGTAGAAAAGCATAAGATGCGATGAAATGGTTTTTGAGTTATGGTTATAGGAAGGAAGATGCTTAATTATTTATTTTCTTGCATGAACCTTAATTTTGTTATAGACCAACAAGGATATTATTGCACAAATAGTATCTGCAAGTATTGCTGGAGATATGGTTCTTGGTGCGGCATATGCCCATGAGTTACCTCACTATGGACTTGAAGTAGGTCTTACAAATTATGCTGCAGGTATTGCAATGGTCTCTCTCTCTCTCTCTCTCTCTCTCTCTCTCTGCACCTTGCTGCTTTCTCGATGTGGTGTTAATTACAATATCTTGACCAGCTTACTGTACCGGGCTTCTTTTGGCTCGTCGTGTCTTGAAAAAGCTTGAGATGGATGACGAGTACGAAGGCAATGTGGAGGTAACATATTTGCATCGTACCACTTGATTATTTCATTGTAATTCTTCTGCATGAACAACTTTTATTGAGAGTTGAGACCTTTGTGTTGTGTTGCAGGCAACTGGAGAGGATTACTCAGTTGAACCAGCAGAGAGCAGAAGGCCCTTTCGCACACTTCTGGATGTAGGCCTTGTCCGAACAACTACTGGAAATCGTGTTTTTGGTGCTCTTAAGGTACATATTCTCCAAGTTATATTCTTGTGTGCACAATCACATCTCCTTGCAATTTGTGTGCTCTTAATGATAAGTTGTTATGTCTGGCGTATCTTCTGAATGACATTCTTCCTGGTCGCACATTGATATATAGCTATGGAGTGGATGGATATTTATTTAATTTGTTTACAATGAACAGTAAAATGCATTATTCTAAATATCCAGTTCCTTATCAGCAACAATGTTATTAGATTACATCTTATGATGCTTGAGTTATCTGTAGTTGACTTTATGTGACATGAATATTCATGCTTCGATCTTCTCAGCTTGTTTTTGGTTTGTGATGTTTGCTGAGTTCCTATCGATGGTTCTGAAACATGGAATTCCTTCGATACGCCTTCTAACCTATGTATAAGTTTCACAGCATGGTTGCTTGATTTGTAACTTCTGATTTTGCATGTTATGTTTTGGCTATATCATGAACCTACTAGTATGCTGAATTACATTTCCGTTCATTTTCCAACTTTCTAGTAATGCTGATATCCGAATTTGAAAGGGTCAAATGAGTTTTCTAAAGTTTAGGTGGTCATAGAAAAGTGGATTCCAATTGTTGTCATTGTGGTTTGCCGCCAAAAATTCCGGAGTAGGTACTAATATTTTTTTCATGCGGCCAGTGCTTTCTAATAGAGTTGTCCTTATTCGTATCTTGACAAACTCAGTCCAATGAGAATTCATTTATCAATCCTTCAAGTTGACTACTTTTCATTTGATTGAATGGTTTGTTATTTGCCGGCTGATTCTGAAGTTAAATTTGTGACTTTAAATTAGCAGTATGATTTATTTCATTTAGGGCCCTAAATCTGAATTTAGAAGAGATGCGTAAATTTGTTTCGTACCTTCAGTTGAAGCTGTTTCATAACATTTTCATTGGCCGAGGGTTTCCAACAGGTTCTAATTGTCTACCCAAATCATGTGGTTGGGCTTCATAACTAAGTGAAATCTCATCTGTTATCCTAAGCATAAATGGCTATAGCCTGTGATGCATTTGCCATTCTTGATTCTGCTTAATTTTGGTCTCTAGATGTTACGTGTTTAGTTTGTGACATCTGTCTGCACTTACGTGTATGCACATATGTTACGCACGTACCGTTTTGGTTACTAATTGCAGGGAGCACTGGATGGCGGATTAGATATTCCTCACAGCGATAAGAGATTTGCTGGTTTTTCAAAGGACTCTAAGCAGCTTGATGCTGAGGTTCACAGGAAGTACATTTATGGTGGCCATATTGCTGCATATATGACGGTAGTGTTCATATTTTTGAACTTCTGCCACTGTATGATCAGAGAGAGAACTTAACGTAAGAAGAAAAGGATAATATGACTTGGCCTTACTTGTATATTGTGTCAAATATTTCTAGACTTTAATTGAAGATGAACCAGAAAAGTATCAATCACACTTCAGTGAGTATATCAAGAAAGGACTTGAGGCAGATGGCCTTGAGGAGATGTACAAGAAAGTTCATGCTGCCATCCGTGCGGACCCAACTGCTAAGAAATCAGAGAAACAGCAACCTAAGGAACACAAGAGGTGAGGAAACAATTTTAACCTCTACTGAAGTCAACATAAAATTATGACACCAATTTGTTTTTTGACTAAGTTGTGGATTTATTCTTCTAGTTTTAAATGCTTGCAATTACAATGTTGGCTTTACATATAACTGAATGTGTTCATATCTGTTACTTGGTTTTTCCTTGTTTGGAATTTTTTTCTGGCTCAATTTAAGAGACTACATCTTCTCGTATGTATTCAGATGCTCTAGATGCTAGTGTCCCTGTACTTTCTACTGCAAATGGTTTCATTGTGGTGTTGACTTTACATAACTCTGAGCATATTCATATATTTTCCCTGGTTTATTCTTGTTTTGATCTGGCTCAAATTAGAAAATTACATTATCAGTTTTATTCAGATTCGTTAGATGCTATTTTCCCTGTACTTTCTACGACAATTTATACATGCATTTAAGCAATGATTTTGCATAAGCTGTTTCAATTATTTGATAATAAATAGCAGCTGGATGGTTTATTGAAAGCAGGTCACTTTCTTCTGCATGCACTCTTTGGAGACAATATTCTGGATGCTTGTTTATTGGATTCTGTTTTGTCCTCAGGTACAACTTGAAGAAGCTAACGTATGAAGAGAGGAAGGCCAAGTTGATCGAACGTTTGAATGCTCTTAATGCTGCGGCAGGGGCTGACGATGATGAGGATGATGACTGAAAGTACCATGGTTGAAATTGAGCAAGTTTTGTTTTCAATTGTTACCTTATTACACCTATTTTTTAATGCAGTTTTATCTGGAAAATTGGTTGTATTGACACTATTTATCATTTTTTCAGCTTTGAGAGATTTGTTTGTTAGACAAGTGGTAGTTAGATATCAATTTGGCATTAAATGGAAATTTTTTGTTTTGTCGTCCCTATATAGCAGCACGTGTTAATGGTTTATCGAAGTTGGGTTAATATCGTATGCCTCTTGTTGTGAACATTTGTACGTGGAACGCTTGAAACCTGCCTGTTTAATATAGCCATGAAAGCTAAGCTTGGAGACAATGGAAAAGGTCATTCAAGAACAATATGAATAGGCAAACGAGGTTTTCAGGAGATAGGATCGGGCAGTATATAAAGGACAAGATTTTATATTCTTTTTTTAAATATTGTCCGATATTGTCCAATGTACTCTATAAAACATGCTATAAATGGAATTTAAAAACACGACCTTCAACGTTTTGTTGATATGTTTTAGCTTCCTGGTTAGGAGAAAACCAAACATTTAGAGTCACCATATCCTGTCTACTTTTATTTATAGAATTTATTTTGTTTGTCTAAAATGTGAAAATTGTCTAGACATTGATATGATTAGTATCTTGAGGCTTGTGGAGAAATTATTCGTTGTATTGGCCGCAACAACAGAAGGTTTTGTGGTAATGAAACCGAAAGGCAAATAGCTGGTATGGATTTGATCCATCAAACTTGCAGTCAGAAATGCCTACGCTGCGTTTCTCTGTCTTTCCTCCGAAAACAGTAAGGCATTTTCCTGTACTTTGAGACATCCAAAATCTGAATTCGCGATGGTTCAACTTCTTGGGTGGAACGATTGATTTCCAGTCGGCCTCTGCCAAGCTATTCAGTGATTCTAATGCGCGTAGGCTTACTGTTCCGTGCTTGTCTACTGTAAGGTAGCTCGCATTAGAGCATTTGTTCATGTAGTTCCTGAATCTACGTTCCACAGAGAGAATTTATGTCAGCATGATGCTGTGAGTGTGTTTACAAGTGTGCAAGAAATTGAGCGTGCTACATTGTGAGTATTGCTCGTGCAAATGAGGACCAATAAACTGTTGGAATATGTGAAGCCTAGTTGTATTGTTCACTTCTCCCTCGACCGTGAATCAACCTAGTTCCTATTGGCATTCATATATTGTATTAAATCCTGAGTTTCCTACTTTAGAATTAGGAACTGAGGAGTGCTGTTTCTGTGTGAGAAAACAGAGAGGTGTTAGATCTTCTATTATAAAACTTCTTCCTTGATTATGGCCAATATGTGCAGCGGCAAGTAAACATACCTCTCACGATGGATCACTATAACTCTGTTTCTGTGTGTGCTTTTCTGTTTTGTTTTGTTCATTGTTGCTTTTGGTATTGGGATTAAAATTTAATCTATGTTACCTATGGCAACCGTCAGCTGATCCCGAGGTAGCTTCCCAGCCGTAATATGCATTATATTTTGTGGACTTGCCCCCTTTGATATTTGGTACCGAGTACACACCTCTGTCTTTCGAGCTCACATAGTCAGATTGTAAGGCACCAGCAATAAGAGTGTCGTCGAATGCTGTCATGATGGGGTAAGCTTCACTTGGTGGACATTTATCTGAATCACATACCGAACATTGGCTGCATAGAAGGTCACTCTTTAGATGTTTACCACCATTAACAATTGCTGCTTGAGCTATTGCAAGAACCAGCAGAGCAAGAGAAAGGCAGTACCGATCCATGCCCCTTATTTTGTTCTGAACTCGAGGGACGAAGTCATTAAATGCTGTACTCTTTTCTTGATTTCATCAATTCTTAGATGCAAAAGCTTTGAATTGATCAAGATAGGATCAATCTGCTGATTTTGTTCATCTGGCTGGCAATTTTGTTTTTCACTTGTATTGTTGAAATTAACAACATTGATATCTAATTGTCTATAATATGTTTCCTATTAGGCCAAAAATAAAAAGCAGTTTTTTCTGATATAAAAAACGCATATTTGTGCTCATCTAACTTCGTTATTATCGTTCAACAGCAGGACTAACTTGCTAATCGACAAATAGAGATTTCTTCTTTGAGTATTTTATCCATTTACTCTTTGAATGATTTAGAAATTTATAAAAAAATTGAATATCATGTTTATTTTTACATTCTTGGCTGATTACTATTTGTAGATTCGTATTTGTTCATATGTCAAAATTTTTAAGATCATCTTGAATTCAACGGATATGGATCCTAGAAAATTGCCATTAAATCATACATATAGAGGACTTTAGGTCCAAACAGTTTTAAAAATTGTCCATAAATCACATTTTTGGTTTTTTTGTAATAAAAAATTTAGGCAAATTTCCACCGATACCATATTTACCGTTGTAACATAAATTAGACCGTAGTCCGATTTGCAAGTGGGGGATGTGGTGGCGAGGATTCCCAAGCAAAGCTGCATCACCGTGAACACGTCTGGTGCCCACCAACTCATCGAAGAGTCCCAGCTCGGCGGCTGTTAGGGCCTTTCCGTCGCCATCATGTACGAGGAGCCTCGGCCCGCAATCACCCTGGTTTCAATATCTCCGGTTATTGCCCCCCATTGAGCCCACTCCGTTGCTATGGAGCTTCCAAGAAATTGATTCCTGCATACCTGAAAAGATTAACTAATTAGACTAGCACATGGTAAGTTTGTATTTGATTAATTACACTAGTACACCGTTTACCTTGTAGAATTCAACTGTATAAGTTTGCTCGTGTTGAAAAATAATGAGGAATGAACAAAGTTGAGATGAGATATTTGAAGAATGGTGAAGAAGAATAAAAATGATAGATTTGAAAAGATATATATTTTCTTTTCTTTTTTTAAATTGAAAACGTATATGTCCTTTTATTGTGAGTGAGAGTGAAAATTTCCTACGGTCTTGATAATTTATCGATATTTAATTGTTAATTCAATATGATATACTTTTCATACCATGCTTTCCTTTTTCGTGCGTATAAAAGGCAAAAATTTCTTGGATTATCATGTTTTGACGATGTAATAATTTTGTCATTCGAATTCGGGAAATTGGTGTAAATGGTCCCTAACGTATCACGTTAGTGCGTAAATGGTCTCTAACCTTTCATTTTTGGCGCAATGGTCCTTAACCTATCCATTTAGGTGCGCAATTAGTCATTTTTTACGGATTCCGTTAAAAATCTGTTAAAAACTTTTCATTTAGGTGCGCAAATAGTCCTTATCATTTTTTTGTCTTTATTAATAGGGGTAAAATTGTTAAGTTACATTTTTTTTTTCAACCTTTCAATTGGCGCAAATGGTCCCTAACCTTATTTTTAATATAGAAATTTGCAATTGGATTCCCAATCTTTACAAAAAGTGAAAATATGTCCGATATTTTAAATTTTTTTATTAAAAATTAAAAGAAACTAACAAATTGATAATATACTAAATTATTTTGTATATTTTATGAACTATTATAAAATAACCAAAATTTAAACTCATAATTATTAATAAATGTGCAAATTAAAATTATTTTATTATTATTAAGTAATCATATTATTTAAAATTCAAACTTTAATTTTATCATTATAATATAAAAAGAAAAATAACTTTGTCACAAATAAAAATTTTAATTATGCTCAACCTAACTCGATTTTATACGGTCTCACATTTACTAGGCCAACCCAACCCGCTGTTGAGCAACTAGCCAATCCAATTTTAAATTTTAATTTATTTTTTTATTTAAAAAAAAGAAAAAAAAAAAGGAAAAAGCAAACCCCACCCACCCCACCCCACCCCACCCCACCCCTCCCCTAATTGTAAATCAACCAGATCGGGAGAGGGGGGGCCTCTGATCTAGGTCCTCGACGATTGAGGGGGGGACGGGGGAGATCCCCCCTATCTGGTCGCGAAACCAGGGAAAAGAATCTCCCTGGTTTTCTTGAGCATAAACAGGGGGAAAATTCTCCCTATTTTCGATAGAGGGGTGGGGTGGAGAAGAATTTTTTTTTTCCTTTTTTTTTTAAAAAAATAGAAAAATAAATTAAAATTTAAAATTGGGTTGGCCCAGTTGCTCAAAAGCGGGTAGGGTTGGCCCAGTAAATATGAGATTGTATAAAATCGACCTGGGTTGAACATAATTAAAATTTTATCTGTGACAAATTTATTTTTCTTTTTATCTTGTAATAATAAAATTAAAGTTTGAATTTTAAATAATACTCCCACCGTCCCACAAAGATAGACTCGTTTTCCTTATTTATCTGTCCCAAATTATATGCTACTTACTTTATACAAAATATATTAAATTTTTATTTTTCCTAATAAACCCTTATTTAATTTACATTGTTATCAACCAAAATATCTCTCTCTAAATTTTCATTTATTTTTTTCTTTTTCCCAATGTAATTCTCTCTCTATGTATATAACTTTCTCTCTCTAAACCTTCATTTATGTTTTTTTTTCCGTGTAAACCTTCATTTATGTTTTTTTTTCCGTGTAACTCTCTCTCTCTCTCTCTCTCTCTCTCTCTCTCTCTCTCTCTCTCTATATATATATATATATATATATATATATCTTTTTTATTTCTATTTAATTTAAATAGGAGTATAAATGGAAAATTTTGTGAAATTTTTATAATTTCAATTATATTAAATGAGTTTTCTTAATCTGTGTGAAAAAAAGTGGGTCTATCTTTGTGGGACGGAAGGAGTATGATTACTTAGTAATAAAAAAATTAAAGTATCGGACCTATTTTCACTTTTTGTAAAGATTAGGAATCCAATTACAAATTTCTATATTAAAAATAAGGTTAGGGACCATTTGCGCCAATTGAAAGTTTGAAAAAAAATGTAACTTGACAATTTTACTCCTACTAAAAAAGACAAAAAAATGATAGGGACCATTTGCGCACCTAAATAAAAGGTTTTTAATGAATTTTTAATAGAATCCGTAAAAAAAAGGACCAATTGTGCACCTAAATGGATAGGTTATGGACCATTGCGCAAAAAATAAAAGGTTAGGGACCATTTACGCACTAACGTGATACGTTAGGGACCATTTGCGCCAATTTCCCTTCGGATTCTGCATGCCTGACTAAATTGGGTTTATCAACATGCCCTTTTGTTGATACAGGGTTTTGTGGATATGGAATTCTGTTCAAGCTTTACATTGGGTTTTTAGATAATTTCAATTCTACAGAGCCATTCTCCTGTCCACAATGGGAGGAAATTATCCTGCCCACGTCCTACGTAGCACTGCCACATCATTTTAGTAATTCACGTCATTCATGCCATATCATATAATTTTTCCTCCCAAATTCACTACAATCAGCCCCCCCTCCTCCTCCTCCTCCTCCTCCTCTCACTTCAATTTTTGTACAGTTTGGGTGCCCCAAAATCACATCATGTCGTTGGCGCATTCTAGTGGAGCCAATCGCCGGAGCACCTCGTGTACGCTGGAACCATCACTCCTTTTGTTCGTTACTAAGTCTCTCACGCTCTCTCTCCCCGATTTCACCACAGTTGGTGCCCTAAATCGAGAACCACCATTTACGTGAAAACCACCTCCACCTGCCGTCGACCCACCGCCAAACCACCACATCCACATCCCCACCTTATCTTTCTCTATCTTTTCCCAGATCTGCTGAACAACTACCACGTCGACAAAGCCGAACTACCACCACGTCGAGACAAGAAAAATTAAAAAAAACAGGCTATTGTCTTTTAAGGAGAGTTTTAGGATAGCAGAGCCGTTCTCCTGCCCACGTCATACGTGGCAATGCCACGTCATATAATTTCTCCTCCTAAATTCACTGCAATCAGCCCCCCCTCTGTCTGTGTGTGTGTGTGTGTGTGTGTGTGTGTGTAATTTTGGTGCAGTTTGGGTCCCCCAAAATCACATCATGTCGTTGGTACATTCTCGTGGAGCTAATCGTCGGAGCACCTCGTGTACGCTAAAACCACCACTCATTGTTCGTTACTAAGTCTCTCACGCTCTCTCTTCCCGATTTCACCAAAGTTGGTGACCTAACTCGAGAACCACCATTTACCTGAAAACCACCTTCACCTACCATCGACCCACCACTTCAAAATCCCCATCCTATCCTTCTCTTTCTTCTCCCAGATCTGTTGAACAACCACCGCATCGACAACACCGGACAACCACCGCGCCGAGACTAGAAAAATTTAAAAAAATGGGCTATTGTCTTTTAAGGAGAGTTTTAGGACAGATGTGGGAGAGGAGAAAGAGAAGGTTGGCTTTACCGTATTTTGTTCTTCTATATCTGGGCTATTGTCTTTGTGAAGAGGAAGAAATGGTTCCAGTGCTGGTGGAGAGAGAGAAAGTCGTTGGTTTGGTGCGGAGATGGTGCTCTCGCTGGTGTCCGGCAAGGTGGTGGTTGGCGTTGGTTGTCTGGCTACTGGGTTCGTAGGAGAAGACACTAGTGCCCAAAATTTCGGAGATAGAGAGAGAGAGAGAGAGAGCGTGTGTGGGTAGTGAATTTGTGAGGGAGAATTATATGATGTGGCATGAATGACGTGGATTACTAAAATGACATGGCAGAACCACGTAGGACGTGGCGGGATATTTCCTCCACTGTGGGTAGAAGAACGGTTCTATTCAGTTCTATTGATTTTTATAGGTTCATAGTTGAGGTTTAATGTTGTGTTTTCTGGGTCCATTTCTCTTTTCGACTTTTTAATCAAATTCTATGTATTCTCATTCTTTATGTTAAATTGTTGAGTCAGTTGTTATACTTGTGCAAATGACTGTTTTTTATCCCCCCAAAAATAGTGTAGGTTGTGGGACTGATTGATGATTGTGGCTAAATCTTTAGTTGAGGCCATATTACTTGAAGATTTTAGGATCGTGCATTACTAAATACTCCCTTCATCCTACAAAGATATACCTACTTTTTTTCACACAGATTAAGAAAACTCATTTAATGTAATTGAAATTATAAAAAATTTACACAATTTTCTCATTATACCCCTATTTAAGTTAAATAGAAATAATATATATATATATATATATATATATATATAGAGAGAGAGAGAGAGAGAGAGAGAGAGAGAGAGAGAGAGTTAGAGTTAGAGTTAGAGTTACACGAGAAAAAAAAATATAAATGAAGGTTTAGAGAGAGAATTACATTAGAAAAAAGAAAAAAATAAATGAAAGTTTAGAAAGAGAGATATTTTGGTTGATAACAATGTATTAAATAAGGGTATATTAGAAAAAATAAAAATTTAATATATCATGTATAAAGTAAGTAGCCTATAATTTATGACAGATAAATAAGGAAAACGGGTCTATCTTTGTAGGATGGAGGGAGTAGTATTTATTAAATGCTCGTGACCCGTCGCCATCTGATCATATGCCATAAAGTTAGTAAAGATACTGTATTTATCATTTTGTAAATTCTAACTCTTGTTGTTTTATGTATAGCAGTATAACAGTACATCATATACAATATTATAGAAAAACAGTATCATAGATATAACAATATCTTAATAAAAATGTATAAAAAATAAATATTTTTATGGAGTACGTTGTTGTTTTAATATAATTTCCTTTCATGTACTGTTATGATATCATTATATGATTTTGTTAGTGATATTTTTATTTGTGTATAGGTTTGTATCCATTGAATCCCATATTTTTCTAATTTGATATTGTTTTATGTATTACAGATAGTATATGTATAATTATCATTAAAATAAGAAATTTGACACAAATGGTCCCTAACCTTTGCTCTCAATGCGAAAATGGTTCATATAATTTATTTTTTGGCACAGAAGTTCCTAACCTATATGTGTTTTGGTGCGCAATTTATCTTTATTTGATGAAAAAGAACAATATACCATTAATTTTAATAAGAGAAAATTGTAATTTGGTTGCTAACCTTTGTAAAAAGTACAAATGAGTCCAATACTTTTATTTTTATTTTTATAAAAAATTAGAGGAAACTAATGAGTTTCTTTCTTTTTTTGAATTAATACTTAATTGACCAAATTGTTTTGTATATGATAATTAGCACAAAACGTTCCTACCTATTAAAGTAATTGTACAAATCATTCATACCTTCTAAATTTTGGTATTTTTACCCTCACCTACTCAATTTCTTGCGCAAAACGTTTTTCCGTCCAAAAAGTTACCGTTATATCACCTGACCAACACGACTCGTAATACAACTTAAGGGTAAATTAGTCCAACAATATTTTTCACTTGTCCTCTGTTTCAAACCGAAGTATATGAATGGACGCACATTTTTCTAGAAGTTTCGCCACTATTCCCAGAATTTCGCCGACGAACTCGTCTAATTCCGGCCATACATTGTGCGAACTATCGTCAACAGTCAGTTTGTGAGTTCGAATCTCCTATCTTTGCTTCATTACATTTTCAATTCTGGACTTTGTTGTGTGTGTGGTGTTTGAGTTTTCGCGGATTTGCATTGCGGTTTTCATAATGGAATTTTTTTTCATTTATGGGTTTACACTACAAATTTCTTGCAGACAACCTGAAGATGATCCACTCACTTATCGTAAGTTTTTGTTTTATTTTATACCATGGTTATTGATTTGCACGTGAATTTTGGTTGTCATCAGACTGATTGTGATTTGTGTTTATCATTCTACACAACGATTTGTGTTTATCAGTGTGACACTGAGTTGAAAATGTGTTTTTTGCATATTTACTGATTGGTTTTTTTATTGGCTAAATCTGTGTGTCAGCAGGCGACAATACAGACTATTTCACAATTGAAGTCCATCATGAAGGCATATTTTATAATAAGCCAAACAATGTGGCATACGAATGAAAGTAATACTATTTTTTTATTTTCTCCATCTTGCATGGTTCACAAGAAACAACTTAACGTTGTTCTTACGGTCACTGGGTACGGACGTGTTGTTGGATTTTTATTATAGAAGACTGAGAATGAGTTTGGGGAAGGGCTTGAGAAGATTGGAGAGTGAAGATGATGTTAGGCAGATGCTTAGAGACAAGGGTAGGTGGTTGAGGTTTATATTGTACGTGCAGTACAATCTCATGCACTACCACTCGTTCTAAATGAGGAAGTTCCTGCCACAATTGATGAACAAGCAACAGGCAAATCTGAAGCATTTGAAGGATGTTATGCACTCGTTATTGAATATTTACGGGGTAACTTTTTGTTTGTGTCGACAATCAAAGTATTTTGACAATCAATCATATTTAATGCTTGCTAAAGAAACGAGATTTTATGATCATGGATTGGTGTTCGTACTAATTAGGATTGCTGTTGTAGATTGCTGTTGTTTTCCTGATTTGTTGTTTTAAGCAAGGACGTTGACAATCGATAATACAATTAGGTGAGGATGTTCACCACAAATTTAAAAATTGGTAGAGACGTTATGCATATTAAAAACCCAAATATGTGGACGATTTACACAATTTAATCCAAAAGGTAGGGACGTTATGCACATTGGTATTCAAAGGTATAGAAGTTTTCCGCAACGACAATTACACATCAAAGTTGACAATGCACAGCAGTACATCAATCCCACCACTGCATTCTACACCACTGAACCAGGATTCTAATTTAGATAATATTATTACATGAGTACCCACATCACTACAAGCCCAGCAAGAAAATTGAAAAACCTGCTCCAAACATAGCACGTCCTCTTCTCATTCTACAAATGGAGCACTTGTTGTTCACATTCATTCCTGGATCTAAGCAGTCCAGGTATTATATCCACAGATCTTGGACACACATTGGTGGGTCGCACCAGGTTTTGGGGATGGTGATGGATTTTAGATTTTAAGGTTTGATAAAGAAGATGACATTTTTGTTACTTTTTAATCTTTTGGGGTACATTTCTTACTTTGGAGTACATTTGGTTAGTTTTCAGTCATTTTTTTCTTTTTTCTTCTTTTTTCTTTTTTTGTTTATTTAAATAGAAGGGAAATTTCGTCATAAATGACCTACAATATCAAGTTTTTCAAACGTTGGGATGTCTGGTGCTATTTTTAAAGGTTATAGATATATTCTCAACGTTTTTGAAAGATTGTGGACCAAATATGCAATTATTTCTAAAATTATATACGTCATTTTTTTATTCATTTAAGGAATAACTGCATATTTGATCTCCAACGTTTGAAAATTTTGGCATGGTAGGTCCTTATGACGAAATTGCACTTCCCTTTAAATAAACCAAAAAACAAAAAACAAGAAAAAAGAAAAAGATGATTGAAAACTAACAAAATGTACCACAAAAAATAAAAATTAAGAAATATACCCCCAAAAAATAAAAAAGTAACAAATAAGTCATTTTCTTTATCAAACCTCAAAATTCAAAATCTACTACCATCTCCAAAAATCTAAAATCCACTTTAAGGCACTGCACATAGTAGTCATGGATCTCGAAATTCCAAGTCAATGCTTAATGTGATTCCAGATTAAAGAACTGAACGAGCATTGAAAAAAATGTGTTGAACATTCTCCTCGGTTGAACCACACAGTACACACAATATGTCAATATCTAAGTGTTGAAGCTTATCTTTAGTGAGTAATCTAGATTTCGTAGCTAGCCAAAGAACAAACGAGTGTTTTTTGGATAATACAAAGGTTCCAAACAACCATGGCCATTTCATTTTAGTCTGTTTCTGTCTAAAGAAATTATATGCGTGAACAATGTTTAAATTGGCTCCTGATTTCCATTGAGCAATCCGAAGGATAGCAGACTGGACAGATCCCTCTTTGTGCAAAGAAGATCCTTGATACTGAATATTTTCTTGAGCAGTGGCGAATCTGCTTTGCTAGGCGTCCACTGCCATGCTAAATTTCTTTTAACATACACATCGTTCACCCATCTGATCCACTGCGAGTCTTTTTTCTCGTGTATATTCCACAACAATTTGGCAAGTAGCGCTAAATTCCAACATTTGATGTCTTTGAATCCAAGCCCGCCTTCACTCTTCGGTAAACACATTTCATTCCAAGCTACAAGGGGTTTTTTGGCTTGTTTAACTTAAAATAAAGGCTTGTTTGGTTGAATCGCAGTTGGGAATTTAGTCTCATTTTTTGGAGTTTTAATAGTGATAGTGGCAGTGGTAGTTGAAATGATTAACTCTATGGATGAAACATCCAAGGTTTAACAAATTCAATTGTTGATAATTTTGGGTGGATATTTGGTTTTTGGGGATGGGGGTGGATTTTAGATTTTGAAGTTTGATAAAGAAGATGACATATTTGTTACTTTTTATTTTTGTTGTACATTTCTTACTTTTTAATTTTTGGGATACATTTGGTTAGTTTTCAATCTTTTTTTCGTTTTCTTGTTTTTCGTTTTTTGTTTTGTTTATTAAAAGAGAATGACAATTTCGTCATAAATGACCTACTTTGCCAAATTTTTTAAACGTTGAAGATGTATGGTGCTATTTTTAAAGGTTAGAGTATATTCTCAATATTTTTGAAAGGTTGTGACCAAATATGTAATTATCCCTTTATTTAACTTAATTTTTATTCAAATTTTTTACATCATATAGCGATTATATATACTTAAAGTACAATAATTTTACATTTTCTCTTATGAAATATTAAATGACACGACTATAATAATATATTTAATATACTAAATTAAATATTATTTAATAAATGTACCAAATTCATTTGCACATTTTGTAAAGGTTAATAATTTAATTGTAATTTTCTCTAAATAAAACTAAGGACATATTTGTCTTTTTTATCAAATAAGGATCAATTGCGCACCAAAACACATAAGTTAGGGACGTTCGTGTTAAAAAATAATCGTTGGAAACCATTTCTACACTAAAGACAAAGGTTAGGGACTATTTGCACCAAATTTCCCTAAAATATTTCTTTTTCTAACTAGTAGTTAGAACAATATCATATATAACACATTATCTTAATAAAACAATATCATGCATATTCTTGGAGGCAAAATATGATTATGTTACGATGTCATTATATAATTCTGTTAGTGATATTATTATTTGTATACTGATTAGTAGTCATTGAGTCCCCCATTTTTCTAATTTGATATTGTTTCATGTATAATAGTATACAGTATCAGTATCGTTGTTACTGTGTTCAATAATCTAATATAATTTTCCTTCAAATATTATTTTGATGTCGTTATATGATTTTGTTGGTAATATTATTATTTTGTGTACATGTTTGTATCCATTGGCGTTTGCCTCCATTTACGAAGAAACCACTTAGAAGGCGTACAAAGATACGAATCAGATCAAATAGTGAACAAGTGCGGATGATATGATGTGGAATGTATGGAAAGTTGGATAATCACAATAACAAGACTCGTAAGGAGCCATTGATCTAAGATTGAATTGAATGTTATTTTGCTGTAATTAATGAGGATTTTTTATGTGAAGGAACTGAGTGATACTGTTTTGAATCTGATAGAAATATTTTTTTCTGATATATTTTATATCACACATGATTGTTAAAGATTTTTCCCGTGTTAATTGGTTATAATATTGTTTATTGTATAGTAACAATATACAATATACAATATACATAAATTTAAGCACGTCTTTTAATATGATAGCGAAAAAAATACAATTTCTAAAGAAATTAGAATATGAGTTCTAATATAATGCAAAATAAATATGAAACAGTTGATTTAATTATTAAGAGAGAGAGAGAGAGAGAGAGAGAGAGAGGGTTAAACATAAAATATTGGCGTGAATGGTCCCTAACGTATGCACTTAGTGCAGTTTTGATTCCTAACCTTTTATTTTTTACTAGGATGTCCCTAATCTATGCATTTAGTTGTAAAACTGGTCCCTATGGACGGAATCCGTCCAATTGTGCCATTAGTTGGGTGCGTACTTTGGGCTTTTCGCGCAAATGGTCCTTGACCTTTGCCCTTAGTGTGGAATTGGTCCCTAACGTTTATTTTTTGGCATACATGTCCCTAACCTATGTATTTTGGTGCGAAATTGGTCCTTATGGGATGAAAAAGACAAATATGTCATTAGTTAATTAGAAAAAATTGTATGTGGATTCCTAATACAAAATGTGCAAATATGTCCAATACTTTTATTTTTTATTAAAAATTAAAGAAAACTAATGAGTTTTTTTTTTTTTTTGAAATAACACTTTCGTAATAAACATGTTAAATAAAATTATTATTTTTATTATTAAGTAATTATATTATTTAAAATTTAAACTTTTATTTTATTGTTGTATAAAAAAAATAACTTTGTCACAAACTTGATGTACAGATACTTTTATTTAATTGAGTTATATGTTTATGAACTACAAATATTAGATATCCAACTATATTCTTCACATTTTAATTTATCGTATTATTTTCGTTCAAAAATAAAACACATAATGTGTAAATTAAATTTTATTAGTATTTTTATATTAAATAAAAATGTAATAAGATTAGTTCAGGTCATGTAATAATTTTTATTTAATAAAAATGTAATAAAAATTTTATTTTTATTTGACATGTAGTGTATAATTTTTTATTTAACATGTCGTGTGATTGTGGGTATATAATTTTCTCAATAGAGTGTGTACATACTATTGTATATTTTTTTTGAATGCTCACGTTCCAAATTATTTTATTTACCAGATTTAATAGTTTGGCAGCGGCATGATGACAGGTGGTAATGACTGATAAAAATTAGTATTTTTACTTACCAGATTTTATTTTATTAGTATTTAACATAAAAATACTATTAAAAGTTATTTTACACTATGTATTTTATTTTTGAACGAAAATAAAACGATAAATTAAAATATGAAGAATATTGTTGGATCTCTAATATTTGTAGTTAATAAACATATAACTCAATTAAATAAAAGTATTTGAACATCAAGTTTGTGACAAAGTTATTTTTTTATACAACAATAAAATAAAATTTTAAATTTTAAATAATATAATTACTTAATAATAAAAATAATAATTTTATTTGACATGTTTATTACTAAAGTGTTAATTCCAAAAAAAAAAAAAAAACTCATAAGTTTTCTTTAATTTTTTATAAAAAATACAAGTATTGGATCTATTTGCACATTTTGTAATGATTAGGATTCCACATCCAATTTTTTCTAATTAACTAAGAGCGTATTTGTCTTTTTATCCCATAAGGACCAATTTCGCACCAAAACACATAGGTTATGGACATGTATGACAAAAAATAAACATTATGGATCAATTCCACACTAAGGACAAAAGTTATAGACCATTTGCGCCAAAATTCCAAAGTACGCACCCAACTAACGGTACAATTGGACGGATTCCGTCCATCTGGACCAGTTTTGCAACCAAATGCATAGGTTAGAGACTTTCTAGCCAAGAATGAAAAGTTATGGACCAAAACCACACTGAGTGCATACGTTAAGGACCATTTGCGCCAAAATCTCTAAAATATTAGTTACTATAATTATAGGAATGTATTTATTTTGGCCACGTGACTTAAAATAAAGACTTTTTAAATTATATGATTTGAGAGCTATAAGTCTAATTAAATGACCAATCCTGAATTTCCCCCTTATTTTTCTTAAAAATAGATATCTTCATGTTGGACATTTTAGTTGTCCTTTCAGTTTGTGATTTATTTATGTAAAAGGCATCTTATTTTTTGGCACGATTCTGACATACTATTCTCACTGCTTTTCTTGGAAGAGATGCAAATCTTGCTTGTAATGTATAATCTGTGTAATATGATCTCATTTCAACATTTTAGCTAATGTAACCTTGTTATGTTTAAGACTAAATCGTGTCTTTTTTCTAACAATTTAAGATTTTAGATAAGATAGTTCAGTATGGTATAACGAGATCAAATCTCATGACCATCTATTTATAAAAATTGTTCACGTGTCAAGATCTTGATAATAATAAATCCAATGTACACTTGAAAGAGCATTTAAAAATTGAATTAAATGTGTCTTTTCTCCACCAGTTTAAGTTTGTAAATAAAGTAGTTCAAGAGTTCATGCTTGTGGTCTAGCAGATGAATCATCTTACAAGTAATCAGAACCAAAATCTTTTAATTACCCTGTTTTTATGAAATCGGAGACGAGCTTTTGCAATTGTCCTTGCAAGGTTGCCAATGAGTGCAGTCTAACTTAGAGCTTGTTTGATAGGGATTAAAAATCCATTTTGGTTTTTTTCAGTCGTCATTTTTGACTTTTCAATCCACTTTTAACATAAAAAGTCAACAATTGCAACTCAAATAAACCAATATTGGTCAAATAAACAAATATTGGTTTATAAACTAGTTTATAATCTCTGTCAAACTTGCCCTTAAGTGATTGTTTAGTGAAGTTTAAAATTAATTTTTTAAGAGATTTTGATAAAAGTTTGTGAAATAGGTGAATGAAAAGTTGATAAAAGTTGTGGGTTCCATGAAATATGTGGTTAAAAATAGGTTTGGAAAAAAAAAAAAAAAAAAGAGTTTAAAAATCACTTGTCCAAACATACTCTAAGGGTTTGTTCGGTTTCTATTTTTTCCCAAAAAAACTCATTTTTTTGCCTACTTTATTTGACTTTTCAAACTTTTTACACTACAAAAAAGTTTGTAGACTCAAAAAAGTAAACTAAAAAACCTATTTTTTGAAAAAAAACTACACCGAACAAGTTCTAAATGTCCTAACTCGAGCCAAGAGAAGGTAGTGCACAAGAGGCCAAAATTTAGACTAAAACATCCCGACAAGGCACTTGAGATGAAACAAAAGAACTCGAATAAGCAACATCGAAAACTTACACAACACAACACAACACGAATAGATTGATAAGTTTTCTCAATATCAACATTTGTCTTGCATATAACAGAGATTTAACTATCCTAAGTTTCACAAATTTCTCAAGACATCATCTGTAATATTTACAAAGAAATCTTCAACACAAACAACATATTGATTGAGGAAATAAGAAGTTAAGAACCATGAATGCTTGATAAAATAAACATGCTGATTAAGCTACACCAGACAAGATCTCGTCCGGTGTTGTCTCATCCAGCCTATCAAACATGTATTAATTTTATGTACCAGTCAGACATGAGAACTTTCTGAGGCTCCTGAACCTCACAAGTTGCTTGGACTTAACAGAATCCTCCGAGGCTGCAGAATAATCAACATGAACGGACTGATGGCGCCGGTGGCGCCCTCTACCACCCTCTGCATGAAAACCCGAAATCTTTTCGGGTTCCGGCAAGCCGCCATACTCATACTGCTTGCTGTAATAACTATAATCATTTGCATAAAAATCAGCAATATTGTAGTGAGTTGGATCAGCTGCACCAGAAGAGAGACATTTGTATTGCCTTCTAATTTTATTTTTCCTGATGCTTTTGAATACCATTGGGATTAGGCCTTCCATTTTCTCCTTAATTTGCTCAAGATTTTGAGGGATGAAACAAGTGAATTATATTTGGAGACTTTTCAGACCCTTTTGGGTTTGGTGAGAATTATAAATCAAGTTGTTTTTTTTTTCCACAAATTTCCTTTTATTATTAAAGGATTTGGATGCATTGAACAAGTCATATGTTTAATTATTTGACTTGAATACCAGTAAACACAAGAAGGCTACAAGAATACGCACTAATGATCCCTTTGTCATCATTTATTCCTTATTATCCTGATAGAGCGTATTTAGTAAGTTAAATTAGACAGTACTAAACATTATTAAACAAAAAAAAAATTTAAAATCTTGCTTAATTATACTATTGTCTCATGTAATCTATCAAAATTTCTTAAGCAAGACACGATTAAGAGCATGTTTAATAGTCATAACAACTAGAAAAATTTACTTTTATAATGGACGCTATGATCATCATAAACACCTTTTACGATGCTTGTACATATCCGTCATAGATGGCATTCTACGACGACTAAAAGCTGCCACAAAAGTCTCCTTATACCTAACTCTTTATTTTGTTCATGAAATTTATTATTTCCTACAAATAATATGATATTAATGGCAGATTAATTAGCAGCTCCATTGAATGTGAGTAATAACTTGCTCATTCATTCTTCTATTATTATATGCAAATTAAGAATATTATCTTTACTTTTTTGTTTTGGTCAAATGTTTTCACCCATTAGCTATTTTTAATAATTTTTTTAAGGTTATAATATGGTCTTTTTTTCTGCAGATGACATTAAGTGGACAAAGAAAGCACCATTAAGAACTAATTAAGTGGGATTATATTTCAAGTTAAACGAACGTGATTCTGGGTCTCAACCTAATCCACCTTTTGGCCTATTGTAGTCAATATAGTGTAAAAAATTACAATGAGAAGGGACCAAAAAGGAATGGGAAAAATACACTTGACGTCACTTGACGTAGAGCTTTGTTTCACGTACATCGTCTAACATGTTTTAATTTAATCACCGAACATACTGTTTATATCATTTTGTCTATCACAATGTTAAAAATTAACAATCCATTCCCATGACCTAATACGTGTTTTTGACATTAAATTAACATTTAACTTTAAAGAGTTATCGTTGTTTGTAAAAACATACATGTTATTGGATGTAGGTAAGAAATTGTTATTTAATGTCAAACAAGTGTCAGGTCATCTATTTTGCAATGATCAAAATGAAACAAAAAGCACAAGTTTGAGCGATCAAATTGAGACAAATTAAAGATGAGCAACTAAGATGAAACAAATCTTTAAACTGAGGTGACCTCTAGTGAGATTTTCTCAAAAGAAAATATTCAACAGGATGAATAGGTTGTCATCCCAGAATCGCCCCCCCCCCCCCCCCCCCCCCCAACCCCCCACCACCACCCCAGTCCCAGTCCTTTGTATCTTGGAACATATTCTCAGAGATTTTGACAAGGCAAAATGAAACCAGTTGAAAAGCATAGTGAGCAGCCAGTGTTATTATCAGATGATAAATAATGGAGTATGTTTCTTGGCTGCATGTATTTGATATATTCTATATATATATCATACACATCACACATGGCTGCCTAAGATTCACTTCAAAGTTGTTTTCACAGGTTAATTATAAGTACACTCAATCAGGAGTAGATTACTTGCTTCTTAAGCCTCTGATTGATAATATTATATAGAACTAAGCTATGTAAAATTGTAGAAATAATAATGAAAATCTAATAGAAAAAGTTCTCAAAATTGCATATTTAAAATGATTCTAGAGCTAGTACACAAAAGCAAGCAAAAAATTACGAGGACATAATTACTAGGCCCTCTTTCATGCCTCGTTCCAAAGGGAACCTCAAAGTGGCTCTGAGTTTAATCTCGTAACAAAAAGAATTTCCTATTTTTTTTCCTTAGAACATTGTAGGCCCTACGGGGATCATAAAGTAGAATTCAAAGGCATTATTGAACACTGAAACAATAGAAAAGCATGCTAAGGAGCTACCAATAATATTATTTTCTTCTTCTTATGGCTACATATATCTTTCTCTAATGGGATTATTTATACAAAAGACGACATAAGATGGAGAATGATTCTTGATTGCTTTTGTTTCAAAGTTGAAAATCAGACAAAGCATGCCTAATAGACACTTCTCAATCATATTCATGTTTAGTTGACAAAGATGCTTCACCTGCTATTTCACATTATCTACAAATGTCAGAATTTAAGATTTTATTTCTGACTCAATTTAAAAAGTATTGACTTTTCTGGCAATTAGCAAGGAGCACAAAATAAAATTTTCAAAGACGAAAACTTAGATTAACTCTGTAGTTACAGTCTGAACTCCTGTGGCCCGAGACAACTCGAAGGAGTTTCAGTTCTTTCATTTCAATTACAAAAATGCCATAAGAGTGTTCCGATGAGCAAAATCCTCAATCACAGATGAATCATCCTGTCCTAGATTAGACAACTCAGAAAACAATTTATCCACATTATTTTCTATGAACATATCCATGTCTGAAATCTATGTTCATCTCACGCCAATCAGTAATTGGTGGTCTTCTAGATGTCGTTTACTAAAATCAAGATCTTTCTCATTCAACCAACAACTAAAGCAAGCATATGCGAGCTTTAGTATGTGCTTACACGTGCAGGTGTATCGTGCTTGTATGTATATGCACATCCATTCGATGCACTATGTCGTTACAAATGATATGTCTTCATACTAATATCTGTAGTCAATGCACTTTCTGAACAAATTTGAACATTCATATGCCAAAAACTGTCAGATAACATTTTAATATCAAAGTTGTATTAACTGTAAAGATCCATCAACCTTCATTTGAGGGAGTACTTCCAATGGCAGACACAAAATTAACAAAGGAAATTAATGCATCCACAAGTACATGGTAAGATTTTCAAACTTCCATAAATAATTATGTACAAAATGCCATTGAACCTCCAAGCAGAATTTTACCGAGTAATTGGAACCCTCAAAAACTGCTGTCAGTTTAATTGATACACAATTCCTATTAGCATGTTAAAAATGAGTGTGGAGGCAAGAACAGGCAATGAATCATCTAAAGTAATGACAATTATTATGTAACTAGCTGACAAACATCGAATTCAGTACATCCAAGTTTTCGTTACAGATTCATGAATACAGTTCTATCTTTCAACCACAATTTCTCAATAAAAAGCTACAATTAAACAATTGCTACCTCTTCAGTGTGTCGTGTACAGTGAGTTCTCTTGTACCTTGGTGTTCTCATATAATCAAAGATTTTGCTCAGGAGATAACCCGCAGATTTTGTTCACACTGGTTCAGGTGTCTACTGGTTTGTAATATACCTTCAGTTGACATCAAAGATGCAGTTCAGAATGAAATCTGGCTGGCACCATCCAGTGCTTTCTGCAGTGAATTTAAAGGTGTTACATAATATACATTAGGTACTTGATTAAAAAAAAGTATATAGAATATTGAAGCAAATAGTAACTTCTAAAAATATCTCCAAATGAAACCTAATTACATTTATTAGCAGGACAATACAGTCGCAACAATAAACTACAAATCAGTAAACTATTCATAATTGACATATGAGTCACTCAAACAGCCATAGAAAATAAAAATAAAAAATACACCCCTTCTGCAGTAAAGATAGCAGATCAATCCCTCAATTTCCTTTTCTTTGTTCCTGAATTATGTTTCAGCTATTAATACACAAGATATGCTGAGCATATATGCTAAGCATATATGGGATGATAAACGGTTTTGTCAATTAAAGTTCCAACCACAAAGTGGTAGTAATTTGGCAGTCAAAATATAAAAATGCAAGCTAGAAGAATCAATTGAAGCAACAAATACAACAATCTGCAACTTCTTTCTAGCTTTTGCTTTAGTAGAAGAAATGCTGCAGAATATGGAATTTAATAGCAGGTATTATCATTACTAACAAGAAAGTATATTTTACTTAATATTCACTTATTAGTCCTTAACGGATTGTGCTTTAGAGCACTTACAAATATTAGTCACCTATTCAATCTAATATAAATTGTGCACGTGGTGGCTTCTTAGTTTCATGCCTCCACCTTGGTAACTGATAATATTTGTTCATCAATTTAGAATGTTCGTTTTTCAAAACAACCCAACATAAGAAGTTACTTTTTTCTTTAAACATTTGACAAAAGGTCTAGAAATTATTTGATCCTTCCTGGAATCAGAAACTTTTTGAGACCAAAATATTGGGGTTAGCAGTTACTTGGCAAAATCCACCAGCAACTGATCACAGTTTTGGGGAGGTTCCCATCTCTTTGTGCTATTCAGTGGACCCCCACTAAAATGACAGAAAAAGAGAGAGAACAGTATGTTTGTATATTAAGATGTCCTCAGATGGGTGAGAAGAAAATTAAACATCATAATGAAAAGGAGTCCTCCAGTCACGTATACAGATCCAAAAAGCACTATGCTACAGAAAAACTTCAAAGCCATACACCAGAGAGAAGACAAAAGCTACTCTATTCCAACTGAAAACCCAACCGCATATTAAACCTCAAATCAGAACGTAGCTGATTAAACAATTAGCTTGAAATGGTGGTCATGTTGTCAATAAGAGTTTTGCTTTGAATGCCTCTCCTTATGAGACTTCCATCCTTCTTATAGATGCAAGGTAACTAGTATACTGCTTTTCTTTGCGGTGGATTCGACTGTATTAGAGGATTTTAATGGATCGATGGGCTGAGAAGAATCTATTGAAGATTGAGAGAGAGAGATAGAGAGTTTTGCTTGAGGAAGATTGATTTTGAAGAATATGAAGAAGAATGTAGAGAAATTGAGAGAGAAAGAGAGAGAGAGATGGGTTTTGGTTTGAGATGATGAAGACGTAGTGACATACATACTACTTTTTTTGTCTCTGGTGGAAAAAACATCCTTACGATTGGTGACTAACTCACCAAATAAACGCATATCAATTACAGGTCTATATACTCTTCTATACATAGCTTGCCTAAATATACTCTTCTATACATAGCTTAACTAAGAGTATGTTTGAAAAAAAAAATTGTAGATTGTAAGCAGTGGATTTTACAGAATGTGTCAATAAAAAGTGGATAAAAATTGTAGGTTCTACGGAATGTGCGGATAAAAATGATATTTAACCAACTTATAAGTGCTTATAAGCAATAGCAAACATACTCTAAATAGGGTAAAATACATGCTGCTTTAATAGACTAGGCCAACATATATCCAACTGTCAATTCTGCTAACATCCCTCCTCAAATTGATGTTGGGCGATCAAGAAGCATCAATTTGTCAGTCAAGAACTGATGGTGATAACGATAGAGAGCCTTAGTAAAGACATTAACGGTTTAGTCTTCAGTAGAAATATGTGGAAGAGTAATCTCATGGAGAGCAAATACTTCACGAATGGAATGACAATCCACTTCAATATGCTTGGTGTGCTCATGAAAAGGGGGATTGGCAGCAATCTGAATAGCATTGGTATTATCAGCATGAAGAAGAGTGTGAGTAATTTGCGGAACACTAAGTTCGCCTAACAACCCTCGAAGCCATACAATTTCAAAACAAGCAGACGACATAGCCCCATATACAGACTAGGTAGATGACTTCAAAACACGAGCCTACCTTTTACTCTTCCAATAAATAAGGGCATCACCAAGAAACATACACCAACCTATAATAGAACGACAAGTATCCACACAACCAGTCCAGTTGACATAACTAAAACCCTCTAACTTTAAAGAATTCCTTGAAGGAATAAACAAACAGCGACCAGATGTCCCATTGAGGTAACGAAGACGACAAACAATTACTAAATGTGTCTAACAAGGAGCCTACATAAACTGACTGGCGTGCTCAACAACAAACAAAAATATAAGGACGAGTAATAGCAATTGCCGATACATCGAGGGATCAAATAAAGAATCACCACCCGCCTGATGTAACTTCAAATTGACATCCATAGGTATAAGACATGAATTACCATCTTGAAGAACGGCTAACGAAAGAAGTTCTTGGGTATATTTATACTAATGTAATAGCATTCCATTCGGACAATGTTGGACCCCAAGTCCAAGAAAATACTGCAGTCGACCAAGATCTTTTATATGAAACAAATATTTGAGGCACTACTAGAGCTTCTAAATTAACTAGAGATCAGATTTGGTAATCATAATATCATCATCAACATATACAAGAAATATAACGATCCCAATAGCAGTCTTGCAAAAAAGAGAAAGGAGTCATACTTACTCTGAGTAAGAGTGAAATCCAATAGAGTGAACCATACACAGACCGCTTCAAGCAACAAACCTTAACAGAAGATGGAAGAAACATTCCAAGAAAAGGAGACGTAAATATTTCTTCCTCCATATCACTATGTAAAAATGCATTCTTTACATCCGTTTGGCGAAGCAATCATCCTTCGAAACAGCAATAGCCATAATAGTGCGGGCATTAGCCATTTTGGCTACAGGAGTGAATGTTTCCTCATAATCAAGCCCATACTCATATCTTGTCGATTCCCAAGTGCCACTAGACAAGCTTTGTGTTTTTTGTGAGAGTTACTATAGCCAAAATAAGCACACTGAACAACTCTAGCAGCAAGCTTGTGACATTCAATGGGAGGTAAGTGAACAGCACAACCAAAAACATGCAAAGAATTATAGTCAGGAAGAACACCAAACAAACGAGAATATAGAGAATCAAGATACAAGGTAGGACTTAGGAGAAGTTAGACGATTAATCAAATATACAGCCGTAGATAATACCTATACCCAAAATCTTGGAGGGACAGAACATTCAAGCATCAATGTAAGAACAACATCTAAAAGATGTCTATTCTTATGCTCGACGACTCCATTCTATTGAGGGGTATAAAGACACGAACGCTGAGAGAGAATACCCTTTTGTTGTAAGAAAGATTGAAAATCATGAAACATATATTCTCCTCCAAAATATGAACGTAATGTCTGAACACAAGTAAAAAAATTGTGTTTTACATAGGCAACAAAAGTTTGGAAGATCGAAAACACATTAACTTTAGAACGAATAAACTAGACCCAAGTGAAACGACCGTAATTGTCAATAAATGTCACAAAATACCTTTATTAAGCATGAGAAAGTACATGACTCATAACCCAAGCATGAATAATCTCAAAGTATGTAGAACATGAATAATCTCAAAGCATGTAGAAGTACGACTACCCTACAAAAGAAACGGTAAAGATTTGTTTTTACCAAGTTTACAAAGTGCACAATCAAAAGACAAGGAAGAACATGCATTTATATTGCTCAAATAACCATGTTTCATAAGATGTGTCAAAATTACAGAGTTAAGATGTCATAATTTCTTGTGCAAAAAATGGCTATTATTAGCAATTGAAGAGGAAAAAGACGTCCCACTTTAGCAACAAAAATGGCTATTATAAGCAACAGAAATTTAACGAGGAGCGGAAAACAATTGAAGAGGAAAAAGACGTCCTACTTTAGGCCCATTCGCTATCTCCTGTCCCAGCGCTTGATCTTGCACATGACAACCACTATGATTAAAATGACGAGAACAATTTTCTTTTACTAATTGTCCGACAGAAATGAGATTGGCAGATAACACAGGAGATACGAAAACATTAGTAAAAGAAGACCCTAGATTTCCAATCCCATTAATAGGAAGAGTATTGCCATTGGCGATCAGAGAATATGCTGGTCGCCATCATACTTATGAACATCATGTAAAAATGCCGGACTGTTACTCATGTGATTGGAAGCAACAGAGTTAATTAACCAAGGAAAAAGGAAGATGTTTCTTACCTTAGAGACCAAGAGCACAAAGAACGGAAATAATCAGCTATTAAACCTACTCCAGAGTAAGGTTGGACAAGAACCCGGAACAACGGACTGAGTGAAAGAGGTAGGCAGGAAGGTGGACTGAAGAGCAATATGAAATACAGAACAAATCGATTTTGAAGGCGTACACGACAATCCTTAATGATATGGCCTCCTTTCTTATAATAATTGTAGAATTTCTTACTGCAATATTTTGCAATGTGTCCAACTTCCTTGCAATTGAAACACTGCGGAAGAGATCTATATCATCCTTTGTTGTAGCAGCATAGGCCACATTAACCATCTTTGTACCATTAGTGCCTTGAGCAATGTCAAGCTGTGGGGCAAGATACTGTTCTTCACACAAGAGTTCTCCTAAGCAGACATCTGAAGAGGGGACAAGTGTGCAATTGATTAACCTAGTTCGTGCACTTTCAAGCTCGGGTCAGAATTTCATAAAAAATTGACCCCGCTGACTCTCAGAATAAATCGCTTATAGTGCCGCTAAAGCATCTTTAGATTGCACCAACCAGAATAATCACTCATTAAATTAAGAAAATTGAAGCAAAATTGTCCAATCAAGAGGTTCCCCTGGCGATATTTTCCGATGTCTAACTCCAACTAAAAATTTCGGGCAAAATTATCTTAATAATAAATCCGCCAAAGGTAATCCCACATCTACTTAACAGTAGTGAACCCACGAAGATTATTGACCATTTGAGATTCACCATAACTAAGTAGCTAGGAAGCAATTTTGGCATCCCTGCCTTCTCATAAACTAAATTCCTTAGAATCAGTTGGGAGCGTAAGAAGACCCATCCAAATGACCCCATAACTCATTTTATTTCACAAACATCCTGAACGAAAATTCCATATTGGTGTAGCTCTTGTTATTAAAGTGAACAATAGAATATTCACCTGACATAATAACTAAAAAAATAAAATAAAAGACCCAACAGATCACAACAGTCACACAAATATATGATCAAGCAAGACTTCCCAACAATCTAAGACAAGGAGCTATTTAAAAAATATAAAAAATAAAAGCGAACAATAGTTCTTGTTATTAAAGCAAACAATAGAATTTTCGCTTGACATGATAACTAACAGAAAAAAAAAGACCCAACAGATCACAACAGTCTCAGAAATAATATGAGCAAGCAAGACTTCGCAACAATCCAAGATAAGGAGCTATTCAAAAAATATAAAAAATAATTTCGACAACCCCGCACCAAAATTGTGACAGCCCAAACCACCCAAAAAATCTGGAAAAAAAATCTCTGGAAAGCAAAGAGATTGCCGACAGAACCTATGAGGATGTTTCAGACAATCCTAATATTGAGAAGAAAAAATCCACCAACAAACCAAGAATTCAGCCAAGCCGAGAGAAAAACATGAAAAAAAATAACTTAGTGTTAATCCAAGAGCCTAATTGTCACATGTTTAATGTTATTTATTGTCTATATATTTGTACAAGTTGTATAATATATTCTTAACCATATTTAGATCCTATTTTTCAGGGATTATACATTAGACATTAGGAAATCCCTATAATTTCTACTTTTCCTGTAAAGTTTCTATTTTCCTTGTAAAGCATTAGGGCAATCTGCCTATTTAATGAGAATTCCTGCAAAGGACAAATCAGTTTTTCCAAAGCTCTCTTGTCTTTAACATGGTATCAGAGCTACAACTCTGAAATTTAGGTCAATTCTTGTGTAATTCTGTTTTGGTGCATTGAGATTTCTCTCTTGTCTTGTGCAAACTCTTGTGGCAGAATTCTTATTTTGGTGTATTCAATTCTTGTTTCAGAGTTTGTGTCTATTCTTCCTGGTTTGTCTCAGATTTTTTTCCTTTTTGTTGCTGCTCATCTTTCTTGCTGCTGCCCATCATTATGTCGTCTGATAAATTAGATTCCTTTCATGTTCGTTTTAGTGGAAAAAATTATTCTGCCTGGGAGTTTCAGTTTCAATTATTTGTCAAAGGGAAAGAATTATGGGGTCATATCGATGGAAGTAATCCTGCACCTACAGATGCGGAAAAATTGTCTTCGTGGGAAATCAAAGATGCTCGGGTTATGACTTGGATATTGAGCTCCGTAGAGTCTCATTTAATTCTAAACCTGAGGCCTTACAAAACAGCCAAGGATATGTGGAATTACTTAAAAAAAAGATTTACAATCAAGACAACACTGCAAGGAGGTTTCAATTGGAGTATGAGATGGGTAATTTCACACAAGGGAGTCTCTCCATTGAGGAATACTTTTCTGGTTATCAAAATCTTTGGGCTGAGTATTCAGACATCGTTTATGCTAGTGTTCCTGCCACTGCCCTCAGTGCTGTTCAAGCAGTACATGAAACCAGTAAGAGAGACCAATTTTTGATGAAGCTGGGATCAGATTTTGAAGTCACGCGTTCTAATTTGATGAATCGTGATCCTGTACCATCTTTGGATGCTTGTTTGAGTGAACTTCTTCGAGAAGAACAGCGTATAGTCACTCAAGCTGCCATGGAACATCGAGCTATTGTTAATACACCTATTAACGTGGCCTATGCAGCACAAGGAAAGAATAAGGGCAGAGACATGCGTGCTGTCCAATGCTATAGCTGCAAAGAATTTGGTCATATTGCAAAGGATTGTACACAGAAATTTTGTAACTACTGCAAGAAGCGAGGCCATATCATTTCCAGCTGTCCCACTCGACCTGAAAGGAAGCAAGGAACTGCTTTTCATGCCTCAGTTAATGCCTCAAGTTCTGCTGCAATGCCTGTTGTCTTCTACTCCTACTCCTACAACTTTACCAAACCCGAACACACTCACTCCTGAAATGGTACAACAAATGATAATTTCTGCCTTTTCTGCTTTTGGGCTCTCAGGTAATCACACATTTACTTCTAAGCCATGGTATTTTGACTCCGGAGCTTCTAATCATATGACTAATACTGCTGCCCCTCTTTCAAATGTGAAAACTTATGATGGAAACCTAAAAATTCACACGGCTGATGGTAATCCTCTACCTATCAGTGCAGTTGGTGATATTTCTTCTTCCTTGACCGATGTTTTTGTGTCTCCTAATCTATCCACAAACCTTATTTCTGTTGGCCAATTGGTTGATCATGATTGTAACGTCCATTTTTCTCGTTCTGGTTGTGTTGTACAGGATCAAGTGTCCGGGAAGATGATCGCGAAGGGGCCTAAAGTGGGACGACTCTTTCCTCTACACATTTCTCCTTCCACAATCAGTCCTAGTTTTCCTTTCCTTTCCTTTGCTTGTAATGTTGTTAGACATGGAAGTCAAGTGTGGCATAGACGTCTAGGCCACCCAAACTCGCATGTACTTAGTAACTTGTTCAACTCTGGTTTACTAGGCAATAAAGAATCTTACTCTTTTGATATCCCTTTTGATTGTATTACATGCAAACTTGGCAAAAGTAAAGTACTACCTTTTCCTACCCATGCGTCTCGTGCAACACATTGTTTTCATATTATTCATAGTGATGTTTGGGGGATTGCACCTGTTGTTTCTCATGCACATTATAAGTATTTTGTCACGTTCATAGATGACTATAGTCGTTTTACTTGGATTTACTTTCTTCGATCTAAAGCAGAAGTTTTTTCAATCTTTAAGCGCTTTCTTGCACTTCTAGAGACTCAATTTTCTGCCAGCATCAAGGTTTTGCGATCTGATTCTGGAGGAGAATACATGTCTAATGAGTTTCAAAATTTTCTTCAAAACAAAGGGATCATCTCTCAACGTTCTTGTCCTTCGACACCACAACAAAATGGTGTTGCTGAGAGAAAAAATTGTCACCTTCTTGATGTGGTAAGAACCCTTTTACTTGAGTCCTCCGTTCCTCCTCGTTTTTGGTGTGAAGCACTTTCGACTGCTGTTTATTTAATAAATCGTTTACCTTCTCCTACGTTGAATAATGCTTCTCCTTTTCTTAAGTTGTTTGGCCATTCTCCTCCATACTCGGATCTTCGTACCTTTGGTTGTATTTGTTTCGTGCATCTTCCTGCTCATGAACGCCATAAACTTTCTGCTCAATCTGTTAAGTGTGCCTTTCTAGGTTATGCTATCGCACAAAAAGGTTATATTTGTTATGATCCCCATGCTCGTCGTATAAGAGTTTCTAGAAATGTGGTTTTTTTAGAAAATCAATATTTCTTTCCATCTTATGTTGAGCCTCCATCTTCTTCTTTATCTTATATGCCTAGATTTTCTGATTCTGCAACAATTGTAGAACGATTCAAACCTGGTCTCGTGTATAAAAGACGGCGTCATCCTATGGTTGGTTCCACTCTGGATCCCTCTTTGCCCCCTCAAGATCTTCGCCCTGGACCTGATCTTGCTACTAATTCCACACCTCTTCGCCGGTCTACTCGAACTTCTCGACCACCTGATTGGTATGGTTTCTCTTCACCCGTCTCTTTAGTAGCTACTTTGTCCTCTATTTCCATTCCTTCTTGTTACAAACAGGCTATGGAACATGAGTGTTGGCAAAAGGCAATGCAAGCAGAACTCCAAGCACTTGAGGAAAATCGAACTTGGGATGTTGTTTCTTGTCCTCCTAGAGTCAAACCAATTGGGAGTAAATGGGTTTTCTCTGTAAAGCTTCGTTCAGATGGTTCTTTGGATCGGTACAAAGCTCGACTCGTGGCACTCGGAAATAAACAAGAATATGGGGTTGACTATGAGGAGACATTTGCTCCTGTTGCTAAGATGACTACAGTTCGGACCATCTTAGCTATTGCCGCTTCTCAGTCTTGGCCACTGCATCAGATGGATGTGAAGAATGCCTTTCTACATGGTGACTTAAAAGAAGAGATTTACATGAAACTTCCTCCCGGCATGGCTACTTCATCTCCTCATGATGTATGTAAGCTGAGGCGTTCTCTTTATGGGCTAAAGCAAGCTCCCCGGGCTTGGTTTGAGAAGTTTCATAGTACGCTTCTTAACTTCTCTTTTGTACAAAGTCGGTATGATTATTCTCTTTTTTTTCACAAGTCTGCTGCTGGTGTAGTCCTACTCTTGGTATATGTAGACGATATTATTATAACTGGAACTGACTGTGACTTGATTACCAAGCTTCAAAAGATGTTGCATGCAACTTTTCATATGAAGGATCTTGGATCACCCACCTACTTTTTGGGCTTGGAAGTTCATCATCGACCCAATGGCATTTTCTTAAACCAACATAAATATATTCAAGATCTTATTATTTTGGCTAGTTTAGGGGACACCACTTCAGTTGATACCCCTATGGAGGTAAATGTCAAATATCGAAAAGCTGAAGGGGATCTTTTGGCTGACCCTACTCTCTATCGACGACTTGTAGGGAGTCTTATCTACTTGACGATTACTCGACCTGATATCTCTTATGCAGTTCATCAAGTCAGCCAGTTTATGACTTCTCCTCGGCATCTCCATCTTGCTGCCGTTCATCGCATTATCCGTTATCTTCGAGGGTCGCCAACTCGTGGGTTATTCTTTCCTACTGGCTCATCTCTTCAACTTGTTGCCTATAGCGATGCTGATTGGGCTGGGTGTCCAGACACACGTCGGTCTACTACGGGTTGGTGTATGTTTCTTGGTAATGCCTTAATTTCTTGGAAATGTAAGAAACAAGATCGCGTTTCTAAATCTTCTACTGAGGCTGAATATCGAGCCATGTCTACTGCCTGTTCTGAAATTGTGTGGTTACGTGGTCTTCTTGAGGAGCTTGGGTTCTCTCAGACTCATTCTACACCTCTTCATGCTGATAACACTAGTGCTATTCAGATTGCAGCGAATCCTGTATTTCATGAGCGCACCAAACACATTGAGGTTGATTGTCATTCTATCCGAGATGCCTTGGACAATCGGGTGATCTCCCTTCCTTACGTTTCTACTGACCTTCAAGTGGCTGATGTCTTCACCAAAGCTTTAACTCGACTGCGACATCAGTTTCTTGTTGGCAAATTGTTGCTGGTAGACTTACCAGCATCAATTTGAGGGGGGATGTTAATCCAAGAGCCTAATTGTCACATGTTTAATGTTATTTATTGTCTATATATTTGTACAAGTTGTATAATATATTCTTAACCATATTTAGATCCTATTTTTCAGGGATTATACATTAGACATTAGGAAATCCCTATAATTTCTACTTTCCCTGTAAAGTTTCTATTTTCCTTGTAAAGCATTAGGGCAATCTGCCTATTTAATGAGAATTCCTGCAAAGGACAAATCAGTTTTTCCAAAGCTCTCTTGTCTTTAACACTTAGGGCTTTGATACCATGTCAAAAAGGTTTTGTTTTGAATACCTCTCCTTGTGAGAGTTCCTTCCTTCATATAAATGCAAGATAAGTAGCTCACCAAATAAACGTCTATCAATTACAGACATAGCAAGACTAAATATACTCTTCTATACATAGATAGATTAAATAAGGTAGAATATATAATACCTTAATAGACTAGGCCATATTCAACTATCAATTTTGCTAACACATGTATCAATTATGCAGTGTATTAATGCATGTTCATTTTTTGACACATTGTAAATGTAAAGCATTTCAAAAGAACAAGATCCAATAAGAACAAGTCTATGCACTATAACAAAGATCCTCGCCTAGATAAACTTTAAGCACCAGCAGGAAGAAAACATCTCCACCTCAAGACGAAGAAAAATAACTTACTTTCAAAGAAATTTTAGTAATTATCAGACTTAAAAGAAGTGGTTTTTGTAGCAAATAGTCCAATCTGAATCCCCTGAAACAACTAAGCCACCCCCATTCGTGCATATGGACTCAGCACATGAGTTTCGTCTATGTGGCGATAATATTGCCTTTCCCTTCTCAGAAATGTTAGATTCACACTCCAGCACAGGAGATTTGAGACCACTGTTTCTCAACACATTGCTTTCTTTGTTTGCATTGGATTCAGTCCATGGACAAGCCATTAGATGCTTGTTGGAGCATCCCTCAGCATCAACCTCTTCATCTGACAAGCACCTGCAGCAATCAAATTCATCCATCTCGAACATCTGGCTCACCAGTCCATCCCTCCAGGATATCCTCATCTGGGATAGTGACAAATTCTCTGACATTGAATCAAAAACAGAAGTAGTTTTGTCCAAATTCTTCTGGGGAAGTTGGTTAAGGTCAATAGAATGAGAATGTGAAGCCAAGTTGGTGGAATGCATATCCAAACCGGGTGTATCAAATACTGACATCTTACTTCTTGGCGATAGACTCACTTCATGTAGAATTTCAGTCGTCAAATCAAATTCAGATTCAAAATGACTTCTTTCATGTTCATAGTCATTAATATGCCTTTCTGAGCTTGAATTTGAATCTGGTGTCTGAATGACATTTCCACTACTTAAAGAACCAACAGATGCTGCAGCATTATCTCCAATCTGATTGTGACTGTAGTTTTGGTCCTCTCCTGAGTTGACAGCCTTACCACTAGGTGTGCGATGAGGAGTATCAGCTAAAAAAAACTCGTCTATTTTCCTGGAAGAAGACTCCGGAAACTCCTGCAGCTCAGGAACACTTCTTGGAGAAAGCAAACAATTCCATGTTTTCCCAGTACTTGCTATATCACCTACATTACTACTGACACCATAGCTATCTGGATCAGATCCAAAATCTGATGCAATACCACTTAAAGATGAAGGTGAAGATCCTAAATCAATCAACACCGAATCATTCCCAGGTATCATCCTACAGTTTTCCAACCTTCTATCCAAATCACTTCCATTTCCCTCATGCTCCTCATCACAGGGTGAAAACAGCCAGTGAAGTGAAGCCTCGGTGGGCATAGGAATCAGAGAAGCCTGAGACTCATTAATCACTTTCGGATCATCACTTTCATGCTCAAAAAGAACAGCTTTTTCACGACCTACTTTGAGAATCCCTCTCGGTCTACACTTTCTCTTATCCGTGACCCCCGAGACATGGTGTCCAGCACCATAACAAATAGGTGTCACAGCTACTGTTGAAACCAGCACGTTTGAATGAGACCCACATTGAATCTCAGGAGACACTGAGGCCTCAACAGGAGGAGTTTTAGCAGCATTACTACTATCACTATCAATTGTTCTTGAAGTTGAGTCTTCTCTTTTATTCCCATTGTCGTCTATATTTGAAAATTCTACACCAGAGCCACATGCTATTTTTCCCGCAGGAGTAAAATTCTCAACACTGTTTAAACCATTGATATTAATAAATATTCCAGATAGGTCAATGGTTGGCTCACCTGTGCCACTTTCATGCAAATTCTTTAGCTTTTCCTCAAATTCTTCGAACCCTTTCTTCAAAGTATTCAGCGGATTTTGAGGACCAGATGAAAGGGCTGATTTTGTATTATTTTTCCTCTGATAAAGGAAAGGAGGGTGATTCTTTCGGGGCTTCTGAGGAGGGGGCTTTTTGCGAATATCATTTGCTTCAGATCTGAGCAATGTCGAACTACCTGCAGCTTCCGCTGCTGACTTTTGGGTGTTACAGTTTGTAAATTTGAATTGAGGTTTGGGCTTTTTCGTAAGAAGGGTTTTCGAAGAAGAAGAACTGGAAGAGAGTAAAGATCTTAAACAGCCTTTGGAAGCTTCAACAGAAACAGAAGAAGAAGAAGAATTTGTGCAGGTTTTCCTGCAATTCTTTCTGTGAATCAGAACTCCATTCAAATCTTGAAGAGGACTTCTGTTCTCATAAATCTCTTTCTTCTTATTCGCCCGTTTCTTCTTTCTACTCTCATTTTCCATTTTCGGGATCTTGATGTAGTGATTCTGTGACTGAAAACTGAATTGAACTGGGCAAGAACAAATTTTGCAGTTAACGTTGAATTCAAAACAGTGAAATGTATGGCTAGATATCTGTTCTTTTCGGGTTAATTGTAACGTCGGTCACCAAACTTTGACCCCAACTGTAATTAGGTCACTGAACTTCAATTTAACAGGATTTAAATCTCTATATTTGTGCAACATTAAATAACGTAATGGAACTTGCTGACATGGACGTTAATACCAACTTCAGCTGGCCTTCAAAGTGGACTTGGGGTTAATTGTACGAGCAGTCACAAAATTTTTACCTCAACTATAATTAGGTCACTAAACTTAAAATTGGCAACAATTCGTTTACTTAACTTCAATTTGACAACAATTAAAGCACTCTAATCTAATCGTATTATTGTTACTATTTTTTTCTTTTCAATTGATTTTTTTTTATAATATCAAGACAAAAATTTATACTCAGAAAAGCTCGACATTAGCGACTTAAATTTTTATATCAAACCAAGTCTAATATATGCACTCGATTCTTAGTTTGGTCTATATTTAGTTTATGTTATTGTTAATTGATTTGTGTTTGTTGATTTTTTATTTGCTACTAATAATATCATTTGCCGAGACATCTTAAGATTTTATATTGTTTGAATGATAACAAGTCCATGAGTTATTAACTAAATGATGTCAAGTAGTTCAACCGTGATCCCAAACCCACTACATTTTGTATTCTTCATTTTCTGATTATCTTCATTGGTGGCTTAATTCATTGCAGCTAACCAAATATGCACGTGCATTAAAAGGAATATATTTATGCGAAATTCATCATTTCAATTACATCTTGTTGAATAATATCATTATATTTTGTTTTTTGTTCAACCTAAAAAATAATCCAGTAGTTTAGCATCAATATTTTGTTTCTAATTTGAAATGCTATTAGATTTTTGAGCTAAAAGAGGTTAAAAGACACAACACAAAAAAAAAAAAAAAAAAAAATTGTTGAATTGATGTGCTTTAATTGCTATAAAATTGGAGTTACGTGATCAAATTGTTGTCAATTTAAAGTTAGCAATCTAATTACAATTAGGGTGAAAGTTTGGAGACTTCTAGTACAATGGACCCAAGTCCACATGGAAGGGCACCTCAAGCATTCGTATTAACGTGTATGTCAGAAAGTTCTGTTATGTTGTTTAACGTTGTACTAATAAAGTGGTTTAATTGATGTTAAAATAAAGTTCAGTGATTTAATTGCTATCAATTGAAGTTAAGTAACCTAATTGCAGTTGGGGACAAAGTTAAGTAACTATGGGCTCAATTAACATGTTCGGCTCTATTCGATGTTTCTTGTTTTAGGCCTAATACTATTGAATGGTATGGATTAGAGCATCTATCAAAACTTATGTATATTTAAAGAGTATATTTAGCATTTTAAAAATATCATTAAATTTAAAGAGCAAATTTTTTAAAACATTCCAATAAATTCTTTATTTTTATATTCTTTATTTTACTTTTTTCAAGAAGTATTTAGAGCCTGTTTGACATGGTTTATAAACTAATTTTAGTTTATTTCAGTCGTTATTTTTGACTTTTCAACCTACTTTTAACATGAAAAGTCAACAATTTCAACTCAAATAAACCAATATTGATTTATAAATTAATTTATAATCTGTGTCAAACGGACTCTTAATATATTTTCCTCTCTTTTCTTTTTTTATTACATATTTTTTTTTCAATTTGTATATATTATTTAATTAAAACCAACATATCAAGTGTTGAAAATTGAAATTATTTCAATACATTTAATAATAGAGAATATGTTTGACTCTCTAAATTAAAATGTTAAATTAGAGGGTCTATTTAAATTAAAGAGTAATTTATATTTAAAGAAATTTGGAAATGCTCTTAGAACTTGGAAAAAAATTGCATATGGGGTCTCAAATGTTTTCAAAAAGCACGGTAGAGTCTCAAACTTTTTATTTTTACACCGTCAATCCAACCGTTGGAAAAAGATGCAGACCTGTATACATCCTGAAAACTGTTAGTTAGGCACGTGAATCGAAATTGCCTGCTCTTTAGAAAGTCAAAATTGTCTATCTGCATTTTTTTACTTAAAACAATTAAAAAGAGATTAACCAAAAAATAAAAATAATAATAATTTAGGGAAAAAAAAAGGTATATTCCAGAAGTCTATGCAGCCACCACCACCCCAAATGCAATCGCTGCTGCCTTGTATCGCGCCAATTACACATTTTCCCGTCCCCCGCTCTCCAATCTGTCGTCGCCACACAAACAACAACAGTTTCACGACAACAAGGGGAAGAAATTCTCTCTTTAGCTTCACAACACCAAAATCCCAAACCGCAGTAGTTTCGTGACGACGTGGGGGCAAATCTCACCTGATTGATTGCGAAACTAGTAGGGATTTCTCTGGATAGGGTAGGTAGTGTCTTTGAGTTGGGTGGTGTAGTGAGGGTGGACTGAATGGAGAAGGGTGATAGTGGCAGCGGCGGGCAAGCATGTGGTGGGGTGGGGATGATAATATTTTTTATTTTTCATATTGTTTTTTTTTTTTTTTTTTTCTAAATGTGAAGAGACTGAAGGTAAAGTGTTGTATATTTGATCAACTGATGAGCTTTATATCGTTCAAAGGTCATTGGAGTGCATACTACTGCAATCGTTTGGATGGGTGTGTCAAAAATAAAAGGTCTAACTAACATACACGTACTTGCCCGCCGCTACCAAACGAATTTTTAAGACCCCTCCGTACTTTTTAAAAAGACCCACCTGCAATTTTCCCTTAGAACTTGGACGAGCAACCAAGTACTTTTTCTTTTTCCTGAACTTACATTCTATACTTTTTCCAACGGTTTTTCTTACTTTTGCACGCCGTTGCAGTTATGTCAAATGCCATCTCGTTCAAAGTATATGTCCTCCTTTAAAACTTTGTATCAAGACTTAGTCATTTTTTATTAATAAAAATAAATAATAATTATTAAATCGATGCATCAATTAATAAAATAGTTTAAAATTAAATTTAAATTGCTTATTGACATTTTGTGATTTATGATCTGGCCTTTTTGCACTAAGATGATCACTCTAATCAACTTCTTGATTTTGGTTAAACTTCTAAGACATATATACGTTGATATAACCATTCTCAAGTTAACCAAAATGAAAATTCTAGGTTCCTGTTTCAAGTTGTTTCACCTCAAAACTAGATACGAGCACCCACGCCCCCAGCACTTGGGCACGGGTGCATGACACACACACACACACACACACACACACACACACACACAGATTGGAACTTCCCCAGATCATATTTGCATTATACTATAGGTGTATCCGGTAGATCCATTCACTTACTACATTCAGGGAATCGCTAACCTGAAAATAAAGGTCCGAATGCTATAATACCTCTTTGAGAGAGGTTCTCTTCCACTCTTGACACACTCACATACAAAAAGAAATATGCGATCCAAATTACCAGACTAACCCTTGTAATAGCTATAACCACTATACCATCTTTAACAACGCCCCTTAAATAACAAGGCATTTTTTTCCTCAGAATTGCATGCTCGCACCCGACAGATGCACTTGCTTTTTAAGAGACTAGACCATTTCAAGCTATTGAGATAGCTACTGGCTTTCCTCGACCCATTGAGAATCCCTTAGTGCCATCTGGCATGCGAGGGACAGGAGATGCTTTGGCTATAGTCAACTTCTCCGTATTGACAGATGCGTCCAAAGGTGAAGATCCCAAGAGACTTCCTCCATTGATGTGATGCTGAGATCGCCCCCGGCCCTGTCCCTTGCCCTTCCCACTGCCATTGCTGCTGACAAAATTGTGCACTTTCCTATGTGAATTATTGGTCGTGTTATCCTCCCACTATCCAAGGAATATAATATCAGTACTCATAAATCTCTATATGGAAGAAAGGAAAGCAATTATGTCCAAGCATTTCAGATGAACGTCTAAATAAGTTAATCAGAGGAACATCTAAATAAGTTATAGTGTTCCACGTGAAAGTCCAGGTTGTTAAAATCACCTACACACTGGAAAGCCATTTTGGGCAGGAAGCCTAGAACCAGAGGCAAAATTCAGATACAACTAATCAACTTGTCCAAGGGTCAAATTTTAAATTTCTCTGGCGTTTCCCCAGAATTCAAATATGTTTGCCTTCTACAATTGTTAAATTAATTTGAAAACAGAAGAAGCATTTGTGAAGATTATTACAATGAGTTTAAGCTTTATAACTTCTTACATGATAACAAGCGAGCTTTTACAAAATTTGGCAGAGGAACACCCATGTTTATAATCATTAAGTATTAGTATGTATTGCTTAACAACTCTTGCGTCAATTTGTGCCAAATTAACAGACCTTCAAGCAAGTCTTTCGCCCTTAAATGCATTTGCTCTTACTTGGGAACATGATGACAGGAATGTGCCCTTCATGACATATTCTAACTGAATCATTTCATTCACTTTCCAACAGACAGAAATTAATAACAATAAGACCAGGAATGCCAAAGTCTCTTACTTGAAACTCATACGGTTGAGCATCTGACTGCTGCAATGGATCTTCTAAATGTTTTTCCTTGACCCGCTGCCCCTCTGGCACAATTGCCTCGTCTATCTTACCATTGGACTGACCATCATGAACTTTCTTTGCTCGCACTTGAGCAGATTTCACCTGTGTATTGAAGGAGTAAAGCAGATATATTAAAAGATAGATTCATCAACCAGGAATCTAACATAGGTCATGAAACAACAAAGCCTTAACTGGCACTTTAACCATGTTCGCTTCCCCTCACCTCCCCTTTAAATGCATTGCAGAGATATCACCCCAGATGCACAAAAAGCTAGAGGAAAAGGACTAGTCTTGGCCAGCAACAACTAAACTATTAAAACTATGAATCATAAGATTAAAATTCTAGGATTCTTGTAGCCTTGTGCTCAATACTCAAATACTTATCTACAGCTAAAAATCAAGCGTCATTTTCATTTTTCCTTATAAAACATCCACGTAAGTACCATTGCCACATGATGAACCAATTTGACATGTGAAACCATATCAGTAATGCAGCATTGGGATTTCTTCTCATAAGAACATAGATAGTGCCTTCAGAAAATAAATAGACAAGACAAACAAATTGTTTGGTACATACTGCATTCTTTATCAGCAAACGGACTTTTAGACTGTTCCTCCAATTGCCCTCATCATTTAGTTCCACGACCTGTAAAGAGCACACAAATTACCGGTTGTAAAGAAGCCAAACTGATCCAAGTTCAGAAGTTTCCCGGGGGTGGGAAGATGAGTTTACTTAAGGGTAAGAATCACATACTGCTTTCTCTGCTAGCTCAACAGATTCATACTCCACAAATGCATGCAACTACACGAAAATATCAAATTCAGAGGTTAAGGGCATAATCTTGCCAAAATTGAATGCAGACAAAAGCAGAATACAGCCTGATAATGAAAAATATTCAAAATATTTCCAGACACCGGATTCCTGCTTGTAATCGATGACTAAAAAGTAATTTGATGGCACTCAAACCAGCATTTCAATATGCGCTTTTCTTTTTGGATCTGTAAATAGTAAATCAGTCATGTTTGCATTAGTTAAATAGCACATTGAAGTTTGATTGCATGCCAATTTGTGCTTCCCTTACCGATTTTATGGATTTTGGGCATCTGTATGTAGATTATCTAATCAAACAGCATTCGTATTGGATGATAAACATGTAAAGAGATTGGACTAATTATATAAAAATGGAAAATACAAAAAGAATTATCTTCCATTTACCCAAATCATGAGTAAAAGAAGAATATCCCACTCTCTATATTGGCAACATCGTTCTCTCCTTCCCTCGGCCTGAATTTACTGCCTGTTTCATGAATACACATCTCTTCTCTTCGCCAACCCACATCACCAAAGGGAAAAGAACATTGATAGAGACACCCATACGATTATTATATTTTACTTTCATCATGCGATGTCTTGACTACAAAGGAAGTTTCACTAAGATAGTAAAAGATGTTGACCTATTCCTTTATTGTTTTCACGTTTATATTTCCATGAGTAGGCACAAGTCACCAATGGTTCATATCCTTTGTCTAACTCTGAGAAGGAAACTTACATTTTAGAAAAGTTAAATGTTATGGAACATGTCAAATGATAAACCTAGACATTCATGGGAGCTATGGCAATATTATGTCAAAACTTGAGGGATTGTTGTTATCCGACTTTAAAATACACGAGAACATAATGACTCCATACAAGTCATAGCACATGCATTAACACCCTCTTTCCCTAAAGACCACCTCCTAAAGCGATCGTAATCTCCCCGAATTTCATGAAATTTATTGTGCCGACATATGAAGAAAACAATGCTGAGTTCTCCAGGAATGGATGCAGTTTAAATCAGCTGCTTTTGGTCATGTAAAGAGATAAGGCAACTATCCATCCCCTAAACAAACATTATGCTTCAATGAGAACTAAATGGAGAAAAAGTCACCGGATAAGAGATCAGGTATAGTACAGTTGATTAACAATTAGTTCATCTGATTAGGTAAGAATACTTCTGGCATAAATAACATTCACCTTGCATATATTATAATGGCATTCCAAATTACAGATAAATAAAGTAATGAGGATTGTCTGCCAGAAATCCTAAAACCAAAATAAATCAGATGGTTTAGCTGAGAAGTAAAAAGTCAGAGCTCTATTTAAGAGGGGGCATTGATTATGACAAGAAATAGTTACAAAAATTTATACCTTGTTACTGAAATGCACTGCATTCCCTTTCGCATTTCTAGATGCTGATGATGCTCCACCATTGGAATTCTGAGGCAGACAAGTACGAATTGACTTCACACTGGTAGAACAGTTCAAAAATGTAAGGGGTAAAATTCACAAGTACTAAAGAAGAAACCTTCCTGTATAAAATCTGATAATCCACGAAGGATGAACAAAATGTACCTTCCCACAGAGGAGAAAATCTTCATGAGGTTCTGGTGGCAATGGTCCTCGGGTAAATTTTCAGCAATAACTATACGAGACTATAGACATGGAGAAGATACAGGTCAAAGGCATAGATTGGGATAGAAGAAAAATTAACTTCATTGTAATTTGCAAGTAACAAACAATAAATGGAAAAGGTCTCAGAGTTAATAAAAATTGTACATGCACATATTTTGGACATGGCAACAGTTGAACAAGGTTAACCTCAAACGATAAAAGAAAAAAGATATCTGAAGTATGACTTACTTGTAGCTCTTCCATGTCAGATTCAGTCAACGGATGCTGACGTCTTACCTTTTTTCCATCTTCACTAACCACCTAGAGAACAGAAAAATCAACCACAAATGAAAATATCATAAACTGGAAAGGAAGTCAAATAGAGAAAGTGATGGCAGCAGGCCTACTGTACAATCAGACAATATATTGCAGTATGGTGAAACTTTTCCAGAATATGCCAACTTACCAACTTTTTTGAGCTCCGCAGAATACTAGCAAGCTGCGAACCACCACTGATGACGTTTTTTATCTTCTTAAATGACGCGACAACAGAGACAGGCACTACATGACATGAAGGTAGGAGAACAGTTAAAATTCAATTCAAATTGGTAATTGAGAAGCAACTGAGTATCCAAATTGCATCAAAATAAACAATCAAAACAAGATCTCTTCAAAAATATTTTCCATAACAGGCATTACTGATCTTTACAGAGTTGTTAGCTATGATGCTAGAGCAACTGAAGAATAATTGATGGGAACAAAAACCTGGGTATACTCGACTACAGGTTGGAGTTCTTACCTTATTGGGTCTTCATAGACCAAGATCTGCTTTTATTGTATGGTCAACACATGTCAACTGAAGGATTAGAACCAGAGGAAGGGGCATGTATTCCGTTGGTCCACGTCTATTCTACTTGTTTTTCCCATGCAAAGGTTTCAAGGCAAATAAAGGCAATGCCCTTCTGCCTGAGTTCTCCAAGTTCTTATCACCATCACTTAGTTCCTCTTGACTACGCTATTAACTTAGTTCATCCTCTCTTAAAGTCCAGTATGAATTTCAAGCATGCAACTCCATATTTTTATATTTGGGTTATTTGTTCTCTGTTTGCTTCAGAACTCTTTGGCTTAAATAAATTAGTCGCTATCTGCTAGTATAATATGGAAAGCTAACGAAGTTTGTAGGTAACACAAGGAAATAAGTGATATAACTTTGATCAATGAACAAATTTCCAGCCTCCAACTATTTCCTTCTCCTTCCCGTGGAGAGCCGCGAAAAGAGAGAGAGAGAGAGAGAGAGAGAGATCACAAAAGATTAAAACAAATGTCCCTGGCCCATCAAAATCACTTGTAAAAATTCAAAGAGAATGGATAAAGTCTTAATCAAGAAAGGTCAATCACCTAGAGTTTGATCATCTCTCTTCAATAAATCAATTTAGTAGAAATATCTTTTCTTGAACACAAATATAAAGATGGGTACAATCTATGAAGCACCGACACGTACAACCAACACCCGATTTTCCGGAAAAGTGCCAACACGACACATTGCCGACACATTGAATAAAATAAAAATTAACTATTTTTATTTTATTATTTTTTAATTATACAGGGTAAGGAAAATAAAATATCGTATTTCTGTAGTCTTCAATTTGTATATCATGGAAAGATAGAGATTAAATGGTAATTTATTGCTTAAAAAGGTGAAAAGTTTTGAAAAGGCATATTGGTTTACTGGCCCATCGTTTTATTCACTGGCTAAAAGGGTAAATTTCTTAATTCATGCTCAATTGCTTAATTCAAGGGTCAATTTCTTTATTTATGGGTCAATTGCATTTAATAGGTAAAACCGTGTCTAGGCTTTTCAAAAAACAAAAGGACTTGTATGGCAAGTTAAAAAAGGAAAGAGTTGTTTTCCTCTTCTATGGTTTAGAACTTTAGATAGCCCACCCCTTGCGTCGGCGAAGTAATAGACCATCTCTGCTGCCGGTGACAAACCAGGTAGTTTTCCATTTTTTTTTTCCGATTAATTTTAAAAGCTCATTGTGTGTCCAGTGACGTGTCTGGCAGTACAAAATCAGCCAATAATTTTTGTCAAGCCACCCGGCATTTCTGACACATACCGGCGACATGTCAAGGTGTGTCGGACACCGACTCGCCAGTGCCAGAACATGTTGGTGCTTTACAATAATCTGGTTGTTGCTTCCCATACCCCATTAAATATAGCTCTCAAACAGGATTGCATATGCATAACGAAATCATCCAAATGTCATCAAACAAGCATATTTTCAGACACTATAACTTTTTTCAGTTAGATCCACTGCAATAGGAATGACGTACCCATAGCAAAGTTAGGATTTTCTTAAGCAGACGATTTTAGACAGATAACAGGTTGAATAATGCAGGCAAAAAGCTTAAGCAGACGATATTAGAAAGCTAACACGTTGACTAATGCAGGCAAAAAGGATCGTGAAAAGAAACATTGATAGGCAAAACCTTACCATATCCATCAGGATCTTTAATCATGAACCCAAATAAATGATCAGTGGTAGCCAGATTGATATCACTGAAATAAAACTCCACCTGCAAAACATAAAGGTATCTAAATTAGCATGTTCTCCAGAAAAAGGAAAGCAATGAAGCATTTTCTAATGTTGAAAAAGACAATACGGAATTTCATTAGGACAAGCATTAAGCAAATGTAAAATTATTAGAGTTACAAATATAAAGAAATTGATTTTCTATAATTACATAAACAATTAATCTGAAATGTTAAGTACCACAAACCAGTCAACTGCAAAGTCAACAATGGTAGGTGGATCTTTATTATGACTTTTGCTTTGGTACCAAAAAGAATTGTTTTCATGACAAGAAATGGCTATATATGATATATTCTAATGCTGCTAAATAAAATAGCTTTCTATTGCAAACGAATCAGAAACTTGTTCGTGCCTACTAATCCTTTCTCTGTCATGTTTTCCAAGGCGGAACAACCTTGTTTCCAGAGCAATAACTGTGTCATAACTTATAAGCACTTGCTATTGCAATAGGCGGAATATGTTCTGAGCTTCTTTTCTTGTAATGAAGTTACAGCAGGGTTTGATGCTTCAGCTATTCATGTCTTCTCAGACAATAGACATACGTACTGAAATGAACCATACAAATGCTAACTCGGATAATAGCCATAATCAGATCTGTGGCCAAAACTCATTAAGTCACATCACACAAACAAACTACCGTACACAGTTATCACAAATAACCATCATTTATTCATTTTGTACAGATGAATCAAAACCATATTATTCATTATGAGTTGAAGCCACCATTTACACTTCAACATATTGCAGAATTAAAAACAACCAACAAATTTCTTCATACCTTTTTCATCTTATAAAATATTACCCTAACCAAGATATACCATAATTTCCACTAATGAGTCAAAACAAACCCAAGTTCAGCAATAATCATCGTTCAAAATCACAACAGCCAATCAACATTATAGAAATGCAATAATTTAAAGATAAACCATAATAATTCATCAGCAAATGATCCAGAATTCAGCAATACACTAAAGATGTAACTAAATTACTGGATGAATTCAAGGACTCAATAACTAGCTATGAGTAAAAGAACACAATAACCCTAATGGTGAATTCTCTCCCCTGTTCCATATAAAACCGAAGGTTAGCAACGTTTAAAACAAAACAATCAATAAAGAATCAAAGGAACGCAAATAATCAAAAGTTGAAGTCATAATTATCTCCGACCCACATAAATCAACTATATAAACGTTTAAAATCACAAGAAACTGAGTAACTGTCAAGCAATGTTAGAATCAATACATATAAACCAAATAAAAACTTGCCTGGTTGAGAATTTTCTGATGAGCATCTGGCATTCCGTTTTTAGTCGAAGCGGTAGCGGCGGTGGCGACATTACCATCGACCATGTCTGCAGATGCCACCGGGGTTTGGATCCCGTTCAGCAATTCCTGGGACGGATTTATGTATCCATAAAACGGCATTCCCCCATGTTGATAATAGTTCTGTGCCGCCACTTGGCCCTCAAACCCATAGTAGGGCCTCAAGGGCGACACGAACGGAGGCCTCGTATAAACCCGTTGCACCACCGCCGGCGAGGGAGAGGGCGACGGAGACTGCGACTGAGAAGGTGAGGGCCCGGATGCCGAGCGGGGGACGAATTCAGGTGCCTTGGCGTTGAGCTTGCTGCTGATAGAGGCAAGGTTGAGTTGATTATTTTCCGATGATCCGAGGGTTTCGGAATCTTGCTGATCCATCAATCAATCTTGATCGATCTGATTATAATCTGGTAATATAATCCTACAATCAACTGGTTAATCTTAATTAACGTGTAATACGTTTCAAACAGAACTGGATTTATTGATTTCTGGGTCGATTTCTCTGTGGAATGAAATGGAAATCTTTCCACAGAGCCCAGAAAGACACTACGTTTGTGTGTGTGGAAGAGAAAAGGAGAGGAGTGTGGGAAAAAACGGATGGCGAGACCAAGAGAGAAATTCACGGGGTTTAATATATCCCGAGTATATATTATCAATTTATCTTCATCAAACGACCCATTGTGAATAGAACACACGATGGTTTTGTGTTGTTTTGGTTTGGTTGATGTAGGACCCTGATGTAGACATCGGGGCAATCCTATTTTTTATTTTTTTTTAATTTCTGTTTATTCAATTCTAGTTATGGTGCTTCTTTGATAAAAAGTTTTTTTTGTAAAGTTTCATTTTTTTTTTTTTTTTTTTAGTAGTGGGTTATAGAGAACATGTAAATAAAAGTTGTGAATCTTATAAAATATATGGATAAAAATAATTTTTAATCAATTTATAATTACTTATAAATATTCCAAAACATGTTGACATGTTTTAAGAATTATATGTGCACAACACCAATTCCAATTTGGTTACGAACTATCTTTATCTAAGCTTTTTTAGGGAGACTAATTGTTGTATTTGCTTCTCGAGACCCTATCAACTCTTAACCAAGATAGATTATGGCAATCATTCTCTTTCGTGCATGTTGGAAAATCACATTGTAGATTGTTTGGAAAATTATTGACCCGCAAACTTTATCATCATGAAGTTTTCAAGGACACGATGTAGAAATTATATTTCAAACTCTATGAACCTTTGCTTTTTGGAGAAGTATCTGGTTATTCTACAATTCGAAAGCGAAGATGACTTTGGGCGTTCTCTATGATAGAATCACCATTCACTGTATTGTGAATCAAATTCCACTTGGTTCTATTTTGGGTCTAGATTTATAACCTACGTATTGTACACGTGAGAGAGGATGTGGCTGCCAACCCGGTTTTGGGCCAAGGCGAGTGAAGCAACCTCATTGTGCCCAAAACTGAAGGGCCCCATATTCATAAATAAAAAAAAAATTATTTGTGATTCCTGAAGTTGTCCAAAAAAAATATTTGTTCAAAAGTTTGAAGCCCAACAAAGCAAAGCAAGCCATATTCTATGAGGACCATGACTATTATTAGGTAGCTAGTGGCCCAAAATTGAAGGGCCTATTTAAAAAAAAAAAAATTCCTTGGGGCCTAATTTTTGGATTTCGTCTTGGGCCCCGAAAATATCAGAACCGACGCTGGTGGCTACTTTGATTGGGGACATAATGGAGTAATTCATGAAGTTTATGTTGATTATAATGAATCGTGTTGGGGGTCATTCTTACAACTCCACGTGGGCTTGGATATCTCGAAACCAATTAGGTGAATCCTCAATCTGCAATTGGGGGGGTGGGAACAAAGGCAAAGTGATACAAGCGAGTTTCAAATATGAAAAATTTCCAACATTTATGTTCCATGCGTGGCAAACTGACCACTTATTCTGGGAATGCAATGAACAAGTCCTTGTATGTCTTCGTAAGCCACAACACCATAGCTTTGGTGACTGGCCAAAAGCTCCAATAGGAAGCCAGTCGAGAACCCATACTCATTAGAGAGTTTCAAAGTCTATAGAGGACATGAACTCTACATAATCCAGCACTCCAACATCATAAAGGGGCAAGCTATTTGTGAGAAGGGTTCATGGCACCAATCCAGTTCACTCAACTTCTGCAAATACGGATATGAATTTGGTACCAAGACAACCTTCTACTTGTGTCCCGTCTAGAATAAATACTGATGATGATATAAATGTATTGGAAAAATGCTCGAAGAATGTGAGGACTGAATAGTATAAGGGGGTTAGTATGTCTGAAAATGAGAAAGGAAAAAATAATGCTAAAAGTGGGTTGGTTATTGTCCCTAAATCGTGTTGCAATTGATTAATTTGGTTTTCAAACTAAGGTGTAATATCCTGCCTAGGAGGTCTAGATGGGAAAATATTAAATAGTCAGTGAATGTGCATTAGATTCTAAATGAGGGTGTCGAGTGGTGGCACACAAGAGAAAACCAGAGAAGAGTATGGTACTTGATGGGAGTGACAAAAAGAGGGTTGTTATGGGAAATATTAAAAATGCTCAACTCATTCTGGTGGAGCCTGCGATATAACCCATACATTATGATGAATATCCTTAGTTGTCATGCCCGAGGGCTGGGAAACCCTGAGCATTAACTCATATGCAGAGAGCACTTTGAGAAAATTCCACGAGCTTGGTCTTTATAATGGAGACTAAGTTGTATAGTGCAAAAGCAGCGCATTAGATAATTGGTAGGTTTTCCAAATGGTATTCGTGTGGATAGTAGGAAGCGAAGTGGTGGACTATTTTTGCAATGGTCGGAGAACTTGGTGGTTAATCTCATCGGGTTTTCTTTGTGTCATATTGATGTTCATGTCTCAATGGTCTCAATACACAGTTGGAGATTTATTGGGTTTAATGGCCAGCAACGACATAGCTGAGACCTTATTCGCCAGGTGAATTCATCCTACCTTATTCTTGGGTAACTTATACAAGATTTTATCGATGTTGGAAAAGAAAGGTCGAACTTCATTAGCCCGCCAATCTAGGGTAAACTTCTAACAGACGCTCCTTGAATGTGAATTGGGAGATCTGGGCTTCTGTGGCCCGAATTTACTTAGACAAATAGGTTCACAGGGGCTAGTTGTATAGTTGAAAGATTGGGTTGTGGAGTTTCTTGTCCACAATGGAGATCGTTATGTCGTAGAAGGGAATAATTCAGAATGATTTCTATGGGTCAGATCATAGAACAATATTGTTGCTAGATATTGAATTGCGGAGGCCTACTACTACTATTACTTTTCAATAAAATCGTACACTTGAGGATTTTCACTAACAATTTTTCTTGTATTGACACTACTTGTTTTTACGATGAGGGAGCATTTTCAACAATGAAACATGTGAAGATGACAATTAGTAACTAAATGGATGAAATATTTCTCACTGATTCTGGTTTTGTCTTCAGACCTCTTGATTATTTTGAAAAAATATCATCCACTAAGGTTAATTAACAAGGAACAGATTGAAAAAGAAATTCAATAACTCTTTTGGAGCTCTGATACTATGTGGAAAGGTCTATATAATTTATATTGAATAGACAAATATAAGAATTACAAATTTATGAAAATAGAATTACAAAATAAGAAAATAAATTATATACATCTATATAGATGATCCTATATTATGTACATAAAATGATTTATTAAATGTCTATCAATAAAAATTCTTATCATTAGGAAATAAATCAAAATCTTAATAAGGAAAGTTTTGGCTGTGATAGAAAATTTTCATCATGTCTTCCAACACTATTTCTCGATGACATGTCTTCTATAGATAATGGAAAACCAAGCGCAACCTTCATTGATTGAATTGACGAAGACCATGAAGCAGTGATAGATGTAGTATTTGTTTGAACAAAATATGTGTGATAAACTATTGTGAGAGTGCATCGTTGAGGAACTAGTCAAACACTCGGAGTGTCGTACTATGACTCATACATTGGTTGTCAACAACCATGCAGAAGAGTCATTCAACCCTCTCAAAGAACAAATTATGATGTACAATGCTATTCATAAGATACAGATATAAATGTTTTCAACCATCCATTAATTTATTTATTTTTGCTCCAATGAAGTTACATTTTTAAAAAAACAACCCAATAAAATAAAATTAATTCGTAGATGAAATCAAACCCAAGCAAGTGAAGAAAGAAACTTGTGAAAAGAAATGTCAAATCTCACAAGTTGCATTTATCTATGATTGATGCTCCATGAAAAAGGCAACACTAGTACTCTCTACCTCTTAATTTCTTTTCACTTGGATAGATTTACAAATGAACTTCGCATCTATATACTACCATCTCATTGGAATGGACAGTGGAGATTCATCTTAACCAAATGCTAGGATTGGCCCTCTATAATCCTCTACATCATTAGAATATTCTAGGAATCTTTGACAATATTCCTACACTATCATAGAATCTTCTAGACTTTGTTTTATATTACCAATATAGAACAAGGGCAAGCTTCATTTATGACTTATTAATAATAAACTATGCTCAAGCAATGTAATTCTCAACTTAAACCAACTCAATTTTGCTTCATGTTCTTAACATGCATTGAGCCTATCAATCCAGGTTGACATCAACACATTGCATGAGACTCGATTCGTGTTAACAAGTATGTCTATATACTGCTAAATGAAATTACAAAGATGCAGCAAAGTAGTAACTTTACAAACAATCGATGTGCATAAAACACCAGATAAAAGATAACCAAAACTCACTCATGTAAAGGTGTTATAATATTTCATATCCTCATTCCAGACTCCAAAGTGCATTTGTATTGAATAGGCCAATTACTGACAACATTATAGCAATGCTTGAACTCGTGTATTCTCTCAAAAGAATAATATCAGGGAAATTGGGATATTTGGCTTTGAAGCCCACCATGATCAAAGCATATGATAGATGAAGTGAGACTTTATTTAAGAAGTGATGTTATGGATGAGATCCCTGATCGTTGGATACGCCTGTATTTTTACTTTAACTTTCTCATTTTTCATTAACGGCAGTCTTTGTGGTTTTGTTCAACCATCTTGAGGCTTTCGATAAGGCTACTTCCTATCACCTTATATATTTTTTCTGTGTAGGGGGGCTTATCTATAATGATATAGTGGGCGAAAAGTGACACGCTCATCTAGGGTTTCAGTTGCTCCAAGAAAGGTTTGCTAGTTAGCCATCTGTGTTTTGTTGATGATAATTTGGTCTTGTGTCGTGCCACCCGAAATGATTGCCAAGCTATGAAATATATTTTTGAGATGTACAAATTAGCTTCGGGCCAAAAGGTAAATATGCAAAAGTCGGCCATGACGTTTAGCCCAAATACTTCATAACTAACACAAAGCCACATTTTGGAACTTTTCAAACTAGAGCGAATTGAAATGCACAATAAACACCTTTGCCTCCCTTTTCAATTATTGGGCGTAGTAAAAAACATGTATTCGAAGGGGTTAGAGAATGGGTATGGCAGAAACTCCCGTTATGGCGTATGATGTTTTTTTAGTAGGAAAAATGATATGCTCTTAAAGGTAGTTGTCCAAGCTATTTTTGACATATATTATGAGTGTATTGGTCGATGTATTGAACATTAAATCACAGTCATATCCAAGTGGATCCCAGGTGTGGTAGGTGCAGCTAGGAGGAAGAGTGTATTTTTCAAGCTATAAATCGATGTATGGCTATCGAAGAGACATGTCGCCTCTGTTTTTTTGCTAGATTTGTGTTACAGTTTGAAAGTAATTGTGCAGGGGAGCTGTTACTAATAGTGTGAAAGTTGGATTCTAGGGAAGATATGAAGTTGTTTGTGGCTGTGGCTTGGTGTTGGAATGGCCAAAACTCTAGTCTATTTAGGGGAACACAGCATAAGCAAGAACAACATTTACATCTAGTGGTGGCATATGTTCCTTTTTTTTCTTTCAATAGTAAACCAATGATCCTTACCCCCTCTGACGTGCATGTGTTCAAGATGTAGAAGAATTTCTTCCCAGAATCAACAACCAGCTTCTCAGCAAAGACAGATGTACTTAGTTCCAGGAGATTTTTTTCGAGTAAGATATTCAATCAAGCCGTTCAAGTGAGCGGGCACGTTTCACTTTTGTGTCTGGTGGAATTCCATTTTTATGCTCATGTTGTCTAAAGCTAAAACAAGAGTTGGTATATAAGGTGGTGTTCCGTGGATAGCGATTCTCATTCAAAAGGGACTTCAAATCTTCGGTTTCGAGAAGGATAATCAACTCTGCAAATATAAGTTTTCTTCCCATGATTTTGAGGACTACTAAGCACTGTAAAAGTGGAAGGTCAAGGCACTTTTTTGGCGACTATTAATCCACGAGACCACTAGTAGAATATGCCTCACAGAGGTGCCTGAAAATAAACGTAGATGCTATTGTAAAAATAATTGCAAGTGTACAATATCGCTAATAAATAATAAAGTAGACTTAATGAATATCGTTCTCAAGAAGATTAATCATAATCATAATTTATTGAAAACAGTTCAAAATAATTTTATTTTAAATATTAACCTGCAACTATTAATTTAAGAAAACAATGTAATAATATATGTGAACAGAAATATCAAGAATTAATCAAATATGATGGTCAAAGTGTCAGGACCCATTCTTTTCAGTTTAGTCCCTGTTTTAAATTCACACTAAATCTCCCAACTTTCTAGAATCTTCAATTAAGTACTTCAATTTATACTTTGATTTCAATCTAGTCCTTTTATATTTGCATCTCATGTTGTTTAACTTTAAATCTTTGACATTTTGGTCCCCAGTTCTAAGTTTTCGTACACTTTTAGTCTTTTTTAAGCCTGATTTGCTTTGATCTCTTCCAATTCCATCCAAACTCGGATTTCAACCTAAAATAAATAAATAACAGTACAATTAAGTAAAAATTTAATTAAGAGCATTCACATCGTCTATTTTTAATGGTCCATATAAGTTCAAAATCACACTTATCAGATGTTACAATTAAAGAGGGAAATAGGTCTGACAAGATTGGGGTAATCTACAAAAATGACAAATGGGAGATAGTAGTTGCCCTATCTAAATCTATTAATGGGAATGTTTCTCCTTTAGTCGGCGATTGTGTGACGATATGGGAAGGTTTGAAATTTGCAATGGACCAAGGTTTGGATATCGCAAATTTAGAGTCGAATTACACCATTGCCGTGGCAACAGTTCGGAACCCAAATGCCCATGCTACCAAAGGGGCGATCATATATAGGATGAGAAAGTTGATGAGCAATTTTCATAGGCTCACATACAAACTGACTAGGCAGGATGCTAATTGTGCAGCCTACGCACTTGCTAAGCACATGTTTTTATCTTTGCAGAATAGTGTTTGGTTTGAGATTCCTCCAAAATTTCTTGTGACGTTATTATTTCTGAAAGTATGGAATGAAAGTGCATTTTCAATATGAAAGAAGATAATTTCAATCTCTTAACAAATTGATGTTTGAACACTTCAAATTTTACATTAGAAATATGACACATGCCACGTAGAAACGTTGATATAAATATGTATATGTTGACTCTATACTTATGTAGTTATATATAAATAGTTCAATAAGCAAATCAATACTACACATTAGAGCTATGAATACCTATTTATACAACATGAACAAAATAGAGTCTTATAGACTATGTGCAACATGTTTTATAAATAAGTATAAATAGAGTATGGTATTTCACCTAGTTATCAAATGACCCTATAGTCAATGACATACAAGATTATGTGGACCCTACAGTTCTTGTAGACAACAACTGAGTAAATCTATACTATGTAATTGAGACATCATATATGAGTTATCGTCTAATCTTCTCCTGTATCATTTTTCCACCAATCCTTAAAACAAAAAGGTTTGTAAAGAGGAGTGCAAGGTCCAAGGAGATTCCCTCAGTAAAAAAAGAAAGAAGCACGACTATATCAAAATTTAAATATTTTTAGATAGATTATTTAGACTACCGAAGAGGTGGTTCAACAACCATAACAAATATCAAGAAAATTACCTTGTAGATGAAGATATGGTGAGAAACTAATGGGACCTCAATTCGTAATGTAATGTATGAGGGTAGGAAGAAACAATCAACATGTAAAAATGTGTTCCTAGAAGAGTTGTGAACGTTTCTATTCTCGAAAATAATTTTAGAAGATAAAACTATCAGGCACTTTATGCCCACTAAGTTCAAAATTTATGACAAGATAATAGACCTCAACGGTTAGTATATTACAAACAATTGATGACTGCTACATATGTGCCAATGGCGAGAAAGATGCAATGACGTGCAATGTTTTTGTGTCCACCATAAAGGCACTATTGGCATTGACCTATTTTAACCAATTGTTTGGAAGTTTGTACATGAAATTTCTACGGGTAGACAGGCTTTTTCCAACACCTTTAACTTGTCAAAAAATTTATTGCATTTTATCTAATGGACAAAGGAAAATTGTTGTTCAATAGTTAGAATTTTCCACTCAACAAAGAATGGGTAGAGACTGTAGAATGTGATGACTTTATAGTCTTTGTAATGTTCAAGATGATTCTCAACCTAAGGTCTAGATTATATGAGTCACTAGTAAAAAACAACAGGACGAGCATGATAAAGTATAGAGAAAATAGCAAAAGTACATCACTCTAGAAGACAGAATGTCTTATTTAACTAATCTTATTGAGTCCGTGCATATTTTGAAAGTCGAGTCGGGCATCGGCTTGGAAAGAAAAAGGATTGAACGTCAAATGGTCAATCTTGGAGTAAAAAATATTACAAAATGAAAAATCAAAATTTGAAGGTGCTAATCCACGCTTTGATGACCATCGTCTAACTCGATCATGTTGATCCCTTGTCTTAAAATGATTGTAGTCCTGTTGGAAAAAATCTCTAGACGTTTTGGAAAAAGCCTAGAGCTGTTTATGATGACAGAAATAAAACGACATCGTAGTTGTATAACATCTTTAGACGTTTTTAAAAACTACAACTTGAGTACTTTTTACTTATATTTTATTTTACTATCCATATTTTCATTCACCCACTCACCTACCGACTGTAAAAAAAAAAAATGGAAGTGCGTGACTTAAACCCTTTTCGTCGTTCACGCGTAAAGGAGTTTTGAAGTTCTACACTGTAAATCTCATTGTCAAGAATCGTAGTCAGGTAAATGGATTGTTGTTGAAAATCAACCATGGGTGGTCTTTTTATTCCCAATTTCCACGATTAGGGTTATTGTCAAATTAATTTCAAAATTAGGGTTTTGTGATTAAGTTGTTTTGGAAATTAGGATTTTTTGATAAAATTGATTTTGAAATTAGGATTTTTAGGTAAAGTCGATTGTTGTTGTGGCGTTTGTAGATTTGTAGGTTCCTATAGTTTTTTAGATTCTTCTAAGAAAGACGTCCCAAACACACCTTTATGCCAGATATTGAGTTGTCCCAAATATTCTCTCTTATACAACGTACGACAGTAGTTAATTCTCTTATGATTGCATTCGTTAATGAACGGGTACATTAAGTTATAGAACGAATATTGTTGTTCCAAAAGTCTGTGGTATTTCTAGAACAATACCTTATGTTCATCGACTTCTTGTGTTATGTTCTTTGTAAGATGGAGTACTTCGTAGCCAGGGATTTTGTAACTGATTCTAAGGTATCTCGAGATCTACGCTTCTAAAAATTGATGCAGTGTACAATGCACTAGATGATGAACACAATGAGCTATTCCTGAACTCATGCTTTGGGAAACTGTACAATGTCAGGACCATGCAAATCTCTCCAAAGCTAATTGACAACCTATTAATCAAGAGAGTACGTTTAGAAAATACGTACGAGCTTTGGTTTTGTTTGGGGAATGAACAAGCTACCCGAATCTCTTTTTTCGAGTTTACACTCGTGACGGGCTTTAAGCTAGTAGATGAGCCTGAGTACAAAACCAGGATAGTCAAAAATTGGAGGTTCTTGGAGAAATACTTTGGAGATAGGAGTAAGATCACCCCTAGTCGTTTGTTTGAAGCCTTTGATAATAAGGAAGACGATATGGATGATAAGTACAAGTTATGACTAATATGTATCTACAAGTTAGTACTGAGAGCCAATGAATTGAACACAAATATAGATGGTCAAATATTAGATTTGGTAGAAGACTTGGATTTATTCAATCAATATCTATGGAGAATGAGTATTTATGACCTCACAAGGCATGCATTTGCATTTACAAGAAGCTAGAAAGACGAGAAGGAAATGTATTCTTTGTGGAGGTTCCCATTGGCAGTGTAGGTAATAAGAACTGACACTCAAATTTGGATTACGTATTAAAAATTGGTAACTAAATGACAAGTACATCTCTTTGTAGGTTTGGGCATTTGAGACAATACTATGCATAGAGCATTGTTCTGTGCTCGGTAGTAGGAAATGAGACTCTCAAGGATGTGCTCGTGGAATTCGTGCTTAACACCATAATCAAGAGATATTATAAAGGTCTTGGATGATCCACCGCTACACATCCGTTGCACGTTGCATGCTAGTCCCGATGAGAGGAAACAAGAGTATGAAAGATTGTTCGTCCCCGACCCTATAAGGGAAAATTAATCCTCAATGCCCACCTTCATGAGGATAGAGGAGACAGGGATGTCGGAGATGAAGAACCTGTTGATGTATTCAAAGATGTACAAGATGATGACCCTGTACGCTCACCAATCATCCGGGATGTGTATGATGTTTGTATAATTGCAAATATTCTATACAACTCTCTAGTCACTTGTGGTCTTGGTAACTCACTTTTTTTGTTATTCTTTGTCATGCCCTAGCTGGAGCTTCTCGCGGTCTTCATTCATCATCTCCTACAGCACCTCGTGCACCTTCACGCAGGAGCTGTCCTTATTGCGAACATGAAAATATGATGAGGTAAATACTTCAACAAATGCAAAAACTGACGGGTAAAGTCGACGAGCTGAATAGGAAGGTGGACAGGTCAAAAGAACGGAATCAGCATACCCTACATTTGCATGGAGATTCTATGTACAATGACAGATAAATGAACTAGGACGGGGCTGACGTATCATTCGGAGATCAAGTAGATGGTCGATGTAGGTTTAAGCCATAGGCAGATGTTGTCCAGACTGATAGAGAGACCCAGAGAAAGACAGGGGGCAGAGAGATGCAAAAGAAGTGGATGATAGATAAGTAGAGATAGCAAAATAGAAAAATGTAGATGAGGTGGTGGATATAGGGGTAGATGGAACGGGTCAGGGGAGTACAGAGAAGTCGGTAGATACAGGGGGGATGATGCAAAGACGACGGTTGATACATGGGTAGAAACAACGTGGGAGGATGATGCTAAGGCAGCCGTAGATGTAGAGATAGAGACAGTGGGTGAGGGGTGATGCGGAGGAGACGGTGGAGGCATGTAGGGGATTTTAGGCCTACGGAAGAATGTTCAGGAAAATCCTAAGGTATTCATACGCAGGAAAAAGAGGAAAGCCATATCAACGCTGGAGATACGAGAACAGCCGCTGGAAATAAGAGTTAAAAAGCCTTCACAGTGAGTGAGTTTCCCATACATCACTAAAGGTCAATGGAGAAAGCACGATGATGCTACGACAGTTGATATTTTTCGAGATGTTGACCCAATGAAGGATAATGAGTTTTTTAAATGGTACAACCAGTTAAATGACGGATAAACATCTTTTTCAATTTAGCAGACTTATTACTTTGTAATTTTTATTTTAGTTTTGTCTTCATTCATATTTTGTCCGTTCTTGCTTTACACCTAGCGTCAGCCACCAGTTGGAATAGTTAAAGTTGAAGGATGTAAAAAAAAAATGGTTTCATAATATTTTCACAGAGGAAACTTGGCTTTCAAAAGAGGTAAATAGCCTCAAAATGTGGAATATATTTTCAACAAACATAATTACTTTGGCAAACACTTACTTATTTTGAAGCACGTTGATTTGGCAATGCAATTTGAATGAAATATCCCAAATTCTTCGACCGTCCCAAGTCATTCTGGACGTGAACTGCTACATCAACTGCATGCTAGCGATGTTTGAGTTAGATGCAAAAGAACATCCGACAGAATTGCCAGAAGGGTTCAACAGTTATTTCGACGGTAAGTTCCAAAACATGGTCAGAAGTGGGAGGGGTGTACCATTTATATTTTTCAACTTGCAGTCGTAGTCACTGGTATGTTGTCGAGGTGAACATCGCCAAATCAACGATATTCATATACGATCCTAATATGAGTTGCTCTACGGATGATCAAATTAGAGCTGAATTAAAGCCCATGACTAAAATTCTCACGATGCTTCTGAAGAAAATCAACATTCGCATCGATGCTCTAGCAATAGAATGGATAACGACAACCTCGAAACAATCCAACTCGTAAGTTTCCTATGACATTAAGCAACTACGAAACTGCAGTCATTTATTTTAATTTGCACTATCAATGTCTAACTTCGAAACTGTGTTGCAGGGGTGAATGTGGTGTTTACGCCATCAAATACATAGAATTCTTGAGCATCGGCAGACAAGCAGTGCTAGTTAACGGATTCCACATGCAGAAGTGGATGAGTAAACTGGCCGTTGAATTATACACCATTGATTGTATTCCACAAAACATATTTTCTCATTTGTTTTGGTTTTTGATTTTAATCTGTTGTTGTCTAATTTAAATGTTGTTGATATCAGGGTTGAGCAGTTGTAAATGTTGTTTAAGATGTACATTTCAAGTTGATAGTCTTCTGAAACGACTAAAGTAGTTAAAGAATGACAACAGTAGTTTCAGATCAATAATGGCAGTAGCTTAGTTCAAGAACAACCCATGTATTCGTTTTAAAACATTAGTACTAGTTTTAGACTTTTATAAACTTACTTTGGCAGATCTTTTTGTAAGTCGTAAGTACTTGTGGAATTTGGACTTTTGTTGGTTAAGTGTTGGGATTCAATTTGTCAATGGGATTTTACACCGTTTTCATTTTACGTTATATTTTGTGTTCATTGTCATATTACACAGTTTTCACTACGACCATAATTGTGTGGAATTCTGATAATAAATTGATGTTTCTCTAGTAAAACATAACAAAAAAAAGAGTTCATTCGAACAGATTGCATATTTAAATGACACAATCAAGCTTTTTGCAAAAGCTACTTTTCATTGAAAATAAATTACCATTCATTAGAAGAATTACTGATAAACCACCAACATAGATAACATTTCTCCAAAAACTTATAATAAAATTGTAACAACTATTCCAGACTACTTGAAAAAAAATAACAACCAAAACAACATCCATTCAAATTTGACAAGTGACCAACACAAATACTCTTATAACTGACTGTCCAATCCCCTTTCTCTTCTCCCGACTGCTTAATTTATTCTTCCATGTCATCGACCTCCAAATAGTGAGAGTAGACTTCATTGAAATACTCAAAATGGTGCAAAAACACGTCAAGCAAAGTTTCTACTTTTCACAGTGCAACAAAGTTTGGTGGGTATTCCTAAAATTTCCACTGGCGGTCATGCTTTTCAAGAAAGACATCGAATACACGCTTGTTTAATTGCACCTTAACTGTAGCTAATGAAACATGAGGATTGAAGAAGAAAATATCAAAATGATCCCTACCACCAATGGACACTCTTATTACATTGTCAAGACGGTTTCCATGTGAGAGAGATGGACAAATTGTGTGGTATTGAAATAATTCTGGTGTCTCTGTATAAGCAAATGCAGCTGAAGCTTGTTGGGGTTGAATTGGTTGGAGAAGATGTCATTTGGATGCCATCGGTACGATAGAAGAAGAGCATACGCAAAAACCAATGGCAAATGATGATAAAAAATTACAAAACAAGCCTAACTTATAGCACATAACAGAGCAAATTAAGAGTCATTAACATAACGGGAAGGAGAAAAACCTCATTCTATCAATGATTAACACAAATGTGATCATTCGAATTATTATTTACCAACAATCATTAACACATATAGAAGATGAAAAACCTTAGTGTTTCAGTGACGAGTCGAATTATTATTATTATTATTATTATTATTATTATTATTATTATTTACTAAGTGTCATTTACACACAGAGGGATAGGAAAATGATCAGTGCCTCATCGACCATTCGAATTATTTACCTCTATTTTTTCAAATTTTTAAAAATGAGCATAGTCATTTCAAAACGACTAATGTTGTTCCTTGACGAATTTCATCGTTTCACAAATCGTTCTGAACATCTGAGTTTTCTATAAACATACATTCAACAGATATCTAACATGAGAAGCAAATGCATATGACTATCATTACTCATGAAATTTCGACTTAGATAAGAAATAAACAGTAAAAACAAAACAAAAAAAAAACTATGCATAGCTTTTGAAAAATCAATAACAGTTAAGAAGTATACCTCAGTCGTACAAATTATTATCACATTGTTCTTTGCACCTGGATGATTCACAGGAATGTTGTTGAATTTGAACACCAGTACTATTACAATTTGCCCCATTCTTTAGATGAGTCTAATGTCGCGAAGAAAGAAAGACGCTAATTAAATGGAGAGGATGAGTTGGAACTAAACTCGCGTTCTAAGGCGGGGGTAAAATAGAAAAACACAAATTACATAATTTTTTTTAAATACATTAAATCTAGTCAAATGTCTTAAAAGTCCGGCCATTTGGAGTAATTTCCACAAAATAGAATTGGCATCCATATGACTTGAACAAGGGCCAATTTTATTTCGATAAATCGGTTTGACCTAACTGAAAGTCAAGTTGAATCAATTATTTTAGCACATGCTTAAATTATAATTTTAATTGATCAAACTAGTCAAACATAATTTTTATCCACACATTTCATCAGATCCACAACTTACAATTCACTTTTTATCCACACATTCATCATCAACTTATAATATAAACACTTAAAAAATAATTTCAGCACTACCAAGCATGCGCTTAATAATCTCATTTTATTAAAAAGAAGTCATTTACCACACAATTATTAAAAAATTTGATTAATTTTTTAATAGGAAATATTTGTAAACAAATAATTATTAAGGACATCTTCTTGTTTTCAAACTATTTTCAGTTTTTAGTTTTGTAAAACACTCAAAACTTGTTTACTATGTTTTTTTTGAAAATTCATTTTCGAAAACAATGTTAAATTTATAACACAAAACACAAAACAAATTTTTGACGTTTTGAGTGTTTTCAGTAGAAACATGGAAAACACTCAAAACAAAGAAAATAAAATATATTTAAACAAAAATTATATAAAAAAAATAATTTAAATAAAAAATAAAATATAAAATTTTAAAATATTAAAATTCTAAAAATATTAAATTTTTTTATTTAAATAAAAATTTATATAAAAAAATTCTAAAAATATAAATTTATAAAAATACAAAAATTCTAAAAAAATTAAAACAAAAAAATAATAAAAATCCTAAAAAAATTCTAAATTCTTAAAAAATAAAAATTCTAAATAAAAATTCTAAAAAAATAAAATTATAAAAAATAAAATTATAAAAAATTAAAATTTCTAAAAAAATTTAAAATTCTATAAATACGAAAATTCTAAATACTAAAAAATAATTCAAGCCCTTATTGATTATTTCTAAAAAAGTATATATTATTTTATTATATATTGGTATAAAATTATTCTATTTTATTGAATAATCAATTTTATTAAATAAAATAATATAAAATAATTTTCTCAAAATTTTCAAAAAAACGTATTTTCTAATTTTTTATTTTCATAAATAAATTTTCAGAAATATAAACCAAAACGTTTTACAACAATTCTAAAATAAACTCACAAAATTGAAAAATAAAAATAAATTCAAAACTCAAATACAAATAACTGCCCCTAATAGTTTCAAATAATTTACGCCAAAAATTTCCAAATCGCCTAATCTCCCTCTACATTTCCGCCTAAAGGGCCGTATTTTTGCACGCTTATAGTTTCTTTTTATATATTTCCCAAAAAACCCTGTTACTACTACAGAATGCAAAAAATCCCCTACCGAAAGCAACACCAATGGTGGAATTAGAGTCCGACGCCCAATCTCCACTATCACCACCGGCCACCACCGCTAATAACGGCGCCACCGCCGCCGCCAACAATGGCATTTTTGGGGGATTTTTTCAGTTGGGCCGGCCGAAACTCCGCGTGACCACGGAGTACGACAGTGACAGCTCGGCGTTCCTGCACAAGGTCTCCTGCAAGTTGTTGGACAATCTGGCCAAATTCAAGCTCTCCTTTCATAACAATAGCAAAGGCGAAGTTTCCGATCCCCAAGTTTCATTTACCTCGAAATACTTTTCACTGCACTACGATCTCGAAGAAAGCGATGCTCTCCTCAAGGCGTCTTTTGATGTCGTACCTGGGCTCCAATTCAGAGCTGCCCACGGAGTCAAGGTCTATCTATCAATCTTTTCGATTTTGCAAATTGGTGGTGTATACATAATATCTGAATACATATAAATGTATATAATTGTGTTGACTTTTTTGAATTCTGAAAAGAGGATTATTTTTTTCCTATCTTAAAGGATGACTTTTACTTCCTCGATTTCGAAATTAAATGTTCTGTTTGGCTTTCGTGATGATTGATGATTCATATTAATCAGATATGAGTAACTACTTTATTTTTATCTATGTTTTGGAACAAATGGAGAAAGGAATAATTTCTTCGTCCATTAAACTAGAATTACTGGATATGTTGTTGCTAGTTGACTGGATCATTGGTGCATGATTATGTTGTCCTAGACGATTGAATAGGTCAATGCCCAGTGACGAGATTGAAAAATACCTATTCGTAATTGCCACTGACCATTTATCTTAATTTCAAGGTTATGCAGTCATTTTACTTCATGGTAGGTTGGATAAATTCTGCCTCTTAAAAAACTCTTGGATGAGTTCCTAGATTGTTATGACAATTTTCTTTGTTATTTTCAGTTTTGTTGAAAATGATGGTTGCATTTCATGCAACTGCTTATGGTTTTGAAAGAACATGTTATGAACTCCATGTAGTTCCAATAATTTTTTTTGTTAATTTACTTTACTTATTTGCCGGGACTGTTATGTCCTCTTGGGTTAGTTAACACCAGTTTAAATAAATGGACTGCAGTGTATTTACCACGAATGATTTATTTCCTAGAAAACTAGGTTCTTTACACTTGTTCTTCTAAATTCTGATCTGATGTTTTAGAACTCAGGATTAAACAGGTAGACTGGTTTTAGTAAACTAAAAAGGATGATTAAATATATCAAGAAAATGACTTATTTTTGGTAGTACAGTCATATGACGATCCATGGAAAAGCAATACTTTGTGTGGAAAGATGGAATAGTTTTCTACGCATTTTTAAAGAGCAGGTCAACAATGTGTAGGTCTGCAATATCTTTTTAAGCATTGAGGTATACATTATACAATTCTATGTTCATCCATGCTCTTTTGCTTAAGTACTTCTGTACAACTTTTAGGCTCAACAAGGAGAGGTTGCGATGGTTGCAGATCTTGGGAGTCCGGCCTACAAATTTGAACTATCTTCTGCTGTTCCATCTGTTGGCATGGTGAGAATTGTTCATTACAGGATTTCTATAATATGCTTGTCCTATTTAAATTAGCCAGATGTGGCAAATATATCTTCTTGACATCTATTTATGTGATATCTATTTGTATTTCGCCTTAACGAGGTGAAAGTCCTTGGACTCTTCTTAACTTTGATACTAGTATCTATTTAAAAGTTTTTGGACTTCACGTGCAAAGGGTCATAGTCATTGTGCTACACGATGAAGTTTACATCTCAAGCTTCTTTTATATGTCTGTTCTTTCGATTTCGGTCATTTTACTTGCCTTGATTCATTACTATATATTCTCTTTTAATTATTAATAACCAGGAGACATTTAAGTTTTCTTACTGTGTTATGTCCCTGTCGGTGCTGCAGCCACGAGCAACCTTGAAATTTCCTCTTGGCGAAGTTTCATTTCAGGAGAAAGAGGAGGAAGAAGAAGAGGAACATAAAAGAACTCTATCAGTAAATGGGATTCTTAAAAGCCATATTCTGAATGGAGTTTGTACTGCTCGATACCATGAAGAAAATTTGAATTTAAGATATGCATACAAGGTAGTTTCTTTCTGACATTCGTTCAAGAAAAGATATTATTCTTTCTTTCTTTGCTTTTTGACTTCAGCGAAGATTTATAGTCAGGGTTTATTTGACTGAAGCATCTTTTGATGATATTTTTTTCCCTTTTCGTGTTTGTTTTCCGATATTTGATCTATCTTAGTTTACCCAATTGACTGTTAACTTTGCTTATATTTGTTGATTAAGATCATTCTTTTATGCAATGTTCTAAGTTCAACTATTATCATCCTGCAAAATGTGCAGGCTATGATCTTCTTGTCTTAATCGAAACCTGTTTCCTGGTGAGTTTATGTAAGAATTTTATTTGTTGTAGGATGAGCAATTGACGTTCATTCCAAGCATTTCTCTGCCTTCAAATGCACTATCATGTGCATTTAAACGGAGATGCAGTCCTTCAGACAAGTTGAGGTGATCTCTCTCTCTCCTCTCCCATTAAGATGTAACATTAATCTTTTATGCTGTTGACATCCTGGAAGAGCCTTTTAAGATACCTTTTTTCATGCAACTATCATGGTAAACTACATTCCGTGGACTAGACAAAAGGTAGTGATCATAAACTTTATTGGTTTGTGTGGTCAGTTACTGGTACTACTTTGACTCAAACAATTGGAGTGCCGTGTATAAACATACAGCTGGGAAGGACTACAAAATTAAAGCTGGTTATGATTCTGAGGTGCGACTTGGATGGGCGTCTCTCTGGGTAAGTTTCTTATTCTATTAGGCTTTAATTTGCGTTCTCGGTTTCATGCTGCAATTTGCTCAGTCCATTTATTTTCATGTCAAATGACATGTGCTGGACAAATCCCAAACCCTCCTCATGATACCTGCATTTTGACTCAATCTTCTGAATTTCATTGAAACTAAGATGCCTTTTTATCCGGGATTTTGCTCTACTTTTGTGAAATCATTCCCCAAAGAAAAATTAAGGCTGAATTACCCCTTAGAGTTGCCAAGCAAGAGCTAGTTGTTCTGTTGTTAGCGACTTCAATGAAATATCAATGAGGACTAGCTGTCCAATTAGCAAGGTTGAACTTACAGATACTTCTCGAATTTTTTAGTTTTCATTAAAATACGGTGAAATTTTTTCAGATGGTTTGTGATAAGTAATTACCTGATGTTGGGAAAGCGTGACACAAAAATTATCAGTGGTGCTTTTGGCCAAGTGCCCAAGTCAGAATTTTATCCATTTTAACGGGTGCAGAAGAGGAAATTGTAGAGTAAACCAAAGTTGAGAACGGATGAAGCTTCTGAGCCCCTGTTTTTGAATGTATATTCTGGTATAGATGTATAAATATCTTGTTATAAATTGAACAACTGATGTGATATTGTGGATCTTCATTACTTGTTTTCTCTTTTTTATCGACCCTCGTACTTGTATATCCTCTAACCCCGTTGAAGTTTTCTGTCATCAAAACCTGAGCCAAATAGTAACTGTGATTGATTTATATATTTAGTTAAGCATATTAGTTTGAGGTATGTTTTTGAGAAACAAAATTTTGATGTGTAATAAATATATCGTTCCAGGTTGGAGATGAAGACGGTAAAGCAAAGACAGCTCCTATGAAGATGAAAGTGCAATTCATGCTCCAAGTTCCACAAGACGATATCAAATCATCTGTTTTAATGTTCCGTGTCAAGAAGAGGTGGGACATATGATTCTCTATTAATTAGGGTGCCTTGTCTGATTTTCCATTAGCTAAATATCGGAGTATTCGGTATTACTATCCTGTTGTAATTACCCGAAATAATTTATTCTCCGTTTTTTTAAACTTCTGTTACAAGAACCTTTTTTTTCCCTCTTAGCAGTCAAACACGAGCACGGGTCTTGCATGTTTGGCAGTGTTAAAATTATTTTTTAAGTATTTATAAACTGTGAGTCTAATAAAATGTGTAGATAGTAAGTAACGGTCTTGAACTTCTCCTCACATTGGAGAAGATTTATCTTAATTTTCTCCTCTATTGTACACATGTCTACTTTTCATTGGACAATGAAAAGTGGTTAATATTAAATGAGTTCTACTCGTCTAATAAAAAGTGGACAAGTGTGAAGTGGATGAGATACATTTTCTCTACTGTGGAGAGGAGTGCAGTGGATGAGATACATTTTCTCTACTCCAGGAGAGGAGATCAGGTCCGTAGTAAGTAGTTAGTAAGTTGTGGTCGTATGAAATATATGGATAAAAAGTATGTTTTATCAGTTACATTAGTTTAAATTATAATTTAAGCATAGTTGAACAGGTTTGTGATATTTTTCTTTCTTTCCATGCTTACAAATAAAATAAGCATGCACTCAAAAAGGCTCAAAATTCACTTTTATATTTTGTTTGGTAAAGTGTTTTGTAGATTATAAGTAACGAGTCTTATAGAATGGATAAAAAGTGAATAAAAGTTGTGGATTTTATGAAATGTATAAATAAAAATAATATTTAATTAATTTATAAATATTTATAAGTACTAATAAACATTCGGTCAAACACTTTAAGATGAGTTTAAACGGGATGGATAGAAAATGCTTGATTTTCAATTATTTGATCTCAATTGATCGAAAGAGAGACGAACTAGATTGTAATTGAATGATTTTGACTAATGTCATTGCATACTTTGATATTCACTACGTAAATATTTCAAAACAAGAAATAAAATTTTATATTTTTTAATCGTCCACTATAAAAGTAACAAGTTAAGTGCTTGTGTCAAAAGAATAATAGATTTTGTTAAATTTATTTTGACTTTGTACTTCACTAGGGACCCACTTATTTTGAAAAGTTGAATTTGAAATACCAGGTGGCCATTTATGTTTATCTCTTTCAAATTACCTTTCTAACCCTGCAATTGCTTCCCATATTTTCATCTCTTTTGTTTACTTGGTTGGTTGCAAATTTATTTCTAATCCTGCAATTGCTTACCAAATTCAAGTAAAAAACTATTCATCCTTTACAAGATCAATACACAGGTTCCATTTGCCGACGCCGGATAACATATTTCTTACAAGCACTCCGTCGATCTGTGCCGAAAATTAGAAAATAAAGCTTTAAATCAATTTTTTGCCCCAAAACTTCATTTCAAGATGTATAATCCAAGAGGAGAGATAGTATTTTTCTATTTTCTTTCTCTGCCTTTGCCAAACGGAAAATGTAGTTGTTGCTGTTTTCCCCAACGCCAACTAATTGCAGTATATTTTTTGCCCTTTTTTTTAGGTTTATTACATTTCCATTTCCGTTCTTTATTTTCCCATCCTTTTATCCACTCACAATCTGAGGACTGGAAAGTCGACTCCCGTCAAACCACCCTCGCTTGCCAGGAAGAATGCGAAATGGGCTGAGCGGAAACACCAAATATTTCTCACCGCGTGCGAAACTGCAATTGTGGAGGGTCACTGTAGGGGAAAGTGCTTCAGCAAACAAGATTAAGAGAGGTTGGTGAACTTGTTCAACACATTGGCTGCCAATAGTTGGAGCTGTACCCAGCTTAAGAATCATTGGGACTCAATGAGGCGGGAACACAAACACCTTCACGAGCTTCTGCACTATACGAGCATTGAATACAACCAACGTGACAACGTCATTGTTGCCGACAACGACTGGTGGGAGCGAAAAATCAAGGTTCGTTTAATTCAAAATTGTAACGGTCATTATCTGCTTGATTCGGGCTTCTATTCCAATAGTATCCTGATGCTAACCGGGTTTAATGAGATTGGTGGATTTGTACTTGTGCATTTGTTCTAATTTCAGATAATTTGCACTTGTGCTTTGAGTACTGTGAAATGATAAATATTGATACATTAGAAATACAACCAACATGAAAATTATGTACAATTTTTTTTTATGCACAAGATTATGAAAAATATATTCACATACAAACATGTTGACAAAAAGTGAGGTGATTTACATAGTCATTTTGTATTGGAATTTTGTATTTTTGTAGGACGCTAATTGTGTACGGTCATTAAACCGGTGCAAGAAAAGGCGAAGTACCCCAAATTCAGAAACTGTGATGTTCGTGAAATATACCAAAGGTACCCCCAGTTGTTCAGGCTTTCGACTCAGATAAGTACGCAATGACGCTAACAAAATTATCGCAACGTGGATTTGACGGGGTTATTAATAGTGGCAGTAATAGTCCCTATAACATGTTGCCCATCTTCGCAGAGACATGAGACTCAAGTGATGAAGGTCCGATTGAATTGAGATCAAGTTCGCGAATGGATATCTCTGGTTGTCATAGTGGTGAGAAGCAGAAAGGTTCAGCTCGTAGATCTAAGGAGAAAGCAAAAAAAAAAAAAAAAGGAAGTGTCGACTTGTCTTATTTAGTGGAGCATCTTGCAAGTGTGGGCGAAGCATTAGCTGCAAATCGTCAAATCTGCCTAGAAGAGGTTCTGAGCTGTCACCAGTGCATTAAGGAACTTGTGGGCACGGGTAAAGTGCTGAAGAGTAGTGCACTGTATAACTTCGCTTTGACATTCCTAGTCAACCGCAAGGGAAGGGTTTGCAGCTGCAGAAGAACCCGAGTACAAGTTGGGCTGGATTCAGTACAACTTCGATCAAATCAATAAGTAGAATTGATCATGCAATGCGATTTTCATAAATGTTGATTTTTAATTCAGCTTGTTTTGTATTTTATTGCATTTAGCGGGTATTGCACTCCATTATGACAGTAGTCATGATTTTAACCTCGATCCCATCTTGGTACAATGTTAATTACTATCTAATATGACAAGAGTAGTTCTACGAATGTGTACTATTTTTGTTAAATATGTCATATTTCATAGCGTGGGGCTTTAATTGGGTAGTGCATGTTGAAAGGGTACTATTTCGTCAGGTAGGTAGATTCTTAAATGGGTACTATTTTTTTCAACGCAGGAACTATGCTAACACATGTATGTTAAAGAGGGTAGTTCCATAAATGTTACCTACGTGTTCTATAAATTGTAGTTGCATTTCTCAATTTGCATGCACACCAAATATAGGACATTCATGTAGGACATGTATTTTTATTTCATACATTGGCAAATATGTGGTTTGATTTTGATTGTGTACTGAGATCATATTCAGACGATGAGGACGAGCACGATGATGATGAGTACGAAGAACAATTATAAGAAGATATTAGCATATGGCTCGAGTTCTGTCGAATGACTAATCGTGCCATTCGTGATTATATACGTAATTCAAGACAGAATTCGTAGAAACCCAAGATCACGAAATGGACACATGTTCATGATCGAAGCATTGGACGGGGACGGCCAAATATCATATCAGGAATTTCGAATGTATCCTGATGCTTTCATTCGTTTCACACATGTTCTTCGTGATGAGTATTGCTTACATGATGGTACCGAAGTTTCAATATACGAACAAGTTGGCCTGTTTTTATGTATCCTAGCACATGGTAAAGGGTATAGACAGGTGCGAACTATATTTGGACACTCGTTGGAAACCATAGGTCACTATTTCAAAATAGTGTTACATGTCGTGTTGCAATTCGGTGGTCGGCTAATCAAACCAGACCCAAACTACAACCGAAGTCCTCTCAACCATCGGCCAAACTTGGACAGACATCCTATGTTCCAGGTATGGTACACAATTTTTTTTGAGAATTTTGTATTCGTCATTCTTCAAGATTTTTATTTTATACTATCTTCCATGTACATCGTAAATATGCAGGACTATATTGGTATAATCGATGGAACACACGTTAAGGCTGTCCTACCTCAATAAGAACGACTTAATTTCATTGGCTGGAAGGGTATTCCAAAGCAATACATTCTAACTGCATGTGACTTCAACCTTTGCTTTACATTCGTACTTCTCGATAGTACGAGAAACACATACAATAGTCGCATTCTCGCGAGAGCAATATATAGTTCGGATATAAATTTTCTGGAGCCGGGACCGGGTAAGTATTATCTTGTTGATTATGGGTTTGCGAACAGGACATGTTATCTCGCCCCATATAAAGGCTTCGACATTAGATATCACTTTCAAGAATTCAGGGAGTCTATAGACGGTCATAGTAGACGGTTCAGAAATGCAAATGAGCGTTTCAACTTTAATCACCCATCTTGTCGAAATGTGATCGAGAAGGCTTTCGGTGTTTTGAAGATGCGATGGAAGGTATTTGACCATATGCCTAGTTATTTCTTCCCTACACAAACAGCTGTCGTTATTGCGACAATGACGGTCCACAACTTCCTTAGACGCTTATGTCAAATTGACCAGAGATTTGATTCAGTTGAATATAATCGTAATCATGATGAGATTGACATGCCAGACGAACAAGATCAAATTGCGGTGGAGATGAATGCGCCTCAAAACCAAAATATGATATGAGATTAAATGCGCGACTACATGGCGCAACGGATGCGTTAGTAGTAAATGGCAACTAATACGCACGTTTGGCATAACTTCAAAAAATTTTGTATTTTCATTATGAACGAACAATATAATTTTCGCGAATGCATTAGATTACAAGAATTTCCTGTATTTATGAACAACAAATTTTTGCACAAGAGGTTAAACAAATTATGACACTTGTTGAGAAAATGTAGTCTTACACCCCTTCAACTTGTTTTAATTTAAAAATGATGAAACACCCATCTTTTATATGCTTAAAAAGTGTCCAAAAAAAAAAAAAAAAATACATGGGCGGTGATGGTAAACCGGGCCCTACCGCATCAAGTTGGAGGATTGGTGTTTGCCGCAGCCATCCGCGGTTTGGACCGCAGATGAAACATGAAAAAGTACCAAGAATTCTATAGGGCGCCCATGCATAGGAACGGTTAAAAAATGAAGAGCATTTTTGTCTACATCAAAGAAGAATTAGTCAACGATTGCTGCAAAATAGGTAAGATATGGCACAATTTTTTTTTTGAAAATTCTGAATGATTTTCAATATATTAATACTTGTACTATTTGGTCAAATAATTTAATATGCCCCAAATCGATTCCAGACACAGTCTAAATGGTTTCAATTTTATTGTTTGTTTGGTGTAGTTTAAAAGAAGATTTTAAGAGTTTTTGATAAAAATTGATGAAATATGTGATTGAAAAGTTGATAAAAGTTGTAGGTGTCATAAAATATGTGGTCAAAAATGAATTTGGAAAAAAAAAGTTTAAAAAACTTAACCAAACAAGTGCTTAATTCTAATAACATGTTTGGTGAAGTTATAGTAAATTTATTTTAAAGTAAAAATGCAAATTTTAAAATAATTTTTTTATTGACAAATGTTATAAATAAGTAGTCCTTTTAGATGTAAAAAATGAAAAGAAGATAGTTATATAAGGAGATAGCATAACAGATGATTTTATTAATATGATTCGGAGTTTGGCGCTACATTGTATTAAATGAACGTAAGTGTATTAGATAAATGAAAAATGTATAAAAATATTTTTTGTTGAGCTTAAGAAAATAAATTTGTTGTAAAATTATAGAAAACAATATTGATAACCATATTTAAATGTCTTATTTACCCTACAAGTCTTTGAAACCATATATATATATGGGTCTATCATTATAATTATAAGGAACAACCAGTTTCCAAGTATTTGAAACCCTATATATATGGGTCTATCATTATAATGAACAACCAATTTCTCTCTATCTACCTCGATTATTTTCTCTAGTTTATAACATGTTATCACCACGAAGAAGCTCACCTAAATAATTAAAAAAATTGTAGAATCTGGGCAATCTGTACATGTGTAATCAAACATTGATATCTCAATACTTCATGGTTCGATCGTTGTGAAATTTGGACAGAAATTTCAAAACTCAATTTTCTTTATATCCATCGGTAAAGATCAAGATCCTATGTTTCATTAGTGAAAAATATCTGTGTGAACAATAATGAATTTTGCATTATTTGGAAGAATTTGAGCAGTTTGTGCAACTGTGATCAAACATTGATTTCTTAGCGATCCATGGTCCAATCATTTTGAAATTTGGACAAAAAGTTCAAAACTCACTTTTCTTCAAATTCTATTGATAAGATCAAAATCCTACAGTTCATTCGTGATAAATCACTACATGAACAATAGTGATTTTTGAATTGGTTAGTATTCTCTTTGCCATGGTATTTGATTATATGTTTTTCTATATTGATAAATTGTAGATAAATATTTTTTGAATATTATTAATTATTACATAACAATATTTTAAAATAATATTGTGTCATTATTCCTGAAGAAATATTAATTTATACAAATTAATATTCTAGAAAAATATTTAGTTGGTCTTCTTAAAGAAGCGCATATTATACATATCAATATTCTTGTTGACCTTGAAATCTGTACCATCCACGTGTCAACAAATCTCAATCAATCATCTACCAACTTGTATGTTACCTGCACACTTGAACAATCGTTAGACACCAAGATCACCAGAAAAAAAGAGTTCAGCGATCGTTGGTACTTCGACAAGCAAGCAAATATTTGTGGAGAGTATTTGGGTGTGGAAGAGACAATTAATCAAAGATTTGAACAGAGTTTAAGGATAGAGAATAATGCGTACCTTAGAATAACGAGAGATCTTGTATTTATAAGAAGAGATGTCTCATTGATTTAGGGAAGCAATCAATTAGATATCTAATTGAATTCTCATTTCTTAAAGGATAAGAAATAATTAAGTGTGAATGCAATCTCCTAAATTTCAGTCCTAACCTGAGTTGATTTCAAATATTACGTTGCTAATTGTTAGGAGATTGAGATTAGATTTCATTGTGAAAGTCTGTATGATAATCAAATACAATCTATCTTGAAATATCTCTTTGGTTTCCAAAATACAAGAATACTTGTTGGATTCTGCGGGGACTAAGCGAGGGACCCTAGTTATTTGAATCTATGAACATCTTCATGGGCCTTGTTGACCTCAACACTAACGCGTGAGGGTCCCTTATTGTTATTTGGGATGCGATGCCTTATTTGCTGACGTGGAGGCCTTACCAAAATTAGGTGGTAACAATTCTAGAAGAATATTGTGTTAATGCTCCAAAAGAAACACTATGTTCATATCTATATTCTAGAACGTTATTTTGTTGTTAGTAGCACAACTTTATATTATATTAATATGTTGACAAATAATTTATTATTGCTTATGAAGAAACACAAAGTTATATCAATAATCTGGTATAATATTACTTGCTCCTGATAAGTATAATTGTATAAGATCTATTATATTTTTGCCCCTGTTGAGTAAATCTTTACATAAAGTAGCACAAATTATATTAATATTTCAGTAGAATATTATTACTTCCTCATGAATAGCGTAATTTAATAAATTTAATATTTGAAGAGCAAATCCCTATATACTTCATATATTCCAAAACAATAAATTGGTGTTGCTACTGAAAAAGCAAAATGTTATATTCATATTCTGACACTATTTACTTGCTTTTGAGGAGCTTGACATTACTATTTCAATTTTTCAGAGAAATATTGAGCTATTGCTCCTAAAGAAGCATTAGTTTAAATAATATTTTATTGTGCTCTCGAAGAAGTACATATCTCGAAAAATACCATATTATCTAGTTAAATGATGAAAAAAATTGTGATATGTACACGTAAATTATGAATAATGCTTATCTCTGAATTAAGGCATACAACTCATGTAATGTTGACATTGATTACTGTGTCTACGAAAGAAATTGATATATGTTATTCTATTTGATTATATCGTTGTCTATATTAATTAATGGTAGAAACATATTTTTAATATTGTTTATTGTTACATATCAATATTCTAGAAGAATATTGTTTTGTCGTTTTTTAGAAGCGCAACTTTACATAAATTAGTATTCTAATAGAATATTGTGATGTTATTCATCAAAAGGCAAAAATTTATATACATTAATATTCTAGAAAAATATTTGGTTAATGTTGTTGAAGAAACATTCTTTCTTATATATATATCAATACTCTTGGAGAGTGTTATTAACGATGGAAATGGGCCGGCCCGGCCCCTGTCAAGACGGACTCGGCTCGGCCCGTAAAAAAAATAGAGCCCGAATCGGCCTGTGGCTTGTGGGTCACACGGGCCGCACATGAATTTTTTATTTTGAGTTTAAAAGGTTAAAAAAAAATTTTATGATAAAAATTTATGATCCAGCTCGACCCTTCTTTTTTTTCTTCAGCCTGGACTTTCACGGCCCACGGGTGACCCAACCCTTTTGCCACTCCAAAGTATTGTGTTGTTTTTGAATAATATATTTTTGAACAAATATTGTGTTGATACTCTTGAAGAATATATGTTGCAGTTTTTGAAGAATCATAAACTTTATACATATCAATATTCTTTAATAGTATTATGTTATTTCTCCTATTGAGCGTACATTAAATGATTTGTTTTTAATTGTGTTTTTCTGAACAAACAAAATTTTACAATTCTATTAATATTCTAGAAGTATATTATATTGTACGTATTGAAAGAACAAAATAAAACACAACCTAAGCATATAAATATTCTAGAAGAATTTTTTGTTGTTGCACATGAAGAACCACACATGTATCTACTATAGTAAAATATTACCTACTCCTGAAAACATAATATTATAACATCATTGAATTAAATATTGTCGCGAACTTGAAGTTCGTTAATCTAAGAAATTTTATACTTTGACATGTTATTTAGATCACTTAAATTTCAGACATTGTGACAATAGTTACGTAGCTATTGTACATACATGCCTTTCATGACCGGTTTGACCATCTCATATCAATATGATACGAATAATTAAGGAGAATATCTGTTGAAAAATCAGAAGATTTTTCAATATAAATGAATATTTATGTGTTGCTTGTTCTCATGGTATATAACCCATAAACCAGTAGGCCTTTACTAGTTAAAATCAGAACTAAATTCCCAAAATTATTTAGAGTGACTCCGTCATCATCCATGTTGACCATCTAGATATTGTATGATATTATTATTCGCAACTTAAAGTTTGCGATATTACTTGCTCAAAAGTTTTAAATTATGAGCACAATTTTTAAGTTATACAATCAAGTCGTGTTTCTTATTAATGCTAGCGAGCTTTAATCTCAACATTTTAATAAATGCTAGTTGAGATGATGAGAAATGGTTTAACAATATTATTTTTTAAATGCTTGTAATTAATTTTTAAATCATTATTATTGAGAACAAAATACTTCTCATTTTTTCTATGAAATGCTGTTACAAGTAGAAATACTTATACGCATCATGCCAACATCAAAGTTATACCTGCTATAGTTAGCTTATGGTCGAAGTATAATATTATCCATCATAATGATTTTTGATAGTACAATATATGTACAATCAGTCACCATAGTGCACTGAGATAGACATTAAAGAATTTTGAGAATACATGTTTAGTTTGAACTCTTATAAAATATTTTAAATTCTAAAGGGTAATATTTTATAACACAGTTTGTCGACTGTTATTTTGATAAGATAGTTTTTTTAACATTAGAGGAGAAATTAAGTAACTGGAAAGAATACATGAAAATGCAGCATAATATGTTTTTCAAATTATCGCACAAGACAATACAAACAAGAAATTTGACATAATTTATTTGTAAGTTATATAATTGACATATGCATTTACTGACTAAAGAAATTAAACCAAGTCTAATATACCACTTGAAAATACTCCAATTCATATTGACGTCCTGAAATCCATTAATATTTTATATGGAAAATTAATGGCACGTATAAAGAGTGGTGATATTTGATTCTAAAGCACAAATGCTCAAATTTAAAATGTAGCCAATTATAAAGATGGTCTTGTTGAGGAAGCGTATACTCTTGGAGAGTACTAATTGTAAAATCTTAGAAAAGGTCCAGGTACCTAAAAATATTGAAAATGAAAAGATCTCAATAAGTTATGTCGTTATGGAAAAGAAATGGAATTAAGAAAAAAATATTGTTGACAACACTTTTGTACATATTGTAGCACTTCATATTATAAAAAGTAGCAGGGATATTAAAGGAAAACTGACAAATAATTAATTGGTCAAATAAAGAAATGCAATCCAAGTAAATTGAACTTACTAGAAAAACCTGAAGTTTTTGGACTTACCGTCTGAACACCTAAATATGTATACTTATGCGAAAAGGAAATAAGAAAAGTAAAGTCGTAACATGTAATGAACGATTCTTAATATTATGAATTTCGCAAAAACTTATGTAAAACAATCATAAGTCAAAATGTGTTAATGTTCAATTTCAAATCATCCTTCACCGCCTTCCTAATCAATTTTGTTTTCCATTCCGGATCTATCCTAAATGTGTCTAAATACCTCTCCGCAACATATTTAGCAGTGCAATGCCTATTCATCCTATCTCTAATGCATGTGTGGGTGGGATTGTATGATTTCACTTGCACACATCCCAACTTCTTGTTCAATGAAGCCCAAATCCTCTACTTACAGCCCAATTTGCAAATTGCCTGTGCCTTCTATCGTCATTTGGCTTAAACCTAAAATTACTCCTACTCACTACCCCGTGAATTCTTACTGCTTTCCTAAACAACTCCATGTCTTTAAAAGTTTTCCCAACTTCAAACTTAGGATCAAACATCTCATTCTCTTCAACAAAGTTGGGAAATCTATAGTTGTTCTCCTCACCGGATGAATAGTCAATGTGTAAATCATCCGACGATGGGTAATATGTGTCATCTGATTCTATGTCTACACCACCAGCTACTAGATGTGCTTCTTCAATTGTAGGATCCGAATTTAGTCCAACTACTATTCGTTCAGGTGGATTCTTGTCAAATTCAAACTCTCCATCATTCACATCATCCTCTGAATCAGAAAAATGCAGTCCCTGAACGACAACTTCGTCTTCTTCATTATCTCCCTCATTATCTGCTTCTGCAATATAGACACATTATTAATTCAACACATGTCAACAATGCAGATACCCATATGTAATAAAAAATATAAATATTGGAAGTTACCTCCATGTTTTTCTTCAATCACTTCAGCCAATAAACAGTCTTCAACGAAGAATTCTTTATCCATTTACTTCGAATGTGGACCACTTTTGTCGAACCAAGCACGGACAAAAATTTAGGGTTCGGTTGATTTAGGAATATTCTAATTGATGGTGGGTCACCCTTTTCCTACAAATCACATACAGTTAGGTTTGAAGATAGATAAATTAGGGTTCTTCAATTTTGGGGATTTTTGGAATTTTCGGATTTTTGCTGTTAGATTTAGGGATTTAGTGGGTTTTGCTGACATGGAATGGAATGAGCAACGTTTTTGGGCTGTGGAAGATGGAAGTCGTGTTTGGGAAGATAAGTTTTGATGATGTGTAATTTTTTAACGTTATTCTTTTGCCACTTGTACATTCCGTTTGCCACGTGGAAAATTCCATCTGAAATGACTAACGTATATCTGTAGAATGATGAATGTGAAATCGTTAGACAAGTCGGGTGAGCATTGGGTAACCTTTTAAAGTACGGTGAGTAAGTGGTAACCTTAAAAAAGTTCGGTGGCCATTCATTAATTTTACCCGAGCACATTTCACCATAATTGTTGTGACTAATAATACTATGTATATAAATATCTGGAGGATTTAAAATGCCTGAAATATATAATTTAATTTTTTGTCAATCAAATTACAGATATCAAGGAATATTATCACGGGGGTGAGTAAATACGTTGTACAATTTTTTTCTTAGTCGAGATTTTGTCCCATTGAGTTTTTTTAACAATATTTTTATTGAGACAATTTTTATCGTATATCCAAAAGAATAATGCACTCTTTTTCCTTCACTGAAATTTTTCCCACAGAGTTTTTCCTAGTAAGTTTTTAACGAGACGCATTCTTTGTGTAAAAAACATCCAATGAGAAGTGTTATAAATATTATACTTACGAATATCCATAACCTATAATACTTTTACCCTCAACATGACTCTATAATTATACTCTCGTGTGTTACAAATCATATACAAGACTCTTGAACGGAGCAACAAAGAGATTTGTTTTTAATATAATTGCATCAAACCATCGTGCTGACTACAGTCAATCAGAGATAGTGTATGAAGTTGATATTGCCTTGAGGATATAACATAGATCACATTTCAACATAATTGTTTTATACAAGTTTTAAAAAGATGGTGGTATTAAAGACATTGACACACAATATATAGATAGCTCGATACAAGGATTTTCATTGATTGAAATTAGGGAGAGTATTTGCACTCTTTTTCATTCGATCATGTTTTGTCCCATTAAATTTTCCTGACAAAGTTTTAACAAGACAATATTTGATTACCCGAAATTTTTGATTTTTTTTTTATTCGTTTGGTATTTTTGTCTCCATTGAGTTTTTACGAAACAATATTTTTAACGAGGCACTTATTACATTAAATAGGTATCAGTTGGGAGTCATGTAAAATTATAAAAAATTATTGATGACCATATATATATATATATATATATATATATATATATATATATATATATATATATATATATACTAGTTTTAAGGCCGTGCGTTGCACGTCAGTGAAATCTCTAGGAAAAAATTGTATGTTGAGAATAGTTTATTGATAGGATATAATATAATAAAGTGAAAGAAAGAATATATATATAGAATGCAAGATATATTTGTATTTTGTATTTATTTACATTAGTTGGTATATTAAACAGTTTAAAATTACATAAAATATACTTATCATATTAATAAAATTTGATGTAATGTAAAATAATTTTATATCATATATAATTTAATATAAAATCTTAGCATACATGCTAGAGTAAAAAAAAATATAACTGAGTTATTCAATGACTTGACAGACAGAACAAAAAAATAATTTCCAAGCTTGAAAGGAAAGAGAAAAAACGACTAAAACAAAACAAGATAGAGAGTGAACAAAAGTTACGCATGTGTAGGGAAAAAATAGCAAATGATTTAAAATAAAGAAAAATAAATATATAATATTAGTTAATAAAGTTAGAGATGATATATTATATTAATTTAAAATAAAATTCAAATGTTTTTTATAATAGCTATTTTAGTATAACATATTATATTAAGTTTGAGATTCACGAGTTGGTTAAAAAATAAGATCAGAAATTAAAAAAACAAAAAAACTTACGTGCATTAGATAATGTAAATAAAAAAAGTAAACTGAAAAATGAAATATATGCGTTGTTGAAGTTACTTGAGTAACTCGACAAATACAAAATCATGTTTGTCGGGTAACTTGATCAAAAGTGTGATACAAAATTAATCTATTCAAGAGTTGAGGTAACTCGACAAATTGAAAATGGGATTCCTCGAGTTACTCGACGAATGAATGAAATTTAAAATTTTCATTATGTTGTTTTCTTTTTTTATTTAAATTATGTAATACATTTAAATACTTTTTTATTCTTATGTGGGCGTGTTATTTTTCGAGGAACTTGTGAATCTCAAATTTGGATTTGTCGAGTATGTTGATAAATAAAGTATATACAAAATTTTATTTAGTATATCATTTATTAGAACATAATGAAATAGAATATATAGCATATAAATTTAGTATATATCACAATGAATTAATACAATATATTATTTTTTATTTTATTTTAGCAATTACGATAACATGTTATAAAAAAAAAAATTATAATAAATTTATAGTATAATAAAATTAATTCTGTGTTGATATGTTATTAATTAATTAGTACATTATTATAATAATTTATAATGATAGATTAAAAAAATTAATTTAATAGTAAAATAAAATATATATCATATGAATTTAATATATGTCATAATGAATTAATACAATATATTACAAATTAGTTTTTTTTTTATTTTAGCAAACAATAAAATTATTTTATCTAGTAAAAAAAAGTAAACTGAAAATTGAAAAATATGCATTGTTGAATTCACTCGAGTAACTCGACAAACCGAAAATCACGTTTGTCGAGTTCCTCGATGAAAAATGTGGAAAAAATTCAATATATTTAACAGTTGAAGTAACTCGATAAACTGAAAATTGGGCACCTCGAGTTACTCGACAAACGAATGATTAATATTATGACTAATATTAATCATTAATAATTTTGTTATGACTAATATTATAATTAATAATTATAAAGGAAAAATGATTTTCATAATATAATTACCGATGGTTATTATTATAAGCATTAATACGATATATTATATTTTCTTTTATAATGATTAATTTATCTTGTAACTCGATAAATCCAAATCTGATATTCACGAGTTGGTTAAAAAATAACATGACAAAATAAAAAAATAAAAAAATTTAAGCGTAGTACATAATTTAAATAAAAAAAAAACTAAAAAATAAAAAATATGCATTGTTGAAGTTACTCGAGTAACTCGACAAACTCAAAATCACGTTTGTCGAGTTACTCGATTAAAAATGTGATATGAAATCAATCTATTCAATAGCTGAAGTAGCTGGACAAACTGAAAATCGAGTTGCTCGAGTTACTCGACGAAAGAATGAAATGTAAAATTTTCATTTTTTGTTTCCCTTTTGTATTTAAATGATGTCATACATTTAAATAATTCTTTATTCTTATTTAGTGGTGTTATTTTTCAAGAAACTCGTGAATCTCAAATTTAGGTTTGTCGAGTAACTTGATAAAGAAAGCATATACAAAATTTTATTTAATGTTTCATTTATTAGAATATAGTAAAATAGAATATATATCATAATCAATTAATACAATATATTTTATTGTATTTTATTTTAGCAATTAGTATAACGTATTATAACTAAAAATTGTTATAATAAATTTATAGCATAATAAAAGCAATTGTGTAGTAATATATTAATAATCAATTATTACATTATTATAATAATGTAGTGATTAGAAAAAAATTTAATATAACAAATTCATATTAAATAGATTTCATCATAAATTATGAAAATAAATTGTAGTAAAAATTTGTTATAATATGAATTTTTATAAATATGTCAAATTAGATAAAGAAAATAAATGTGTTTTTTTTAATGACTAATTGTAATAAATATTTTAACGTAATTTATAATAATATTTATTACAGAAATTATAAGTATATTACATAATTTAAATAAAAAAAGAAAACAAAAAAAATGATAAATATGCATTGTTGAAGTTACCCGAGTAACTCGACAAACTAAAAATCACGTTTGTCGAGTTACTCGATGAAAAATGTGATACAAAAGCAAAAATTATAAAACAGGAATATTTTGGTCAAATAAATTGAGTAAGTAATTTTGGATTTCACTGAGTATAATTGATTTACAAATATTATAAATAAATGTGTGAATTTATGTAAAATAGTTTTTTTATATATATGATATGTTTTTATTTTTTTAAGCTTATTTTATTTAAATTATTTAATACATTGAGTATTTTGTTTAATTTGAATGTTGTAATATTATTATTCGAGGAACGTGTAAACATGAAATTTGGATTTGTTAACTTATTTGATAAATGAAGCACATACATAATTGTATTTCATTGATAATTGTATTTCATTGATTATTTATTAGAATATAGCAAAATAAAATATATATTATATAAATTTAATATATATCATAATCAATCAATACAATATATTATATATTGTTTTATTATGATTAATTTATGTAGTACCTCGACAAATCTAAATTTGAGTTCCTCGAGTTGGTAAAAAAATAACACGAAAAAACTAAAAAATAATTTTTTTTAGGTATATTACATAATTTAAATACAAAAAGTAAACTATAAAATGAGAAATATGCATTGTTAAAGTTAATCGAGTAACTCGACAAACCCAAAATCACGTTTGTCGAGTTACTCGATTAACATTGTGGACTTGTGTATATTATATTTTATGTTTCTCTTTGTTGTAAACAAAAAATTTCTATAATATAAAATAGATGTATTTAGCATGTAGGTTATAGAATAACTCGACAAAATTTATTTTCAATTTGTCGAGTTGCTTAAGTAATAAATTGTAAGAAATTGTTTTGTTTTATGATTTAGATTTTATTTTATAATAGCTATTTTATTATAACATATTATATTAGGTTATAGAATATGAAATATTATTGATATAAAAGAACTGATTATTCATTGTAGAGCATAACTCGACAAAGTTAAAATTGAGTTTCCCGAGTTACTCGAGCCAATAATAAAATGCACAATTTTCATTTTTTTAATGTTTTTTTATTTAAATTATTTAATACATTGATTATTTTGTTTAATTTGAATGTTGTAATATTATTATTCGAGGAACGTGTCAACATGAAATTTGGATTTGTTAACTTATTTGATAAATGAAGCATACATATATTTGTATTTAATTGATTATTTATTAGAAGATAACAAAATAAAATATATATGATATAAATTTAATATATATCATAATCAATTAATACAATATATTATATATTCTTTTATTATGACTAATTTATCTAGTAACTTGACAAATCCAAATTTGAGATTCATGAGTATTTTATATATATCATAATCAAGTAATACAATATATTTTATTTTATTTTATTTTAGCAATTAGTATAACATATTATAACTAAAAATTGTTATAATAAATTTATAGCATAATAAAAGCAATTCTGTAGTAATATATTATTAATCAATTATTATATTATTATAATAATGTTGTGATTATAATAAATTTATTATAAGAAATTCATATTAAATAGATTTCATCATAAATTATGAAAATAAATTGTAGTAAAAATTTGTTATATTAATGAAGTTTTTTGTTAGAATAAATATGTCAAATTATATTACGAAAATAAATGTGTTTTTTTTAATGAATAATTGTAATAAATATTTTAACGTAATTTATAATAATATTCATTACAGAAATTATAAGTATATTACATAATTTAAATAAAAAAAGAAAACGAAAAAAATGAAAAATATGCATTGTTGAAATTACCCGAGTAACTCGACAAACTAAAAATCAAGTTTGTCGAGTTACTCGATGAAAAATGTGATACAAAAGCAAAAATCATAAAATAGGAATATTTTGGTCAAATAAATTGAGTAAGTAATTTTAGATTTCACATAGTATAATTGATTTACAAATATTATAAATAAATGTGTGAATTTATGTAAAATAGTTTATTTATATATATGATATGTTGTGGACTTGTGTATATTATATTTTATGTTTCTCTTTATTGTAAAGAAAAATTTTCTATAATATAAATTTTATGTATTTAGCATGTAGGTTATAGAGTAAGTCGACAAAACTTAGTTTAAATTTGTCGAGTTGCTTGAATAATAAATTGTGAAAGATTGTTTTGTTTTATGATTTACATTTAATTTTATTTTAGAATAGCTATTTTATTATAACATATTATATTAAGTTATAGAATATCAAATATTATTGATATAAAAGAACTGATTATTCATTGTAGAGCATAACTCGACAAAGTTAAAATCAAGTTTCTCGAGTTACTCGAGCCAATAATAAAATGCATAATTTTTAATTGTTTACTCTTTTTTTATTTAAATTATTTAATACATTGGCTATTTTGTTTAATTTGAATGTTGTAATATTATTATTCGAGGAACGTGTCAACATGAAATTTGGATTTGTTAACTTATTTGATAAATGAAGCACATACATATTTTTATTTAATTGATTATTTATTAGAACATAGCAAAATAAAATATATATCATATAAATTTAATATATATCATAATCAATTAATACAATATATTATATATTCTTTTATTATGATTAATTTATGTAGTAAGTCGACAAATCCAATTTTGAGATTCACGAGTTGTTTAAAAAATAACATGAAAAAACTAAAAAATAAAAAAATTTAAGTGTAGTACATATTTTAAATAAAAAAAGTAAACAAAAACAATGAAAAATATGCATTGTTGAAGTTACTCGAGTAACTCGACAAACCTAAAATCATGTTTGTCGAGTTCCTCGATTACAAATGTGATACCAAATCAATCTATTCAATAGCTCAAGCAGCTCGATAAACTGAAAATCGAGTTGGCCGAGTTACTCGATGAACGAATGAAATTTAACATTTTCATTATTTTGTGTTCCTTTTTTATTTAAATTATGTAATACATTTAAATAATTCTTTATTCTTATTTTGTGGTGTTATTTTTCAAGAAACCCGTGAGGCTCAAATTTGGATTTGTCGAGTAACTTGATAAATAAAGTATATACAAAATTTTATTTAATGTATGATTTATTAGAACATAATAAAACAGAATATATATCATATACATTCAATATATATCACAATCGATTAATACAATATCTTTTATTTTATTTTATCTTAGCAATTAGTATAACATATTATAACTAAAAATTGTTATAATAAATTTATAGCATAACAAAAGCAATTCTATAGTAATATATTAGTAATCAATGATTACATTATTATAATAATATAGTGATTATAATGAATTTATTATAAGAAATTGATATTAAATAGATTTCATCATAAATTATGAAAAGAAATTGTAGTAAAAATGTGTTATAATAATGAATTTTTTTTGTTAGAATAATTCTGTGAAATTATATCACGAAAATAAATATGTTTTTTTTAATTAACAATTATAATAAATATTTTAACATAATTTATAATAATATTTATTACAAAAATTATAAGTATATTACATATTTTAAATAAGAAAAGAAAACAAAAAAATTAGAAAATATGGATAATTGAAGTTATCCGAGTAACTCGACAAACTAAAAATCACGTTTGTCGAGTGACGCGATGAAAAGTGTGATATAAAAGCAAACAACTATCATATAAGATAATGATATAACACATTTTTATCATAAAATTTATTACATATTTATTTATAATTTTTTTTCATAAATATTAATATAAATTTTGTTATGAGTAATATTATAATTAATAATTATAAAGGAAACATAATTTTCATAATATAATTACCCATGGTTATTATTATAAGCATTAATGCAATATATTATATTTTCTTTTATTATGACTAATTTATCTAATAAGTCGACAAATCCAAATCTGAGATTCATGAGTTGGTTAAAAAATAACATGACAAAATAAAAAAAATTAAAAAAATTAAGTGTATTACATAATTTAAATAAAAAAAGTAGACTTGGAAAATGAACAATATGCATTGTTGAAGTTAGTCGAGTAACTCGACAAACCTAAAATCATGTTTGTCGAGTTACTCGATGAAAAATGTGGTACAAAATCAATCTATTCACAGTTGAAGTAACTCAACAAATTGGAAATTGGGTTCTTCGGGTTAGTTGGTGAACGAATGAAATTTTAAATTGTAATTATTTTGTTTTCCTTTTTTATTTAAATTATGTAATACATTTAAATATGTTTTTATTCTTATAACACATTTTTACTGCACTGTGTTTTTATATTTCATAAAATGAAATATAATATATTATTTTAATTTAAAATAATATATAATTTCTTTCTACGATAGCTATTTTATTATAAGATATTATATTAAGTTATAGAATCTCAAGTATTATTCATGTAAAAGAACTCATTATTCATTCTATCGTGTAACTCGACAAACTTAAAATCGAGTTTCCGAAGTTACTCGATAAACTAATGAAATGCATATGTTTCATTATTTTAATTTTTATTTATTTAAATTATTTAATACACTGACTATTTTGTTTAATTTGTATGTTGTAATGTTTTGATTCGAGGAACTCGTTAATATGGAATTCGCATTTGTTAACTTACTTAACAAACGAAGCATACACGTAATTGTATTTAATTGATCATCTATTAGATCACATAGTAAGATAAAATATATATCATAATGAACTAATACTATAAATTAGATTTTCTTTTATTTTTTCAGTTACTGTAATGTATTATAATTAAAAATAATTATAATAAATTTATAGCATAATAAAAGTAATTCTGTATTAATAAAAGTAATCGAGTAACTTGACAAACTCAAAATCGAGTTTCTCGAGTTAATTGACAAACTAATGAAATGTATATTTTTTATTTATTTTCTTTTCTTTTTTAGTTAAATTATTTAATATATTTACTATTTTGTTTACTTTGTATTTTCTCATGCTATTTTTCGAGCAACTCCTGAAAATGGAATTTGGATTCGTCAATTTACTTGATAAACTATGTTTATTTTAATTTATCATTTATTAAAACATAGTAAAATTAAATATATATTATATAAATTTAATATATATCATATTGAATTAATACAATATATTATATTTTAATATATTTTATCTTAGCAATTACTATAACCTTTTATAATAAAAAATTATTGTAATAAATTTATAGCATAATAAAAATAATTGTGTAGTAATATATTAATTGTTTAGAGATATGTAATAGTTTGAGTTATTAAATATAATTTTCCATGGTTATTATTATAAGCATGAAATATATTTCCTAATTGTCTATGGGATTGACGTGTTCGAGTAGCCTGAAATTCTCTGTTTTTAGTTTGTGGAGTTACTTGACAAAGCAAATATATGCAACATATTTGTATTAGATTTATTAATTATGAGAATACACTGTGAAAAAAATGTATTATAACAATTCTATATATTTATTAGAATAACTATGTCAAATTATATGATGAAAATCATTGTTAGTTTTATAATTAATACTTTTTGTATTTGTGTATTTTTTATTTTAGGTGTAAAATAAATGAGATATTTAATATGTGACCTTATTTAACACGCTATAGTTACCAAGACATGAAGTAATTCTGTTAATATATTCAAAATTATGCTTTAACGTATTTTATATTAAGATATACATAAAATAAGTTTGTATAGGAAAATATAAAATGAAAGAGAAATTAGCTAAAAGTCAAAAAGATGTCAAACCCTAGTTTTAATGTTGGACACGTGTAAGTGAAAAAGCATTAATTGTCATTTAATGGGCCATTGAATCTGTCTAAACCGGCAATTCTTTTTTCACCGTCAATGTTGCATAAACACTAATCTGTATTTCAGTTTGTAGAGGTTTGAAGGAGGCACAATTTTTGTTTGCAAAAAAAGTGTATTTTCGGCGATATTTATTTTAGCACATCATAACATCATCTTCATAAGGTATGTATTTTTATTTTGTATGAGGCTATAAAATGTGAATAACGTTTTATGTCAATTAATGTGTAGATATAGTTATATATATACAAATCATTGTATATACAATATGTATTTAGATTATGTAGTTTATTTTTATATTTGTGGTAGAAGTTGGCATATATATTTATTAGAATAACTATGTCAAATTATATGATGAAAATAATTGTTAGTTTTAGAATTAATAATTTTTGTATTTGTGTATGTTTTATTTTAGGTTTTAAATAAATGGGACATTTAATATGTGACCTTATTTAGCACACAATTTTGGCTAATACAGTAAGTAATTCTATTAACATATTAAAAAAAATGCTCTAAGATATTTGATATTAAGATATACATATAATAAGTTTGTATGGGAAAGTATAAAATAAAAGAGAAATTAGATAAAAGTGAAAAAGGTATGGAATTCTAGTTTTCATGTTGGACACGTGTAAGTGGAAAAGTATTAAATGTCATTTCATGGGCCATTGAATCTGTCTAAACCGGCAATTCTTTTTCCAAGGTGAATTTTGCAAAAACAGTATTGTGCATTCTATTTTCTAGAGGTTTGAAGAAGCCACAATTTTTCTTTGCAAAGAAATTGTATTTTGGGCGCCTTGTTTTTTAGCACATCATAACATCATCTTCATAAGGTATGTATTTTTATTTTGTATGAAAATATGAAATGTGAATAATGTTTTATGTCATTTAATGTGTAAATGTAATTATATATATACAAATCATTGTTATATAAGTTTTTGCATCCTATTATATATACACTATGTCTTTAGATTATGTAGTTTATTCTTATATTTGTGGTAGAAGTTGGCTGATGAGTATGATGATAAATCTTTTTCAGATATGGATGTTGAGTACGTGGTGAGTGAGAATCGCAGATTTGGTGAAGTAATTACACAGATTAGTAATTTTACATATGTTGATGTTATAATGGAAAATTATAATGAGGACCAGATTCAGAAATTTAGGAATAGTTGTTTTGCACACTTTGAATATTTTCATGGTAGGAGATTTCAGTTTAGTGGCAAGTTGGTACATGAATTTTTGTTGAATACTGTGCATACAAATAAGGGAAATGAGGTTTGGTTTAAAATAAAAGGTCAGTTATGTAGATTTGGAATGCAGGAGTACTCTTTGATAACAGGATTATTGTGCCATAATAATGATGACAATCTTAGTACAATAAGAGCTTTGGCGAGACATAGAATTCGCAGAAGGTGGTTCAATAATTTTGCACATATATCCATAAATGAGCTTGAGAATGTTTTTATTAATTGTGATAATGAGGAAGATAAGTATAAGTTAGGGTTGGCATTATTAATCGAAGGAGTTATTAGGCCTATGGAGAGGAAGAAAATAAATATAGAGACATTGTCTTTAGTAGATAACTTGGATGTCTGTTATGAATATCCATGGGGACGACATTCATATTTCACACTTCTTCGTTCTTTGTTGACTTCTTGGGAGAGACGTGCGTTGAAGTGTATTGATAGTAGGGCTGCGATTGCAAAATATACCATATATGGTTGCCCCCTTGTGTTTCAGGTAAATACATATAATTATTTTTAATATTTATTTAATGTGCCATAAATATATTATGTTCATCATGACTTAGCTTTGGTTATTTTGTCTATAGATATGGATTTATGAGACATGCCGTGAAGTTGGTGAAAGATTTGCTCAAAAAGTCCATGATACGTTTCCACGTATTGTAAATTGGGATGCACAACATCGCGTTGGGAAAAAAGAGCTGGATGTATTTTTGCAATCAACTGAGGTGTGTGAAAATTTTTTTTGTTATGTAGAAGAAATATTTAATAGTTATGAAAGTGATGTTTTTTTTTTCTATGGTTTATAGATGCGTGTTTTGCCAATACTTGAACCAACTGCAGAAGAGATAGAACAACCATATCTGTACATAATGGTGTTAATAGAGGATGTAAGAGATGTACGAGTTGATGTAGTTGTTCAAAATTTTTTGCATGAGGTCCAAGAAATTGATGAAATTGGGCAAGGAATAGAACCATTTGAGCCTCACAATGCAGTTGGTCCAGATGTTGTAGAAGCGTATGGAAATATTGTGCATGGGGCTGAAGAGTTTTATGAAGGTAATGAACAAATTGAACAAGTTGGGGAAGAAAATCTTGGTGGAAATGAGGGCTGGTCTCCATATATAGTTGTGGAAGAACCTGTAAATAATTGGCCTTCACGAAATGTGGATGAAGGGGAGCAAGGTTATGAGGATGAAGGAGAGCAAGGTTATGAGTATGAGCATAATGATGATTATGCTACAAATGAACTGGTACAATCATTATTTGATGATCAAAGAGTGTATATTGGTGATCAATTTGGTAGTACAAGGGATGAACAAAGAGATTATTTTGATTATCAACTAGGTAATTTTAGAGATGAACAACAGGATTATATTGATAATCAAGTTCGTAATATGGTTGATGCTCAACGTTCATACTTTGATGAACAGTTGGGAAGTACAAGAGATGATTTGATGCACTGTTTGAATCAGATGGAATCATCTATATCTAGGAGTAGTGAAAAATATTTTGATGAAAAAAAAAAGAGATGCAAGAATATATTGATACGAAGTTGGTGGCTTTTGAGGTTGAACATAGTAACATGATTGGTAGTTTACGTGAAGACCTTTGTTCAAAGATCGAAAGTTCTACTTTGAAGATTCAAGACATGTTGAAGGGGAAATTGGCAGAAAAGCACACGATTGTAGGGAGTTATACAATAAAACAGCTGGCTGCTTCTGTGAAGCAAAAAGTGGATGATAAAGATGAGGACAAGAAGGAAAGTGCATCTTTGTCATCTAATTCTATTGACATTCCTATATTGTGTGATATTGATGAGGAAAGACAAGTTGAATTTCTTCATTGGATGCATAAATCAAAGGATCAGTAAGTTTTAATTTTGTATCTGGTTATTTGTTATATATATGTTATGTTTTTATGGTATTTATAATAATTTTACTATTATAGAGATGTTGTCCGGTTGCGTGGTAGGAGTGGTGGCATTAGATTGACAAAGCAGAAGCTAGAATATATTGGGAATCCTGAATATATACTGGCAGCTGAGGTATGTGCAATTTCTATTTGTTGATCTCTTATGTCTATTGTGAGGTGTTAAAAATACATTATTAAGATAATTTTTTTTTTTTATAGGATATGGATAATGCGATGTTTTTGCTTAAAAAAAGAACGGCAAATTTTAGAGATATATTCTCATCAAGATATGGAATTCTCGACAGTGGATTTGGATTATTTGTTCGAGCTATTGGTTCGAAAATTTTGGATTCTACAGGACAATTGATGCGTAAAGTTCCGGTTTCTTACCATAGTTCTATGGAAAGATATGCAAATGGTTCGATTCCTAGAAGTTTTGGTAAAAGTTGGAAAAATTATGATCATATATTGTGGCCGGATATTATTGATGATAAACATTGGGTCCTTTTTGATGTTGATCTATTGGGTTGGAGGCTGACAGTTTATGATAACAATTACCACTTTTATGATGAAGCAATATTATATCGACATGTTGTTCCTGCTATACATATCATTCCAGATATTATTCAAAAATATGTGGTTGCTGATCGGGCAGATCTTGGGAAAAAGATAATTCAGCCGCTTGAATATTATAGGAAGTCATACATTGACATACCACAGTCTATTCGATATAGGTAAGGAATTAAAATAAATGTTTGTATTTGTAATCATATTTATATATATTCACAAGGTTTTTAATGATACTTGCAGTGATAGTGGCATATTTGTTATCAAATATGTTGAGTGTCTTCTGGCTGGAATACCTATTGATGCTGTCGAATTGGGGAAAATAGATTTGTACAGAGGAAAGCTTGTAATAGATTTCTTTTACAATAAATTTTTTTTGTCCCGAATCAACGAAATGAATAGATATGATGTTTGTGTACTGAAATCAGAACTGTTTTCTCATTTGTATTTTATTCATTGTAGTTATGGGTTGACATTGTACATAGTGTAAAATATGTTTGTTTTATTTCATTGTTTGTGCAAGTTTATTAGTTTTATGTAGGAAATTTTCGTTTTATTATAACATTTTGAGTTTAAATTGGTGCCGGTTTTCTTTTTTCCAGATGAAGAAGAGAAAAAATATATATTATGTGTTATGATTTAATATGAGTAGATGAATTCATAAGTTGTGTTATTCATTTTGTAAGAGATACATATATTTGTATGCTATGAATTTTTACCTATTCAAGTCTTATAAATTTTTTGTTATTGTTGACTTTTATTGTGGGTGTGCGGTTTTCTTGTTTTTATAGTAAAATGAATTGAATTTAGAAAGGTGTTGATTAAGATTTTATCCAATTAGAATTCTAGAATCTTTAATTAATTCATTAAATTGATTAAGCTGAAGTGTTAAGTTTTTTTTTTCCCGACAATGTTTTGTTTTTTTCCAATAACTTGACTAATAATTTAAATATAACAAATACAAAAGAAAAAAAAAAGAACAAAAAAATTAACGTTGTCGAGTTAACTACCTTGACAACATTGGTAGGTCAATATTTTTTTTTAATTTGTATAAATAAAATTTAACATAAACAAAATAAATAAACAAATTTTAAAATTATCTAGGTTATTGTTGAGTAATAAATAAAATTTAACAAATGTGAAAGAAGTGGTTGAGTAATTACTCGATGACCATGTTGTGATGTATGGTTGTGAAGTTACTGCTCAATTTTTTTTGTTATTTTTTTTACTTTCTATTTAATTTGGTTTGAACCATAGTTGATTAAATTAAATGAAATTTTTATGCGTTTGATTGATTTGTAGTAAACGTTTTCTCATTTATGCTAAAAAAGCAAAATTTTATTTTTATTGTTTAATTGTTTTTATTATAGTGAGTTGCTCAAGAATTTTTCCAAGTAACTTGGCAAACTTTAATTAAGTAACTCGGCAAACTTTAATCAGTGACTATTTGACTCGACAAAGTTTGTCGAGTTGAATAGTAAGTGGAAGAATCCCCATAGAAAAAAAAAAGTAACATTTTGCTTTAATAATAAGAGATTATCTATGTGGAAAACGTTTGCCGAGCTATGGAATGGGAAATTTTAAATATTGGGCAAGCATTTGGTCTAGTTCATGGATGGAGACGGAAAAAAACAAAATAATTTTAATGTATTATTTAGTATAATAGACTATAGTAAGCAGAAAATTATAACAAAGTAAATATTATATAAATATAATATGTATCATAATGAACTAATACGATATATTATATTTTCTTTTCTTTTAGAAATTACTATTACATACTACAGTAAACAATTATTATAATAAATTTATAACATAACAAAATTAATTTTGTACTATTAGATTATTAATCAATTATAATAATTTAATGAGTGTAATCAATTTATTATAACAAATTTATATTAAATAATTTTTTTTATAAATTGTTATAAAATTTATTAAATTTTTATTTATAAATTGTCTTCATGAATATTAATATAAATTTTGTGATAAAGAATATTATAAATAGTAATTGTAAATAAAAAATGATTTCCATAATATAATTTCATATAATTATTGTAATAAATAAAAATAATTATTATAACAAATTTTACTCCACTGTGTTTTTATATTTCATAAAATTAGATATGATATATTATATTAATTTGAAATAATATATAAATTTTTTTATAATAGCTAATTTATTATAACATATTATATTAGGTTATAGAATATGAAATATTATTGATATAAAAGAACTTATTATTGATTGTAGAGCATAACTCGACAAAGATAAAATCGAGTTTCCCTTGTTACTCAAGAAACTAATGAAATGCATAATTTTTATTTTTTTAAGCTTATTTTATTTAAATTTTTTAATACATTGACTATTTTGTTTAATTTGAATGTTGTAATATTATTATTCGAGGAACGTGTAAACATGAAATTTGAATTTGTTAACTTATTTGATAAATGAAGCACATACATAATTGTATTTCATTCATTATTTATTAGAATATAGCAAAATAAAATATATATTATATAAATTTAACATATATCATAATCAATCAATACAATATATTATATATTGTTTTATTATGATTAATTTATCTAGTAACTCGACAAATCTAAATTTGAGTTCCTCGAGTTGGTAAAAAAATAACACGAAAAAACTAAAAAATAAAAAAATGTAGGTGTATTACATAATTTAAATACAAAAAGTAAACTATAAAATGAGAAATATGCATTGTTAAAGTTACTCGAGTAACTCGACAAACCCAAAATCACGTTTGTCGAGTTACTCGATTAAAATTGTGATACGAAATTAATCTATTCAATAGCTCAAGTAGCTTGACAAACTGACAATCGAGTTGCCCGAGTTACTCGACGAACGAATGAAATTTAAAATTTCCATTATTTTGTTTCCCTTTATTATTTAAAGTATGTCATACATTTAAATAATTCTTTATTCTTATTTAGTGGTGTGTTTTTTTTCAAGAAACTCGTGAGTCTCAAAGTTGGATTTGTCGAGTAAGTTGATAAATAAAGCATATACAAAATTTTATTTAATGTATCATTTATTAGAACATAGTAAAATAGAATATATATCATATAAATTTAATATATATCATAATCAATTAATACAATATATTTTATTTTATTTTATTTTAGCAATTAGTATAACATATTATAACTAAAAATTGTTATAATAAATTTATAGCATAATAAAAGGAATTTTGTAGTAATATATTATTAATCAATTATTACATTATTATGATAATCTAGTGATTATAATAAATTTGTTATGATAAATTCATACTAAAGAGATTTCATCATATATTATGAAAATAAATTGTAGTAAAAATTTGTTATAATAATGAATTTTTTTTTTACAATAATTATGTCAAACTATATTACGAAAATAAATGTGTTTTTTTAATTAATAATTGTAATAAGTATTTTAACATAATTTATAATAATATTTATTACAGAAATTATAAGTATATTACATAATTTAAATAGAAAAAGAAAACAAAAAAATGAAAAATATGCATTGTTGAAGTTACCCGAGTAACTCGACAAACTAAATATCACGTTTGTCGAGTTACTCGATGAAAAATGTGATACAAAAGCAAAAATCATAAAATAGGAATATTTTCGTCAAATAAATTGAATAAGTAATTATAGATTTCAATTAGTATAATTGATTTACAGATATTATAAATAAATGTGTGAATTTATGTAAAACAGTTTTTCTATATATTTGATATTTTGTGGACTTGTGTATATTATATTTTATGTTTTTCTTTATTGTAAACAGAAAATTTCTATAATATAAAATAGATGTATTTAGCATGTAGGTTATAGAGTAAATCGACAAAATTTATTTTCAATTTGTCGAGTTGCTTAAGTAATAAATTGTAAAAGATTGTTTTGTTTTATGATTTAGATTTTATTTTATTTTATAATAGCTATTTTATTATAAGATATTATATTAAGTTATAAAATATAAAATATTATTGATATAAAAGAACTGATTATTCATTGTAGAGCATAACTCGACAAAGTTAAAATCGAGTGTCCCGAGTTACTCGAGCCAATAATAAAATGCATAATTTTCATTTTTTTAATCTTTTTTTATTTAAATTATATATTCTTTTATTATGACTAATTTATCTAGTAACTTGACAAATCTAAATTTGAGATTCATGAGGTGGTTAAAAAATAACATGAAAAAACAAAAAAATACAAAAAATTAAGTGTAGTACATAATTTAAATAAAAAAAGTAAACTAAAAAATGAACAATATGCATTGTTGAAGTTATTCGAGTAACTCGATAAACCCAAAATCAAGTTTGTCGAGTTACTCGATTAAAAATGTGATACGAAATCAATCTATTCAATACCTTAAGTAGCTCGACAAATTGAAAATCGAGTTACCCGAGTTATTCGACGAACGAACGAAAGTAAAAATTTTCATTATTTTGTTTTTTTTTTATTTAAATGATGTCATACATTTAAATAATTCTTTATTCTTATTTAGTGGTGTTATTTTTCAAGAAACTCGTGAGTCTCAAATTTGGATTTGTCGAGTAATTTGATAAATAATGTATATACAAAATTTTATATAATGTTTCATTTATTAGAATATAGTAAAATAGAATATATATCATATAAATTTAATATACATCATAATCAAGTAATAGAATATATTTTATTTTATTTTATTTTACCAATTAGTATAACATATTATAACTAAAAATTGTTATAATAAATTTATAGCAAAATAAAAGCAATTCTGTAGTAATATATTATTAATCAATTATTGTATTATTATAATAATGTAGTGTTTATAATAAATTTATTATAAGAAATTCATATTAAATAGATTTCATCATAAATTATGAAAATAAATTGTAGTAAAAATTTGTTATAATAATGAATTTTTTTGTTAGAATAAATATGTCAAATTATATTACGAAAATAAATATGTTTTTTTTAATTAATAATTGTAATAAATATTTTAATGTAATTTATAATAATATTTATTACAGAAATTATAAGTATACTACATAATTTAAATAAAAAAAGAAAACAAAAAGAATTAAAAATATGCATTGTTGAAGTTACCCGAGTAACTCGACAAACTAAAAATCACGTTTGTCGAGTTACTCGATGAAAAATGTGGTACAAAAGCAAAAATCATAGAACAGGAATATTTTGGTCAAATAAATTGAGTCAGTAATTTTAGATTTCACTTAGTATAATTGATCTACCAATATTATAAATAAATGTGTGAATTTATGTAAAATAGTTTTTTTATATATATGATATGTTGTGGACTTGTGTATATTATATTTTATGTTTCTCTTTATTGTAAAGCAAAATTTTCTATAATATAAATTTTATGTATTTAGCATGTAGGTTACAGAGTAACTCGAGAAAACTTAGTTTCAATTTGTGGAGTTGCTTGAGTAATAAATTGTGAAAGATTGTTTTGTTTTATGATTTACATTTAATTTTATTTTATAATAGCTATTTTATTATAACATATTATATTAAGTTATAGAATATCAAATATTATTGATATAAAAGAACTTATTATTCAATGTACAGCATAACTCGAGAAACTTAAAATCGAGTTTCCCGAGTTAGTTGAGAAAACAATAAAATGCATAATTTTCATTTGTTTAATGTTTTTTTACTTAAATGATTTAATATATTGAATATTTTGTTTAATTTGAATGTTGTAATATTATTATTCGAGGAACGTGTGAACATGAAATTTGGATTTCGTAACTTATTTGATAAATGAAGCACATACATATTTGTATTTAATTGATTATTTATTAGAACATAGCAAAATAAAATATATATATCATATAAATTTAATATATATCATAATCGATTAATACAATATATTATATATTCTTTTATTATGATTAATTTATCTAGTAACTTGACAAATCCAATTTTGAGATTCACGAGTTGGTTAAAAAATAACATGAAAAAACTAAAAAATAAAAAAATTTAAGTGCAGTACATATTTTAAATAAAAAAAGTAAACAAAAAAATGAAAAATATGCATTGTTGAAGTTACTCGAGTAACTCGACACCTAAAATCAAGTTTGTCGAGTTACTCGATTAAAAATGTCATACCAAATCAATCTATTCAATAGCTGAAGCAGCTCGATAAACTGAAAATCGAGTTGGCTGAGTTACTCGATGAACGAATGAAATTTAACATTTTCATTATCTTGTGTTCCTTTTTTATTTAAATTATGTAATACATTTAAATAATTCTTCATTGTTATTTTGTGGTGTTATTTTTCAAGAACCCCGTGAGGCTCAAATTTGGATTCGTCGAGTAACTTGATAAATAAAGCATATACAAAATTTTATTTAATGTATCATTTATTAGAACATAGTAAAATAGAATATATATCATATACATTCAATATATATCATAATCGATTAATACAATATATTTTATTTTATTTTATCTTAGCAATTAGTATAACATATTATAACTAAAAATTGTTATGATAAATTTATAGCATAATAAAAGCAATTCTGTAGTAATATATTAGTAATCAATGATTACATTATTATAATAATATAGTGATTATAATGAATTTATTATAAAAAATTGATATTAAATAGATTTCATCATAAATTATGAAAAGAAATTGTAGTAAAAATTTGTTATAATAATGAAATTTTTTTGTTAGAATAATTATGTGAAATTATATCACGAAAATAAATATGTTTTTTTTTAATTAATAATTATAATAAATATTTGAACATAATTTAGAATAATATTTATTACAAAAATTATAAGTATATTACATAATTTAAATAAGAAAACAAAACAAAAAATTTAGAAAATATGGATAATTGAAGTTATCCGAGTAACTCGACAAACTAAAAATCACGTTTGTCGAGTGACACGATGAAAAGTGTGATATAAAAGCAAACAATTAAAAAACAGAAATATTTTTGTCAAATAAAATGAATAAGTAATTTTAGATTTCACTTAGTACAATTGATTTATGAATATTATAAATAAATGTGTGAATTTATGTAAAATAGTTGTTTTTATATATTTGATATTTTTTCGATCTGTGTATATTATATTTTATGTTTCTCTTTATTGTAAAGAAAAAATTTCTATAATATAAATTTTATGTATTTAGCATGTAGGTTACAGAGTAACTCGAAAAAATTAAGTTTTAGTTTGTCGAGTTACATGAGTAATAAATTGTAAATGATTGTTTCGTTTTATGATTTATATTTTATTTTAATTTAGCAACTACTATAACATATCAGGAAAAAAAATTTACTATAATAAATTTATAGTATAGTAAAATTAAATTCTGTACTAATATATTATTAATTAATGATGACATTATTATAATAATTTAATGATTATATTCAATCTCATATAATAAATCGATATCTAATATATTTATTTATAAATGATTAAAAAATTTATTACATATTTATTTGTAATATATTTTAGTAAATATGAATATAAATTTTGTTAAAAATCATATTATCATTAGTAATTATAAATATCAAATTATTTTGATACTGTAAAATATAAAATATAAAATATAAGATACCAAAATTTAACTAATAGTGGAAAATATAAAATAATCAAAGAACTAATATAATTCTTTGTTATAAACGAAAATATAAAATACTAAATTCAACTTTTCGATATATCGAGTAACTCGACAAACTCAAAATCGAGTTTGTCGAGTTACCCGACAAATTAATGAAATGTTCTCATGTTATATTTCGAGGAACTCGTGGAGCTGAAATTTTGCTTTGTCGAGTTACTTGAAAAATTAAGCATCTACACAAAATTTTTGAAGCTATCATGTATTCAAACATAGTAAAATAAAATATATATCATATAAATTTAATATATATCCTAATGAATTAATACAATATAATATATTTTATTTTATTTTGGCAATTATTATAACATATTCTAAAAAAAAATTATTATAACAAATTTAAAACATGATAAAATTGAATGTGTAGTAATATATTATGAATCAACTATTACATTATTATAATGATTTACTAATTGTAATGCATTTATTATAATAAATTGGTATTAAATAAATTTTATTAGAAATTATTATAAAATTTATTACACATTTATCTAAAATTTTTGGTCATAAATATTAATATAAATTTTGTTTTAAATAATATTATAATTAATAATTATAAAGGAAAAATGATTTCCATAATAGAATTTCATATAATTATTGAAAAAAATAAAAATAATTATTACAACACAATTTTATTGCACTGTGTTTTATATTTCATAAAATAAGATATAATATATTATAATAATTTTAAATAATATATAAATATTTTATATAATAGCTTTGTTATCATAATATATTATATTAAGTGATAGAATAAGAAAATTTATTCATCTAAAAGAACTCGTCTACTCATGTTATAAAGTAGCTCGACAAACTGAAAATTGAGAATACGGAGTTCCTCGATTAGATAGATAATAAAAAACAACGACATTAAAAAATAATGACAAAACTAATATATTTCATTACTACAAAAGAAAATATAAAATACAAAATCCCTTTTTTCATTTTCTCGTGTAACTCGACAAACTCATTTCCGAATTTCCTGAGTGACTCGACAAAGTAATGAAATACATATTTTTCATTTATGTTATTTTGTTTTTTAGTTAAATTATTTAATACATTTACTATTTTTTTTTATTTGTATTTTGTCATGCTATATTTCGAGCAATTCCTGAATATGAAATTGGGATATCTCAATTTACGTGATAATTAAGTTTATTTTAATTTATCATTTATTAAAAGATAGTAAAATAAAATATATATCATATAAATTTAATATATATCATCATCAATTAATGCAATATATTATATTCTATTTTATTGTATTTTAGCAATTACTATAACACATTATAATAAAATATTATTGTAATAAATTTATAGCATAATAAAATTAATTGTGTAGTAATATACTATTTGTTTAGAAATATTTAATTTTTTGAGTTATTTAATATAATTTTCTATGGTTATTATTATAAGTATTAATACAATATATTATGTTTTCTTTTATAATGATTAATTTATTTTGTAAGTCGACAAATCCAAAATTGAGATTCACGAGTTGGTTAAAAAATAACATGACAAAATAAAAAAATTAAAAAAAATTAAGTGTATTACATAATGTAAATAAAAAAAGTAAACTAACAAATGCAAAAGATGCATTGCATTTAAAAAGGCTTATATGTACAAACGAAAAAACCCTTCAAATATTACAAAAAAAACCTAACATCCATTCAAAAAAAATGGAAAAAGGTGGCAATGCATAAAAGGATATCATTCGTTTTTAAAGTGTGTCTTTGTCTTTCGAAACTCGTGTATATCTCTCTGTTCTTGGCGCAGACAATTTTTCTGGGTTGACTTCATTCTCAGATGAGATTGGATGTTCTTCAATTTTTCTCTTCTTGGATTTAGACACAGGTGAAGAAGGGAAATTAAGCTGTTTCACTGCACTTGAAAATGTTTGCCCTTGAAGAGGCATTGGTGTGTCAGTGGTGTACGCTATATCTTTCTCTTTGTTAGTCCTTGATCTTGTACTTGTAGATGTGGTCGAAGTCCAAGGAATTGGTTCATTGAAGAAGATAATGTCATACTTGTATTCATCGTCGAAGGCATTTTTCTTCATTCCTTTAATATAAAAGAAATGTTCTTCCTCCAATGTGATTCTAATCTTTTCCAACACTTCTGATCCACTATCCATTAATTGTTTGCCTGTGTACTGTAAGAATTTTTCCGCTGGATCCCCAATCATAGTCCCAGAGAATGAGCCTGTGGAGTCTTCAAGTTCCACATATACACGTGCCCTAATATATAAAATATGTTAAAAGTGTTGCATGTGTGAATAATTGTTAACAACAAATGATTTGTAAAAAATATTATACCTTGGTACTGCAATTGCATGAGAAAATTTGCAGAAGACACATTCGTATGTTTCATTGAAATTGGAACTTGATATTTTGTTGCAAGTATTGCAAGACATATACCAAAAGGCTTGCTTAAATACTCTCACATATGCACGTGCGTAAACCCAGAAATATCCATGTCCTGTTAGCTATTTTTGAAGAGAAATTGTATAAATATTATAGAATAATTAAATGCATTTGTCTATATACTATTTTAATGAAAATTAGCCTTACTCCAGATAACAAATTTGGAATCTGTTGAATCTCTGTGATATTGTTCATGTCTGGGGTTGAAATATTCTTTGTTGTTGAGGATGGATATATCTTTGTCAAGATCATCTCATCTAACTTGTCAGAATTTGTTTCAACCCTTGCATAATGTGTAAAAATATTAGCAATTTATACACATGTATATATATATATACGAGATAAAGTTTGAATAAAAGATAATGAACAAATAAATTGTTACCAAGATGTTCGCTCAACCACTTGTTGTAAATGGGCATTGAAGGAGAAGATGCTATTGGCCTTGGTTGAAATTGAAAGGCCTGTGCATGAAATAAATATATAGATATATTTATTGGAAGAACTAAGATTGCCTATAAATGTTGTAATATCCCATTGATGAATTATAAAATTATTGACAAAATATTACCACTAAAAGATGTTACTTTTAGATGGTTTCCAATGATGATTTGTTTCTAGCTTAAGTTATCAGCAATGAAACGGCATTCTTTCTCCACAAAATTATCCCACATCGTTAGCAACACAGTGTTAAAGCTAGTATAGAAACACAGAAAATATATGAGAAAGTGGTATATGAATTTTTTTAATAATATTGAAATTATTGGAATATATATTTATAGTTGAAAATAATATAGTTATATATATATAAACCTTGTGTCGATGAGAACTATATCTTGAATACACGTTTGTGTTTCAAACCTAGTTTGAACCAGCCTTTTAGGTTTCACATCGATTGCAACTCCAATGATACCTAAAGGATAAGAATAACAAATTAGGACAAATCAAATGTGTTATGAACACAATGGGTAAGATGAACATGTAAACGCGTAAATATAATAATTTAAATGCACAAAAAGGAAAAAAAATCTTTTTTCGTAAAATAGGAACAAATACTTATATCAGAATTTGAGTCCATGTAAGGTTCCAATTTGTTGAAAGGAACAAAATTGTATGTAGAAGCTATCAAAACACTGTGATCTTCATTGACTTCCTCAACTTTTGTTCGACCAGATATCGTCCACTGTATGTTGCCCATAGAAGCTTGATACTCAGGCTTCGTAAATTTGACATTTGCATTTGAGACAAGATACGTTTTGCCAAGTAATAGCTTGTCTTCATATGCTGAGATGTTGGCATCATAGATAGTTGCATGGACTTTATTTTTCTGTATAATACCATGCATTGAAATTAGATATTTTGTAAAAGCATCTATATAATTTTGGGTAGATATTAATTTTTAATATGAACAAAGGGAATTCAAAGTTATAACATATTAGAGGAAAACGAAAACTTGTAAATATTTTATGGGGCTAAAATTAAATAAATCAAGAAACATAAATAATAGATTCAAATAATATACCTCAGGATCCATAAATACCATATTCTGGTATTTTGTCGGGCTTCGTTGAGCTGTTCGTGGAAATGATTTTTCCACAACAATAATTTTCGAAGTCCAATTTGTATCATTTGGAGCGATATTTGGTATTAATTTGTATTGTTTTTCCATTGTCTGATCCTGTACAAAATGTCAAATATAAATTAAAGAGTATAAATAGGTTATCAAAATGAAATAATATTTATACTAATAATGAATTGTAAGAGTATGTGTTTAAATATAGTACGGACTTGCAGTTAAAATCTCAAAGAAGAGTATGAGGATATTGAGAATTAAAGACTTGACGATAGATACCAATATAGAAATTTAATAATAGAAAATGTTAAATTTAATGAGTTTAAGTGAACAAACATACTGGCAATCATTACCTCTTTTTTCTTTCTCTATTACATCAGCTGCACAACTAATGTTTTCAGTAGAAACGGAATTGTCTATTCTACTATGAATATCAACTGTACTATTTTTTGCCTTTTCAATACCTTCATGCCAACCAGTCTCACCAAAGGGAAATAATAATGAATATTGTAGGGGATCATAACATCTGTAATAGTAATGTATTCTATGTGAATTATTAGAGTGACAATAAATTGATATATCACGATATCTTATGTCTGCATATGGGTCCTCATCAACCCAAACTGCAGCCACTTGAGATACAGAAGGTGCATTATACACTCTTTGATCAAGACCAGCATCACATCTAATATGAATTTTGAAAGTTTGAAGACTTTCAATATCGCTTAGGGAACGAAAAAATCTAGAATATGGATTAATCTTTAATAGATTCACTAATATGTGTAGTAAAGATGATGAGAAATTGATAGATGTATTTAATCTATTTTGTATTTCATTGTCTGTATCATAAAAGTATAACTGTAAATATGATGGATTACTGTCAATATTTAGAATTGGATTTATGTAAGGGTATACTAGTCCTTGAACTCTAAAAGTATAAATACCTTTGTAGTTAGTAGATTTAGATAAATCTTTATCAAACTTCACTCCAAAAGAGGTAAAAGCAAAATGGTTATTATAATTTCGTACATTATTTTTAAAATCTAATGCTTCATCTGAACTTGAAGTATATAAATCATATAAAATAGAAGGTGAACAGTTGATATGCAATTTAATTTTTCCATCAGAACAACAAAAACCTTTACTTTCTTTCTCAAACTTTTTTGCAAGACAATGAATACAATTTGTTGGAGTACGTAATACATAACTTTTTGTGGGTACATATCTCATAGTAATATTTGAAATACAAGGAGTTAATTGGAATTCATGATTTTAATTTTCATGTTCTTCATAATAAATATAGCTTTCTACGCTAGAATCTTCTAAATTGTTAGAGCCAACGAAGGAAATTCCATGACCATCTTTATTCAATTTTCCAGCTATAAAAAATATGACAAATAAAAACAACATAAATAAATAAATGCAAACAAAATATGCATAATGGGAAAAACAGTAAAAAAAAATAAACTTTGCTCACCAGGTAATTGTGAACTATCTATTGAATTGACATCATTCAACTGAATATCTTCAAGTAACTGAATCCTTGTTTTTTGACTCTTCTTGTTAGATTTATAATGTGTATGCTGAGCATACATCTGTCTCCTTTTCTTGTTTTGTTGTTCTTTATTTGAGTCAACAAATTTTTCGCCTGTCATCTAATATATTTTATCATACAACAAATATAAAAATTAGTCTCATTCAATGTATAAAAAAATACAGATATAATATAAACATTATTAACACAAATAAGAATAAGATTAGTACACAGATGGAATGAGGAAAAGGGAATAAATTACTATTGATTAAAAATCTTATGTTCCAGTATAGCCTATAAATACATGATACTAAAAAAAAAAACTTGTTAATAAAGATATAATGAAAGAATAAACCAAACAACACAAATAACAAAGAACTTCAAATTTCCAGCAGTGAATAATTACAAACCTGTAAATTTAAGTTGTCAGCTTGATGTAAAACGACTAATAAAGAAATGATCAAACCAATAAAATGAATATCAGAACTTCTACAATCTACGCTCAAACTCAACAGGTTGACGAAGGAGATGAGAATTATAATTTCAAATAGAAGAAACAAGCTACAATGATTCGAAGTGAGAATAAGAGAAATTCAACAAAATTAGGACTGATTTCAGCAAACATAGATCATGAAACCAAATATAACTAACTAAAGCTTTGTAGGGTTTGATAAGAGTTGAAATAAAAGAGTAAGGCTGAGAAGAAACAAAAATAGAAAAGAAGCAAAGGTTGTGTATATATGTCTCGTACAAATCGAAGAAAGGAAAAAGATAAAATAATACTTCCAAAACAACGCCGTTTAGTTCCAATACATGAATAGTATACGTGTGCATACAATTTTATATGTTATTAATAATAAGTACAAAGATAAGGATAAAGAAATGGGAAAAACCAAAAAAACAATTAACTTTTATTTTGTAAATGAGTACACGTGTTAAGAAATGGGTATCAATTTGAAGAAATAAAGTTGAATCATTTTCCCTAATTGCCTCGTAACTTGAAAACATGTACTAATATAAAAATATATGCATCTTTTATAAAATGAATACCAGATATAATAGACAAATTTTCAAGTCAAACATTGCGGCTGGCATGTAAAATAAAATTATACAACACAAATGCAAAATCCAACAGAGGCAAAAATTTAGGTAGGAAAATTGACAGATAATTAGTTGAGCAGATCGAGAAAGTACATTTCAGTTTGTCGAGTTAACCGAGAGAACAAATTACATGAATAGACCAAATCAATAGTAAATTTTATAATCATTATTAACAATAATGAAAGCTCATAATTATATTAGAAATCATATGAGGACTACATTTATCATAATAAATTAATATAATGATCATACAAAAAATTAACTACACCAACATAAAATAATTGACAAAAATTTTATATCATATACTGTAAGGATTTAATATAATATATAATAAATTGATAATATATTATAATATAATTATAATATAATTACCAAACATAATTATAATATAACAATTATTAACAAATATGTTATAATAATTGATAAAATATAATATAATGTAATCAATAATCATAATTTCATATAATGTAAAATAATTTTATATCATATATAATTTAATGTAAAATCTTATCATAAATGGTAGAGTAAATTTTTTTTATATAGATCCCTAATTTATCAATCGACTAAAAAAATTCAAAGTTGAAATTACCAAGTTATGCAATCACTTACATGCAAAAAACAATGACCAAAATAGAAAATTTAACAATTAGTATAAATACAAAATTATAATTATAATGATAATAATAATAATAATATGCAATACTCAATACCTCAACCAAAGTAAGAGGGGAATAAAATTGTAGAAAAACAAAAGAAGTTAAAAAATAGTACAAACGAAATATGTTTATGAAGTCCAAAACAGCAAAAACCAAATCTAATGATAAAAAAATATCCTATGCCAACAATAATCAAATGATAAAATGGCAGGGATGAGAATAGAACATAATTGATGCAAATCTTTACTTTATCAAGAATCTCAACAAAATCATAATTGACAATGTCAAATTGATCGATGAATTATATAAGGAAAATAAAAAATTCCAACGTAAGAATTAATATAAAGAAAAAGGAAAAAAAATGCATACAGATAATTTTTTAACTAATTTCACAAACAAATACAAATTCTACATATGTTGGCTGAATAAAGATAAAAAAGGAAAAATGGAAACAACTTATTTGTTTCAATGTACTTAATGATGAACAAAAAATATAATGTTCAAACCTCAATGCATTATATGGGAAAAAAAAAACAAAAAAAAATATGTTAAAAATTAATATGAACGGAAAAAAAAAAACAAAAATACATATAATTAATTATCGAAATAACTCGACAAACTCAACATTGAGATTGCAAAATTATTTGACCAACTATACACCTCAAAAAAAAAATGAGAAATCAAGATTTTTTTTACAAAGCACGAAAGAAAAACAAAAGAAAAATGAAGTTAAAAAATAATAAAAATGAAATAAAAAATATTGTTAAACAAAAACCAACATCTATATCATTCATTTATCAAGTAACTCGACAACCTCATAGGGTGACAATGCCGAGTAACTCGTAAAAAAGGAAAAAAAAAAAAGCACACAAAAAAAAAGTCAACAATAGTAGATAATTTATAAGATTTGAAGACGGAAAAATTAATAATATAAAAATATATGCATCTGTTACAAAAAGAACAATAAATGTAAGAAAAGAATTACCGGGTGAAAAATTGCGGCTATTATGGAAAATAAAATTTTACACCACAATTGCAACACCCAAAAAAGGTACAAATTTAGGTGAGATAGTTGACAGCTAAGTCCTCGAGTGAATCAAGAAACTACATTTCATTATGTCGAGTTAATCGGGAAAACAAATAACAGAAACAAAGCAAAATAATGCAAAATTTCACCATCATTATTAACAATAATGAAAGCTAATTATTATAATAGAAATCATATAATGACTACAATTATTATAATAAATTAATATAATGACAATAAAAAAAATAAACTACACTAACATACAAGAATTGGTAAAAATATAGTATCATATATTGTAAGAATCTAATATAATATATAATAATTTCATAAAATATATATTTTACTATAACATATTCTAAAAATAAAAAGACCATGGGTACATTTGCTATAAAATGAAAAGGATGTGGACTAAAAGTGGAAATTAAAAAAAAAAAAAAATTGCTAAAACCCCACAAAAACAAAGAAATGGGAAAAAACATTTTTATTATTCAATGCTTCCCACTTTGTCGAGTTACTCGGCAAGTGGGATAAATAAAATGTGTTTAATTTTCCCACCTTGCCGAGTAACTCGGCAAAGTGGAAAAAATGGAAAAAATATTTAAATATTTTAATTTTTGATTCTTATATTTTGTCATGAAAACGTCCAACAAAGAAAAAAAAAATATTTATTTTTTGCGTGAGCAAAGTGGGGAAAAAAATATTATTATTTTATTCTTTTTTTATATTTTGTCATTAAAAAGTCCAACTAAAAAAAAAAAAGAAACATAATTTTTGAGAGAAAAATATTTTTTCCGTTGCACATAAATACAAAATGTATACAAAATTGTAAGTTTTAAATATAATTGAAATAAACAAAACAAAAGAAAATATAACTCAACAAAGTGGGAAAAACGAAAAAAAATATTTAAATATTTTAATTTTTGATTATTATATTTTGTCATGAAAAAGTTGGACAAAAAAAAAAAAAATATTTAGCGTGAGCAAAGTGGGAAAAAAGATAATAATTTTTATTTGTTTTTTCATATTATGTCATGAAAAAGTCTACCTAATCATAATTTCATATAATGTAAAGAAATTTTATATCATATATAATTTAATATAAAATCTTATCATAAATGTTAGAGTAAAAAAAATATATAGATGCCTAATTTATGAATCGACTACAAAAATTGAAAGTTGAAAATAGTAAGTTATTCAATCACTTACATGCAAAAAAAAAAAACGACAAAAATAGGAAATTTAACAATTAATATAAATACAAAATTATAATGATAATAATAATAATAATATCCAAATACTCAATACCTCGACCAAAGTGAGAGGGGAATAAAATTGTAAAGGAAAAACAATGAAATCATATAATGACTACAATTATTATAATAAATTAACACAATGACTATAAAAAAAATCAACTACACTAACATACAATAATTGATAAAAATATAGTATCATATATTGTAATGATCTAATATAATATATAATAAATTCATAAAATATATATTTTACTATAACATATTCTAAAAATAAAAAGCCCATGGGTAAATTTGCTATAAAATGAAAAGGATGTGGACTAAAAGTGGAAATTAAAAAAATTAAATAAATAAATACATTGCTAAAACCCCACAAAAATAAAGGAATGGGAAAAATATTTTTTTTTGTCCAATGCTTCCCACTTTGCCGAGTTACTCGACAAGTGGGATAAGTAAAATGTGTTTAGTTTTCCCACCTGCCGAGCAACTCGGCAAAGTTGAAAAAATGGAAAAAATATTTAAATATTTTAATTTTTGATTCTTATATTTTGTAATGAAAATGTCCAACAAAAAAAAATTAAAAAAAAATTTTATTTTTTGTGTGAGCAAAGTGGGGGAAAAAATAATATTATTTTTTCCTTTTTTTATATTCTGTCATGAAAAAGTCCAAAAAAAAAAAAAAGAAATATAATTTTTGAGAAAATTTTTTTTTTCCATTGCACGTCCATAGAAAATGTATAAAAAATTGTAAGTTTTAAATATCATTGAAATAAACAAAACAAAAGAAAATATAACTCAACAAAGTGGGGAAAACAAAAAAAAAAATTTAAATATTTTAAGTTTTGATTTTTATATTTTGTCATGAAAAAGTTGGGAAAAAAAAAATTTATTTGGCGTGAGCAAAGTGGGAAAATAGATAATATTTTTTATTTGTTTTTTGATATTCTGTCATGAAAAAGTCTACCTAAAAAAATATATATAATTTTTGCGACAAAAATAATTTTTCCATTGCACGTACATAGAAAATGCGTAAAAAATTGTAAGTTTTAAATATAAATGTAATAAACAAAAGAAAAGAAAATATAAGTTAAAAATGAATAAATCAAAAAAAAAATTATGATAAATTGATAATATATTATAATATAACTACCAAACATAATAAAAAATGTTTCTTGTAAGAAAATCCATAAAATTATAATATAACAATTATTAACAAATATGTTATAATAATTGATAAAATATAATATAATGTAATCAATAATCATAATTTCATATAAAAGTAAAAAAATTTATATCATATATAATTTAATATAAAATCTTATCCTAAATGTTAGAGTAAAAAAAATATATAGATGCCTAATTTATGAATCAACTACAAAAATTGAAAACTGAAAATACTGAGTTATTCAATCACTTACATGCAAAAAACAATGACAAAAATAGGAAATGTAACAATTAATATGAATACAAAATTATAATGATAATAATAATAATAATATCTAGATACTCAATACCTCGACCAAAGTGAGAGGAGAATAAAATTGTAAAGGAAAAACAAAGAAGTTAAATAGTAGTACAAATGCAATATATTTATGAAGTCAAAAAACAGCAAAAACCAAATCTAACAATACAAAAATCTCCTATGCCGAGTGACTCGACAATAATCAAATGATGAAATGGCAACGAGGAAAAATATTCGAGTCACTCGACAAGTAAAAAAAAAAAAAAAAATTTCCAATCTCGACAAGAAAGAGAAAAGACGACTAAAACAAAACAAGATACAAAGTCAACAAAAGTTGCGCATGTGTAGGGAAAAAATAGAAAATGATTTTAAAAAAAAAGAAATGACGGCTCCAGAAGAAAGAAAGAAGTCAACAATTGCAGCATTTTGAATAAATTAAACAAACTGAAAGTGAAGAACGATGAGATTTAGAGAAATAACGGATCCCCAAAAAAGAAAGAAAAGTAAAAAAAGACAGCCCTTTTTAATAAGTTAAACAAACGTAAAGTACAGAAAGGTGAGATTTGGACAAAATTAAGACTAATAGAACATCAAAACGACGTCGCGTTGGTTGAAGGGTGAATAGTAAATATGCCATAGACACTTATATTATAGTGTATATATATATATATATATATATATATATATATATATATATATATATGTCTTTTTTGTCATACGAGTCTTTGAAACCCTATGTATATGTGTGTATCATTATAATGAATTCTCCTATATTATTTTCTTTAGTTTACAACAAAAGTAATATATTTGGATATATTTTTTTTTTAAAAAGTAATTCTTACTCGTGTCAAAATAAGTAACTTTTTTATTTTGTATTTTAATTTATAAAAAATTACTTATTTACTTATAAGTAAATTTTAGACACATTCATATGAGTTACAATTTTTATCACCTTTATATAAAAAAAAAGTTAATTTTATTAGAAATAATTTTTGTGTTATTGTCGAAATACACAACTTATTAGTATTAACTTTATAGAAAAATTATTTTATTTTGGAACTTACCTAAAGAGATTTATAATTAGCAGATAAATATAATCGGTAATTTTTATAACAAAGTATAAAAATTATGTATATGCCAAACATGACTACTCGTGAGCAAAAATTAATAATTCTAGAAACCAAATTACTGAGCGAATTAGTGAATCTAAAACGTGAACCAAAATCTTCACAATCATCTTCAATTTTTCGAAGTACAGAGTTCTAGGGTTTTGTCATTTGAATTACTAATTTGCATGTTTGAATTGGGATAGAAAAATTCTGATTCAATTTACCTATTGAGCCTGAGATAGATTGAGCTCTGGGACTGATTTGATTGGTTGAAGAATGGCATTTGTATACATACCGGTGCAGAATTCAGAGGAGGAGGTGCGCGTGGCGCTGGACCAGCTGCCCCGCGATGCCACAGACATCCTTGATATTCTCAAGGCCGAGCAGGCTCCCCTTGACCTCTGGCTCATTATCGCCGTAAGTTTATTCATAGACAGCTAATTTGTTTGTTATATCAGTTTTTATATAAACATACATGTGGACGTTTTCTAACGTTCTAATATGCTGTGTTGGAATAAGGGTGTGCTGAATTTTTTTTTTCTTGTGAAGTGTTTTTGGTTGTTGCTATCTATGAATTTGTGTTTGAATGAATAGATTTTGGATTCAAGTTCGAATTTTAGGTTGGAATTTATGTTACTTGATGGGCATATCTATGTATATATTTGGGTACTTAGTTATATCCTTTGCATTTCAAATTGAGGTACCTTTGGGTGTTACATATATTTAAGTATATATTTGCATGTGTGAATTTCTTGATGAAATGCGAGTTTGTTGTTTGAGTTGAAATTTGTCTAGTATGTGTGGATATACAAGTGCATGTACGGAAGATTTCTAATAAATCTTCTAGTAGTGCACAGTTTAAAGTTTTGTGTCGTTATTTTTATAGTGTGTGCAAATAGATGTTTGCAGAGATGAAAGTCTGGTTTTGAATTAAATTTTGTGTTTCCTTGATAGTTATTATGTGTTGACATGTCATCTTGTGTTGTGCATATGTACGTGCAGTGACTCACATGTATAATTAGACATGGGAAAAAAATTCTTGACAATATTGATTGTAAAGTTTGATGCTTTTAGCATTATTAAATGAGCGTCCAGCAGGATTCAGTATTTGGGGTTCCACTTACATTTTGAGAAGTATCAAGGGTATCCATTTTGCAGAAAGAATAGGATAAAGAAAGAAGCATCCACGCATGTAAACTTATTTCTTCTGTTTTATGTTGTAATTTAGTGAATTCTGGTTGCGGTTTAGACTCATCTTATTTTGTAGAGGTTTGCCTTGTTTCATGTACAATGAAAACACGTGTTCGGGAAGCTGGACTTTTTGGTACTTCTAGTTTTAATGCTTTATTCTTGTTCCAAGTATAAGGGCTGGCTATAGATTCAGGATTTGGTATAAATGTGGGTTGGAAATAGGCGCATGTTGTATTTGTCTCTGTTTTGTATGTTGTGTATGAATTTTTGCTAGTTCGGGTGCAGAGGGAGTACTTCAAACAAGGTAAAATTGAGCAGTTTCGACAAATATTGGAAGAAGGGTCTAGCCCGGGTAAATTTTCTTCTCAAAATGTTGATTTATTGGAATTCCTTTCAGATGATAAAAAACAATTCTATATGTTAGATTCTGATGAAGGTTATTGTTCTGCAGAAATCGATGAATATTATGCGGATGTGAGATATGAGAGGATTGCCATTCTAAATGCTTTGGGGGCGTATTACAGCTATCTTGGCAAAATAGAGACTAAACAAAGAGAAAAGGAAGAGCATTATATTATGGCGACACAGTACTATAACAAGGCATCAAGAATTGACATGCATGAACCTTCAACATGGATTGGGAAAGGTAGACAACCTTTCACTACTTCTTGTTACTTAGTGGTGCTTGGACAGTTAGATCTAGATTTTCAATGACTATCATAGACACGTAGATGATAACTTTTTTCTATTATACACATTGTTTTCAAGATCCTGAGAAAATGTGTTTTACGGTATTGAGGCTATGTACACAGACGGATAAAAATTCCTGCAAATGACTTTGTATTGCTGCCACTGTTTATAACATATATATGGTCTCAAACAAGAAGATGCCTGCAAAATCAGAAGTGGGACATTGCATTTAGAATTTCTCCCTCCTAACATATGGTCTGACATGCAAGATGGAATGAGCATAGGATGACAATTGTCAAAGTTTCACCTTTTGGCATTAGTTATCTTTAGGAACCACCAAATTCACCACAATTTGCAAAATGATTTTCTCATCGTGAATTGGAATAACCAATTCCAATGGGGGTGGTTCATGGTCATCCTGTGTTAGAATTCCTGACATCCCACAAAAAAATCAAATATAATATAGATGAAATTTACCTTCACGAGACTATACCACCAAACTCTGAAATTCAAAGGGGGCAGATCTGCACCTTTAAACGACAGAATTAATTTTGCAGTTTGAGAGAGAATGAGAGATTAACATCTTCTGTGAAAATTCATCAAAGATAAAAAATTTATGAAGTCTGCTGTGTGCGTATGAGAGAAACAGACAGAGTGAGGTTGTACACCACTTCTGGTATTGGAAGACGTACAAGATTGGAAAATTAAGGATTTTGATGATGAGATTAAATTGAGGGTTAGTTATGCGCGCTCTTTTTCTTTTCATGGTAAAATTGTGGGCTTGATTGCATATTTTAATCTCGATTACTTTGTCAAGGTACTAGAATCCTGCATTTAAGATCTAAGGTAGTGACATGAAGAAAAAAGCTGAGCTTGAGGGGTCCCCTGTGAACATGAACAAACTGAGCTCTTTTCATTTGCACTTACACGTAAAGTGCAGGTTTCTGCCAAGGTGGTGGAAAAATTGACAATTGATCTTAACTATAATTTTTCCTTTGAAATTTGAATGATGGTTGAGAGGTTATTGATTGAAGCAAGGAGTTTCTTGGCTGTGTTGAGTTCAATCCATAAGCTGCTTCTCTGGCATATACGATTAATATTATTTTAACATATGAATAATTTCTTCTTGTTTGGCTTTTGGATTCTTTAATCATTGTATTTCTTCTCTGCCAGCTTATGATTTGTTTATAATGCTTGCACGCATTCTCTTTTGCAGGTCAGCTTTTACTGGCCAAAGGTGATGTTGAACAAGCGTTTAATGCTTTCAAGATTGTACTGGATGGAGATCGCGATAACGTTCCAGCTCTTCTTGGTCAGGTACTTTCACATCAATGCTCTTTTTGTAAAATGACTTATTATTAGTAATTTACTCTGATATTTTTTAGTTTTACTTTTATGCTTGTTTGGAGAAAATGGCTTAGCGACATGCTCGATTTTGTGTGTGAGAGATTCAACTAATCAAGATTCCAAAGCTGAAATTTCACCTCTACCATCAATACGTTAGCTAGGTATTTATGACATGACCCAAAAAGGCCTCGCTCACTGATGTCTGAGCAATTCTTCCTGTTGCTTTTACAGAACTTCCTTCTTGTGTCATCAAATGAAATGTGAATGACCCGTCCTCCTCTCTTTGAAAGAAGGGGCACTTCCAGTTCTGTTGTTTTTAGTATATAGATGTTCTTTTTGAATGGTCAGGGTGTATCCATTTAACACTCTGTGATACAGTTAATTACAAACTCTCTTCCTACCCCATGAATTTCATCCACTTTCTTCTTGCTTCTCTCCTTTTCTTTTCCTTGTTCTTGTAAAATAGTTTGGTACAACCAGGGGATTTTTTGAGTAGGAAGAGAAGTTTCTTTTTCTCTTTTTGTTGGGGGGTTTTGACTCCGTCACTTAGGTGAAGGATATTTCTCTTCATTTTAGTTGTTTTGTAGGAGGAGGGGAATTGGAAGAGTTGAAAGGGAATATTGATTACTTACCACTTTACCGAATGCTAGTACGTTTTCCATCTTATTTAGGGGTGTTTTTGTATGATTTGTTCAATTCGTCTCACACTTAAAATTGCGAGGATTGGAAATACAAGTCAAGCCCTCTCACCCAATTCTGCTCGTCTTTAATCTTGCCTTTTAGGTTTTCCAACTCTATACATGTTAAACTTCTCGGGTATCAATGTAATTGCATTTCAGGACCAGCTATATAAGTCTCTGGCTGATGTGCTTTATAACACCGTGGGCTCGTTAATTCTAAGAATTGAATTGTGGCTTTTGTAGCAATTAACTATCTTCCAATTATTTGCAGGCTTGTGTCCACTTCAGCCGTGGTCGATATAGTGATTCATTGGAGTTATATAAGGTTTGCCCATTTCTCTTTATACTTTCTGGAACAAATGTTTCCAGTCTATGGTTTTGTGGCAGTGGTTGTGGGCTGGGGGAAGGGGAGTCCTTCCTCTCATGAAAATTTTATGGTTTGTATTCTGTTACCATGAGTTGTGAACCTGGTCTTATCTTTCTGTTTCCTATTAAATTATATCCAATTGGTCAGAGGGCCTTGCAAGTGTATCCTCGGAGTCCCGCAGCTGTAAGACTTGGAATAGCTCTCTGTCACTACAAATTGGGTCATCTTGGAAAGGCAAAACAAGCATTTCATCGTGTTTTACAGGCAAGTTGCTTGTAATCATTACTTTGTGCATTAACTGAGCTTGTAAACTATGACTTTATTTTACTTGAAATAATTTTGGCATGGGCTTGTACTTTGACAATCTATAATCTGCAGTTGGATCCAGAAAATGTTGAGGCTCTTGTGGCACTCGGAATTTCAGATTTGCAAACTAATGAAGGTTAATTTCGTTACACAAACATGTATACTTTAGATATATGGATACATTGACTGTGAGTTTTAGACACTAGTTTTTACTAGCACAAGATTTTACTGGATGGGGATAAACATCTGACTAGTGGTGACAATGACTGTCTAAAACATCTGTTTAATGATGATTCTGAGACACTTATGTTTCTCTAACTTTGTGCATCGTTGTCATTTTATGTTTAAGACCAATCTAGTTTTTGGAGTTCTTGGTTCTACGATATAGTTCTGGGATAAATCTGGTTTTGATGCTGGAGAATCATTTAAGCTTATGAATTTTGTTTTGGCCATAGTTTATGAAATCTTTCTATCTTGTGCGAAATATGTTTGCAGCTGTTACTATTAGAAGTGGAATGGAAAAGATGCAGATGGCATTTGAGATATATCCATACTGTGCCATGTCATTGAATTATCTGGCGAATCATTTCTTCTTCACTGGTCAACATTTCCTAGTTGAGCAACTGACTGAAACTGCCCTTGCTGTAACTACTCATGGCCCAACAAAGTCACATTCGTACTACAATTTGGCTCGATCTTACCATAGCAAGGTTGATATCGTATCCATGCTTGCATCTAAATAATCCTTGCTGGTTTCTCAAATCTCTGGGTGGTCAAAATATTGGAGAATTTCCTTTTCTTCTTATCTCCTGCTTAATAAATAACCTCAATGATTTTCTCATCTACTTATACTTTTGGTGAATATTGGCTTCTTTTAGTTGCCAGTGATGGACTATGTCAACTTGATTAATTATTATGCTCACAACTATTCTCCTTCTACCCTTCACCTATCCTGATAATAGGTCTATTTTTTTGCTTAATTTCAGGGGGACTATGAAAAGGCTGGAATGTATTACATGGCGTCCGTAAAAGAAAGCAATAAGCCTCATGAATTTGTATTGCCTTACTATGGTGGGTATATCTTGCCTTATGTTTTTCATTAGTCTTCACCCTCTGTCAGTGCCAAATAGTGAAAAATACGGCATAGATGAAGGACAAGCTCGGTGGTCAGTGGTTAACTGTTGGGTCACTTGTTACACCAATGGTTCAATAAATTAACAAAAAATGATAATATTATTGTGAAAATAATTCATTTGCAATATAGATGTAGAATTTCAAATTCTACATACCATCCCATGACAGTGATGTACATAAAATATAAGGATTTAGTAGGCAATTCATATTCATGAGATGTATATTATAATATGAAAGAAGTTGAATTCTTAATGTGATCGCCTTATAAATAAATCATAATGTATAGATAATAATTCAATCAGTGAGAGGAATCATAATACTTTGAGGATAAGTGTAAATAATTATAGTTCATCTATGGGGCTATGATTATGCAGGAATAATGCAAATTTTAAGGAAATACTTTTGGACCCTATGTTGTTTCTTTATGTATAAATCTAAAAATCCCAAAATGTTTTTGAAATGTTTATGGCATGATGTAGTCGTTGCTATTATGTAGAAAATTTGGGGAGATGAGCATTACTGAAATTACGACTTTTTGTCAGTTAAGGATGAGATACAAGGCCATGAAGGGGTGGGAAAACTGACATGAACGAATCCTCCGATAAAAAATATATATAATAGCAACAAGCCAAGCCTTTTGGGCATTCTTTTCCACCATTCCATTTGATCCAAGCTACTCTTCTCAACCGTCTAATGAAATCAAATATTTTGTAAGCAAAAACATATGATTAGATAATGATATGTAGTTATTTATTTATGAAAAGTACCCAGTTTATTTTATGAAAAGATCAATAAAGACTGCCCTGACCAACAAGCAAATAGTCTGAAGTCCGGTGTGAAAGACCTTAGCACATCACTATACACTTTTGGTGCATGAATCTCACATACTTAGACCCACGAACTGCCCAGTTGGGTGATTTAGCTTGAGGTGGCAAGAGGTCAGGTCAACAAGGTATACATGCCCATGCCATGAAGTTAAATTGGTGACAGTAAGTTGCATTTCTTTAAACCCCAGATGAAGTCAAAATATGAAGTAGGTTTTCATTCTGTGCATCCTGGTTGGGACAAGCATGGGATAAACAAAATGGGATGAGGGAGTAAACTGAATAAAGAAAACCAAGTAGATGTTGTTCTTTTTACCACTTTTTGCTAACCACATGTCCTGGTGGTTCTGCAGCTTTTGTTGATATCAATAGATGAACTGTGTATGTTTAATGTATGACATACTTCTATTTCGGTTTCTGGCTTGACATTTATAACTTAAATGTGAATGAAATGAATAAAAATGACAGGGGAAAATCTTTGTTTTACTGTGTTTATAAGAAGAAGCTTTTTCGCCTTACAATGAAAGGATGGATATTCATATTATGACCCCCTTGATTTTTGAGTAAACGGTATGTGGCTGCTATTTATTTGCCCATTACAAAGTGAGAAAGTCAAATATACATGGTATACCTACTCTGCAATTTGCTATGTATCTAATATAACCCCATATCTAATCACGACCGAAGGAAGTTATCACCTCCATTCACGATAAAAAGAACACTTACGTTTGTCTTCAAAAACTTTCAAAAAATTTGGGGAAGAATTCTCTCTCTATCAAATCTCATCTCTTCAAATCTATCTCATTCTTCGTCTACGGTCGAATCCCACTACAAGTAAGCGGTATACTAGTATAACCCCATCTGACCTTATGCATCCTTAGATTTGGTGTCTGTCTTCTATCTTGTCTTTAAAGTATGCTGGATTAGTGACCTTGGTGAAAAGACAACAACTGGTGATCTGTGCTTTGCAAAATTTTCTGACTCTGCATTCTCATGTCATATAATAAACTGAAATTAATCTATTGACTGAGTCTGCAATAGCACTCCAAACAGTAGTTTCAACTTTCATGTTATGTGGAAATGAGCACAATGTTATAAATAATATTTCTGGAAACTATCGTGTTTAGCTTCTCTTATTCAATTTCAGTTCATTGAAAAGTTGTGCTTCCTTGAAATAGGTTTGGGGCAGGTTCAAATGAAATTGGGAGACCTGAGAAGTGCCTTAACAAATTTTGAGAAAGTCTTGGAGGTGCAATCAGAAAATTGCGAGACATTGAAGGTGAGTGAATAATCATTCAAGGATGTCATCTAATTTTGAATTTTTTATATATCTTCACTCTTCATGGGTTGTACTTGACAAAACTAAAATATTATTTGCTTTGAGTTAGGCTCTTGGACACATATATTTTCAACTTGGGCAAAATGAGAAGGCCCAAGAACTTTTTAAGAAAGCTACCAAAGTCGATCCTCGAGATCCTCAGGTAACTATCATGTCATTTCTCCAGTTTGATGATATCAGTATAAGTTGTATTGTAAGTGCAAGGCATAAAAAACATTATTTTTCTGAAAATAAATATGAGATCAAATTGATGTGTGCTTTTATTTTCTCAAGTCTATCAACTAAATATGAAGATAAACATTTCCCCTCTAATAAAATTATTAGATGTTTAGGATGGACCTCCAATACGAACCTATAATGTATGAGTCACTTAACCTCATCTACTAGGAGACATTGTTGCTTTATTACAAATAGCAGAATGCTGGTAAAAGAGCTATTTTAAAGTGTCGTCATCATTCCTATTTTATTGTCTCTGCATTGCCAACGAAAATTAGGAAGTGTCTGACCTTTTAGAAATGAGTATAGACTAAATTTCATTTGGACCAACCAATATAGCTTACCTTCACTATTTAAATCTTTCTATAACATTAAATAACATTAATTAGATACTATTTTTTTTGTAAGGATAAAAAACACAGCCAAAGAAAACATAAAATTGTGTTATTTTGTTTGGAAAAAAAGAAATTATCATACCAAATAAATGTTTTTTGATCAATAGAAATACATATATTGATTGTAAAACAATACATAATGATGAGAAAGTTCTAATCTTTAACAAATATTAGATTATCAATTAATATAGCCAAGCACATTGGGTGGGTGACTGGATTTTCAGCAATCAAGAATGTTATGCGTAGGGATGACTTATAAGGGTCACATAATTGGCTAATGTCAAGTATCCTTATGGATACCTAATGGAGTGGCACCTTAAATGCCCAAATGCCATCGAACATATGTTCGAGTACTGTACTTATTGTGGTGTATACTCCAATATTTTGGTTGCCCCAAATGGCAGTGTCTTAAATACACAAGTCCTACTTGAAAATATTCTGGTATGTTTCAGGGACTGGTTGTGCACTATAGCTATGATTTGGACAGGTCTGTATTTGATCCACTCGTATTGAAAATACACCAAATCGGGCAATGAGATCTTCATTTCGATAATACTTTCTCCACCGAAAAGTTTTGAGTATTCTCTGGATTTCCAAATTTTATGATGAACAATGGTAGGAAACTTAAATTGGAAGTAAGTCATATGAAATTCAAATTTGAAGTAGATTGGGACTATAATCTAGGAAAGCCTCTTTGTGGAGCAGGAGCAAAGAGTGCGGGAATATGGATTTTTAAAAATTCAAGGCATGTAAGTGCCTTTATTGCGTCAGCAACATAGTGTTTTATTATAAATATTTTTAGATGTTATGCTGATATATTTTGACTAACAAAAAAAGTAAGACATGGTTTAAACATTTAAAAAGTAATAAAAATAACAATAATGATAATTAATAATTTATTTTCTTAAAAACAGGAGGCAATGATGTTTAGATGGATAATTATATTTTGGGAGAATAATGTCTCCAGTAAAGCATCTAGCTGGGTAAAAAATAGTTGGGCAGCACTGCACCTAGTTACATGCCTTTAGAATTTATGGCCCCTCTGCAATGCTGGTGATCATATGAATCAGAGCACCTCAAATAGACTGATGTATCATTGCCATGCATCACCACAGTGTTGAACAAGTGGCATTGTCAAAGCCGTAAAACTGTGTCTGAATGCGACAAATCCCGCCTCAATAATTTGTGAATTCATCACAGATAAAATGTTAATTTCTTGAGGATAGAGCCTAGACCCTCCAATCCGTGAATTGGTGTTTTGCTGCATGTAAGCCATCTTAACTGGAAAAACATACTAAGAAGAAAATTATGGTAAGACTCATTGTTTAAAAAGCGCCAGAAGCTTATGCCTTTAGGCACGCCTCAACCGAGGCCTTCATTAAGTGCCTAGTAGCTTGAGCTTCGAGTGCCATTTATCGAGGCTTACGCCTCAAGCCATAAGCCTTAAAGTAACTGAGGTGTGTGTTCATTTGGCTTGTCCTATCTCGACTTTTGTTTACTTGTCCCATCTTTTTGGGCTGGTTTTTATAGCTTAGACTATGTTAAAACCCAACCTAACCCAATCCTAGAGACTATAATACAAGAACTGGAGAGAAGCGAAGAGAACAAGTGAAACAGGAATTCTCTGTCCGTCTCCAACTGAAGTGTGATAAACCCCACTCCCAAGTGAAGTTGCTACTTTTCAGTGGCAACAACTGGTGACACCAGGCTTATGACACAGAACTTCAATCTTTTCTTCTTCTATACTTTTCTTGCTGTTGTCTGTGTTTCATCTTGTTTTTTCTGGATTTCTTTTCTTTTAAAGTCAGAGCAAGAAAAGTTCTTAAATAACTGGTTAGTTGTTTCATTTATTTTAGATGGATTCATTATCTGTTACTTTGTTGATCCATATTAAGTTTCAAGCTGCAAATTAGGCCTTTCATTTTGTTGAGATGTTTTATTATGAAGATGTAGATAGTTCATGGTTTATACAAGTATAATTTTGTTTTTTCTTTTCTAAATTTTTATTAATTTATTGGTTTATGTCGAGACTTGGCCTCGCCTCATAGAAGCAAAACACCTCAATACCTGATTTAACGTTTTTAAACACTGTTAATACTGGAGCTGGGATGTCAGGAAAATCTTTGGCTTTTTAAAATTTGATATAAAATATAATTTGATCGCCCAAAGTGGGAAGTGAGCAATGAAATGGCCACTTTTTTGGACTTAGCTTTACTTTGTGAAGCACAGACGTCCTCCTAGGGTGGAGTGTAGGTGTCCAACACAGATCGTTACACCCATTGGTGCGTTTCCGGCTTCTTATATATTTTTAAAATTTATGACATGTGAGGTATACCACGTTTTGGCACGTCCTACATGCCATGTACATGTGTCTGCTACGCCATGTGGTGCCTCTTATCTTATATTTTGTATATTTTTTCGATTTTTGTAAAGCAAGAGACATTTCCTTGACACGTCATGGACACAACAAACCACATTTTGTAAATCTTGGTACGTAAATTTAGTGAATTAAATTGTGTAAAAGGTCAAAATAATATGATAAAAATTATACAAACTTCACGTTGAATTCTCTTAGTACTTTTATATGCATTTTCATTTCGTTGGCACTAGTAACAATAGTACGACCTAAATACTTTTATATGCATTTTCATTTCATTGGCACTAGTAACAAATAGTACGACCTAAAGCTATCTTAGTACAACAATAGCTATTTTAATTCAAAGGATTGCACCTACAAATTCAAAATCAAAGCTAAAAAAGTGCTAATTTTATTGAGAAATAAAAATATAATAATCAAGATATATTCCCTCCGTCTCAAAAAGACAGACTTGTTTTTCTTTTTCATTAGGCCATTTTCCTAGTTGAGAGTATAGTTGATTTCTTAGTTCTGTAAAATTTCCTTATTTAATGTGGCTTGTTATTAACAAAGTATGAACCAGTTTTAATAGAGTAATGATATTAATCTAGAGGTATTTTAGGAAAAATGTTAATAAAATTTATTGTTACAACTATAATAACTATATTTTCTTAATCTGTGTGAAAATAGAAACAAGCCTATCTTTTTGGGACGGAGGGAGTAATTTATAGAAGTGTAATTTCCAAGAATTTGATTCGACATGTCCCTGACGTGTCCTGTGTGCTAGTTTTACAAAAAATTTCATGTCAGCCTACGAAATTCAATCACATTGGAACTTTTCTGAGGCAGAAACCAGTTGTAATTTGATAAATCCATTGCTTGTGAAGTGCATGTTCTGTAAAATTATGCATTATTGATTGGAAATTTGAAATTGATATTCAATATATCTTTCTGTATTTTGAGAATGAGTGGGTGAATTGGTATTTGCTTCATGTCGTGGCCAAATCCGAGCTTCATAGGGTTTACCTTTTTGTTGTTGGCATTGTCCTGTCAAGCATAACTTTTTTCATGATTCTTGGAGGAAGACTTAGAGCATGTTTGGCATAGTTTAATTTGAATTGTTTTTTTTTTTTCTAAACTCATTTTCAACTACATATTTCATAGGCCAACAACTTTTATCAACTTTTCAACTACACATTTTACCAAATTTTTTGCAAAATCTCTTAAAAAACTACTTTTAAACTTCACCAAACAGCACTTAGGATCTGATGATTTCATCTGACTTGCTACTGAGCTTTATTCAGACTAACATACATTTTTACAGGCATTTCTGGATCTGGGAGAGCTGTTAGTATCAACAGATGATTGTGCTGCTTTAGATGCCTTCAAAACAGTAGGGACCTTCCGAACTTGTGATATTTTTTTTTTTGTCAGTTCCCAACAAGTAATTTTTCATCTTAAAGAACTCCTTTCCCGTATGCCCTTGGTTCAAGTTATATATTCTCAATACTCTTTTATCTTTTGTACCCATAAACATTGTTTACTGATGATCGCACTGTTATTAGAAGGTAAGAAGACATAATTATTTGTGAATGGGAGAAATAAGTGGTGACAATTTTAAGGCTGTCTGTTTGAAACTCGTCTCTTATCAAAATTTCAAGTAATTAAAGAATCTCACACCTTTACAGAGTTTATTGTGAATGGGAGAAAGAACTAGTGAAAATTTTAGGCTGTCTGTCTGTCTATTTGAAACTTGTTTCTTATCAAAATTCTTCATGCCTTTTCCAAAGACATTGCCAAATAAGTCCTTGAGTGTGCGTATTGAAAGAAAATTTCTTTCCCTTTCGTTCGTTGTGTCCACCTTACTCTCAGCAAATGAATTATACATTTTTTCTTCTCCTTCCCATTCTGCGAGGGGGATGGAGAGTAGAGAAAAAAGTTGCTGATACACTTTATTGTTGTCTTCTTTGAAAGAGTTACCATTTCACTGAGATCCTATTTCTGTGTGCCCCGTTTCTCTAAGATTGTCGTTATGGTTATTTTTTTCTATGGGTTCAAGGGACTTGACGAAAAATAGAACATTTTATTAGTTAAAATTTTTCTGTGCAAAGATTTGAACATTTATGCAGATGGGGGTGAGAGAGAGCCCTGAGTTGATGTTGCAGTTATTTCTTTAGAGAATATAGTAAACATTCATTTTTTTTCCTTGATGGTTCTACCAATTTTGTGGATGTTATGTAATTCTCTTGTGGGATCTGAAACACGGTACTCAAATTTGGTGGTTTCGTACAGGCTCGTAATCTTCTGAAAAAGGAGAACGAGGAAGTACCAATAGAGCTGCTCAACAATATTGGGGCTCTCCATTTTGAAAGGGGAGAGTTTGAGGTCTTTACAAGTCCTTAATACTCCTTGAGTTTGATATAATTGTGCTGGTTTGTTTTATTGTTTCTAGGAGTAACCTTGATGGCTTGTGTATTTCCAGCTTGCTGGTGAAGCCTTTATGGAAGCTCTGGGAGATGGCATATGGCGTAACTTTGTTGATGCTAAAGCACAATTCAGTTTTAAAAATGTGGAACAATCAGATGTTAGTGAAAAGAGATTAAGTCCTAGTCGCAAAGTGCAGTCCAGCTTAATAAATAGTGCTCTATATCCAATTGATGCCGGTTCATCTCTCCATCAACACAGGGACTTCCAGTTATTTCATCGACTTGAGGAACAGGGTACATCTGTTGAGCTTCCTTGGAATAAAGTTTCAACACTGTTTAATTTAGCCAGAGTATTGGAGCAGATGCATGACACCGACACAGCTAGCATCTTTTACCGACTAATACTATTTAAGGTATGCACAGTTTCTCTGCTCACTGCCCTTTCCGATAGATAGTATTGGAATATATTGATGACAACGAAGGTAAATGAAAATGGTCTTGAACTTGATCTTCGTCTAGAGATAAGTAATTTTGCAGTGTACCTTACTTTTCCTAAAAGTTCTTTGCATTGCATGCCTTGAAGAGAAAAACCATGCTTTCATTTCATAGGTAAAGCCTCCTGTATAACTGACTGATCAATTAATATAATATTCCAATTAGTCTTTTATCTTTTGAATTTGTTCTGTACTACCCCTTATTTTTCAATAAAAGAAACCGATGAAGAAGTAGAAGCAAAGAAATGCGATAGTTTGTCAATGAAATGATAAAGGAACTATGAATAAAGATTCCCCAAGTTGATGCATAAGCACATTTCAGTGGAACTATTTACCTCTTTAGACATGTACTCTCAAACATGAATATAGTGTTACATTTTCATTTAAATTTTCTATTGATTCTGTATTTGTTCCCAATAGCTTGCATCAAATTTCCATTTCTTGTGGCACGAGTTGAAGGCCGAATCAAATAATTTACCTAATTTACTTCAAACCATTTTCTCTCACTTTACTTCATTGTCTTTCTGTATCGACGCAGTATCCTTGGAGTTGCCGGACTTGGGGAAAATTCATGTTGGTTTATGATCTTTCATTTTTTCCTTTTCATCGCCATTCTTGCTCTTTCTCAATGTGCTATCCCCTCCTGTGTGCTTTATCTGAGGCATGGTACAGATGTTTGAGGGTATTCAAGTTTCACGATCCCATATGATGTTTACAGTTTGCGTTGGAATAGACTTAAATAGCACTAGTGCACCCAGAATGATCCCGAATCAGCACTTATTGATTCATCTGCAATGTTTGGTGTTTAATTAGTTGGATAAGGCTGATTGAATGAAATAATTCTTTATTATGTATCATAGACTTGTTTCTGAACTTGTTTTGCTTGTATTTTATCCTTGCCATTTTTCTAACCTTTATTATTAATTTTCAGTATGCAGACTATACAGATGCTTATCTGAGGCTCGCTGCCATTTCGAAAGCTCGAAATAATATTCAACTAAGTATTGAACTGGTAGCTGTGTCGTCCTAGCGATTTTATGAAATTATTTTTTGTTTTCTCAAACATGTGTTTATTCCCTTGCGCTTTTTTTTCAAGCAAATATGTTTTTGGTCTTAGATTGGCGATGCTCTGAAGGTTGATGACAAGTGCCTAGATGCTTTGCTAATGCTTGGCGACTTGGAGCTTAAGAATGACGAATGGGTCAAGGCAAAGGAAACTTTCCGGGCTGCTAAAGATGCAACTGATGGGAAAGATTCTTATGCTGCAGTTTGTTTGGTATAACCATATTCAGAATGCTTTCACTGTTAAGTTCTTCTGATTATTAATTAACAATAAAAATACATCATCAACTTGTTGAAGGTGTTTTCCTGCTATTTTCCTTTTACTCACTGTGCATATCTGAAGGCAATTGTGTTTGTTTATGTTCTGCCATGGTTTTGGCAAAGTTTTTCAATCATCATTTCTTTTATTAATTATTACATCTGGTAACTTATGCTCTTGCTTTGACATCCGCTAGGGAAATTGGAACTGCTTTGCAGCCATTCGCAATGAGAAAAGAGCTCCTAAGTTGGAAGCTACACATTTAGAGAAGGCTAAGGAACTCTACACAAAAGTATGGCGCTTTATCTTGGAAGCCACTACATTGAATAGCTAGTCCTTTTTCCTATTTTCTTTCTTTCTTAAATTTCAGTTGAACTTTTTTAGTAAAAAAGCATGCAATTATGGGGGGTGTGCTGGCTTTTAGCAAATACTTAAAGTAGAGAAATTCTCCTTGGTTGATTTATACTCATTTAGGTTGCGTGGTTGGAATTCTGTTTTGTTATTTGTTTGTGGATTTTATATATAGGGACTGGCTACATTTCCTTGTGAGATGTGACTAAAATATTCCATCCTACCAGGTTCTGCAACAGAATTCTGCTAACCTCTATGCAGCAAATGGTGCTGGTGTGGTATTGGCTGAAAGAGGGCAATTTGATATAGCTAAGGATCTTTTTACGCAGGTCTGCCGAACGTTTTATATTAGTAGTGATTGAGGGAAGATTTACGCTTGTTTTGCGAGTCTTATGTTTTCTATTTCTGCAGGTACAAGAAGCTGCAAGTGGAAGCTTTAACGTCCAGATGCCTGATATCTGGATTAACCTGGCGCATGTTCACTTTGCTCAAGGCAATTTTGCATTGGCTGTGAAAATGGTTTGTCCAGCAGTTTGTTTCCATATCTATGAGATGAAATGATCAGTCTTATTTTTTAGTAAATTTTAAAATCATGCGTGTCTTTTGCAGTATCAAAACTGTTTGCGGAAGTTCTATTATAATACCGACAGTCAAGTGCTTCTCTACTTAGCACGCACACATTATGAAGCTGAACAATGGCAAGACTGCAAAAAGACTTTACTAAGAGCCATTCACTTGGCTCCTTCAAATTACACATTTCGATTTGATGTAGGAGTTGCAATGCAGAAGTTCTCGGCATCGACTCTTCAGAAGACTAAAAGAACCGTGGACGAGGTTCTCATCTTTTAGCTGAATTTATTTTTGTTTGGTGTCATATTAGCATTAACTGTTTTTATGTTTCATATGCTATATAACTGCTTCAACTCAATCCTCGCTTTCCTTTCTTTATTTTAGTGAGGGGCGGGAATGGTGTGTGCATTACATTATTACATCATCAACTCATCTGCTTCCCATGTGAAAAATTACTGTAGTTGCATAGAACTGAACAGGCACCGGTGGAGAAAGTTCACTTGAAGGGTAGAAGCTATTTACTTGTTTTGTCTGATAAACACACTTATGATGTAAAGAAACTCGTATACTTGGTATTTGGAGGTTTTGTATATTAAACTTGGTTAATAGATATTAGGTGTTATATAGGTATTAGAAATAGGCACCGTCCATTTAGTTTGCATTTCATCCTGTCTCTTTCCTTTCATAAGACTACTGAATTGAAACATTGGAGCGTTAAGGGTGCGTTTGGTACACCTTATAGGATAAAATTTATCCCTATACAGCGTTTGAAGTTGACAATACCTGGATTACTTTTATTATCCGGTTAGTTAATCATCCCATAGCCACACCTTATTAAATTAACACATCCAATGAGATGGGTTTAGAACGGATTATTTGTTCGTTGTAATTGAAGCGATGAATAATAGGGAAAACGTGAGTTGATCCCCTAATCCTATCCTTCCTAATCCTTATCCCTTCTAATCCTATCCCCCCTAATCAATATGGTGTACCAAACAGACCCTCTTCCGCAATTATTCTTGATGTAGGTTTCCTATGCTGGTAGCTTTATCTACCATCCATACCAATCCATACACTTGCAGATATATGGATCTAACATTGGATGCCACTACAACAGTTTTCGTTCTTGTTATATCTTAGTTGTAGCAATCAAAATATTTACACCGAACTTCCACCATTTTTCCATTTTCATGCTTATAAGTGTAAATTGCTACAGTTTATCTCTTCTATGGTTTCTTAGGTTCAAAAAACTTCAATACAGCATCTATGTTACCCTTGCAAACCTGTCTTTTACCCTTTTGAGATTTTCTTTTGCTGATTATGGAATTTCTCCTGATGTGGTAGGTGCGGGCAACTGTAGCAGAGCTTAAGAATGCTGTTCGTTTGTTCAGCCTGCTGTCTGCAGCTTCAAACCTTCATTTTCATGGATTTGACGAGACAAAAATCGGAACTCATGTTGGATATTGCCAACACTTGCTTGATGCGGCAAAAGTTCATTGTGAGCTTGCTGAGCGTGAAGAGCAGAAAAATCAGGAAAGACTAAAAGTTATGCAACAAATGGAATTGGCTGACGAATCTCGCAGGAAGGCAGAAGAGCAGAGAAAACTTCAGGTCCTTATTGATGCATTTCTTGACGTGTGATATTTATTTTTTTGTTTAACATTTGCTCATTCCGTTCATAACAGTTGGAGAAAAGGAAGCAAGAGGATGAACTGAAGCAAGTTATGCAACAAGAGAAGCATTTAGAGCGTATCAAGGTAATATTATTGCGTGTCAATTTGGTGTGCATTGTTCATTTGTGTTATCAAGTTCAGAGCCTTTCTTGAGTATTGTTTCTTTTCTTTCTCAAGCATTTTCACACACACATATATTTTGTCCTAGCAAAATTTGTAACGTAAAAGAATGGAAACTTTTCTTGGCAACTTTCATATATTTTTCAGGGACTGGTATTCTTTTTCTTGAGATGCCACTGCTATTACTTGGGAAATGTTTTGGTCAAGAGTAGAATTTGGCAGTTGAATTCATGGTGTCGACTGGAATTATACCGGGGGAATGTAGTACCTAAATGTTAGAATCCACTCATTTTCCCAAGAATCTCACTTTTTCTGAAAGAAATTCTTTCCTCCCTTGCGCTCCTACATCATTATTTTTCCTGGATACAATCGGGATAGATACATTTGGGAACAAATATTGCATAATAATATCATTTGTTTGATTGCTCGGTTCATGCATTGTATTATTTATTAACATCTCCTTTTGGTCAAATTTTGAATAAAATCAACTGAAAGGAGAATAATTCGCCTTTTTATTTGTTTAGTCACATGAAGTGATAATCAGTCATATTCAAATCCAGTATTAAAGGTGTTTGTTATAAAAATTCTTAAGGTTATAATGACTTTGAAAACTTGTTCCAGACAATGATGATTGGTTTTTAATTTTTAAACATCAGTTGCCTTCCTTTTCTTTCTGAATATAGTACGTTTTAATAGATTCGCGCCCTTATTTATTTTTTCCACATCTGTCTGCATCTTCCCTGTGCTTTCAAAACTTATATTTATTTTTAGGAACAATGGAAGAGTAGCGTTTCTGCTTCAAAGCGCAAGGATAGGTCCCAAACTGAAGAGGAGGAGAGTGGGCACGGTGAGAAAAGGAGGAGAAAAGGTGGAAAGCGTAAGAAGAAGGAAAAGACATCACATTATGAATCAGAAGAAGTAGAAGCTGACATGGAGAATCAGGAAGAGGTGGAGTATGAAGATGCCAATACGAACTACAGTGAGGCGCTTGAGGATCAAGTAGAAAACAATCCTCAAGATCTTCTTGCAGCAGCTGGCCTTGAAGATTCTGATGCTGAGGATGATGCTGTAATCTCTCTCTCTCTCTCTCTCTCTCTCCCCGCTCCCCTCCCCTCCCCTCCCACCCTCCCTCCCTCAATGTGGCTGACCCTATTACTAATTTGGTGCTTGTTTCGTATAAAATATTGCTTGTCCCCTTAGATGCCATGTAAGCGATCTTAATATAACTTGCATTATTGAGGTATCTTGAGTATATCACTCATTTTTAGTTATTACGACCATGAAATATGTTGTACATCATCGATCATTTGTGCTCTCCATAAGCCATCTTTGTTTTCGATTTCAGAATTTCATTCTCTTTGTTATTTACTTGTATATTATCTGATATTCTAAATCCCGCACTCCTTGGTGAAGGCTGCACCTGTGTCAAATGTGAGTCGAGTGAGACGAGCATGGTCAGAGTCAGATGAAGACGAGCCATTGCAGAGGCAGTCGGAGCCTGACCATGTCATGGATATGCAGGAAAGTGATGGAGAAGGTGCAGCTGATGACGAAGAATAAAATCAGCCTTGAAACATAAATTTCACTTTTTCTGCGCTTTCTATGTTGACCAGAGTGTAAACTTAGTTAACGGTATGAACTTGTAGCAGTTTTGCAACTTCTTTTTAATACTGTGATTAGGGTTTACAAATTATTTTTTGAACTCTTCGAATTATATGAAATGTGTTAATTTTATTAACCACACAAGGAGTTACTTGTGGGTTTTACTAATGGAATCAGTCGACCTACAAACGTCGAAAGGACTCGAAAATCGAGTGATGAGTTTGAAAGTAAACATGATTTCTTTCACAAATGAACTGGCTTTCAGTCTCTAATCAACTCAAAAGTAAATTTAGAGAGAAAAGCCAGAAATTATTCAACCAAGGCAATGAAGAAAAAGACTGTAAAATCTTGAAGCTGAAAACTTTCTAAGGTAATAAATTCCCAAGGAACTCAGTGATTGCAGTTGCAAAGGAATCAATGTAAATCTTTGGTCCTGACAAACCAATTTCTAAACTTCCATCAGCTTCCCTGGATTTGCAAAGGGATATGGCTCCACTATCATCAATAAAAAGGCCTTCAAATTTCTTCGGCCGTCCCCATCCATAATCTACATCGTAGATATCAAATCGTGGTGATCCCCCCACCGCAAACGTCTTCTTTCCGGCCGTTTCTTCGAACTGGGCAAGCCAATTATGGGCATCGTGCAAGATTCCCTTGTCGTTAAACACCGATTTCTGAATGGCCTGTCCAATTGATTCTGCTGCAACCAGAATCCCATCATTTCCCTTCAATTCACCATGATTCAATTTCGCTTTGATTACAAGCGCGACGCAATTGCCAAAGTATGTAGGTGGCAATGGTGGATTCAATCGAGCTCTGCAATCAGCAACGAAAGTGAAATACTCTACATCATCATCCGCGGCAGCCTTCCCGGAGGAGGCGGCGGATTTTGCAAAACAAACCCACACAAGCGCACATGTAACTGTGAAAGAGGATACATGGGCAGCTGACGGCCGCTTGGCCAACACTAGTTTTTTCAGCTTTTGGACATCATCTTCCCTCAGAAAAAATGTGGCCCGGAATTTATTGGTTGGAGGGTTTATGGGAGGAGGCTCCAAAGGGGAAGAATCCTTCAATATTTGGTCCCAATATACTGAATCCAGTCCATTGAGATCTTGAACATTTGTTCTGTCAAATGATGGCAGTGAACAATATTGAGTATCTCCATTGAATCTGTTGATTGAAGCCCATGCCTCTATAAAAGATACAACTGTGCTTGCATCACCAATAGCATGATGGTTGGTGAATCCAAAACATAGGCCATGGTCTGGAAATACTGTTACCTGTAAAGCTAAAACCGGGACTCTAATGGAGTTAGAAGAATGGGTTGCCGGCGGCAATTGTGGGACATAAGAATAGAATTCACGAGAATCCCTTGGATGATTTCCAGTAAGGTTATTGAAATCAGCACCGGATTCGGCAATTGTTAAAGAAACAGAATCCCCAACTGTGTAAAGAGAAATGGGCCTGTCGGAGATTAAAGGATGAATTATTTTGCCAGCTAGTGGAAGAAAGTGCTCGAGAGTGAGGGAGAGAGATTGTTTGAGGTTGGGAACAATGGCGTCTAAGAAATGGGACTTGGAAATGGGGAAATCAAAGAAGAGAACACTTTGACTGGGAGGAAAATCCCACCATATCATATCGAAAAATACAAGAGGGAGAGAAAACTCAGTCGCCGCATCGGATGGTGGCGGAACTTGACAGAGCTCAAGAACGGTGGTGGCCATGGCCTTCGGTGATGAGGTCTGGTAACTTGTCAATGAATGGTTTGATACATACAAGAAGGGCAAGTTGCATGTGACATTTTTGTTAGCACATTTCAGTGTTGAAATTATTTTTAAGTATTTATAAATTATAGATATTTTGAAATATCTGAATAATAAAATAATAAATCACGAGTACAAAATATATAAATAAAAAATATATTTGATAAAATTTATTCTGAATTTGAATACAAATAACATCACTCACAAGTAAAACCTTATAAATCTAATATTTTATTGTTTATTAAGGCCTACTCCACCTCATCAATATTTTGAATACATATGTGGAAGGAAATTCCTTTTAACTAGTCATTTTTTAATCAAAATGAAATTTACCTTTGTTAAATTTTTTATTAAATATAGTCATTTAGTCATACAAAATAACTATAGTGCCCTTTTACAAAAATATATTTTAGACAATTTAGATAAAGTTATCGAAGAAGATTATAGTGTTAAAATAGAATAAAAACTCTGTCAACATTGCATAGCTTGATGAGAATGTAAAAAGCTATGAAATTCATGTGAAAAGGAAGAGACTAAATATCTAAGTAGAATAGAAATTCTTTTCAACTTTGCCTAATTTGACAAACATATCTAGATAATTTAAAATTTGTGCAAAAAAATAAAAAAAAGAAGGATGATTTGAAACACTTTTGAAAAGAAAATTAAAAGAGATATTATTAAGAAACCTAAAAGTAGCGTACATAGTTTATTTTCTCACTCTAAAAGTGTTATATGGAAGAATTGAGAAGAGGGTAATTTCATAATTATAATAAATTGTTTAGTGAAATATTACCCGTAATTATTTATTTATTTTTAAATGAAGGAATTTGGCTAAGCTTAAAATATTAACATATATATGTAAGTTTTACTTATCTTTAAATAAGTAAGTGAATCAATGAATAATTTTTTATTTGTTAAAGTTAAAAATTAGCAAGTTATTATTTCTTTGTAAAGTTTTCTCTCCCGCAGTCTTCGAAGGGAGTGAGTGGTGTCAAGTTTTGGCTTAGCGTCTATGGATAAATTATATGGCTTTGTTGTGCAACAATCAGCATAATCCGAGCATTGTCGGCTCTTCACGAAAGGTTGGATGAACTAAACAAACTCCATACTCATGCCCAAATATTCTTAGGAGTCGGTATGAGATCCTTGAACTTTTTCTAGTCCTGAGGAATGACATAACCTCACATAAACAACATGCCATCGCATAGAACAAAGCTTGCGGCCCTATATTGGAGCCTCCAAGTTATCTCTCTATTCTGAGAAAGGGTCTGTGTTGGAAAAAATAGTTTATTGAATCTTTGTTTACTTGTAAGAACAATCAACATGGTCAAATTAATACTGTCTAACTCCACAAAGATAACACCAAAAATGAAGGACAAACTACGAAGAGAACCAATTTCATCAAATAAATAAGGTTTGGGGAGTGGCTGCAATTTTCACTAAGAAAAGTGTTTAACAATGGCCGAAGCTTTTTCTTTGTTGCTCTGCCAACGTGTGTGTGTCTTTATGATGGTGATTATGTGTGTGATAATTAATCTACCCAAAACCACACTTATATATATGTATAATATATATTAATGCGTATGGTATAATATAATATACTCTAATATATTATACTTCAAATATATATATTATACCTTAAATTTAGTCTTTCCACTTTAAATTGGAGCAAACACACTAGATCACTGAGCAATGACTCAAAAGGTACATTAAAATCTCCAAGTGACCCATTGCGTATTTCACTAATTTGAGCTGACATATTGTAGAGTAGACTATACAATTATCTTTCAATCATAGGCTTAAAGCCTATGAAGATATAACGAGTCATATTAATCAATAGTGCCCCGGGTTTATTTGACATAAAAAAAATCCTAATAACCTCCACTTTGATCCAAATATACTTGCAAACTTCAAAAATAAAAATAGCTTAGTAGTTACTAAAAAAGGATTCCAAACAAATTGATACTTTACATATCTTTATCGATGTTTAGAAGTGTAAGCCAACTTCTAAACTTTTTCATTGTGAGCACCTTAGTGCTCATAACAGCAAGGTTATAAACTTTCAAATACCTAAGCAACAAATTTAAAGCTTCACAATATGTGGGACCAGGATCAAACATCTACCTACTTAAAATACTAACAGTAAAGGCCAAAGCTAGCCAAGTGCAAACTATCAAGTACATAACGGAGCCAATAACAATTGAGTAGAAGTTTTTACTCATAAACTCCTTTTTCTTATTCTGTTCATTAGACAAGATAAATTGGTTATCAAGAGGCATAGAAGTAGATTTGCAATTAACAATGCCAAATTTCTTAAAAATTTTAAGCACACAAGGAGTTTGATACACAAATAAGCATGAATCTGACATATCTCTATCAATCTTTCATACCAAGAAACCTTCTAGAATGTCCTAGATATTTCATGTCAAATTCTTTACTTAATTCAACATTTATCTTATTTCCCACTTTCATGTTAGATTCATCCAATAACATGTCATATACACAAAGTAACAAATACATACAATCATCATTTGTGCTGTGGTGCAGGCAATACAAGTAATTATCAAACTTATTCCTCTTGTAACCAATATAATAAACATGTGAATCAAACATTCTATACCATTGTCCCTTGGCTACTAGCCAAGCCTCGTATCTCACATGCTCAATCTCAGTAGTTCTCTATTTCACATTACAAACCCATTTGCATCCCACTATGGATTTATCCTTATGTTTAGGAACTAAATCCCAAGTTTGATTCTTAACAAGAGAACTCATCTCTCCTCTCATGGTACTAAACCATTTTACGGACTTGTCACTCTTTATAGCCTCCACATAGGTATTTGGTTCCTTATCAACTAGTTCTTGATAACTAGCATAGGCTATACTGAAGTCAGATAGTTTTTGGAGTTTCCTACGTAGTCTCTGCTTTCTATCTCTGGCCAATTGATAATCAACCAAAGGGTTTTGGTCAACATGGTTTTCCTCTATCACATCCTTGTTACCTTCTGCATCTATGTTCTGCTGATTTTGATTTGTGTCACTTTCCACCTCACTAAGGATGATGGGGATGTGGGTACTCACTTTCTCCACCTCAACTAGGGACTCTTCCCTAATGGTTTCTTGCTGTTTTTTACTCTCTAAACAAAACATCTCTGACTCATTAAAAATGACGTCTTGACTAATAATGATTTTCACACCCTTTTGGCTCCTATCCCTCCAACCTATACCCCTTATCACCATCTGGGTATCCTAAGAAAACACATTTCCTAGTATTGAGATCTATTTTTTCCTCACTCTGATGAAAGAAAGTAGCACAGTCAAAATTCTTAAGTATGGAATAATCAACACATTTACCATACTATTTTTCATACGATGTATCACCATTTAAAATAATAGAAAGAGTCATATTAGTCAAATAGCAAGTAGTCATAACAACTTCACCCTAAAACGATTTAGGCACACTAGAACTCAACATCATACATCTAACCTTATCAAGCAAAGTACGATTCATTCTTTCAGCAACCCCATTCTAATGGGGAGTGTAAGGCACAATTTTATGTCTAGTAGCGCCACACTCATTACACAAATTATCAAAGTCAGCATTGCAGAATTCAAGACCATTATCATTACACAAATATTTTACCTTTTTACTTGTCTGATTCTCCACTTCAACTTTACAATTTTTAAATTTAATGAAAGTTTTACTTTTATCTTTCAATAGATAAACCCAGACACATGTCTTGAGAAATCATCAATAATAATATTTGTTACCATCAAAAGTGGGAATGCTCCCGATACCCTATAAATAAGTATAAATGTATTCTAACAATCTATTTATCTTGTGTGTGCTAGATGAAAACGATATCCTACGATATTTTTCAAGCACACAATAATCACAAAATGGGATGTCAGACACCTGATCCTTACCAAACACACCATTGTCGTTAAGGAACTTAAGTCCCTTAACACTAACATGAGCTAACCTATTGTGCCACTTTTGTGTATGATCAATGTTAATGAAAGAGATAGTGGAATTTAGACCAGTCATCACTTCTGCATGTGTAATATATATGCCATTTCTCATAGTAGCTTTAAAAGCTAGATGTGCACCCTTAGTCATTTTTAACATGCCATTGCCAAGCACACCAACAAAACCCGCTTCCTCCAACTCCTCCGTAGAAATTAAATTTTTATCCATGTGTGGAATGTATCTAACTCACTTCAATGTATGCACAAAGCCACTATCAAATCTAACAGTCACATCACCAATGCTAGTAATGTTATATGCAACACCACCCCATCCAACAACATTTCCATGATTACTTTCATGCAAATGATCAAACCAATATTTATTTAATGTGATGTGAAAAGATGCACCGGAGTTAAGAATCCACTCATCCATATAGAAGTTCATAGATAGGTTAATCTCACTAGGCTCGAAATTAAAAAAAATGTAAACCTCACCAGACTCATCACTCGAGGTTACTATATTTGTCTATCTGATATTCTCATCTATGTTTGTTCTTCTCTTTATAACAGTCACTACTGAAATATTCTATTTTCCCACAACCGTAACATTTCTTTCTTTTTGCCCTTCCATGTGACTTAGAACAACTTCTACTATTCTATTGCTACCACTGTTTTTCCCATATCCACTTCCACTCTCACTCCCATCCCCTGACTAAGGTTTACCCCTCACAAAATGGACTTCACCATTTTTTCTCTCATTTCTTTCAAACTTCAACTATTTCTTCTTACTTTTTAAAGAGTTTATGACAATGTCAGGTATAAAGGTCTCCCTCCTATATTTAATTACATTCTTGACTTCCTTATATGAATCAGGAATCTCATTTAATAAAATTATAGCTTTGTTAATTTTGGGGACCGTTTCACAACAATTTTTAATATATTGCACAAGCTTATTAAAAATATCAAGATTGTTATCCAAATCCCTTAAGGGATCAATTTTAAAGTTGATTTTTTTTTTTCAATGAGATAAATTTTATTTGGAGTGGATTGGATTAAATATAGCTCTTCTAATTTTTTTCAAAGCTTTTTTTGTGGAATCAAATTGTCCAACTTTTTGCAAAACAGGGTTTGATAAATGCAATATGATAGAAGTATAAGCAAGTTCATCAAAATATTTTTTCTGATCCTAATTAACATTAGGACCAAAAGAATTATCAATAGCTTTTGAAACTTTTTGCAGAACTAAAATACCTTTCATTTTCTGTTGCCAAATAGAAAAATCATATTTACCAGTAAAGACACTCAAGTCAAAACGATGTGCAGACATCTCAATAAATAAGAATACACACCAACAAGAACCTTAAGACAATCACGCAGAAAAACCTAAAGGCCTCAATATACAACATTTTAGATTTTTAGGATTTCGTGAGATTCGCGATCTCAGATCAAGGAAATTGTCAAACAGGTAAAATCCAGGTGATAGTTCTAAATAATAATGTACAAAAAACAAAGTATCGCAAATAATTAGTACCGAATCAAAAGTTAACACAAGTCACAATAATGAGCACGTAAATTCTTAGTAACAGGCAATGGTTACCCCAAACCTAATTGCCACCCCACACGATGACCTGTTAGTACTGAAATATAAAAGAGATTAGCCAATTTACCAGAGTGGACCAATCTGATGGTCCGTATTAAATAGGAGATATGCAAAACAAATTAAAAGAATTTCAGCAGCAACAACAACCACATAAGCTGGAAAAACCACGAAAGTTTTGCAAACGTTGAATACGTTCACTATCGAATTGTTGTCCAAGTTGTTTGGACCACCAAAAATATAACTGACCACCACAGAAGGTCATAAATAGGACGAGCATCACAACGTCGCCAGCCACTTACCAGATATCACCGCACACATCTCTACGTGCCGTCTAAAGAAATTTGCAGCAGAAATTCACGTGCCACCCACGCTCTGCATGCACTGCTCAGCCATCTCCATCTTGACGTCAGGAGCCAGAATATAGTATTCGTTCATAATGATGACCTCTGCTTTGGCCGAAAAATGGACAGACAGATTCAGGCAGAATTGTGCTTCTTCTTCTTCGTTAGATTTCTGAGAAATTCATGTTTTGGATTGCTGACATCAATACGTCTCTGTTATGTCCTTTAACCCTTCCAAGAAATGATAAATCTTTAGTCCATTTGTACTAACGATGTGACTGGAAAATCGCGACAACTCTTCAAATTTCCTAATTTATTCTGACAATGTAATTGTTCCTTGCTTTCAAATCCAGTGAATGGATAAATTCTTGCAGCTTTTGATTCTTGAAAGAAGTAAAAAAGTTCTTATTTCGAAACAATTCAATAAATCATGTCCATGCATATTTTTCATTTCTCTCATGCTAATCATTGTATCCCAACAATGTCCAACACTTTGCTCTAACATAAAAGATGCACAATTCACTATTTTCTCATCCGCCACATGTGCATATGCAAACAAGAGTTCCATTGTCCTAAACCAATTCTCTGCTTCAATGGGATCTTTTGCATCCGTAAAGGTAGACAAGTTTAAGCGAAGAAAATGATCGCTGTTATTATCCCTTTCACTTTCTCTTGGTTGTGGGTTTGTGGCTTGTGGAGGTTGACTCATGATTTGTTCTTAATGATGAGATTGGCATTCTACCAACTAAGTTAATTGATCATTGTTTGGTTTGTCCGAGCCATCTAAAATGAACAATCACCATCTTACTTCTTAATATATAAGAGTTTGAACTTAAGTAAGCAATTAAGTTCATTTTACAATCTAAAAGTTTTACGCTGATAGGTATTATAACTGTTGTCGATTTTAATCCCGCAAGTGGACGGATCGTTAACAAGTAATATAATAATAAGTAGAGTGTCGAACCCACGATGACTGAATTTTCTACGTCTTATACTTTAATTAATAATAATTCTAATTCAAGAAAAACACAATCAGTTATTAAATTTAACTCTAACTAAATCTAATTATCTACTAAAATAAGTAATTAGAATTATACACAACTTGGAATTAATCAAATCTTGAAAGGTGCTAGAATCCCGAATTATCCACCATTGTTAACCTACTTTAACTCTCAATTGCTTGTTTATATTCAATTCTTGATTTAAATTGACAATCGGTATTCCCTATATGTTAATTTGCTCTCTCGATAAAAATTAAACAAATTCTCATCTATGACCCATTTATATCTCTATGAAGGACTCAAATAGATAAAGATCGCAACACAAAATTAGAAAACCACCAAAGATTGCACCAAGCATAGACGTATATCTCTGTCTCCTATTGGACTTAATGTCGTTTGTTATTTGAGCTAGACACGTGTAGCACCTCTCAGCATCAACACAAATCCCAAGAACTATATGCTAAATTTTAGGATAATATTTAATTCAATAACAAACAATCAACAAAATTAAGAACTTAGATGTCTAGTTTAAAAATCAATAATCCAATTTTAATCAATAGCCTATCTCGACAGTCAATCGATTCTATACTTATATGTGAATCTAATTATATCTAATTAAATTTCGAACACGTAAGCATGCATTAATTCACAAAGATCATCATATAATGATTTCAAAGAACATAATGACATAGACCATCAATTATAAGACTCTATGTTGTTTATTACCATGTGCTTATTTATACCAAATCTCTCAAAAACAATATAAATCACAAACACGTTTTAATAGTGATCAAGTTTCAAAATGGAATTAATGAATAATAAACAATTAACCCAAAAGTATGAATAAAAACGAGCAATTTATTAGATTAAAGAGTCAACAAGGTTTCATCAAAATTCTATCAATAAAAGTTTATCCTATCATATTCTGATTACAAAAAATACAAGATAAAAAGTGAATACATAACTTGGATAATTTAGAATAAAAGTTGAAACAACCCTTACTCTTGAATCTCTTCAACGATTTTGGATGGCACTATCTTCTTCTTCAAAATTATCCAAAGTTCCAATGATTTCTTGTAATTTTTCTTCCAATAATTTTGATGTCTTTGATGTGGAGTTCCTCCAAAGATTTGTGTTATGTTATGATATAGAACTTCCATTTTCTTCTCTAATAATGTCTATTTATAGAGTCAAGAATAACCCTAAATTCGTGCCTCAATCCGTGTCCAAAAAGGAGTTCAAAAGAAGTCTAAATCAATAAGAAACTAAACAATCTGTTAGGCCGAGAATCTTGGAAAGCATGGGCCAATGGTCCGCGATCGCATGGAAGAAGAAATTGTGCATTTGCTTATAATTTCAATGGCCCGCGATCGCAATGGGTGGCATGGGCCAAATTCTTCATCACTTTGCATCTTAGTCCTCATTTATTTACACGGTAAGTTTCCAATCTTTACTGTATTGCCAATTTAGCCCTCGAAGTTAAACTTTTATTTCAATTATGCCATTATATGTTTTCATCTCAAGCCCTTACACATTTGGGTGCTTGCATGTAGGTCTTCATACTTCTACTTTTATATCAATTTAGTTCTTTTCTCCAATTTTGCTCCAAGCACCACCAAACTCGAGTTTTGACTTACAATAACAAAATCAACACATAATTAAATAAAATTACTCTCAAATGCACTCACAATGGTCCACTTTGACGGTCTAAATAAGTGTAAAATCACACCACCAAACTTGAACTCTTGATCGTCCTCGAACAAGACTAATTATTCACAAACACACAAACGTGCAAACAAAATAAAACAAATCATAACTAAAATAACAAACACTCCATAAGTTAGATAGTTTTCCATTTGCCTCAGTTTTTTTTACTGCTCATAAATCATGAAAAGGTTTTCAAACTATGTTACTTAAAAAAAATTTAAACTTATTCCATGCTCGATGTGTGTGTGTGTGTGTGTGTGTGTGTGTGTGTGTGTGAAGAGTCAATCTGAAACATTATAATGCGTTCAGCTTTTGATATCCTAACCCTTAATGGCCACGTTTTCATTACCCCCTCGTGAGATGCACTCCTCCAAACTTGATATATTCTTTCTAACCCATGGTATTAATTCTAAAGTTGCGCTCAATTCGCTTATTATTTTTTCACTCAAGTTTGGTGGACTTTAGCCAATGATAGCAACTTTTGACGATTCTTTTTGTTTATTGAGTGTTTCGACCAACAAGCTTCCATTAGGCAAGTCAAACCCACTAGTTATCTAAATCTCCAAATTGTAAACAAAAATGCTCAACCTTGCTAGTTTTGCATATTTGTTCTATAGATCTTTTATTTTTATTTTTATCTTATATGTAAAACATCACTTCCTTAAGCTTTCTAGATGACCCTTGTAGAAAGCTTTAGGCCGATGACCCCCAGATTTTACATACCTTTGGGCACCGAGTTTTATCACTTGAATAAAAAAGGCTACAAAGAGAGGTATAAGATAGCACAAGTGCAATGTATTTTTTTAGAGTAAGATATAATATGCGGGGATCAGATTTCTAGCATCCGGTCATCACCTAGCTTTCACTTGTTAACCAAAAACACTGCACACCAATATTCAACATGCACGGAATCAACACAGTCCTACCTAGCTACTTCCACGACTCAACCACATCCAAAATATTCGTTCACTTAGTTTGGTGATTGAATTGTATTTATGGCATTGGTTTAATCTTTCTAGTTCCAACTGGCAACATATTGCCTTCTACAAGTACACCTATCTCGCTAATGACCATCATGACTATTGTGTTCAATAAAGATCTAACTTGGATAAGTAATTTAACATAAAACACAAGTAGCATCCTATTCACAAGTCATGAATTAAAACAATTCCAAATAAATCACGTCATTAATTGGCAAGATTATCCAACAAACACACAAGCATTCAAATTTTATTTATATAAAGCAATAAAACAAAAAGACAGTTGACTCTATGAGTGACACCACCCCCAAACTTAAAGTTACATTGTCCCAATGTTAGCATAAAAATATTCCAAGGAAGGATAAAAATACTCCCCATGTCATATGATGATGCATATTCCTCCATCAGCACTCAGCTCATTTATCCACTTTTAGTCTCTTTTATTTGACCCCCAAATTATCTCTATTAAATCTAAAAAGAGACATGATAAATTTAATTAGTTATGCTAACTTTTGATGACCTTGACCCTTAGTTGCTAAAAAACAATCTAAAAATTCTAATAATTTGAAAAATGTGCCCTAAGCTGTAAAGTGAAAATTAAAATAGAAAAGAAAGGGATAGAAAATTGGGTTGCCTCCCAATAAGCACTTGTTTAAAGTCATTATCTTGACTTTTTGCAACAATCTTTTCATGACACTTTGAATAGGGCTTTTGATGACTTGTTTTGCTTGCATCAATTGACTTTGCACCATTTTTTATTTATCCTCCAATATTTAACTTTGCCCTTCTTATAAAAATATGATTTAATTTTATCACCCTACTCGAACTTAAATATGAAAACATCAACTTCCTCAATGGCCTTGATCACAAAATCAATTTTAGAAGAAAGATGGGAGTCGAATAATTTCTTGATAGGTGCAGCATCATTAAATGTAACTTTTTTGTTCTACTTATTTATGATCAACTTCTCATTCTCTACATGCTCTTCTTCATTAGTTGGTGTTTCTTCGATTTGGACAACCGGTCTATTTTTCAAAATTTTGGGTAGTTGCTCTTCACTTATTGTTGTAATGCTTGACATGTGTTCTATCGGGGTGGTTTTAGTGTTTCTTGGAAAGGTGCCTTGTGGACTCTCTGTCAGAATCTTTATCATCTGCCTAATTTAATTCTCTATGTGATTTTCAGTTTCCTTGATGCTATGATCAAGTGCCCCTTTCCATCATTCTTTACTCTCTTGTGTTATTCGTGTTTGACATTGGAGGTTGTACCAATAGTAATCTGAGTGATTTTGCCAATCCTGATTGTAGGCGTAGAAGTAGGGACAAAAACTTCGTGTGACCGGTGGTTTCCACAAATCTTACAAGAGCAAGTCATCCTCATCAATTACGGTAGGTATATCATATCATGCTATATTAGCCTAGTGCATTGCGATGAAATTTCCATAAAGTATGCCATGTGTGTTGTCCTTATCAATCTCAAGGTCTGTCATTTTGTGTTTTGGTTGATCTCCTAGTTCCTCTTTGTTCCCTAATAGCAATGAAACCAAGAAAAACAAATAGACCAACTAAAAAAAGGAAAAAGAATTAAAGATAATTTTCTCTCTCGATACAAATTAAGCCAAGTCCCATCTATGACCCAACTATATCTCTATGAAGGATTCGAATAAATAAAGAATGCAACACAAAATTAGAAAACCACCAAAGATTGCACCAAGCATATAAGTATATCTCTATCTCCTATCGGACTTAATGTCGTTTGTTATTTGAACTAGACACATGTAGCATCTCTCGGCATCAACACAAATCTCAATAACTATCCTAAAATTGACCAAAATTTAGGATAACATTTAATTCAATAACAAACAATCAACAAAATTAAGAACTTAGATACCTAGGTTAAAAATTAATGATCAAATTTTAATCAATAGCCTTTCTCGATGGTCAATCGATTCTATACTTATATGTGAATCTAATTATATCTAATTACATTTTGAACACATAAGCACGCATTAATTCACAAAGATCATAACATAACGATTTCATAGAGCATAATGACATAAACCATCAATTATACGACTTTATGTAGTTTATTTTATACCGAATCTCTTGAAAGTAATATAAATCACAAACACATTTTAATAGTGATCAATTATCAAAACATAATTAATGAAATAATAAACAATTAACCCTAAAACAAGAATAAAAATGAGCAATTTATTAGATTAAAGAGTCAACAAGGTTTCATCCAAATCCTATCAATAAAAGTTTAGCCTATCATATTTTGATTACAAAAAATACAAGATAAAAATTGAATACATAACCCAGATAATTAAGAATAAAAGTTAAAACAACACTTGATCTTGAATCTCTTCAACGATTTTGGACAACACCGTCTTTTTCTTTAAAAATCATTCAAAGTTCCAATAATTTCTTGTAATTTTTCTACCATGTTAGTTCTCCTACCATGCTTATTTCAAATTCTTTTTTCATTAAGTTTATGAGATTAATAGATTATTTTTCAGAAGTTGAGCCAAAAACAATGTCATCGACGTAAATTTGAGCAATAATTATACCAGTATTTAAGTGTTTGATAAAAAGAGTTTTGTCAACTCCCCTCTCTTGTACCCTTTTTCAATTTGATAAGTAGTTATACGTTCATACCAAGCTCGTGAAGCTTGTTTTAAACCATAAAGAGCTTTTTCAAGGATCTATAAAACTTTTAGGTTGTTCAAGATAAACTTCTTCATTAAGATAGCCATTTAAAAATGTACTTTTTACATCCATTTGAAATAGTTTAAATTTCATTTGGCAAGCAATAACAAGTAAAAGTCTTATAGACTTTAATCTAGCAACATGAGCAAATGTTTCTTCAAAGTTTAATCCTTCGATTTGAGTATATCATTGGGCTACTAAGCGGGCTTTGTTTCTAAGTATAGTTCCATATTCATCAGATTTGTTTTTGTATACCCACTTAGTTCCTATTACATTTACATTATTTGGTCGATGGACTAAATTCCAAACATTATTTCTTTCAAATTGGTTAAGTTTATCTTGCATGGCTAACACCCATGATTCATCTTCTTAAGCCTCTTTCACATTTTTTTTTGTTCAACATGAGAAATATAACACACATGACTTGTCTCATTTGAAGCTTTTCTTCGAGTCACCATACTGTTATCCCAATTCCCGATGGCAGTAGTAGTGGGGTGTGCTTTTTGTATCCAGGTAGGTGGTTGCCTATGGGTGCTCTGATCTTCAAATTTATGTGTACTATCAACTGTAGCATTATTTTGTTGAGTTTGTTCTGTCTGCTTAGTTGCATTAGTTTTGGAAACGTCTCCAGGAATATTCTGACTTTCGTTAGTGTCTTTCCTAACGTTCTGATGTTCGCTTGTTGCCTCAGACTTTTTTGTCAATGTCTGAATGACTTGTTCCTGTGAATACTCAGCAAAATCATTAATATCATCCACTAAAACATCTACTGATTCAATTATGTTTTGAGTACGAATGCTGTAGACCCAGTAAGCCAAACTATTTTTAGAATATTCCAAAAATACCCCTTCATCACTTTTAGGATATAACACTTGCTACCAAAAGTGTGAAAATACTTAAAATTAGGTTTTCGCCTTTCCACATTTCATAAGTTGTTTGAAATGGTAACTCTACTTAAAACATAACAAGCAGTACTGACTGTCCCAACCCACAATTTTATAGGTAATTTTCTACTGTTCAGCATTACCCTGATCATTTCTTGAAGAGTTCTATTTTTTCTTTCAACTACCCCATTCTGTCCTGGTGTCTTAGGGGCTGAATATTCATGAAATATACCATTTTTTTAACACAAGTCAGAAAAACTAGTATTTTCAAATTCTTTGCCATGGTCACTCCTAATTTTTCCAATTTTTTGTCCATGGTTATCCTTTCCAATGGTCAGTTTAGCATATAAAATTTTGAATTTTTCAAATGTGTCAGACATTTCTTTTAAGAAGCTAACCCAGGTATATCTAGAGAAGTCATCAATACACACACGAATGTAGCTTTTTTCGCCATTGCTTTCGACTCGTATAAGTCCCATTAGATCCATATGTATTAATTCAAGGACATTTGAGGTAGCCAGATAGTGGTTATGTTTATGTGATCTACTAGTTTGCTTACCAAGTTGACATGGGCCACATATACCTTCAAGTTTGTCTTTCAATTTTGGTATTCCTCTTACAACATTACTTTGGCTTAATCTTACTAGATCTTTGTAATTGAAGTGTCCCAATCTTTGATGCCATAGTTATGTGGAATCAGTTTTAGCTACAAGACATGAAAGCCTATGATCAAGTAAATAGCATCTATCACTAGCTCTAGTTCATGTCAACAATCAAATATCTTTATTGTTTACAACCATGCATGTTTTTTGGTTAAAAATAACATTAAGATCATCATCACAAATTTGTCCCACACTAATTATATTTTCTTTTAGGCCTTCAACAAGAAGAACATTTGTTAAAGGTGACGAGCCTTTAATTATTATAGATCCAGTCCCAATTATTTTACCTTTTATACCATCACCAAAAGTGACGGTTCGACTCCCAAAATAGTCCTTAAAATCAGACTAGAGTGATTGATTTCCTGTTATATGCCTAGAGCATCCACTGTCGAAATACCAAGAATTAGTTATAAATGCATAGAATGCTAGATCAACCACATAACAGTTGAAGTCATTTTTCTTCAACCATATTTGTCAAATTTTAGTTTAACTTCTTTTATTTGGTAAAAGGTTTCTCAAGTTCATGCTAGTTCTACAAATATTTTTCTTGTGTCCAGGTAGCATGCTTTTGGTCTATCTTACCACATGTTGGACAAGTAGGAGATGAGTGTATGTTACCTTTAGATTCACATTTGGTTATCTTCTCAGCATTTTCTGTAATTCCCGATTCTTTCAATATCTGACCATTGATTACATATTTAGTGGACATCAAAATGTTATCTGGAACATCAGAACCTATTTATGTTATTCCTTTGACAAATGTGATCTTCTTTGCTTCCTTATCTTCTCCATGCTGAGTATATCCTAACCCATGTCTAATATTGGTGGTTCTTCCATAGCTCAGCACCTCATTCAGTCGAGCAGCTCCAATGGTCAATTTTTTATTTGCTTCCCTACTTTGTTTCAATTCTTTTTGCAAATCACACAATTATTTATTTTTATCAGCCAACAATATTTCAAAATGAGTTATTTTATCATTGGAGAAACTTTGTTATTTAGTGGACACAGTAGTTAAAGCCTTTAGGTTGACCCTAATGTCATCAACTCCAACATTCAGTTCTATGTTAGAACGTTCATGAAAAATATAAGATAATTCAGAATAAGAAATAAAGCATGCTGTAAATGAAATATCTTGAGTATTAGAGACTTTCACATCTCCTGATTGATCATCAGTTGATTATTCGTCCTCGCTCCAAGTTACATTCATGGTCTTTCTACCAAATGTTTTATTTTTATTATTAGCACATTCAGAGGCAATGTGACCATATCCTTCACAAGTAAGGCACTAGATACAATTTTCTGTTTTCTTTAGAGGATTTGATGAACTCTGTCTATTTTGGTCAGGATATTTCTTTATATATTCTCCCTGATTTTTTGCTGATTTAAATCTTTGAGATCATTTCAATAATTTGCCAAACTGTTTGGTAACTAATGCAATATCAATATCTAAATCACTTTTATCTTTTTCTTCCTCAACTCGAAATGCTATGCCTGTAGCTTTTTCTTTATTTCTTGTGCCAATGTTTAGTTTATAAGTCATTAATGACCCAACCAACTCTTCAATTTTGATCTCGTCTATGTCATTGCTTTTTTCAATTGCGGTCACCTTGGAGTGAAACCTATCTGGCAAAGACCGTAGGACCTTTTTGACCAATTTTGACTCTAAATATCTTTCTCTAAGGGCGTGTGCTTGATTTGATATGTCACACAGCCGAGCATAAAAATCTTTGAATGCTTCATCGTCTGTCATGCGTAGGTTTTCAAACTATGTGGTGAGCATTTGTAGTTTAGATTATTTCACCTTGGATGTTCCTTCATGTACGATTTTTAGGATATCTCAAGGTTCATTTGCTATTCTACAATTAGATATTAGCCTAAATTGATTAGCATTTACAAAACAAAAAATAGCGTTCAAGGCTTTGCTATTCTAGCTAGCAATATTGAAGTTATCAATTACCCATTTTTCACATGGTTTTTCTATTTCAATAATATTTTCAATGATAGTGGGATGACTGTAACCTCTAATGATAGAATACCATGATTTTTTATCTAGAGCTTGAATGTAAATAGTCATATAGATTTTTCAATAATTATAGTTCATTCCATCCAAGACTGGTGGTCGAAAAGAAGCACTGTCCATACCTAGATTAATAAGATCTCACTTTCTAGAAGTGAACTTGCTCTGATATCAATTGATAGTTTTAAATTTAGATAACAAACAACCTAGAAGGAGAGTTGAATAGGTTGTTACTGATAGTTAATCTACAACTGTAGATATTTTTTTAAAAAGCACAATGTTTATTTTAATGTTCTGATGTTGATGAAAGTTTGTTGAATGTCAAAACATTGCATTGAACGTTTCGTAGTTTTGAGACAGTTAATATGTAAGACGATTAAAATATTGATTAACATTGGATATAGCGTGGTAAACCCATAAGAAAAACATCTACGGGTCCTCATGCCACTGATAAATAAATTCACTATTTTAGAATATGTTACACACGTCTCAACTTTTTGAAATTACAATTTTAGAAATAATCTAAAACTTTATCAGCAATTTACAAAAAATAAAACTTAGTTAAGAAAAACAATAAAACTTTCCTAGTTTATATCTTCTTTAACTAGTCAAGGAACGCAGTCAAGTACATGAGTCTTGATATTGGTCCATTCTACGAGTACCCTGGATTGATTCCAAAAATTAGAATAAGGACCCTGTCCTTATCTTGCCACTGAAATGCCGTTCCCTCTTACAATAGATTTCTTCAACGCCCAGTTTCTCAGAGCCGTTCACAAAAATAGAATTTTTGCTCGGTCTAGGACTTTTGAATATTTATTTGGAACTCACAACTAACAAATAATTTCCTCTTAAATTCTTGAGTATCTTTACTTTCATGGAATACCACCTGTCTTATTTATAGTAAAAGAAATTTATCTAAACTTAATGACTTAGTATTTATCTTATACATAGATAAGACAGAATAATTCTTTAAGTTTAAATAAACTTTATAAAAGATAAGGTGAGATATATCACAAGAATATGAAAATAAATCCAGTTATATATTTTCATTTAAGTAGATAAATATAAGGATAATATTTCAATATCTTATCTACTTAGAAACCTAGTTCAATTAGAATGCTTAACATACAATTTACTCAATCACTTATTTATCTGATAAGAAAAAAGAGTTTTAGAATAACTAAAACTGATAAATAGATTATGATAAGTATAGCATTAAGGTTTCCATACAACTATTAGATAATGATTGAATCCTAATTGTCTCACTTCAATAATTAAGTATGCCAATAAAAACCGGATTATCCAATAGATGAGACAGTAAATCTATTAAACAAAGAATTAGAAAACTCAATGTTATGTAGACAAATGATAAGTACGTACAGTGATAAATAACATTATTCTACCAAATAGTATTAACACTTGCTACGAGAATCTGTGCTTTTGTTGGCATCATTAATTATATATTATTTTAATTAAATTCGTATTGAAGTGAGTTGAGATAATTGAGAGTCAATCTTGTTTGGTAGTTAAATAGAAATCTACAAGCTTTTGAAAAAATATTCTTATCTTAATCCAATTATCAAGTTGAAAACTTAGTTGTTCTATAACTCGTGTTCTTTATTTGATAAATAAGTGATTGAGTTAAATGCATATTGGGCACTCTATATGAACTGAGTTTCTAAGTAGATAAAGTTGTTTGTATATTGAAATATCGTCTCTATCACAATTCTTATCTACTTAAATGAAAGTGTTTAATTAAATGTCTTAGTTAATTATTTTCAAAATTAATTCTTGTGATATTACTTATCCTATTTCTTATGATGAGACTTGTATTTAAACTTAAAGATTTAGTCTATCTTATCACTGAAGAAGATAGATATTAAGTTTCAATAAATTACTCTTGCATATAAATAAGTCATGTGATGAACCAAGAATCTCATGGACTTTGAAACCAAATATTCTCAAGCATTTATGAAAAAATAATTTGTAAGTTGTGCATTCCAAATAAATATTCAAAAGTCCTAGTCCGATCAAAACTCCAGTTTGTTGAAAGACTCTAAAAAACTGAGTAGCGTAGAAATCCAATGCATGAGGGAACGACATTTCGCAGCAAGATAAGGACATGGTCCTAATTTCAATTTGTGTAGACAATCCGGCTACACTCATGGAATGGGCCAAGATCAAGACCGAAGAGCTTGACTATATATATTCATAGACTAGTTAAGAAGATCTAAAATAGTGGGAGTTTTATTGTTCTTGTTAACTGAGTTTTGCTTTTGTAAATTGCTGACAAAGTTTTAGATTAGATTTAAGATTGTAATTTCAAAAAGTTGAGATGTGTGTAACGTGTTAAAAAACAGTGGATTTATTTATCCGTGCCATGGGGCTTGTCGATTTTTCCCTTAGGGGTTTATTTACTGCTTTAATCATCATTGATGTTCTCTATCTCGAACTGCGCAAAACGTTCATTGTAATGTTCTAACATTCAACAAATTTCCAGCAACATCAGAACATTAAATTGAACTTTCAAGTTAACAATTTCTTTTTAAGGTGAAATTGTGTAAACTACAAATGCTCACTACATATTTTGAAAAACTATGCATGAAGGATGATGAAACATTCAAAGATTTCTATGCTCGGTAGTGTGACATATCAAATCAAAAACATGTCCTTGGAGAAAAAAATATTCAGAGTCATAATTAGTCAGAAAGGTCCTGCAGTCTTTACCAAATAGGTTCCAATCTAAAGTAACGGCAATTGAAGAGAGCAAAGATGACAACAATATCAAAATTGAAGAGTTGGCTGAGTCATTAATGACTTATGAACTAAATCTCAGTACAAGAAATAAAGAAAAAGCTATAGGCACAGCATTCCAGGTTGAGGAATAAAAAGATGAATATGGTGAGAGTGATTCAGACATTTATATTTCCATAGTAACAAAACTGTTGGATAAAATCTTGAAACGGGGTCAAAAACTCAAATCAACTAAAAAATAGGGATCATTTAGAAATAAATATCCTAACTAAAATAGACAGAATCAGTCAAATCTTTCAAAGAGAACAAAAAATTCTATCTAGTGTCATACTTGTGAAGGAAATGGTCACGTTGCCTCTAAATGTGCTAATAATAAAAAAGGAACATTTGATAAAAAGGTCATGAATGTAACTTGGAGTGTTAATGAAGAATCAACTGATGATCAATCAAGGGATAGATCAATTTTTAAAACTTAAGATATTTTATTTACAACTTGTTGTATATCTAATTCTGAGTTATCTGATCATAATTATGAATGTTCTAACTGGGAGCCAAATGTTGGAGCCGATTATATAGAATTTAAACAAAGTAGGAAAACAAATGAATAATTGACCGTTGGAGCTACTTGGCTGAACGAGGTGTTGAGCAACGGAAGAACCACCAACATTGGACATGGATTAGGATATATTTAGCATGTGGAAGACAAGAAATCGAAGGAAAACACATGTGTCAAAGGAATGACAAAAATAGATTCTGATGTTCCAAATACTATTCTAATTTCCACTAAATCTATAACCAACAATCAGTTATTGAAAAAATTAGGTGTTGTACAAACTGCTGACACATATAGAAACAAGGTATTTGAAGGTAAATCTAAAGGTAACATACACTTAGAGGTGGCAATGCTCGGCTTGGCCCGTTACCCACCAAGCTTGGCTCGTCCCAAATATTCAAGCTCGTTTCGGCCCACAAGCTCGTGGGCCAAACGAGATGAGTCGAGCTATCTACGAGCTCGATTGGGTTTTTTTTCTTAATTTTGTTTTGAATAATTTTAAAATAAAAAAGAAATAAGGTGTGAGAAATTTTTTCTGTTAAAAATTAAAAATTGAAAACTCTCATCTTTTTTTTTTGGGCTTGGGACTGACTATTTTGAACGTAAGCGGAGTTAAAATTGTACACGAACAAGTAGTTATGTGTACAATTTTTTGTTAAAATAAGACAAAAAAAATATCAAATATGTACACAAATAATACTTACTACAAATTAAGTATTCTATATTCAAATCTTGAAGTTTTTTGGACATCATTCTGTCCGCTTTATCTTGGATCTGAAGTTCGGCATCATCCCAATCCTTCAGACACAATAAGCTTTCTAATATGTCGGCTTTAAGTCTTGACCTGAAATCAGAAAGAACCCTGCCACCTGTACTAAAAGTGGACTCCGATACTGTAGTTGATACCGGATGTGTTAGTAGATCACATGCCATATTTGAAAGAATTAGATATTGACGTTGATTTTGTCTATACCATCGTAGTATATAAAAAAAACATTCTCTCTTCATCATCTAAAATACTAAGTATGTCGTGCGCAAAATATGTAGCTAATTCTAAAGGTGTATCACTAGAACGGGAAATGAAAGAAGTAGAAGAAGAACCACTATCATATTGACCACCCTTATATGAAGTAACGTAACTCCATAAGTCAATATTGTCAAGTGATGATGAAGTATGTGTTGGAACAAGGAGTTGTATGATGTTCCTACTGGCCTTTTCAGCATATACTTCATACATTTGACATAAAGTTTATTCTAAAGTACTACACGTTAGTGATTTCCGTATGTTAATTTTTGTGAAATTGCCATTATGGTTATTTTCTACCCTCTAAGTTAAGCTTGGTTTCCATAATAGATGCTTATAGAAATAACATAGGCAACTCTTCCCAATATTTTCTAAATTTAGCCTCCACCACATATATAATATTAGAAAAAAATAACAAAATCCTTAGACCTATTAAAATTGTTAGCAATATAATAGAAATAATTGAGAACTAGTGGAGTAGTCGGATAATATACATCGGAACATGAATTTGTTGCGTAAAAAAAAAAACTTTCAAAAATTTTCTAATATGAGCACATATTTCTTAGTCATATGTTTGTAAATCATATTATGGGTCGTGTGAGTATCGACCATAATAATATGCAGTAATGCAATCTTCGTATCATTCACAAGATTTTAGCATAAGATATGTTGAATTCCACCTATGGCCAATATCAGTGCAAAAATATTTTTCTTCCAGCCCATTTTTTACGTGTTTTTTCTTGCTGGTGAGACCGTAATATAATTAATAGTATATTTAAATTTTTGTAATTGTATTTCTATGAATTTTAATCCATCTTTCACAATTAAATTAAAAACATGACATACACAACGAATGTGAAATAAAATACCATCAAATTTAGGATTGAAATGTTCAATTAATTTTTAAATACTATAATGTTGCAGTCTGCATTGTTAAAAGTAAAACTACGAATCTTTGTTTTCATAATTAAATTCACGTAACACACCCAATAAAATATGAAACTATTAACTCCATTATGAGGATAGCCAGTTTGTCTAAATGCTATTACTTTTTATGTATTATTTAATTATTATCAATGTAGTGTGCAGTTGTAGCCATATATCTCTTTTCATTATTACTGGTCCATAAGTTTGAAGTAAAAGATAAAATACTGTTATAATTATTAATATCAGTTATAATAGATTCTTTCTATTTATTAAATAAAATAATAGTGTTTTTACGAAGAATATTTCTAGCAATAGCATACCTTGGTTGGAGATATTTTTGGATAAAGTTCGTGAAATGAGGATTGTCCACCAAGCTTAGTGGAAAATCGGTATTTACCACCAATTGCGGCAGTCCTTCACAGTGCATGCTTTCTTGTGAATATACCCAATTGTTTATATTAGGTGTACTAATGGAGCCAGCTCCGGGATATCCAAATTGGAGTTTTCCTTGATTTGATTCCTCCGTGTTTGCACTGACACTTTTTGAAGTGTTTGTTTAGATATGTCGTGCCTATCTCCTTTCGCTACACTAACTTTTCTTTACAGTGTTTATACTATACTTTGTGCTCATGGTCTAGGTCTATTAGTTTACCAGTGGGCACCAACTCAAAATTCTGCCAGTACCGAGCCTTTTGTTTTGTGGCTTTTCGTTTAGTGCTAGAACCGGTGGTTGTATTCGTATGTGTGTCGACATCTTCTTGAATGTCATATAAATCAATTAGATCAGTACTACCTCCAAACTTATAAACAATATCGCGAGGAATTAGAATGTCATTAAGACCATTGAAATCATCATCACTTTGATTGTAGGCCATTTGGAATAAAATAATAAAGAGAAGAGTAGAAGATGTAGTAGAATTGTGGAAAAGTAGTAGAAGAAGTAGAAAATTCAAAGTATAGACTAATATTTAGATAATGAGATTTGAGATAAATAATTATAAACTAATATTGAGAGATAATAAAATTTGCGAATTGTTGTTGAATTGAATATATAATAGATTGAAAGATTGAAGTGTGAAAAAAATAAGTTTTAAAATGGGTATTTATAGGGAAAAAAAATCTGGATTTGAAATTTTTTTTTTGACGTGCAACAATCACTTAAAAAAAGTAACCGTTGGACATGAACCACAAGCCGAACGGCTTGTGGCTCATGTCCAATGCCCATGAGCCCTCCACACGAGCCTCGACGAGGCGGCTCGTTGGGCCAACCCACGAGTAGGATCATCTTTTTGCCAAGCTGAACGAACTTGACCCCTTTTTTTATTTTAGGCTCGGCCCTAGCTCAGGCTCGTCCCGCGATGAGCCTAAGTCCATTATGGACCGAGCTTTGATGGGCAGAATCGGTGATCCCATGAGCTGCTTTGCCCATTTGCCACCTCTATATACACTTATCTTGTTCTTGACCAACGTGTGTTAAGATAGACCAAAATTGTGCTTATCTCTCAAATTATTTACCCAAGTACTTAAAGCACAAGAAAACTATTTGTAGAACAAGTACGAACTTGAGAAACCTCCTACTGAATAAAAGAAGTCGAACTAAAATCTGACAAATGTAGTTAAAGAAAATTAACTTGAACTGTCATATTTTGTACAGGGTTACCATTAGGACATACATATCTCAAACACCTGATGAAATTTGGAAAGGTAGGAAACCTAATCATAAGTATTTTCACACCTTTGATAGTAAGTGTTATATTCTAAATGATCGAGAACAAATAAGAAAGTTGGATCCAAAAATGATAAAAGGGTATTTTTGGGATATTCAAAAAATAGTCGGACTTACTGGGTCTACAACATACATACTCAAAATATAATTGAATCAGTTAATGTTGTGGTGGACTATACTAATGAATTTGCTGAGTATTCACATGGCAAGTAATACAAACTCTGACAAAAAAATATAAGGCAGCAGACAAACATCAACACGTTGGGATAAACATTGACAAAAGTCAAAATGTTCCTAAAGATGTAGCCAAAATTGATGCAACTGAGCAGAAATATCAAACGGAATAGATTAATGTTACAGTTGATATCACACACACTATTGGAGAACAAAGAACTTGAAGGCACACCCACCTACCTGGATACAAAAGTACTCCCCAGATTTATCAAGAAATGTGAATTTTGGATAGATCTAATAGGATTCCTTGGAGATGTTGTGACGGCTAAGGGAATTGAAATAGATCTATCAAAAGTTGAGGCTGTGTCAAATTGGACGGCACCGTCAAATATTGGTGAAATAAGATGTTTTGTGTTTAGTCGGCTATTATCGATGTTTCATAGAAGGATTTTCTAAAATAGCTGGTCCTATGATGCAGTTGACTCAAAAGGGTGTTAAATATGTTTGTTCTGAGAAGTGTGAACAGAGTTTTCAAGAGTTAAAAAACAAGCTAGTATGTGCACTAGTACTAGCTTTACCCGAAGGTTCAGAAGGCTATATAATTTACATAGTTGCATCAAAACTTAGTTTGAGCTATGTGTTGATGCAAAATGGAAAGGTGGTAGCTTATGCTTTGAGACAGTTGAAGCAATATGATTAGAATTACCTGCACATGATCTTGAACTTGCAAAAGTAGTTCACGCCTTGAAAATTTGGCGCCATTACCTTCATGGAAGCAAGTGTGAGATTTATATCGACCATAAAAGTCTCAAGTACTTTTTCACTCAAAATGAGTTGAATATGAGACAACGAAGGTGGTTGGAATTAGTAAATGACTATGACTACTCCATCCTTTACCATCCGGGAAAAGTAAATGTAGTCGCATATGCTCTAAGCAGAAAGAATATGGGTTAGTTGTCAGCACTGCAATCGACACAAGATAATTTGATCAAGGACTTTGAGAGTATGAAAATTGAAGTAGTAGCATTGCCGGTGCCGACATCGACAGTGATAACAAGTCTGATAGTAAAGTCGACACTCAGAGATATAATTGTGACAGCTCAAAAAGATAATCATTTCTTAGAAAACATTAGGACTGAAGTAGGAACTGAAAAGAGAAAAGAGTTTGAAATAGCTAAGGATAAAGCTTTGATGTTCAAATGTCGAATTTGTGTGCCTAAGGATGAAGGTATGTGAAATGATATTTTACTTGAAACTCATTACGCTCCTTACGCCGTACATCAAGGACGAACCAAAATTTATAAAGATTTGCGTAATACATTTTGGTGGAGAAACATGAAAGGAGTTGTAGCTCGTTTTGTGTCAAAATATTTTTTTGTGTTAACAAGTGAAAGTAGAGCATCAGAGGCCGTATGGATATATCGGAGTAGAAATGGAAGAAAATTGCAATGGATTTTGATGTAGATTTTTCTAGATCGGCGAGAAGTTATATGCCATCTAGGTTGTGGTACAGGTGTCAAGATGGGCGGGACGGCCAACCCGCATCGGCCCACCCATCTCGACCCAGAACTACAGGTCTGCCCGTAAACCGAACGGGCCGTTCACGGGTCGAAGATGCTGAATCGCGGGCCGTTCACGGGTTGAAGAGGCCGAACCTCAGGCTGGCCTGTGAACCAGACGGGCCTTTAACCACTGGCATGTTTTGATTTTTTTTAAAAAAAATATAGAAAATTCAAAATGATATTTAAAAATAAAAAATAAAAAAATAAATAGTAGAGAGCCGTTTAAAGTGAAAGATATGACAAATGCGTGCTGTTTTAGTCTTTAAATATATAAAAAAATAAAAATTGAATTAAAAAATTAACAAATGTGAATTTATCATTGTTATTTATTTTTTATTTAATAATTTAACACATTTTTTTGCTATTTATGTAAATATATATATTTTTTGAATTACAATAAGTAACTAAATTTTTTTAGTAATTTCAAATTTTTTTTTATTCATACGAGCCGAACCGGGTCGAATTGCATCATCCCACATGAGCTCGACCCGGATGGGCGAACATGTGGGTCGGGCTAGTGTTCAATTTTTGTGGGTTGGGTTGACCCGGCCCGCAACCCATCGTGGTGCGGGCTTTTTCTAATGCGGGCCGTCACTGGACTTCATCGGAGATGGGCCGAACATGAATTGACACCTCTAGGTTGTGGTAGACCATTTGATAAAATTTGCACATTTTCTTCTCATTCTATTGAACTTTAGTTTGGAGCAATTAGCACATTTGTATGTCAAAGAAATTGTTAGACTTTATGGGATACCAGCATCCATTGTATCAGATAGAGATCCAAGGTTTACCTCAAATTTTTAAAAAAGACTTCAAGGAGCTTTGGGTACCTAATTGAAATTTAGCACAACTTATAACTCTCAAACAGATGGACAATTAGAACGCACCGATGGCAATTAGCACATTTCGATTGGTGCGTTCTGTTTGGAGCAATTAGCGCATCTTGTTTTGTGTCAAAATATTTTTTGTGTCAATAAGTGAAAGCAAAACATCGAAATTTGCTAATTGCTCCAAACAATCATGCATTTTGGATTTGGGTGCTAAATGGGAAAGTATTGGAATTCACTTACAATAATTGTGACACCCCAAAACGTCCTCTACGAGGCCTCGGTGCGTCTTTCCTATTCTTACCTTTTAAAGCTCGAAAGTAAACTAAAATTTTATAGAATTCTAGATATTATTCAAATAATTTACAAATGTGAACTTATCAACTACATGGGCTCTAAAATCAAGGTAATCAACTGTTAGAGGATTTCATTGAAAGTCTAAACCTCTAGTGTACCTAATTGTAACATAAGTTTAATGATCTCTATTTATTATACACTCTGTAAGTTCTAAAACCTAGATTAATTAAATTAAAAATGAATTTTACTCTTAATTAAACAAGCAGTGGATAGAACGTAGTCAGAACTGGCAAGATATAGAGATAACAGTTTTGACTCGCACAGCCGTGTTCGTTTACCTAATCTTGTCTAGTGCAGAAATTAAAGGATTAAATACGAACACAAGATGTAACGTGGTAAACCCCTAAGGGAAACATCCACGGGCCCCTATGCCATGGGTAAAAATAATCCACTAATAATCTTGTTCAAACATACAATGTATCGGTTTTTGTAATTTCGCAAAATTAACAAAATAACAATCAAAAGAAAACAGATCAACTCCCTGTGATACTTCTTCTTCTGACTTGTTGATGAAGTGGAATCAAACCCACCGGTCTTGACTTTATCGCCACTTCTCTATTGTACTTGACCGCAACCACCACTTGGATTAAGAACTCCCGTTCTTAACTTCACGCCAAGTAGCTTGAACAAGATATGGAATTGTTCGTTGAGTACCAATAAGTTCTTGATTCTTCAATGAGTTTGAAGAAAAACTTTTTGCTTTGAAAGTTGAATCAATGAAGCGCCATGTCTTGTTCACCTTGAATGGATTCGGCTAGTTTGAAGCTTATGGAACAAGAACACAAAAAAATATTTTCAAAGCCTTTATTCTTCAATGTCTTGAAGAACTCGCTGCCTTTGAACAACTTAATCAATGAAGCATCGGGTCTTGTTTTCCACCAATGAATTCGACCGGTTTTGCTTAGAGAATACAAGACCAAAAATTATATTTCAAAAGCATTAATCCCTTATAGATTTCTACTCTTACTTATAGTTAAAGTAGTAATCAAATTAGGAATTATTTCTTACCTAAAAAATCTGCAACAAGAATGGTAAGAGAATTAGTAGGAAAGAATATAGAAAGATATTCTTAGATTTGTAGTAGGAAAGAATTTAGGAAACTAAATATTTACTTCCTAAACAAATCTAAAAGAATAAGAAAATATTCTTTAACCTAAAAAATGAGCTGTCAATAATATTCATGAGATCAAAATATATCAAATATAGAAACAGAATAAAATCGCAGCTTTTGCTGATCTGGAAAAATAATCCGCTTATCAAGCCAGTCAGTCAGAACTGGTGTTAATCAGACCAATCAAAAACACAAATGTTGACCTGCTCTTTTATCATTAAAAATCAGTTATATTCATTAAATTAGCCAAGATATAAAAAGTGAAAAATATGACACATATTTTTTCCAACAATCTCCCCCTTTGGCGTTGCTTAATTACAAACACATAACTATTAGATTTTTAATGTAAGTGTGATGTGTGTGAATAAGTAAAGAACCCATGAGTATCAACATACAAGGGTTATGGCTCCCCCTTAGTGTGTAAACGAAGAACTCCTGCAAAGAAGTTAACAACATATGCAAATACCACACACAATAGCCATAACATTTAATATTGCTCCCCCTTAGCAAGATATCATCTAAGTGTAATGATCAAACTACCATAAACCTAAAAATACTACTATTAAAGTTTAACCAACAGAGTGTCCATAGCAAGAAAAACCTAACAACCACAAAAATTAAAAATTACCTACTACTCCCCCTTTTGTAAGAGGAACACCAAAGGAGGAGAAAAAACAAAAGTAAAGCAGTTGTTTGAAGGAAATAAAGTAGAATTTAAGAGTTAAAACTGTCATCCATAGCCAAATAGTTAGAAGGTGAAGAGTTAGAACTGAGAATAGTTAGTGCCGGGAGGATTTGGGCTTCTTTGTACCGGATGCAGATGCATTTGAAGCCCTCCTGCGAGCATGGGTATCTGAAGGAGCATCAGCTGGAAGATCATCAGTGTGAGGTGCAGTGGCTGGGGCAGCAGTTGGCTCAACAACGGGATCAGAAGTCGGAATTTCCATTGGATCTCCAGGATGTGTAGATAATTCTGGAGTAACTATCCAGAATGCAGATTTTATATGCTCATCGCCCAGAAATTCCAGTTTGCCCAACACCCTACGCATGAAAGTAACATCATCAGAAAAACCTTTGGTTAGGGCAAAAATTTGATCTACCTGTGTTCGAACCAGCCGCAACTGAGTTTCTAGTGCATCCAGACGTCTAGAATGGTCCAGTGAGGATAGAAAATGCCTGGGAACTCTGGGAGTGGGATGTAGTGCACTACTCAAATTTGTAAACTCATGAACACCTAGCGATGGAATGTCCTTAGAGAAGCGGTCTGAATCCATTGCAGGCACTTCTTGATGAACAAGAAAGTGATAAATCAGAGCTGGATGCAGTAGCCTGTACTGCTTGGCCTTCTTCGGCCCTTCATAAATAATTCTATCAAAAACTAGTTTAACCCAGTCAACTGGCATCCTCATCCCTAACTTGTATAGCACAACAGCCCTGTCCCCTAAAATGTCCGATCGATGGGTTAACGGATCGATATTGTTGATAAGAATCCGATGAAGAATTTTGTATTTGGGCAATAACCGGGAAGCAGTCAGTTCTCCTGATTCTGGCCAGGTAGAGCCAGTCATTTCTTGCGCAATGCTGTCCTTGGTAAATTCTTCGTCACTTGTGACAGCCACAGTGGTCACCCCAAGCCAGTCCCTGAGGGAGTTAGGACTGAAGGAAACATGTCTTCCCCGGACATAAACCTTCCACCTGAATTCATTGCCAGCCTTCCCCAGATTCTTTGAAACATTGGCCATAAATTCCTCTAGGTAATGTGTCAAGTCTGAACATTTGGGGGTCTGAACTAGGAGTAGGCAGCACTCTGTAGGCACTCCCTGAGGCAGTGATAGGTCTGTTCTGACCAGCAGGCGTGGGCTTCTCAGCAACATCAGCCATTTTACCTTTCCCTTTCTCAGCCCTGGTGGCCCTTTTCGTTGGAGGAGGTGTCGGAGTAGATTCTGAAGATTCATCAAGGGCAACATCAAAATCAGAATCAGATTTTTGAGAGGGGGGCTTACTTGAACCTTCTACGAATGGGAGAGGCTGTTCAAACTCCTCATCACCAGCCCTTTCATCCTCACGAACTTTCTCTTCAATTTCAGCATTATCAGACCCACTGTCACCCGCTGCATTTTCAGACCCACTGTCACTTCCAGATTCATCATCATCATCACCTTCTTCATCTGGGTCTTGAGCACTTAAGGTAACTTTCTTGCTCAGAAAGGTGATTGGGTCGTTAGTTGTTGGACGGGGCTGATTTTTAGAATGGTTGACCGGCAGTTGATATGAAACAATGTCCGTCGATTGGTCAGCCTAAGTTGCAACTGCCGCTGGAGAAGTGTCCGGGTCTGAACTTGAAGGTTCCTGTCTTATTGTACTTCGTCGGAGAGTCCTTTCCGGCGACATTTGTGGCCCCATCGTAGTTTCAGCAGTAGACACGGGAGCAACAGTGTCCTTGGACGAATTTTCTGGATGTTTCTTCGATTTTGGCATTTTAGTCTTCACCATTGTTTGAATTTGAAAAAGAAAACTCAAACACACCTTCGAGATCAAGTATGAGGCGCTTCGGAGTTAGGAATTGAAGATTGAATGCAAGAAGATGAAGAAGAAAACCCTAGATCATGGTTTAAAAAGGGGAAATTATTCAAAATTTCACAAGAAGGGAGGAGTTAATTTTGGACGTGTGTAAAGCAGTTACCAAAAAAAAAGATGGACAGTTATAGGCATAGAGGCATTCCTTAATCAGTTATATCAAATTTGAATTAAACCGCCTAAGATGCTAATTTATGGAAAACAGAAATTTTAAATTAGGAACAAAATACGATTGGATTCCATAAACTACGAATAATTCAGATATTTCTCAGTTAAGACTGATTGTGCTACCAAAATTAGATTGTTGATTGAAATTTCTACGAAAAGACCCACACAAAATAATCACACAAAATAATGAGAATATTTTATGAGATAAAATTGAATCGTTGAAATTCACACAAAATAATGAGAATATTTTATGAGATAAAATTGAATCGTTTATTTATGGACAAATTTCATAGTTCTACAAATTATACAATTTGTCCAAAAAAAATCAAAATCAACTAGAATCTTCCAATCAGATATATGCGCATCATTAGATTCAATTAATTGGTCAGATTTATAACGTGAGTGTGTGATAGGACATACTGGATTAATCAATCATAACCTGTCCCATTAAGCCAAATTGTACTTTGTCAAGAAGATCAGTACTGAGATGTATTTCAAACCAGTCATCATCTGAACATATCTCTTTAAATAAAAAATATGAGCGTGCCAGACAGGAGTACCATAGCAATTTTTTTTTTGAGTACTCAGAGTGTTGACTTTATTTGTATATATATCCTTTTTTTTGTTTTGTCAAAGAACTGAATTTATAAGATCATAGAGTTGATTTTCTCACAGCCATAAAGGTAGCCATTTTCTATATGATTTATGTTCATTATCAAGGACGGCTGCACACATCTATGGTGGTAGCCCTCTCCTCTATGAAATTGTCTGTTTAAGACAATAACATACTGTAGTGCCGAAAGACATGGATATTGACCATAGGTCACAGCAAAGTACGAAACTACTTTAAAGATAACAATCTAGTTAGTAGTAAGGTACAATCAAACAAGTCAATATGTCCTCAAAGTGTGCTTATCTGAGCATATTTTTCTTTAAGTATAATGAGCATACCACACTGATTGGTTAATCCAAGTAAATCTCAAAATTCATAGACCAATCATACAATTATATCATATGCTATTTGCCAAAAAACCCATATCATATGCTATTTGCAAGAAAACCCATTCTTCTCCTCCCTTTTTTGTTTTTTGTAAAAAAAAAACTAATGCATCAAGCAAATGCCCACGGCCTTCCGTAGAGTCTCAAATCTAGCAGAATCTAAGGCTTTGGTGAACAAATCAGCCAACTGATACTCAGTCTGAATATGTTCCAAAGTAATAACTTTTTCTTCGACCAAATTTCTAATAAAGTGATGTCTAATATCAATATGTTTGGTCTTAGAGTGCTGAACAGGATTTTTAGAAATATTGATAGCACTAGTGTTATCACAGAATATAGTAACAGAGTCCTAATCAATACCATAATCACATAGCATTTGTTTCATCCAAAGTAGCTGAGTGCAACAACTACCCGCTGCAATATATTCAGCTTCGACAGTAGATAAGGAAATAGAGTTTTGTTTCTTACTTAACCATGCAATGAGATTGTTACCAATGTAGAAACATCCTCCACTCGTGCTTTTCCTATCATCTATGTTTCCAGCCCAGTCAGCATCAGTGTATCCTACAAGATGAGAGTTAGTATCATTAGTATACCATAAACCATAATCAGAAGTACAGTTAATGTAACGAATAATTCGCTTCACTGCTGCAAGATGTGATTCTTTTGGTTTAGCTTGATAACGTGCACAAACTCCAACACTGAATGATATGTCAGGACGGCTTGCAGTCAGGTACAGCAAACTACCTATCATGCTTCTGTACAAGTTGGAGTCAACCTCCTTTCCCTGGTCATCTCTGGAAATTTTCAGGGACGTGGCCATGGGAGTTCTGACTGACTTTGTTTATTCAAGGCCGAACTTCTTCACCAGATTTTTAGCATACTTGGCCTGTGAGATGAAAATCCCTGATCTAACCCGTTTGATCTGCAAACCTAAAAAGAAATTTAGTTCACCAACCATACTCATTTCAAATACATTTTGCATAAGTGTAGCAAATTCCTTGGATTTTGTTTCTAGTGAAGAACCAAATACAATGTCATCGACGTAGATTTGTGCAACAATTAATCCAGTTTTAAAATGTTTGATGAATAACGTTTTGTCAGCTCCTCCTCGCTTGTATCCCTATTCTAACAAGAACATGGTTAATCGTTCATACCAAGCTCGTGGGACTTGCTTTAGTCCGTACATAGCCTTTTTGAGTCTAAACACATGGTCGGGAGAATAAGGATCAACAAATCCCTTAGGCTGCTCAACATAGACTTCTTCATTAAGAATTCCATTCAGAAAGGCACTTTTGACATCCATTTGGTACAGCTTGAACCTCATTTGACATGCCACTGATAGTAAGAGTCTAATGGATTCTAGCCGAGCCACAGGTGCAAATGTTTCATCAAAATCCACTCCGTCTAGTTGAGTGTATCCTTGTGCAACCAAGCGTGCTTTGTTTCTGACTATGTTACCATGTTCATCTGATTTATTTTTGAATATCCACTTTGTCCCGATCACATTTGTGTCCTTTGGCCGAGGTACAAGATCCCACACTTCATTTCTATCAAATTGAGCTAGCTCTTCATGCATGGCTAGAACCCAATTTTCATCAATAATGGCTTCATTTATATTTTTGGGTTCAATTTGTGAAGTGTAGCAAACATTTCCAAGTTCATTAGCAAGCCTCCTCCGAGTCATCATGCCATCTCTAAAATCTGAGAGAACATTGTCCAATGGGTGTGCTTTCTGAATCCAAGAAGGAGGTTGCCTTCTCATGTCCTGTTCGTTATTTGTATATGGTGCGTTAGAACCTCCAGGAGCAGGGACAGAGACATCAGAACTTGAAGCTGGATGTTTCTTCTGTATAACACTGTCTGGTGCAGGTACATGATGGTCTTGAGTAGGTTGACATCCAACAACCTGTTCTTCCAAAGTCTGAATATTGGGCTCCTGTGAATAAGATGAAAAGTCATCAGTATCATCAATTTTTACATTGATTGATTCAATGATAGTTTGAGTACGCATGTTATAAATTCTGTAAGCACGACTGTTCTCAGAATAATCAATAAACACTCCCTCATCACTTTTTGAATCGAATTTACCAAAGTATTTCCGATCATTTAACACATAGCATTTGCTACCAAAGGTATGGAAATATTTGAGATTCGGTTTTCTTCCTTTCCAGATTTCATAATGAGTTTGAGTGGTTCCTGTTCTCAAAGACACATGATTCAAAATATAACAAGCAGTATTAATAGCTTCAGCCCATAATTTAACAGGGAGCTTCTTACTATTTAGCATAACTCTAGCCATCTCTTGTAGAGACCTATTTTTCCTTTCTACAACACCGTTTTGTTCAGGAGTTTTGGTGCAGAGAATTCATGAAAAATACCATTTTGATCACAGAAAGTAGAGAAAGTAACATTTTCAAACTCTTTCCCATGATCACTTCTAATCCTTAATATTTTTATTCCTTCAAAATGTTTTTTTGTCGTTAATTTTAGGTGCAAAAATTTGAATCTTTCAAAAACATCAGATTTTTCTCTCAAGAAATCTACCCAAGTATATCTAGAGAAATCATCCACGCAAACAAAGATATATTTCTTGCCCCCAATACTTTCAGTTTGAATAGGTCCCATCAAATTCATGTGAAGTAATTCTAAAACATGAGCTGTAGTAAGAAACTTACCTTGCTTGTGAGTGCTTTTGATTTGCTTACCTTTTAGGCACGAACCACACAATCCTTCAGATACCTTTTAGGCACGAACCACACAATCCTTCAGATTTTTCACTAAGCTTAGGAACCCCTTGTATTGCATTCAACTTTGTCAGTCTCAACAGATCACTATAGTTTAAATGTCCCAATCGTTTGTGCCACAACTCAGTTGAGTCAGTCTTTGAAATATGACAAGTAATTTTGGTGTCAAGAAGATAACATTTATCATTGGATCTAGTACCATGAAGAATACAACTACCATCATACTTTAAGACTTTACAGGAATATTTTGAGAACATAACCAAGTGTTTATCATCACAGAGTTGGCCTATATTAATCAGGTTAGCTTTTAAACCTACAACAAAAAGTACTTCTTTTAATGGAGAGAAACCATCAATTAGAATAGTGCCTACACCTTCAATGTTACCATGTGCTCCATCACCAAAAGTAACCAGACCACCTTCATGACTTTTGTAGTTAGTTAGATAAGATCGATTACCAGTCATATGTCTAGAACAACCACTGTCAAAATACTAAGAGTTAGGAATAAATGATCTATAGGAAACATCAACCATATAACAATTTAAATCACCCTTTTTGACCCAAATTTGTCTTACTTTAGTGTTGCTAAGGTGTCTCATTTATCTATTAGCCAAGTTTTTACTAAACAAACAGTGAAAGAAGTCGTGTCCTAAATTACTACAGATGCAACATTTTACAAAGTACTTTGATTTACCTCTCTGTATTGGTTGTATACCTGATGGTCGTGACTGTTTTTGAGTCTTGGCATTGGTCAGAACTTGCATAGGCAGGTCAGCCTTAGTTCTGATGGTGATGGGAGCAGTTTTGTCTGAAAATACAGCAGACTTTGTTTCTTTGATGAAGTTGATCTGATTCCCAACTTTTCTTTCACGTTTTCCAACATATCCCAAACCTTCTTTGTCGTTTGGAGTTTTTCCATAGCTTAGGGTTTCACTTAAGCGAGAGGCTCCAATTGTTAATTGCTTGATCATTTCTTTTGAGACTTTTAATTCATCTAGAAGATTAGCAATTTGATCATCCTTCTCTTTTAAGATGTTGGCAAGAGTATTATTTTGAGAATCTCAATTTCAGCCTTGTCATCTTCCAAAAATTCTATCATGACTTGAGTGGACAAGTTTTTCTCCTGTTCATCTTGTAATTTTTTATTCATGCTGCTGCAGTTATGACAGACACGAACTGGTTATTCAGAAGTTGTCGCCAAGAAGTCAGAACCTGCAATCAAGTTTTGCACGGAATCAGTACGAGAGGTTAAGTTCACAGTTAAGGACGTTACCTGATCAACAGTCGTTTTGTCATCCTCGTCCTCATCTGAATCTTTTTCATCATCTTCACTCCAAGTGATATTCATGGCCTTCTTAGTATGAGATTTCTTTAAAGTATTTGCACATTCAGAGGCTATGTGACCAAAACCCTCACACTCATGGCATTGAATTCGATTGTCAGATCTATTCATAGAGGTAGTGGGATTTTGTTTAGTGTTGGTCGAAAATCTCTTCTTTTGTTGGAGAGAGGTATTCAAGTTCTTTCCCTTTTGATTTTCTTTTAGAAATTTTTTGAATTGTTTGGTGAGCATGGCCATGTTTTCATGTGTTTCGCTCTCCTCACGATCAACCTCGTCTTCATGGTTGTTAATTTTGAAGGCAATACTGGATCCCTTTTCTTTCTTTCTCCTTTGTAAATGTAGCTCATATGTCATCAATGATCCCACAAATTCTTCAACTTTCGTATTCTCAATCTCCTTACTTTCTTCAATTGCAGTTACTTTAGAATGAAAACGATCAGGCAATGATCTGAGAATTTTCTTTACAATTTTGCTCTCCGAATATTTCTTTCCCAAGGTATAAGCAGTATTGGTGATGTCACTGAGTTTTGCATAGAAGTCCTTGAATTGTTCATCGTCTCTCATGGTTAGTTGTTCAAACTCTAGAGTAAGAATTTGAAGCTTGGATGACTTGACCATATTGGTTCCTTCGTAAGCAATTTGTAAGATGTCCCAAGCATCTTTTGCAACCTGACAAGTAGAGATTAAACGAAATTGATTAGAGTCTACAAAAGAAAATATGGCAATTAAAGCTTTGGAATTCCAATTAGTATAATTAAAATCAGTTGTAGCCCACTCGTCTGCCTTTTTCTCTCTTTCTACACCATTTTCAGTAATGGTGGGAGTTTTATAGCCTTGGACAATTGAGTGCCAAGCTTTTTCATCAAGGGATTGGATATACATTTGAATTCTAATTTTCCAATAGGCATAATTAGTACCATCTAAAACAGGTGGTCTAAATGGAGCTCCGTCCATAACTAGGTTTATATGGATCGTACTTAAAAAGTGTACCTGCTCTGATACCAATTGCAAGTTCTAAAACCTAGATTAATTAAATTAAAAATGAATTTTAATCTTAATTAAACAAGCAGTTGACAGAACGTAGTCAGAACTGGCAAGATATAGAGATAACAGTTCTGACTCGCACAGCCGTGTTCGTTTACCTAATCTTGCATAGTGCGAAAATTAAAGGATTAAATACGAACACAAGATGTAACGTGGTAAACCCCTAAGGGAAACATCCACGGGCCCCCATGCCATGGGTAAAAACAATCCACTAATAATCTTGTTCAAAAATTCAATAGTATCAGTTTTTGTAATTTCGCAAAATTAACAAAATAACAATCAAAAGAAAACAGATCAACTCCCTATGATACTTCTTCTTCTGACTTGTTGATGAAGTGGAATCAAACCCACCGGTCTTATTAAAGTAGTAATTAAGTAGATCAAAATAACAATCAAAAGAAAACAGATCAACTCCCTAGTTAAAGTAGTAATTAAATTAGGAATTATTTCTTACCTAAAAAATCTGCAACAAGAATGGTAAGAGAATTAGTAGGAAAGAATATAGAAAGATATTCTTAGATTTGTAGTAGGAAAGAATTTAGGAAACTAAATATTTCCTTCTTAAATAAATCTAAAAGAATAAGAAAATATTATTTAACCTACAAAATGAGTTGTCAATAATATTCATGAGATCAGAATATATCAAATATAGAAACAGAATAAAATCGCAGCTTTTGCTGATCTAGAAGAATAATCCACTTATCAAGCCAGTCAGTCAGAACTGGCGTTAATCAGACCAATCAAAAACACAAATGTTGACCTGCTCTTTTATCATTAAAAATCAGTTATATTCATTAAGTTAGCCAAGATATAAAAAGTGAAAAATATGACACATATTTTTTCCAACACACTCAAATGAGCAGCCCAAAGGTCATAAAAGCTTATGAATTTTTAACAGAATAATCATAACTCATCCATCAAACACATACTAAAATTTCACAATTTTAGGAAATGGTTAAGGTTATCATAAGGGAATCAAAGTATACAAGAAACATAAGCTAGACAGCTTTCAGACTCATTTTAAATCCCAAATTTTTCCTATCATAAGGCCTTGAAAAATTCTAATATTTTTAGGGATAAAACATAACATAACATATCAACTCATATCCAAAATTCAGAATTTAATAAAATATGTAAGGTCTCCAAATCAACTTCTAAAACATGGAAGGCAGATTCCCGAGTAGAACTATCCATCGTCACCAAACCTTTCATATCTTCCTCTACAGATATCCGAACAAGGTGATTCCAAGTTTAAAAGGACTGCAATTGAGAGTACATAAATCCCACCAAATTTCGTCTCAAAAACCGAAGTATACCATTCAGTACTTCCATCTGAAACTGGACTTGCAATCTGGAATTTTTGGACAGTTACATCACGGTCAACATTATACTTTTTAAACACCCTCTAACATTCATCAAGTTCAAAATATCATTTCATAGGGTTCCAAATAAGTTCATGCCACATTAAAGATTAACAATCATATCAAAAAAAATCTTATAACGTATAAAATTTAGAAATCATAACAATATAACGAAATTGCCATTTATTCGTCCTTTTGACCGAAATTTCTTTTTCCCATGACTCAATCCTTTCATCATCAAGCCTTCATCCAACCCTGCAATCAATATAAGAATGGGAGAAAGGGTGAGTTTGGGAAAAACTCAATAGGAATATCATCATTTATAAATATGCAAATCCCAATTTATATATTGAAATTTAAATGTAAGTAAATCATGCTAACATTCATATTCCAGCGAGCTCAAAGGGTCGAAACCCTAAATTCATTCATAGGTTTAATCCCGAAGGATTTAAAACCATAAACATTCTTTCTTAGGTTTAATCCTAAAGGATTTAAAAATATAAACATTTTTCAATTTCATCCAAAGTAGGAGAAACATCAATTTTTGTTCAATCCAAAAGAACAAACTATATTCGTATCTGGAAGGCCATAAACATTTAAATCACTTGGCATAGTATACATGTAACTACAATACATAAAAGGGATTTTATTCAACTTTGCATATAGATATTTCCTACCTTGCTTCTTGAAAAAGAATGAAAAACCTTTGAAAAATATTTCTTCTTTCCTCATTCTTCTTATCTTTTCTTCCCTTTTATTTCTTTGTAAAAATGTCTTAAGTGTGTAAGGGAAAGGGAAAAAGGGGAGGGGGCCGAAAATTTAGAGGGGGAGGGAAGGGAATTGGAAAATTTTAAGGATTTTATCTTCTTTCCATTATTGTGCATACATATCAAGAAACTTACCTATTTGGGTTTTGGTAAAGTTTTGATATGGTAAAAATACCATAATTTAAAATATCTTACTATTCTTTTCCTTTTTAGAAAATAAATATAATTAATTAATTAAATCTCATAAATCGTTGGATATTTTGTCCAGTGGATTCGGGTCATTTATTATTATTTGACCCCGTTTGGACTTTGGACGGACATGTGGCCACAATTATTTGCTAAGAATTTTATTTAGCCCAAAATAAAATTCTAAATTTTTTGGAGTGTTACATCCTTTACTCCTTATAAAAATTTCGTACTCGAAATTTACCTTATGAAGGAAACAACGAGTGGCACTTGGTTTTGATCTCTTCTTCTTTCTCCCAAGTGGCCTCGTCCACTCCATGATTTCGCCATTGAACTTTGGCTAATGGCACTTCTTGATTTCTCAAAACATGAACTTTTTTGTCTGAAATATAGATTGGAGTCTCCTCATAGGTTAGATCCTTTGGCATTTCCAAAGACTGATAGTCTACCATGTGTCCGGGGTCATGAACATATTTTCTAATCATGGACACATGGAAGACATTATGCACCGTTGAGAGTTCTGGAGGCAAAGCTAGACGGTAAGTGACGTTACCAATTCTCTCAAGTATTTCAAAAGGTCTGATGAACCTAAGTCTTAACTTTCATTTCTTACCGAAAGGAGAACGCCTTTCATCAGTGCAACCTTAAGGGAAACCTTTTCGCCAATTTTGAATTCTAAAACTTTCCTTCTTTTATATGCATAGCTTTTCTGTCGGTCCTGGGTAGATTTTATTCTAGCTCTTATTGTATCGATAGCTTGAACTGTTTATTCAATGATTTCAGGGCCTAACACTCTCTTTTCTCCAACTTCATCCCAATGTACTGGAGATCTATATTTTCTTCCATACAGTGCCTCGTAAGGAGCCATCCCTATCATAGCTTAAAAACTGTTGTTGTAAGAAAACTCCACTAATGGCAAGTGGGACTCCCAGTTGCCACCTAAGTCCAAAACACATGCCCGAAGCATGTCTTCTAAAATTTGAATAGTTTGTTCGTACTGTCTATCTGTCTGAAGATGATATGCAGGACTAAAATTAAGCTTGGTGCCTAAGGTTGTCTACAAACTCTTTCAAAATTTTGATGTAAACTTCGGATCTCTATCTGGCATTATTGATAAGGAGGTTCCGTGCTATATGACAACCTCTCTAAGGTATAGTTGCACTAATTGATCCATGTTGAAAGTCATCTTTACTGGTAAGAAATGGGCCGACTTGATCAATCGGTCAACTATTACCCAAATGGCAATGTGACCTCTTGTTGAGTTTGGAAAACCTACTACAAAGTCCATATTTATGTGTTCCCACTTCCATTCTGGTATTTCTAACGGATTCAACGGCTCTGATGGCCTTTGATGTTCTGCTTTGACTTGTTGACAGACTAAACATTTTTCCACAAACAACTTTATACCTCTCTTCATGTTTCTTTACCAAAAGGTGTCTCGGAGGTCACGATACATCTTCGTTTATCTAGGATGTGCTGTGTAAGGGGTTGAGTGAGCTCTCACCAAAATTTCTTTTATCAATTTCTCATCCTTGGGTACACATAATCTTCATTTGAACATGAGTGCACCTTCTGTATTCAAACTAAAATCGTTACGTTTATCTGTACCAACTTCGGCCTTGATCTTTTGTAGAAAAGTGTCCTTATCTTGTGCTTCTTGAATTCGATCTCTAAGAGTGGGTTGAATAATCAAGGACATTATTCTTGTAGTATCTTTACTCGATGGTGCCAAAACTTCCAGTTGTAGTCTCTCAAAGTCCCTTACTAGTTGTTCATGTACTGTGATTATTGATATCAACTGCCCTACTGTCTTTCTGCTTAAGGCATCAGCCACGATGTTGGATTTACCTGGGTGATGATGGATTGCACAGTCATAGTCCTTCACTAACTCTAACCATCTTCGTTGTCTCATATTCAACTCTTTCTGGGTGAAGAAATACTTGAGAATTTTATGGTCCGTATAAATGTCACACTTGCTACCATACAGATAGTGATGCCATATCTTTAAGGCGTGAACTACTACTGCCAATTCTAGGTCGTGCGTTGGATAATTTTGTTCATACGACTTTAGTTGTCTCGAAGCATAGGCGATAACTCTCCCATGTTGCATAAGCACACATCCCAAACCTAGCTTGGATGCATCAATGTAAATGATAAATCCTTTTGATCCTTCTGGTACTGCCAGTACTGGGGTTGTGACTAAACGTTGCTTAAGTTCTTGGAAACTTTGTTCACATTTGTCATCCCACTGAAACTTTACTCATTTCGTGGTTAACTGAGTTAGCGATCTAGCAATTTTAGAGAAACCCTTCATCAATCTTTGGTAATAACTGGCTAACCCTAAGAAACTGTGTACTTCTCCAGCATTGGTTGGTCTGTTCCAATCTGTTATTGCTTCCAATTTGTCATGGTCGACTTCAATCCCTTGGGCCGTAACTACGTGCCCAAGAAAACCCACTCGATCTAGCCAAAATTTGTACTTCTTGAATTTGGCATACAAGTTCTCTTTTCTTAATATCTCCAACACTATTCTGAGATGTTCTTCATGTTGTTCACTATTCTCAGAGTATACCAAGATGTCATCAATGAAGACTATGACGAACTTGTCCAAGAATTCATGAAACACTCTGTTCATTAGGTCCATAAACACTGATGGTACATTGGTTAGGCCGAAAGGCATCACCACAAACTCATAATAAAAAGCTATTTTTGGTATATCGCTGGCCTTAATATTCAATTGATGGTACCCAAATCTCAAGTCAATCTTAGAGAAAACCTTTGATCCTCTCAGTTGATCAAACAAATCTTCAATCCTTGGAAGAGGGTACTTATTCTTTATTGTCAATTGATTTAATTCTCAATAGTCAATGCACATTCTCATCGATCCATCATTCTTCTTCACAAAAAGAACTAGTGCACCCCACGGTGACACACTTGGTCGGATAAAGTCTATATCCAACAATTCTTGAAGTTGAGACTTTAGTTCTTGTAATTCCTTTAGTGCCATTCTATAAGGTGCTTTAGACATCGGTGCCACTCCAGGAACTAAGTCAATCGTGAACTCCAGTTGCATGTCTGGTAGAATACCTGGTAGATCTTCAGGAAACACGTCGAAAAATTCCCTTATCACCCCTACGTCATCAATAGTTACCTTTGGTTGAGATTTACCTGAAGCACTGAAAGATTTTACTTTACTTGACATTTTCGTCCCTAAGAAACAAAACTTATCTTCTCCTGGTGTCTGAAGTACTACTTCCTTTTCATGGCATTGGATCAACGCGTGGTTACGTCCTAACCAATCCATGCCTAGGATTACATCAGAGTCTCTCATTTCTAGGATGTACAAATCTGCTTCTAGTACTTTTCCTCCAATTTCTATCTTAACTGACTTAGCTAGTTGATTCGTAAAAAGTGACTCGTCTGAAGGGATGCTAACCTCTAGTGTACTAGTCGATTTATCACATGCAAGTCTAGCCTTAGTGATAAAAGATGCAGAGATGAAAGAATGCATTGCTCTAGAATCAAAAAGCACGTAAGTAGGAAAATGTGACAACAGAAGGGTACCTGCTATCACGTTAGGATTCTCGTATGCTTCTTGTTGGGTAAGAGCAAACACTCGTCCCTTTCCATTCTTATTCTTGTTTCTGTCTTCCTCTTTCTCTTTCATATTTCTTCTTTTGGATGGTTCTGGACAATTCATGATCATGTGGCCTAGTTTTCCAAATCAGTAAAATATGTTTCTCCCAAACAAACACTCTCCTAGGTGAGTCTTGTTACATTTTGGGTAGGGTGGAGTGGAGGCTCCTGGCTTGACGTTATTAGATTCGGTATTCAGCTTTTTTTCTTGCCATTTTCTTTTTCCTTTTTCCTTTTTCCTTTTTCCTTTTTCCTTTGTCCTGTCTACTCCATTTTCTCTTCCTTGTAAAATCCTTATTTTGAGGGGCAGGCTGATCTACACTGGCTTTGCAGTATTGAATTATCTTGGCCCGAGCTAGCATCTTCCTATAAGAGATGAAGCTATGGGACAAGAGAATTAAGCTCATATATGTACTCAATCTTTGCTCAAACCTTTTGATCTTCTTAGCTTCAGTATCAACAAGGTGAGGTGCATACTTAGATAATTGTTCAAATTTCCACTCATATTCTGGTAGTGACATGCTGCCTTTCCTTAACTGTAAGAATTTAGTTTCTTTGTTATCCCTCAGTGCCTGCAGAAAGTATTTCTCCATCAGTTCCTCCTTGAATTGACTCCAAGTTAGAGCATCTTGCTCTGACTCACTCCTAGTGTGGGACATAAATTTCCACCAGTGACTAGCATCACCAGTGAACATGAATTCTGCACTTAACTTTTTGTGCATCAGTACTTGTCAGCAATTGGAAGACGCGTTCCAACTTACGCAGCCACTTCTCTACTGCTAGTGGTCCTGAAGACCCATCAAATGTAGGGAGTTTGTGCCTACGAAATTGTTCTATCATAGCGGCATGGTTGACAACAGTTGAAGTTGAAGATTGGGTAGGAGGTGGAAGAGGAAGAGCCTGAATTTATCTGGCCAAGTCCTATACTGCTCTTAGTAGATCTCTGATCAGGTTGTTCTGAGTTGAAGGTGCCATTTCCTTTAGATAAAATAAAGGTTGTCCATCAGGAATCAATAAAACCACTATCTCAAATGACATTAGGAAAGTTGGAATTTTTTTATTATTAGAATAATCTTCAACAAAATGTTGAAATACTGCAATTGTTTGGAAGGAAAATAACAATATGAAAAGTAGCAAGAGCAAAGATTACAACTGCAAATCTAGAAAGTGCTCTCAATGAAAGTCTGAATGAAAATAACATAATGGAAAATAGGTAAATGATGCCTAATCTGAATCTTGTTCAAGATTGGGCGTTGGTTGATTGACAAAGGTCTCTGATCCTGTATCTAAGTTTTCTTCGTTATTTGGAAATTTCCAATTTATATAATCTTCGTGACAGTGATTTAGGGTATAGCAATATGTCTCGATATCGATATGGTTTTCAACATTTCATTCTTGATAAAATTTCCCATCTCTACTGCAGATGGGGTAAATGTACGCAAAAGGTGATCGATAGCTTCAATGTTACTAATTCTATTCTCATGTCTCGTCGCATTTCGCCACAATTGAAGGAATTTCGCAGCGTGTTGAGGCATGTGCATGTAATAATCGAACTTCTCATAGACTCGTAGTGCTAAGGCTTTTGGTCTTAGGTGACGCAGTAAACCTGTAGACTTTTTGGCGGTATGTCTCACCTTAGCCATCTTATCCTAAGTTCAGTCCAACCTAAATCCCACGAAATTTAGAAAACTTTATATCAAAATAAATAGCATTCTATTATTTGCAAAAATCATAACTTTATGAAATTCAACTTTGCAAAATTCAATGCTACAAAACTTTGAAATAGTTCTTTCATGTCCTAATTAAAATCATATCTGAGGGTTTGAGTATGGTAGCCATCAGATGAAGTAGGATAGCCATGGAGAAATCTTTACATTTAAAATTTTTTTTATTATCGATAGAATACAAATTTTAATGTAATCATGTAACACATTTCAGTGATACAAGTAATCATCATACACTTAAATAAATACACATTAGGAGAAAAAGAATTTTTTTTTTTGGGTTGATGAACAATGTTCGCTCGAGCCGACAGAGAGGTAATTCTGTTCGCTTGAGCGGACAGAGACCCACTCGAGGGCAAATTTTTTTTTATTCGTTGTTTATAGGTTCATAAACTCTTCTTAGTTTACAGAACCGATTTAAAACTCTGGGCTCTGATATCAAGCTGTGACGCCCCAAAACCTCCTCTATGAGGCCTCGGTGCGTCTTTCCTATTCTTACCTTTTAAAGCCCGAAAGTAAACTAAAATTTTGCGGAATTCTAGATATTATTCAAATAATTTACAAATGTGAACTTATCAACTACATGGGCTCTAAAATCGAGGTTATCAACCCTTAGAGGATTTCATTGAAAGTCTAAACCTCTAGTGTACCTAATTGTAACATAAGTTTAATGGCCTTTATTTCTTATACACTCAAATGAGCAACCCAAAGGTCATAAAAGCTTATGAAGTTTTAACCAAATAATCATAACTCATCCATAAACACATACTTAAATTTCACAATCTCAGGAAATGGTTAAGGTTATCAAAAGGGAATCAAAGTATACAAGAAACATAAGCTAGACAGCTTTCAGACTCATTTTAAATCCTAACTTTTCCCTATCAAAAGGCTTTGAAAAATTCTAATATTTTTAGAGATAAAACATAACATAACATATCAACTCATATCCAAAATTTAGAATTTAATAAAATATGCAAGGTCTCCAAATCAACTTCTAAATCATAGAAGGCAGATTCTCGAGTAGAACTGTCAATCGTCACCAAAACTTGCATATCTTTCTCTACAAAATTCAGAAATCATAACAATATAACGAAATTTCCATTTATTCGTCTTCTTGACCGAAATCTATTTTTTCCCATGGCTCAATCCCTTCATTATCAAGCCTTCATCCAACTCTACAATCAATCTAAGAATGGAAAAAAGGGTGAGTTTGGGGAAAACTCAATAGGAATATCATCATTTATAAATATGCAAATCCCAATTTATATATTGCAATTTAAATGTAAGTAAACCGTACTAACATTCATATAGCATAGTATACATGTAACTACAATACATAAAAGGAATTTAATTCAACTTTGCATATAGATATTTCCTACCTTGCTTCTTGAAAAAGAATAAAAAACTTTTGAAAAATATTTCTTTTTTCCTCATTCTTCTTCTCTTCTCTTCCATTTTTTTTCTTTGTAAAAATATCTTAAGTGTGTAAGGGAAAGGGAAAAAGGGGAGGGGGACGAAAATTTAGAGGGGAGGGAAGGGAATTGGACAATTTAGAGGATTTTATCTTCTTTCTATCGTTGTGCATGCATAGTAAGAAACTTACCTATTTGGGTTTTGGTAATGTTTTGATATGATAAAAATACCATAATTTAAAATATCTTACCATTCTTTCCCTTTTTAGAAAATAAATATAATTAATTAATTAATTAAATCTCATAAATCGTTGGATAATTTTGTCTAGTGGATTCGGGTCGTTTATTATTATTGGACTCTGTTTAGACTTTGGACGGATATGTGGCCACAATTATTTGCTAAGAATTTTATTTTGCCCAAAATAAAATTCTAAATTTTTTGGGGTGTTACATCAATAGCTTCCAAGCTACCATCGGCATGACACTATATGGTCGTCGATGTTGTTTACCAATTTAATGGGATGAGGTTGGCGAAAGAACAATTTAGGACCAGAGTTGGTTGAGAAAATAGTAGAGGCAATAGACAAGATCATGTTCAGAATCAAGACAATGCAAGATTGTCAGAAAAGTTATGCCGATCAAAGAAGAAATGAATTAGAATTCGAGGTCAACGAAAACATTTTTCTAAAGGTGGCTTCTAGAGGTGTCAATCCGGGTCAAGCAGGTCGGGTCGACCCTCCTTTGATGAATCCCGGTGATGGCCCGCATTAGAAAAAGCCCGTACTATTGCGGGTTTCGAGCTGGGTCATTCTAGCCCACAAAAATTGAACACTAGCTTGGCCCACCCGTCGACCCATTCGGGTCGAGCCCATGTGGGCCGCGATTTGGCCCATATGAATAAAATAAGTTAAATTAATAAATAAAAAATAAATAACAAAGATAAATTCACATTTGTTGATTTTTTAATTCAATTTCTATTATTTATATATATATTTAAAGACTAAAATAACACGCATTTGTCACATCTTTCACTTTAAACGGCTCTCTGCCATTTGTTTTTTTTATTTTTTATTTTTAAATATCATTTCAAATATAAAATTTTGAATTTTCTGTGTTTTCTTTAAAAAAAAAATCAAAACAGGCTAGCGGTTAAAGGCTGAACCTCCCGGGTTGTGAACAGCCCACCCGGTTCACGGGTCGGCCCGCAGTTCGGCCTCCTTAGCCCGTGAATGGCTCGTAGTTCAACCTCCTCGGCCTGTGAATGCCCTGTCCGGTTCACGGGCTGGCCAGCGGTTCTGGGTCGAGGCGGGTGGGCCGATGCGTTCGGCCGGCCGGCCCGTCTTGACACATCTAGTGGCTTCTATGAAAGGAATACTACGTTTTTGTAAGAAAGAAAAACTAGAACTAAGTTTCATCGGTCCATTTGAGATTCTTGAAAAATTTGAAAATGTGGCATATCGTTTGGCATTTTCCCTCGAGCTCTCAGCGGTGCATGACGTTTTCCACATTTCAACGTTTTCAGCTTTTAATCGCACGTAAATAAATTTTTTACTTTTGGCGTTGCCACGAACCTCCTATAACATTTTGAATATTTTGTCACGTTAAATGATGCACACGTTTGCTTTAAATTTTCATCTATTTTGTTTTGTTTCCTTTAAATCACCATTTGAACTCATGTTTTACCTAAAAAAAAAAGATTAAATCCACATGCAATTAAGTAAAAACGCTCTTAAGATCACTCACAATTGTCCACGTTTGGTGGTTGAGATAAGTGCAAAACCGCACTTATCAGATTTCTTAATTATATATGACCAATAATTCTCGACCCCCTGGAGTCTAAACTAAATTTCTATCTTTTCTTTGTAAACACTAACAAATAAATATATTTTCTCTTGACAAAAAATCACATAGCATGAGTCATGTCCATCACTTTAATGTATAACTAATTAAGGTCATGTTCGGTAGAGATTTTTACCAAAAAAATCCATTTTTTGCCTACATTTTTTTACTTTTCAACCTTTTTTACACTACAAAAAAAATTTGAAAAATCAAAAAGTAACCAAAAAAACCTATTTTTTCTCCAAAAAAACTCTACCGAACAAGCCCTAAGTCTAAAGTAATACGCTAATGTTGTCTAATTTTAGGTCTCATTGCAGGAAATAGGAAAAATTGTAGTGTTGGTTTTTAACTAATAGCTCTAGTGTAGTTCTAAATTGGTCACTATCTAACTTATAGTAAAAGATTGTAAATTACTAAATTTAGCTCACTGCTTAACTTTTTGTCCTTCTCCATTTTTTTGATTTTCATTCATTTTCTTGAATTTCATGTTTTAATGTATTTTTGAAAATTCAAAACTTGCGGAAAGGATCAAATGGTCTGTAAACATAGACATGTAGATACCAATAGATACAAACTGTAAATAAACAAGTAAAAAAATTCAAACTTAAAGCCTTACTATATGTATGAGTTGTACTCCAAGTATTTTACTATGCCTCAACCTCCATTTGATTCTGTCAAATGCATGCTCAAAGCTTCCTGCTAACTGATGCTAGACAATATCCAGAGGAATCCGTACAGAATAAAATATATGGAAGAGAATGATTTAAAACATAGTTTTATTTCACACTCAAGGCTTTAAGAGATAAACTCTTAAGCTTATTTACTTACAAGATTTGATCCAAAGGATCTACAGTCTATGGCTGAATTAGCCAAGTTACATTGAAAGTTTTTACAAAATTTCAGAAAGGAAAATGATGCTGGGAAGACTGATGATCCTTTCTTCTGAGGTGTCTGATTTTATAGCCGAGGCAAAAGATGCTTCTTTCTTCTGATTGGTACGTCTGTTTACTTTTCTTTTTGGAAAAGCAAAGGTGTTGTATGCCATTTGGAAAAGCAAAAGATGCTGTTTTCCATTCCAAGAAAATTATTGTCCTTTGGAATTTTTTGGGGTCCACTGTCTTTATTGCTGGCACTCATTTCACTGGGAAACTTCTGGCCATCAATTCTTCTTTCAACTTGATTGATAGGCACTGTCTGCCTTTCCACTGTTTCCTTCAACTTTTGAAAATTCGTCTTCAATAAAGTTTTCAATGTCATCCAGTTGTTCTTTTCCTTTTGAGACCATTTTTTCTTTCATATCTTTGCAGAATTTGCAATGATGGTATTCTCTTAGGCTAGATTGTAAGGCTTGACAAAGATGTCCACTGTATTCTGGAGATGTGTTGAACACATTGTATAAATTCTTCTCAAAATTGCAAAGTGTTTTAATTGCTTCAGAAGATATTTTTGAACCTGTCTTGCTAGTCATTAAGATGAATTTGGAACAATGGTTCACCTTGATCTTGGACTCACCATTGAATGGCAATGGACTAAAGAAGATAATCTTTATATTCAAAAGATTAAATCAAAAATAAAAAATCTCCCATCTCTTTATCATCCTTTACCAGATGATAAAATGATTATCGAAACAGACTCTTCACAAGATTTTTGGGGGCGGTATTAAAAGCAAAAAACAGTTTTTCAAAAGAAGAACATTTATGTAGTTATTCATCTGGAACTTTTACAGATTCAGAAAAGAATTATCACATAAATGAAAAAGAAATTTTGGCCATGAAAAAGGCTATTTCAAAATTCAGACTTTACATTATTTCAAATAAATTCCTTGTCAGAACAGATTCATCTGTTTGTAAATCTTTTTTAAAATGTAAAATACACCCAGATTCATCTGTTTGTAAATCTTTTGTCCTTCTCCAAAAGATGACATACTGCCCCTCTCTCGCCCCCCACCGACCCTTTTTTTTCCTTTTTGGTTGTAAAATAAGAATAGGATTTTTTTCCCGACATTTGAGCGTAGTAGGGTCTTCAATTCCTTTTTGGCGATTCCACAAATCTTATCTTGCGATTCCTAAATTGAAATTCTTAAATTGTTCCATCTTTGATTTTCGTTCTCAGTTGGATTAGAGGTTATTTCAACCACTTGGTTTATGTCAGATTTTTATTTCTTGTAATTTGATCGTAATGAATTGGATGGGTGAATTCTTAGCTTTAGGCTTTCGAGAAGACCCTAATACGAGACAATCAACAGATTCTAAAATCTCCAATTGTCCACCAATAGATGTAACACAATTTTCTATTAAGAAAATGATATGATCATTATGAGTATGCATGTTGTGAAAGTAATGTAATTGCAAGTGTACAATATCTCAAACAAGTAATAAAGTGGACCTATTGAGTCCGAATTATCGTTCTCACGAAAACTATCTTATTTATATACTAGTTAAATTAATTTTAATGCTAATATATTGAAAACAATTTGAAATAACTTGATTTGAATGATTAAATTATAACTATTAATTCTTAGATAATAAGTGTAAAAGCAACTATCAAGAATTTAGAAAATATGGTTGAAGAATTTGAACTAACGAATTCACCATAGTTGTCATCTCTAGTTTCTACTCTCAAGATTTCTTCATAATGTTGTATTCGGTTGAATTCACGAATTTAACCTAATTTACCTCTCTCGAGTTCAAATTAGTCCTAGCTAATTAAGTCAACTTATAAAGTCAGAATGGTCTTTAATTAGATGCATTAAATTGCCTAAGAATTCAATGTTAGAATTTCAATAAGTTCATATAATGTCAAAAATTATATGAACCTTAAATCTTTGATCTTGAAACTTAGTGATTTTCACGTTATAAATAAAGCAATTAGGCGTAGCTTGATCCATTGATGATATTTAAAGAAATAAAACCTGTAATATAAAAGAAACCAAAAAATAAAATAAAGAAACTGTTCTCTCTCTTCACCTCTCTATATTGAACGTATTTGATTTGATGGAATATGTCCACATTTATAAGTAGAGAGAGACAGTTTCTAATTGGCCTTAAAATTGCCCAATTTCCATCAAAGTGTGCAGTTAAGAAACTACCACTTCTCAATTGACCAATCAGGTTTTAGCATTAAAACTCACTTTATTCATTTCATTTAATAATATTAAATGGGCCACATTGTGTGATCTATAATATAATGCGCATATCATAATCTAAAATCTCTCGTACATTGGTCACTTAATATATCATCCTTAAGTAAAGACCAATAAGAGTCATGACGGTTGTACATCATCATTTCGATATAGTCACTTCGATGTACTACGATATTAGTCATCACTTAATATGATGTGTAATGAGAAGTTCAATAAATTTATAACAATAATGTCTTCGTAAAGATTATCCTTGTCAACATTCATGTATATATACCAACAATTAAGTCAAGAATAATACTTTTGTCAAAAACAATACATAATTGAGCTCATAGTGTCAAATACATAAACATCATAAATCATATAATGTCAATGATCATTTTCAATAATGCCCATTCTTTTGACATGTTCATTAAATGTCTTTGGTGGCAGTCATTTCGTTAGTGGATCTGCAATCATAAGATTTGTGCTAATATGCTCGATTGACACTCTTTGTTTTTGAACTTCTTCTTTAACGGCAAAATACTTCAATTCCATATGTTTAGCACCTTTGGAGTACTTGTCATTATTTGAAAAGAAGACCGCTGCAAAATTATCACAATAAATTTTCAGCGGCTTGGCTATATTGTCGACAATTGCCAGTCCTGAAATAAAGTTCCACAGCCAATTTCCTTGAACAGTGGCCTCAAAGCATGCCACAAACTCAGCTTCCATAGTGGATGCAGCAATGACTGACTGCTTCACACTTTTCCATGATATTGCCCCTCCAGCCAAGAAGAACAAATAGCCAAATGTGGATTTTCTGGTATCAACACATCCAGCAAAATCTGAATCTGAATATCTAATGACCTCCAAATTATCAAATCTCCTATAGGTGAGCATGTGGTCTTTCGTTCCTTGCAAGTATCTCAATACTTTCTTTGCAGCTTTCCAATGTTCAAGTCCTGGATTACTTTGATACCTACCCAGCATTTCGACAGCAAAACTGATATCTAGTCTGGTACAAGTCTGAGCATACATTAAGCCTCCAACAACAGATGCATAAGGAATATTTGTCATTTGTTGATGTTCCAATTCATTCTTTGGACATTGCATGAAACTAAACTTGTCTCCTTTCTGAATTGGAACAACACTTGTTGAACATTTTTCCATCTTAAATCTCTCTAAGACTTTATTGATATATGCTTTCTGAGACAACCCTAACAATCCTTGTGATCTATTTCGGAATATTTCAATTCCAATCACATAGGATGCCTCTCCCATATCTTTCATTTCAAAGCTCTTAGAGAGGAACTTATTAGTTTCGTGCAGAAGACCAAGATTATTAGTAGCACGCAAGATGTCATCAACATACAGAATCAAAAGGATAAACTGACTCCCACTGAACTTTAGAGATATACATCGATCAACGATGTTTTCCTTAAATCCAAAGGAAGTAATAGTATCATTGAACTTATTATACCATTGGCGGAAAGCTTGTTTAAGTCTGTATAATGATTTCTTCAATTTACACACCATGTGTTCCTTTCTTTCAACTGAAAAACCTTCAGGCTGGTCCATATAAACTTCTTCATATAAATTTCCATTTGGAAATACGGTTTTTACATTCATATGATGTAGTTCTAAATCATGATGAGCTACTAAAGCCATTATAATTCTGAATGAGTCTTTCTTAGAGACGGGCGAAAACATCTCTTTATAGTCAACACCATCTTTCTGAGTAACCTTTGGCTACAAGTCTAGCTTTATATCGTTCAATATTACCATTAGAGTCGTGCTTGGTCTTAAAGACCCATTTACACCCAACTCTTTTATACGTTTCACGTAATTCGACGAGATCCTAGACTTTATTATGCTCCGTAGATTTTAGCTAATCTTTCATAGCATCTAACCACTTATCAGAATTAGCACTCTCAATGGCCTATGAAAATGAAACTGGGTCGTTATCAACAATTCCTAAGTCAAATTCAAACTCTTGCAGGTAAACCACATAATTATCAGGAATAACAGGTCTACGATGTCTTTCTGACCTTTTTAATGCTATTTCTTGTGGTTCATTTAGTGTAGGTTCATTAATAACAACTTCATTTTGAGGTGTTTGATCATTCATTTGTTTTTCTGGCAAATTGTCATGTCATTCAACAATTGGAGGAACAACAATATTAGAAGAAGTTGAGAGAAAATGAACTTGAACTCTAACTTCTTGAATTTCCACATTTCGTGGTTCTACACTCCCACTAACTTCGCCATTTTCAATGAACTCAGCATTTCCAGTTTCAGCAATTTTAGTACTATGATTAGGACAGTAAAATCTATACCCCTTTGATTTTTTCGATAACGAATAAAGAAACCACTGATTGTTCTTGAGTCCAGTTTCTTTTCATGTGGATTGTAAATTCTTGCTTCTGCCTGGCAACCCCAAACATGCAGGTGCCTTAAACTAGGTTTTCTTCTAGTCCATAGTTCAAAAAGAGTCTTTGGAACTGCTTTACTAGGAACCCTGTTTAGCAAATACATGGTAGTTTTTAAAGCATACATCCACAAAGAGATGGGTAAAGATGAATTGCATAACATACACCTAACCATTTCCATTAAAGTACGATTACGCCTTTCATCTACACCATTCTGTTGTGGTGTACCTGGCATAGTGTATTGAGCACATATGCCACGTTTTTCAAGAAATTTAGCAAATGGACCCGGGTGTTGTCCAGTTTCATTATACCTTCCATAATATTCACCATATCTATTAGATCTAACGATTTTCACCTTTATGTCTAATTTTCGTTCAACTTCATTGATAAAGATCTCTAAAGCATTTACTTCTTGAGACTTTTCATGCAACAAATAGATATAGCCATAACGTGAAAAGTCGTCAATAAAGGTGTTAAATATCTTTTCTCCACCAAATGATGGAGCATCAAAAGGTCCACATATATCGGTGTGTATAATTTCAAGAAGCTGTGTGCTTCTTGTGGCTCCTTTCTTTGTGTGTTTGGTTTGTTTACCTTTAATACAATCTACACACACTCCAAGATCAGTAAAATCCAAGTCAGGAAGGATTTCATTCTTTACTAATCTTTCTATCCTTTCCTTGGATATATGACCCAAACGTTTATGCCACAAGTTAGCAGATCGTTCATTTAATAAACTACGTTTAGTACCAATATTATGATGCAGGGTTAAAAGAGTTTCGGCAAAAAGGTTATCGAGCTTTAATTTGTATAAGCCATCACGAAGAACAGAAGAACCGATAAGATGATTCTGTTTAAACAAACTCAAACATCCATTTCCACCATCAAAGAAATATCCAGCAGAATCAAGTCTTAACAAGAAAACTAAATTGCAAGAGAGAGAAGGTACATAAATAGTTTGAAACAAACATAAATGATGTCCAGTATTTAAAATCAAACGATAGGTTCCGATGGCTTCAACTGGAGCTTTGACTCGATTGCCATGAAAACAAACTTTTCTTTTGGATTTATGGTCTGGATTGAAAGGAATCCCTGCATCGTATTGGGAACATGAGTGGTACATCCAGAATCAATCCACCAAGTATTATAAGGAACTTCTGCCAAATTAGATTCGAAACATACATAAGCAATATGCTTACCTTTATTTTCGAACCTTGCCTTACGTTTTAGGCAGTCTTTCTGATAGTGCCCAAGTTTACGACAGAAATGGCACGTATCTTTCTTTGGTTCCTTCTTGCAGATTTGGGTAGAAGGTTCATTTATCTTTAGTGGTCCTTGCTTGATGCCCTTTCCAAACTTGTTCTTATATTTCTTTCTAGCTCCTTGATGGCTTACAAGGTGAACGAAATTAGTTCCTTGATTCTTAAGCCTTGTCTTCTCTTGCACAAGCATACTGTGCAATTCATTCACATTCCATTTGTCCTTTAAAGTATTATAATTTATCTAGAATGGACCATACTCAGGAGGCAAGGAGTTGATGATAAATTGTACTAGAAAGTTCTCATCTACACTCATTCCAAGAGTCTTAAGTCTTGCTCCAATGTTACTCATTTCAATAACATGCTCATGCATGGTACGAGAACCATCAAATTTCATAGTGGTTAAAGTACACATCAGTGTGCCAGCAAGTGATTTATCAGCTGTTTGAGAGCGTTCTTTCACAAACTTCATATATTCCTTAGCAATTTCAGTATTGGGAATAATAGACTTGATGTTCTTTGCTAAAGTCATCCGTATAAACATTAGGCTCAATCTGTTGGATCTTTCCCTAGCCTTATGGAAAGATCTATCATCAGCATTCCTATCATCAGTTAGATAAGCATGTTGCTCAACTTGAAGTGCCAAGTCTAAGTCCAAGACACCTAAGTTGAACTGGGCTTGTTAACACCAGTCACAGAAATTTAACCCATTGAATAGTGGTACAGATGGAGCATGTGAATGCAGAGACATGGGAATAGATACTACAAAATATAAATGCTCGAATATTAATTCTTTGAATTTTGACTTAAATACTTAGGTTCAAATTCATATAACTTAAGTAAATGTACACTCTAGTTTTCATTTGGGTGATACTACGTTATACAATCATAATAAACATAATGACGCTAATCTTTAGTTTCATTTAATTGAAAATTAAATGTACTCTAATCAGACACGTATGTTATCTTTGGATACAAAACACATCTAACTAAGTATATCAATTAACCACGTTTATGTTCAAGATTAATAAAATCAATTGACCAACCTTTGGGCGATCCTTAACAATTTTATTATCTTTAAACACCAATATACCGTAACAACAATAATCATAATGTCATCTCCATTATAAGCATCAATATATCACGAGTAATTGGCTATCAAATTATGTAATTTAATATTCATAATATCATAAGATTTGGCCACTTTGGTGACTAACAAATCACATTAATTGAACATTAAATTACATAAATTTAATTTTCAAAAAAAAAAAAAAAAACAAAAAACAAAACAAAACATTTATATGAATGATATGCAACCATGTTCGATCAATTTTATGATGAGATTTCTCATGAATATTAACATTCTAATCTTATGCACTTTATAATTACAACAACAACAACAGAAAACAGATTTCATATATTATTCATAATATTATTAAAATATTAAACAATTTGATCGCCAAAAATTTATTTGGTGCAACATAAAATTGACACCATTATTATCAAAACCAATTTTATTAGTCATTAGGTACGCCCTTGCCATTAATCAGTAATAGATAAAGTCTATTTAAGGCATATGTTAAAACATTACTCATCAATTTTGGTTTCGTCAAATATTTTATTTTACATCAATTAATGTTTGGCTGATGACTGCAAAGTTACAGCGGAAACATTAGTTGTCCAATTTAAAAAAAAAAAACTTAGATCTTAAAAATAAACTATAATCGAAAAATCACATGTTCCTAAACCATGTTCTGTGATACTACATGTTAGAATTTCAATAAGTTCATATAATGTCAAAAATTATATAAACCTTAAATCTTTGATCTTGAAACTTAGTGATTTTCACGTTATAAATAAAGCAATTAGGCGTAGCTTGATCCATTGATGATATTTAAAGAAATAAAACCTGTAATATAAAAGAAACCAAAAAATAAAATAAAGAAACTGTTCTATCTCTTCACCTCTCTATATTTAACGTATTTGATTTGATGGAATATGTCCACATTTATAAGTAGAGAGAGACAATTTCTAATTGACCTTAAAATTGCCCACTTTCCATCAAAGTGTGCAGTTAAGAAACTACCACTTCTCAATTGACCAATCAGGTTTTAGCATTAAAACTCACTTTATTCATTTCATTTAATAATATTAAATGGGCCACATTGTGATCTATAATATAATGCGCATATCATAATCTAAAATCTCTCGTACATTGGTCACTTAATATATCATCCTTAAGTAAAGACCAATAAGAGTCATGACGGTTGTACATCATCATTTCGATATAGTCACTTCGATGTACTACGATATTAGTCATCACTTAATATGATGTGTAATGAGAAGTTCAATAAATTTATAACAATAATGTCTTCGTAAAGATTATCCTTGTCAACATTCATGTATATATACCAACAATTAAGACAAGAATAATACTTTTGTCAAAAACAATACATAATTGAGCTCATAGTGTCAAATACATAAACATCATAAATCATATAATGTCAATGATCATTTTCAATAATGCCCATTCTTTTGACATGTTCATTAAATGTCTTTGGTGGCAGTCATTTCGTTAGTGGATCTGCAATCATAAGATTTGTGCTAATATGCTCGATTGACACTCTTTGTTTTTGAACTTCTTCGTTAACGGCAAAATACTTCAATTCCATATGTTTAGCACCTTTGGAGTACTTGTCATTATTTGAAAAGAAGACCGCTGCAAAATTATCACAATAAATTTTCAGCGGCTTGGCTATATTGTCGACAATTGCCAGTCCTGAAATAAAGTTCCACAGCCAATTTCCTTGAACAGTGGCCTCAAAGCATGCCACAAACTCAGCTTCCATAGTGGATGCATCAATGACTGACTGCTTCACACTTTTCCATGATATTGCCCCTCCAGCCAAGAAGAACAAATAGCCAAATGTGGATTTTCTGGTATCAACACATCCAGCAAAATCTGAATCTGAATATCTAATGACCTCCAAATTATCAAATCTCCTATAGGTGAGCATGTGGTCTTTCGTTCCTTGCAAGTATCTCAATACTTTCTTTGCAGCTTTCCAATGTTCAAGTCCTGGATTACTTTGATACCTACCCAGCATTCCGACAGCAAAACTGATATCTAGTCTGGTACAAGTCTGAGCATACATTAAGCCTCCAACAACAGATGCATAAGGAATATTTGTCATTTGTTGATGTTCCAATTCATTCTTTGGACATTGCATGAAACTAAACTTGTCTCCTTTCTGAATTGGAACAACACTTGTTGAACATTTTTCCATCTTAAATCTCTCTAAGACTTTATTGATATATGCTTTCTGAGACAACCCTAACAATCCTTGTGATCTATTTCGGAATATTTCAATTCCAATCACATAGGATGCCTCTCCCATATCTTTCATTTCAAAGCTCTTAGAGAGGAACTTATTAGTTTCGTGCAGAAGACCAAGATTATTAGTAGCACGCAAGATGTCATCAACATACAGAATCAAAAGGATAAACTGACTCCCACTGAACTTTAGATATATACATCGATCAACGATGTTTTCCTTAAATCCAAAGGAAGTAATAGTATCATTGAACTTATGATACCATTGGCGGAAAGCTTGTTTAAGTCCGTATAATGATTTCTTCAATTTACACACCATGTGTTCCTTTCTTTCAACTGAAAAACCTTCAGGCTGGTCCATATAAACTTCTTCATATAAATTTCCATTTGGAAAGACGATTTTTACATTCATATGATGTAGTTCTAAATCATGATGAGCTACTAAAGCCATTATAATTCTGAATGAGTCTTTCTTAGAGACGGGAGAAAACATCTCTTTATAGTCAACACCATCTTTCTGAGTAACCTTTGGCTACAAGTCTAGCTTTATATCGTTCAATATTACCATTAGAGTCGTGCTTGGTCTTAAAGACCCATTTACACCTAACTCTTTTATACGTTTCACGTAATTCGACGAGATCCTAGACTTTATTATGCTCCGTAGATTTTAGCTAATCTTTCATAGCATCTAACCACTTATCAGAATTAGCACTCTCAATGGCCTATGAAAATGAAACTGGGTCGTTATCAACAATTCCTAAGTCAAATTCAAACTCTTGCAGGTAAACCACATAATTATCAGGAATAACAGGTCTACGATGTCTTTCTGACCTTTTTAATGCTATTTCTTGTGGTTCATTTAGTGTAGGTTCATTAATAACAACTTCATTTTGAGGTGTTTGATCATTCATTTGTTTTTCTGGCAAATTGTCATGTCATTCAACAATTGGAGGAACAACAATATTAGAAGAAGTTGAGAGAAAATGAACTTGAACTCTAACTTCTTGAATTTCCACATTTCGTGGTTCTACACTCCCACTAACTTCGCCATTTTCAATGAACTCAGCATTTCCAGTTTCAGCAATTTTAGTACTATGATTAGGACAGTAAAATCTATACCCCTTTGATTTTTTCGATAACCAATAAAGAAACCACTGATTGTTCTTGAGTCCAGTTTCTTTTCATGTGGATTGTAAATTCTTGCTTCTGCCTGGCAACCCCAAACATGCAGGTGCCTTAAACTAGGTTTTCTTCTAGTCCATAGTTCAAAAGGAGTCTTTGGAACTGCTTTACTAGGAACCCTGTTTAGCAAATACATGGTAGTTTTTAAAGCATACATCCACAAAGAGATGGGTAAAGATGAATTGCATAACATACACCTAACCATTTCCATTAAAGTACGATTATGCCTTTCATCTACACCATTCTGTTGTGGTGTACCTGGCATAGTGTATTGAGCACATATGCCACGTTTTTCAAGAAATTTAGCAAATGGACCCGGGTGTTGTCCAGTTTCATTATACCTTCCATAATATTCACCATATCTATTAGATCTAACGATTTTCACCTTTATGTCTAATTTTCGTTCAACTTCATTGATAAAGATCTCTAAAGCATTTACTTCTTGAGACTTTTCATGCAACAAATAGATATAGCCATAACGTGAAAAGTCGTCAATAAAGGTGTTAAATATCTTTTCTCCACCAAATGATGGAGCATCAAAAGGTCCACATATATCGGTGTGTATAATTTCAAGAAGCTGTGTGCTTCTTGTGGCTCCTTTCTTTGTGTGTTTGGTTTGTTTACCTTTAATACAATCTACACACACTCCAAGATCAGTAAAATCCAAGTCAGGAAGGATTTCATTCTTTACTAATCTTTCTATCCTTTCCTTGGATATATGACCCAAACGTTTATGCCACAAGTTAGCAGATCGTTCATTTAATAAACTACGTTTAGTACCAATATTATGATGCAGGGTTAAAAGAGTTTCGGCAAAAAGGTTATCGAGCTTTAATTTGTATAAGCCATCACGAAGAACAGAAGAACCGATAAGATGATTCTGTTTAAACAAACTCAAACATCTATTTCCACCATCAAAGAAATATCCAGCAGAATCAAGTCTTAACAAGGAAACTAAATTGCAAGAGAGAGAAGGTACATAAATAGTTTGAAACAAACATAAATGATGTCCAGTATTTAAAATCAAACGATAGGTTCCGATGGCTTCAACTGGAGCTTTGACTCGATTGCCCATGAAAACAAACTTTTCTTTTGGATTTATGGTCTGGATTGAAAGGAATCCCTGCATCGTATTGGAAACATGAGTGGTACATCCAGAATCAATCCACCAAGTATTATAAGGAACTTCTGCCAAATTAGATTCGAAACATACATAAGCAATATGCTTACCTTTATTTTCGAACCTTGCCTTACGTTTTACGCAGTCTTTCTGATAGTGCCCAAATTTACGACAGAAATGGCATGTATCTTTCTTTGGTTCCTTCTTGTGGATTTGGGCAGAAGGTTCATTTATCTTTAGTGGTCCTTGCTTGATGCCCTTTCCAAACTTGTTCTTATATTTCTTTCTAGCTCCTTGATGGCTTACAAGGTGAACGGAATTAGTTCCTTGATTCTTAAGCCTTGTCTTCTCTTGCACAAGCATACTGTGCAATTCATTCACATTCCATTTGTCCTTTAAAGTATTATAATTTATCTGGAATGGACCATACTCAGGAGGCAAGGAGTTGATGATAAATTGTACGAGAAAGTTCTCATCTACACTCAATCCAAGAGTCTTAAGTCTTGCTCCAATGTTACTCATTTCAATAACATGCTCATGCATGGTACGAGAACCATCAAATTTCATAGTGGTTAAAGTACACATCAGTGTGCCAGCAAGTGATTTATCAGCTGTTTGACAGCGTTCTTTCACAAACTTCATATATTCCTTAGCAATTTCAGTATTGGGAATAATAGACTTCATGTTCTTTGCTAAAGTTATCCGTATAAACATTAGGCTCAATCTGTTGGATATTTCCCTAGCCTTATGGAAAGGTCTATCATCAGCATTCCTATCACCAGTTAGATCAGCAGGTTGCTCAACTTGAAGTACCAAGTCTAAGTCCAAGACACCTAAGTTGAACTGGGCTTGTTAACACCAGTCAGAAAAATTTAACCCATTGAATAGTGGTACAGATGAAGCATGTGAATGCAGAGACATGGGAATAGATACTACAAAATATAAATGCTCAAATATTAATTCTTTGAGTTTTGACTTAAATACTTAGGTTCAAATTCATATAACTTAAGTAAATGTATACTGTAGTTCTCATTTGGGTGATACTACGTTATACAATCATAATAAACATAATGACGCTAATCTTTAGTTTCATTTAATTGAAAATTAAATATACTCTAATCAGACACGTATGTTATCTTTGGATACAAAACACATCTTACTAAGTATATCAATTAACCACGTTTATGTTCAAGATTAATAAAATCAATTGACCAACCTTTGGGCGATCCTTAACAATTTTATTATCTTTAAACACCAATATACTCGTAACAACAATAATCATAATGTCATCTCCATTATAAGCATCAATCTATCACGAGTAATTGGCTATCAAATTATGTAATTTAATATTCATAATATCATTAGATTTGGCCACTTTGGTGACTAACAAATCACATTAATTGAACATTAAATTACATAAATTTAATTTTCAAAAAAACAAAAACAAAAAACAAAACAAAACATTTATATGAATGATATGTCAAACATGTTCGATCAATTTTATGATGAGATTTCTCATGAATATTAACATTCTGATCTTATGCACTTTATAATTACAACAACAACAACAACAGAAAACAGATTTCATATATTATTCATAATATTATTAAAATATTAAACAATTTGATCGCCAAAAATTTATTTGGTGCAACATAAAATTGACACCATTATTATCAAAACCAATTTTATTAGTCATTCAGGTACGCCCATGCCATTAATCAGTAATAGATAAAGTCTATTTAAGGCATATGTTAAAACATTACTTATCAATTTTGGTTTCGTCAAATATTTTATTTTACATCAATTAATGTTTGGCAGATGACTGCAAAGTTACAGCGAAAACATTAATTGTCCAATTTAAAAAAAAAAACTTAGATCTTAAAAATAAATTATAATCGAAAAATCACATGTTCCTAAACCATGTTCTGTGATACCACATGTTAGAATTTCAATAAGTTCATATAATGTCAAAAATTATATAAACCTTAAATCTTTGATCTTGAAACTTAGTGATTTTCACGTTATAAATAAAGCAATTAGGCGTAGCTTGATCCATTTATGATAGTTAAAGAAATAAAACCTGTAATATAAAAGAAACCAAAAAATAAAATAAAGAAACTGTTCTCTCTCTTCACCTCTCTATATTGAACGTATTTGATTTGATGGAATATGTCCACATTTATAGGTAGAGAGAGACAGTTTCTAATTGGCCTTAAAATTGCCCACTTTCCATCAAAGTGTGCAGTTAAGAAACTACCACTTCTCAATTGACCAATCAGGTTTTAGCATTAAAACTCACTTTATTCATTTCATTTAATAATATTAAATGGGCCACATTAATAGGTCTTACATTCAATTCAAGATAACGACAAGTGTATCTCTACCTTTTATCCAATTGTCAGATTTTACTACGTGGTCTAAATTAATAACTTACCTCTCGATTTGTTACAATCCACAAAATCAATGACAAATAATGATCAATTATTTCAAGCATTAAGAGAAGAAGTAAAATCAAAACATAATTAATTTATGAGCAAAACTTGAGAGTTGAAAATAAAGAATTAAACTAGGCTACATCGTCCATCCATATTAAATATTTAGCTACTCATAATTCGGGAGAAAGACAATATGAAAAAATTTGAATACATAACCGGATCTTGAATAAAAGAGGAGAATACGTTGAATATATTGCACCAAGAATTCTTTATTTTCACGTTCTAATCTTCAGGATCTTGGTCATTCTTCGTGTTCTTCGTCGTTCTTTTTCCAAGATTCAACCACCCTAATTATGAGTTAATAACTCATATATATATATATATATATATATATATTATCCTTATCGTGTCCTAAAAGATCATGATAATCGCATCCAAAACGTTTCCTAAATGAAGTCAAACTAAAAAAAGGAAATAAAAAATACTGGCCAAATATTACACTGGGCGATCGCCCAGTGTAAACCCGGGGGGATTGCCCAATTCAACTGATTTGCATTCTGTTTTTCTTCCACAAAGATGGGGCTCGCCCAGCTGAAATCTTCCACTTTTTGTGCCTTTGGTCCTCAAACTATGGATTTTGTTCTCTTTAGTCCTCTTAGTTCTTCTTTAATTTCAATTTAGTCCTCTTTTATTTGTAATCCAAGCCCTTTAACTTTTGAATATTTGCAAGTTGGCCCCCATTTCCAAGTCTTTGTGCATTTTCAGTCTTTTTTCGCCTATTTTACTTTGTTTTTCTCTAATTCCATCTGTTCTCAAGTTTTGACCTAAAAAAATTAAATCAACACACAATTAAGTAGAAAACCACTTAAGAATACTTACAATCGTCCACTTTTGATGGTCCAGATAAGTCTAAAACCACACTTATCAATGCACCCAGAAAGGAACAACCGAGAAATTCTTCGAGAAAAAATTCACCGGCTCCATTAAGATTAACGAGAGAAAGTGATGTTTATTAAAGAGTCATGGTCCACTGCTCATCCTAGGTTGATACAAATTGGAACAAAAATAAATTGTTCACCATTATTTTGTTCATCAAATTGAGTCGTAGAGTGCCTTCTTAACCCCTCTTTGTTTGTTGGATTGCACCCCAGAATCTTGTCCACAAGTTTCCATCCCTTAGAGGACGTAGGATGGCCCAACATGATCCGAAGGTCTTCTTCTTCATCAATGTGAAAATAATTGCATAGTTTATAGATTTCGTCAAGATCCATGGATTGATTGGAGAACACAAACCACGAATCAGACAATGAAGTAAAAGAAGAAAACCACGAAGGAAGACTCGAACGCTTTGTCACAACCTAACAAAAACCCTACTCTAGAGGTAGAATCAAACCCTAATCACCCTTCTCGAGAAAGGCGTGGTGATAGAGACTCAAACATCATTTTCTTGTAATGTCATCTAAATTAAGAGCATGTTTGGTATGGTTTTTTTTAAACTCTTTTTTTCTCAAACTTATTTTCAACCACATATTTTATGGGACCCACAACTTTTATCAACTTTACAACCATACATTTCACGAACTTTTTTTAAAACCTCCTAAAAAATTATTTTTAAACTCTACCAAACATGTGCTAAGTGCTTAGCATAACATGCTAATTGCTAACCTATACAAGGGGCAGCTCGTTGTAGTGCAACTGGTTTGAACATATGGGGTTCAAATTATATGAGTAATGCTATCTAGCACTAATAGTGCTTAGGAGAAGTCTATGTGGCTTACAATTGGTTAAAATAGAAACACTACAATTGATTAGCAATTAAAAGAAGCGGACTTTATTGCTACATAGACTGGTGCTAAGAACTAGTAGTGCAAGTTGATACAATTATCCGAATTATATTGCAATTAACTTTTTTTGGATATTGGAGAAAAGAGTTAATAATTGATAGTGGGAAGAAGTTCACTACAGCAATTTAATGTGTACTGTCAAACGGAATCTAATCTCGATTTTGTGAAATTTTAATACATGTCAAATTTAGTTTAATTACACATTTTGAGAAATGGGGTCTTTGTTAATCTTCTCTGTATATTTTTGAGTAATTTATTGTAATTTTTTATTATGTATAATATCTATGAAGAGATTACAACAATATAATTGATGGAGTAGTCTGACTAACTCGAATCAATATGATATATTGTTTAAATTTATAGTACAACATGTCAGGAATACACCTAAAAAAATAGATTTTTTCAAGATATGGAAATCAAAAAAATAATAATATTTTATATGAAAGTGATGAACGCATTATACTTTAAACGTGTCAACTTGTTTAGATTATTTAATTTACAGTAATAATGCAACCTTACCATCGTCATAATATTGGGATTCACAAATTAAAAATATTGAGTTTGGTGCCAATAAAAAATGCATTGTATTGAATGTGAATGGCCATTTCTTTCCCTCCTAATTAATTGATTGTGCCAATAGAAGAGTAACTAGTATATCTACTTATTTTTTAAGGTAATTTGCACTTTTGGTGCCCCACTTTTTAAATTTGTAATAAATCTATCTCCAATCAATTTTTTTAGCACCAAACATCTCCAACCTTTGAATTAATTTCAAATTAGGTCCCCAATCACAGTTTCCATTAAAGTGTGCCGTTATCTCACTAGCGTGTATCCCACGCATTTTTAGTCAACAACCAATGCGTCTATGAATTGAAGGGCAAATTGGTCCATTCACAAAAATCTTTCCTTATATATATTAGGGCTGGGCAAAATAACCGCCAAACCGACCCGACCCGAACCGACTCGGGTCGGTTTGGGTCGGTTTGGGTGGTTTTCGGGTCGGTTTTCGGGTTGGGAAAACCCAACCCGAAACCGACTCGGTTTTTTCAAAAAAAAAAAAAAAAAAAAAAATTTTTTTTTTTTTTTTTTAACTAAACTTGGCCCAAAACCGAAAACCCGACCCGAACCGAGTCGGTTCGGGTCGGTTTCGGGCCCAAAAAATTTTTTTCGGTTTGGTTTCGGTTTGGCATTTTGCCAAACCGAATTTGGGTCGGTTTGGGTCGGGTTGGGCCGAAAACCGACCCAACCCGACCCACGCCCACCCCTAATATATATAGACACACACACACACACACACATATTCTTAGCTTGTGTGGATTTTAATTCATCCTAAATTTGCTCATGTGTTCTTCTTCTTCTTCTTCTTCTTCCACTCTTAAATATGGAATGAAGGATTTGTAGATGTAGAAATCGCATGGATCTAATGACATCATGGACAGTTGAAAACTCAAGTACAAGATTTTTTGTCTGTGAGGTGATAAATAATGCTTCATACCTTGAATTTTTCATGATTTTAGCATTTGAAATCCTAATTTTTTTTTGTGTAGAAAAATCATTGTGGTTGATTTATTTGCGTGGTATGACCCTCATATTTGTGATCGGGCAAAGCAAGTGATACCCGAGTTGTTGAATTCTAGACGAAAAAATGAAACTAAGATAAATTAGTTAGAAGCACATGTTGAGAAATTGGAAGCAGAGATGAAGAAGTTAGAAACACATCAAGTGTCTGGAAGAAGAAAAAATAGAACAAAAAGATATAACAGAGTGTAAAGTGTTGGTTGAAGAAAGAAAATCACAAATGAGTTATTTTCGGATTTACATCCAATCCAAACATGTATGGTACGTGGTATGCTACTACTAGTGAACATTGAGGACCTATTTTGCAACAACAATTTAAATAATGAGGACGTCAATTGCAAATATTCTTCAATGTTGGGGGACAGAGAATGCAACTATTCATAAAGGTTGGGAACGTATTATGCAACAATATGTAAAAGTTGGAGATCTGATTTGTCAAACGTTTGTTTCATGAATTATGTGTATATGTTCCTCTTCTCACTACATCTCCTTGGTCAAACCAACAATTCCAATCAGATTCAACACTTTCAAACAAATGGAAGCAATGAAGACATTCATTCAAAACATGACAATATCATTACAATCATTCATTACATTCAAATTTTTTTTTACTAAATTTGCAAAACAATTTCACACAATCCCAAGACTCCAAAATCTCAAAACAATCCCTCTGGTCATCATTCCAGCAAAAAGAACAACCCCCGTATTATCTCCAACTCTATTTTTTGGCTCCAATGGTCTGCTAGTGATGTCATCAAAAGCAAGAAAAAGCGAGAGGTATGATCCTCTAAGAAAGAGTTTCTTTTGTTGGAGAGTAATAAAGTTTATTCTTGGTTTTTGGAGTGTCGAACTGAACCTTTCCATGGCATCTGGACTTCCAGTTATTGTACTCTGTGAATATTTTACAGGCAAAGATTGCACCTTTTCCCAAGAAAGGTGAAGAGTTCTTTGGCTATGGAGGGTTTCAGAGATGTTAAATACTCAAACTGTAAGTGTTTGTCTTTCCTCCATGGCTATGGAGATTCAAAGATTAAGAAGGGGAGAGAGAGAGAGAGAGAGAGAGAGAGAGAGGTTGAAAAAACACAAAAGTAAATTTGTAAAGAATTAAAGTCTATATAAGTTAGGAATGTGTGTGTATTAAAGTCAGACACATTAGTTGATGGATAAAAACGCGTGGGATACACGCTAGTGAGATAACGACATATTTTAATAGAAATTATGATTGGGGACCTGGTTTGCAATTAATTCAAAGGTTGGAGATGTCTAGTGCTAAAAAAAATTGGTTGGGGGTAGATTTGTTACAGATTTGAAAGCTTGGGGACCAAAAGTGCAAATTATCCTATTTTTTATGATAATGATTTTAAAATATTTTAAGAGTATGTTGCTTTTTTATTATATTCGAATAAAAAAAGTATCATATAAATAACATTTGATTACTCATTGATATTGGAAAAAAAACAAAATAACTAATCTATAATTTTTAATGCATAACCGGTTTGAAATCAGCATGTAGCTTGTTGACGTCAGAACGTTGACTATTATACCTAAAATAACACATATTGTTACCAAATTAGGCAATCAAAAAATATTAGCATGCAAATTTAGAAAATCAACTAAGAATTTTTTTTTTTAACCTAATAGCTTGAATTTTATTTGACACTGCATTATTAGTGTCATAAATATACAATTGAGTAAATTTTGGTTTACAACCTTCGAGCGGTAATAAACTTCCAATTATGTGATAATTATGACCATGTAATCTGAACACATAAGAGATCCTTTCATTTAATTAACACTCGAGTCAACTTTTCCCTCCATAGATGTAAATGAAAACATCATGTTGTATGATAAGATAATTTCAAGAAAATGCTTGCTCTTGTCGGTTGCACCATAAAATAGATTATTAAGATTTTGATGAGGATTTTACATCATTGGAAGATCCACCTTTCTTTGCATACAACACAAGGAGTACTTTGGTCTTGATGAATTATAATGTTTTCCAACCTTCTCGTCATACTAAAAAATAGCATCGCAAAATTCACATTTACACGTAGCGTCTCCGATGTCCCAATAATCTACACGAAATTACTACAAATATATGAAATATTGGATATCAAAACATATACAAAATGTGTTAATTTTACCCAAATAATTTTAGCACATTTAAAATAACTCATTGAAGCGAATCTAGGTCCAAAAATTCCACACAATTAAAACTTTGACAACCCAAATCTTTTAGACCATTATATAATTTCCTTCAGCCCATTTAGAATTGCCCATCCATAAAAACCCAAAACACAGTTAAGACATTGCTAAGCTCATGATCCATTATCCCAATTAACTCAACCCTCAAAAAAGGCCCAAAGTCTGCACAATATAAAATATTTTGTACCCTAATATCCCATACATTCTTGTTTATTCTACCCTCAGCCGCACAAAACCTAAACCCTCCACCCACTCTCACCTTATCTCTATGTAACTCCATCTGTTTTTGAAATTTTCGAATCACATGATGTTTATCTTTGTTGAATCCACTTTGTAGAATGAGGTGGGTTTGAATCTGATTTTATTTTGTTATAGAAGATTGTATTTTTTAATTGAAATGTATACTGATTGGATGAGTTGGGTTTGAATCTGATTTTATTTGGTTATGGAAGATTGTATTTTTTAATTGAAATTGTATATTCATAATGTTATTATTATTTATCGTGTAAGCATTGGAAACTGAACTGGGTATTTACGTTGTATTGAAAAAAAAATATGTGGGAGTTCTTTTGGCAGGAACACAATATTGGGCTAATTAATGATAATAACTTAAGTAGTGCAATTACTCGTATTTTGAATCATTGGGAATCTAATACGAGATGCACTTTAAATCTGGTTTTTAAATACCTGCAATTAGGAAATTAATTAATGAAATTAAATATTATATATATATATATATATTTGTTTTTTGTAAAATATATATTCATAATGTTATTCATATTTAACTGAGTAAGCATCGGGAAGCTGAACCAAGTATTTACATTGGTTGTTGGAAAAATATATGCTGAACCAAGCTTAACCTATATTTTTTTAGGAATAATTGCATCAAAGGTCTCCAATGTTTCAAAATCGTTGGGGATATACCCCTAACCTAAAATAATAGCATCAAACGTCCCTAACATTTGAAGAAATAGGAATGGGAGGTCCTTCTTCACGCTTTCTGTCAAATTTCTCCGTTAAAACCAAATTGTGGTCTGCACGCACTACAATTCTCCAAAAAACTCGACTGAAAATGGTATGCAAATTTTTCGAGCCATTCTTCTCCGATTCCTTCTTCTTCTAGTAGTTCATCAATTTTGAATTCTTTTATCTAGGCGATTAGATTTTTTAGCATGGAAAAGGCTTCTTTGACCTTGAAGTCCCTGGGTCTCAAGATTTTGAGGAGAATCACGTCACTCTTTTCATCCTACAACAGTGGAATTCTCCATATTTTAACCTCTTCAGGCGGTGGTGGTGGTGGTGGTGTTGTTTCCTCGTCCTCCTTCTTTGGCTTCTCCGCCTCTGGGGTAGGTGGGTACTCTTCCGCGACTGCAGGTGGTGGTGGTGCTGTTTCCTCATCCTCCTTCTTTGGCTTCTCCGCCTCTGGGGTAGGTGGGTACTCTTCCACGACTGGTGGTGGTGGGGTTGGTGGAGTGACTTCATGAATCATAGTTTCTTTGATTTGATCAACAGCTTCAAGTTTTTCTTCAATTTTTTCAACCATGGTTATTGGTGGTTCTGCGGCCGGTGGTGGAGTGGTTCCCCAAATTGACAAACACTGCCAGCAACCACGACGGAATCCCCTACACGTACAACAATCGGGTCCATCCGCCACACTAGTGGTGGATCCACGTTAAACCACGATGAACTCAATGGGTCAAACGAGAATGAAAATTTGGAAGACGAAAGCATGTAGATGACATTGGATTGAGACGATTTGAGAGCTGAGATGAACTTAATCATCAACTGTGATATTTTGATCAACTGGTTGGAACACGAGTCGTATTCGTGTGTGGTGGTGGCGTAAGGCGAGCTGTTGGTTTGCTTGTGGATGACCAGCCATGGCTTCGGCCTTTTGAGGTGGTGGATGGAGGAAGCCACGACGGAGCACCACGACTTGGAAACACTGGAGGCGGGCACCAAATCGATGAGTGGCACGTATAAGAGTATGGCCTCCAGTTTATCTCCATGAATTTCAACCTCTTCTTCTTCACGTGAGAAAAATTGTTCTGCTCTTGCCATTTTCAAAATATTTTTATAGATCTTGATAATATCTCCATGAATTTCAACCTCAATCGCGTTTTTTGGGAAATAATAGCACGTGCAGTCCAATTTTTGATTTTAACGGTGAAATTTGACTGAAAGTGTGAAGATGGACCTCTCATGCCTATTTCTTCAAACGTTGGAGACGTTTGATGCTATTATTTTAGGTTAGGGGTATATCCCCAAAGATTTTGAAACATTGGAGACCTTTGATGCAATTATCACTTTTTTTTATCACGTCTGATATCTATGAAGAGATTACAACAATATAATTGATGGAGTAGTCTGACTAACTCGAATCAATATGATATATTTTTTGAAATTTGTAGTACAACATGCCAGGAATACACCTAAAAAAATAGATTGTCAAGATATGGCAAATAAAAAAAAAGTACTCCCTTCGTCCCAAATATATAGGCTGATTGAGTTTTTCACACAGATTATGAATGTTATTGAAAAAGTAAATTTTACCAATAGTTTTTCTAATTTACCCTTATTTAATGAGTATTATTTAATGTACAATTTCAAGATTAAGTTGAGAAAAATGATTACAAATAAGAAAATTAAATAAGGGTATTTTAGTAAAGGAACAAAAGAAAAAAAAAACACTTCAAAAATAGAAACAAGCCTATATATTTGGGACTAGAGAAAAAGGAAATGTGACATATATATTTAGGACGGAGAGAGTAATATTTTACTGACATAATACTTTAAACATGTCAACTTGTTTAGATTATTTAATTTAAAGTAATAATGCAACCTTACCTGATCGTCATAATATTGGGTTTCACAAATTAAAAATATTGAGTTTGGTGCCAATAAAAAAATTTATACGTCCATCATGTTTGCATTGTATTGAATGTGAATGGCCATTTCTTTCCCTCCTAATTAATTGACTGAGCCAATAGAAGCGTAATGCAATTTATTCAATTTTGTACTGATGAATCCAATTAAATATTAACAAAAAGTAATAATAATTAATAAGTTCACATAACATAGGAGAAGAAAATATGATATTTTACACATAATGTACATTGAAAAATGAATAGGATTTTATCTTTAAATCTTTATTTTTATCATTTAAGTCAAATTTCATTCAAGAATTTTAATTCATAAAGCTTAGTTCATGTTTGATTGCATCTTTGACTATGTAGTCTCTTCCATAAATAAGTATTTTATTTTCAAAAGTCTATTATGTTATTGATAATCGAGACCACACAAATGGACAATTATGAGTACTATTACATGTTTTCAACTTAATGGTGAGTTTTTTTTTTGTTTTTTTTATCATTACAAGAAAATAACCAAATTCGAGTGTCGATCAAACGAAAAGAAAGCAAATATAAGAAAACGGGACTCAATTGAACAACTAAAGAGAATTGAGGAGCTTGTCATGCAAATATTAAAGAGAAAAACTGAACAACCATATTGGAATTAACCATGCGACCACATGGTTGAGTTGATGTGCGATTGCAAATTGGTGAATTTTTCTACACAATATCATAGTGCACTACCATGCAATCGCAACGAACTGCACCATGCGTTCGCATGGTTAATCATGCTAAAATGTGAATGAAAATTTATGTTTCTTAATGGAAATAGATCTCTATTTAGTACAAGATAAAAACGTAACCTTAAACATGTTTCTGGGGACTGGAAAATGATACAAAGGGAAAGAACAGAGAAATCGCAAGAGGCGAATTAGAGAGAAAAAATACATCAAAAGAATTGAAGATCAAATGAACGGATTGAAGATTCTTCGGCAAGGAATCACGGGTTGTATCTCTCTTTTATTCTTATTCCTCTGGAACATGATTAGTTAAACTTTTGTAATATTTTAAGAAATTATGTCTGGCTAAATTAGTTATTGCTAGGATGAACGATGAAACCTCACTTTTTGATTAATTAGTAGTTTTTCGTTTTTTCTTAATTAATTGCTTCTGGGTGGATTATTATTTATTCTCTTTTTACGTTTTGATGTTTGATTACCATTGGAATATTTTGTGATCTTTATTGATTTCGAGAGATTCAATGTAGATAAGCACATGATATTGAATAACATATGGACCAATAATAGATAGAGATTACTGTTATGACTTATGAAATCTTTTTAGGGTGTTCATGTGATTTGAATGCATATTTTTATGTTCGAACATTAGCTAGAGATAATTAAGTTCGCATGTCGATATAGAATTAATTGTTATTAAATTACTTTTGATTGCATGTGTCGATAATTTAGACTTATTTAAACTCGAATATAATAAACTTAGGATATAAATTCTAAACGAATATGTGTTTTTAATTTAGTTAAAATTCAAACTATAAATTAATTAGTTAATCAATTGCTAGTCCTTGTGAGTTCGACTCTTTGCTTATCACTTTATTACTTGTAACCGATCCGTTCACTTGCAGGATTAAAATCGACAAATTTTCCAATCAAATGAATGAATATTTAGTTAGCTAGGGCACGCTTTTACTCCTCTTCAATGGATGAGATTAAATCACACATATCCAGCGGATGAGATGGGTCCTGATTATTGCAATAGAAACAAATCTGTAGGCATTTTTAAATTGCCATTATCACCATTTTTTGAAATTGGAGAAAAGAGTTAATAATTGATAGTGGGGGAGATGTACACCAATGCAACAATGATATAAGAATCAAATATCCAACAACACTGGGTATTTTTAAAAACATGAAGCAGGCATCAAATATTCTATCATTAATACATGATCTAAGAAAAAAAAAATTATTTTCTTTGACTGCCATTTCCAACAACTGTTCTATTGAGACAACCTTAGTCTCTCAGGCACTAAAAATCCCAAGAACGGCGAAAATATATGCCAGAGGAGTTTGATGCATTGATTCTGATTGGAACTATAGGTTTCCACCACACGTGTAGCACTCCGGAATTTTGTAATTTGGAGGGTCATTTAAATATCTTTAAATAATATTTGATGACTTCAAATAAATTTTTCTATGTCTTTAAATGGTTTTAAAATTTATCTGATTGTGAAAAGTTAACAAGTGCGCAACAAAATTGAAGTAAACTTTCAAAGCCTTAAGATTTTACCAAACTACATTAGGTGTTGCAACAAAGTATTTGATCATCTAAACGGGCTCTAAAAATATGATGTTTTAACTGTAGGTAGTTGGCACTTTAGGCTACAACATATCAAACATTCGGAATTTAGTCATGTCATTTGATATGAAAAAAATGTAGCAAAAATTGTTTGAAAAATTGTCCAAAGTACAACTGACATAAATGGTTATAATAAATTCATACGATATGATGTTTGGGTGATTCCAAATTTTACTCATAGATGACTTATAAATCTATCTAACACCACTAATACGACTCAAATTCAAAGTACGCAAAATATCCCCTACTCCTTAACAACTTTTTAGTTGGGTAGTAGCAATGTCACTTTCCAATATGTTGGAATTCTCTTTCAATTATGTGAATACTTAAATGTGGTTTAACTGACCGCGTTTTATTTCTGAAGTAGTTTTCGCCGAGACACCAGGCTCTTGAATCTTCATGTGGTTTTGGCAAATTTTCTTGTGTTCAGTCTCGATTGAGCTTGAAATATTCAACCCCGTATTTTTGTATTATTGTATATTTTTGTGGCATAGTAAATACTTGGAAATAAGGTTTTCCTCCTCCTTGCTAATTTAGAAATCTAAATGTATAACTACTTTGTGCATTGAAGACCATCATCCGAGTCCCCGATTCTATTTCATACTTGGAAATTTTGTGTGCCCTATTGATCATGTAGTAGTAATGTCATCTAACTAGGCTTTACCGATTGGCTAATATATGAACCTTTACTAATCTCGAGAGTTTATACACTCTCACATGGCATAGGTTTTTGGCTATGTAGTAGGGTAGGTTTTTTGAATACTCGATAAAATAGGTTTCTTCCCTACCTGTGTGGTAGGTTTTAGCTGCCTGGTAGAGTAGGTTTTTTAACTGCTCGATTGAGGATCTTTACTACCTACTTGATTGAGTGGCTTGTTGCTTCGATTGAGTATCTTTGCAACATACTCTATTTAATGGTTTGTTGCCTCGATTAATGGTCTTTTTTACCTACTCGATTGAGTGGTTTGTGGCTCGATTGAGGAACATTGCTGCCAACTTAGAGTTTGTTCGGTAGAGGTTTTTGGGCAAAAAACAGAATTTTTCTAGTATGACATAATTAACTTTTCAGAAGTTTTGAAGATAAAATAACAAAATTGCCTTTAATCAACACAATTCTATTTTAAAGTAGTAAGGACAATTTTATCATTTTACCTTCAAAACTTTTGAAAAGTCAAATATGTCATACTAGTAAAACCTATTTTTGTCCAAAAAACTCTACCGAACAAGCTCTTGTTTGAGTGGTTTATTATTAGCGCCTACTCGATTTAGTTATCTATACTACATCTAAAAGTCTAGACAAGGAGGAAATATTTTTGGATAAGTACGTCATCTTTAATATTTTATATTTCTTAAACTATCCTTCAGTTAATGTTATAATTAATTGAACTCCCAGTATTTATAATCACATATAGTCATTAGAAGTTGAAAAGACAAAATCACATTTAATTGCTGGATTTTGAAAATATTTTTGTTGAATTGTGACAACATATTTGGTGAGTTACAAGATGATTAGTCATTGGCATTCCACCAACAATTTATTTAACTTATTTCATGTCCAATTTGAATTTTATGGTTGTTCCATTTGAAGATAATTATGTAGGAAGTCCATCAAAACTTCATTTGAAGATTTGTATTTGTGATTGTGGTTTTTGTTACTTCATGTGAATAATCCTCTCTCAATGTTCTTTTTTTTTTTTTCAAAAAAAAAAAAAAATTAATTTGCGCTGGACCTTCTGCTATAAAGGTTACAGTGTATTTTTTAATTATTGCGCATGCTTGTAAGTATTTGTACATTATTTACATATCTAATTGATTTGCGCCTTCAGTTTTATAGATGAAAAACTTCATGCGTTAACTTTAGTAATGGTTTCAATCCACTATTGATACGGATCTCATTTCTATTATTATTATTTTTTCTATATATATTTTTGAATTGAAATGTTAAGTATTTTGCTTAAACTAATTTTCTTAACTATTTTATGCTCTCACGTGAATAAGATGCTTAAATCGTTAGAATATTTAGTTTTGTTAATATTATTTTATTTTTCCATTACTATTTGGATAAGTTCATTTAAAGACATTTGGGTATGAATTGTGCAAATGAGAATGTTTTTAATTATGCTGATTTCTAATGTAAAAGTTATTATATATATATATATATATATATATATATATATATATATATAACTTGAGGTGCTACGAGTTCAAATTGCATGTGATATTTTGGATTAAAACTTTTTCATAGTTAGAGAACTAAATTAAATTACAAAGATTTGTTATAAATCATTTGTCATCTTATGAAGCAAGAAAATTCAATGTGTTTTTGAGTGCTCGATATATTTAAAAACTTATGTACACTATTTTTTATTCTGTTTGTTTGCATTCTTTAATTGATATTATTAACTATATTACAGAAATTAAAAAATAGATATTCAATACTGGCCATACAATTATATAAAGTACTTTATTTGAATACAATATCGAATATTATATTTTATCGTATTTTTTAATGTCATAATTTTATATTTTAATACAATATTAAATTAAAATATAATTATTTAAATATTTAAATAAATATATATCTCACAGCCGTTATTAAATTACGTATAATGCACGTTTTACGTACTAGTGTAAACAAGTGACCACTAGATTTTAACTTAGAACTTTCATCTTCACTTCTGACAAGTCCAGATCCATTGTCTTATTGTTGTTGTTTCCCCCAGCTCTCTCTCTCTCTCTCTCTCTCTCTCTCTCTCTCTCTCTCTCTCTCTCTCTCTCTTTCTCTCTCTCTCAATAGAGCTAGATTGATAGAGAGACAATGGCGGAGAGGCACATAAAGCCACACGCGATTATAATACCATTCTGCTATCAAGGTCATATTATCCCAGCTATCAACCTTGCTCTCAAGCTTGCTTCAAAGGGCTTCACCATTACTTATATCCACACTGAATTTATTCATCAGTCGATATCTCAAGCCCAGAATCCCAATTCTTCTACTGAAATAGATTTCTTTGTAGAAGCGAGGAAATCCGGAGTGGATATACGTTACGCCACGATTTTTGATGGGTTTCCTCAAGAATTTGATCGGGATCTCAACTTCGACGAGTTCTGGGATTCTATGTTTCGAGATTTTCCTGTTCGTGTAGATGAACTTGTTGGGAAAATAATCCAATCCGATCCATCTTTTGTGCATTTTCTGATTGCTGACACTTTCTATTCATGGCCAGCAGCGATTGCTGAAAAGTACAGTCTGGTGAATGTTTCATTGTGGACAGAACCAGCAACAGTGTTTGCTATAGATTATCACTTGGATCTTCTGAAACAAAACGGTCATCTCCCTTTTGAAGGTGTGTGCCTCTTCTTTCTATATTTTCCCTTCACCCAACTTGAATTAGGCGGATCTTATAATGTCAGAAAAGAGAGATGATTCCTAAGCTGTAAAGTTCTTTGTTTTTTCCATCTCATTCTCTATCAACAGTGGAATCTCAATTTCCAGATAGAAACTCTCAAAATTACATTTGAAAACAATCTATTTTATGATATTTTTTTATCTCTAAACCAAATGATTAAAAATTCTTCTCATGCACTTTAAATAAACTACTATTTAAAAGTTAGACTGCCAGTTACCTGGGGGGGTACTATTTTAGCCGGATTTGTGATGGTTAAATTAAGTTGCTAGCTTTATGCCATATATACATGGAATTGGTGTTTGAAGTTTTGAATAAGCCTCTTGTTTAATACATACCGTTCATTTTTTCATTAATCATTAGGCAATTTTGAGCATGAAATAGATTATATACCCGGAGTTCAGCCAATCAGCAAGAAGGACTTGATGTCGTATCTCCACGACGATGACATAACGTTGCTAAAGCTTGTCATCAAGGGATTTGAGCAGGTGAAGAAGGCAGACTTTATCTTATGTAACACGGTGCATGAACTTGAATCAGAAGCACTATCAACCCTAAATCTAAAACATCCAACTTATGCAATTGGCCCCATTAATTTTGATAATATATTCTCCAATATTAGTGTTGCAAAAAGCCTGTGGTCTGAATCGGATTGCATTCAGTGGCTTAACTCCAAGCCTCCTGGCTCCGTTTTGTATGTATCATTTGGCAGCATTGCTCAGAGTAATAAGCAGGATATTGGGGAGATAGCAAATGCTCTTCTTCTAACTGGAGTAAATTTTATCTTGATCCTCCGGCCAGATATTGCTGGCCCTCATGAAACTGATATTTTGCCCGATGGATTCAATGATCGTATGAAGGATCGAGGGCTCATCCTTCAATGGTGCAATCAAAATATGGTCCTTTCACACGAGTCAGTAGGGGGATTCATAACACATTGTGGTTGGAACTCTGTATTGGAAAGCATTTGGTATGGTGTTCCGATGATTTGTTATCCATTTATCACTGATCAACCTACAAACAGGAAACTAGTGGTTAGTGATTGGAAGATTGGAATTAATCTTTGTGACAAAGAGCAACTTAGTACAGTGGAAATTTCTCAGAAGATTAACATTTTGATGAGTGGAAAAACTTCTGATGATTTGAAGCAAGAGATGAAGAAAGTAAGGAAGATAATGCACAGTGCATTGGACATGGATGGATCATCACAGAGAAATTTCGATCAATTTCTCCAAGATTTGAAGGTAAAGTTATACGAGAGAGCCGAGGAAGTACCATCATTCGGCTAGTCTTGCTCGAATTTCACTCCGTTTTATTGATGACTTTATTTACTATGAGTTTACTATCATTATTATGGACTCCTTTGTGTTAGAACTCTAATATACTATGAGTTTAATTTTGAACTTTACTATATTATTTGTCATCTAATTATAATTGTTCATGTTAAGAAGGAACGAACACTTGGTTACGCCAACAAAGAAAACTGTAATCATTTTTTCTATTTCTTCTTTTTCATCGTTTTTTTATTTTTCATTAAAAACAAGATAAATTTATGTTTATTAAATTCTTATATAGTGGTTGATTGTAGTTTATTAATGAATTTCTTTAGGTTAAAAGTTAATCTTTTATTATTTTTTTTTAATTTTAATTTTAATTATTTCTATTTATCTTGATGAGTATGGGTGTATTTTTTTCTTTGTAAAGTTATTTTGATATGACTAAATTATTTAAGTTACTTTGAGTGTATTTATTGCAATACTTTAATGAGTTTCCAATTAAACCATATAATGAAGTTTCATTAACTTCATCGGCGATAGATGATCAAGGGATAATTTTGGTCCATTTTATGAGAATCAAGAATAGCAAAGAGAGAATACTAACGATTATAGCTACTGATATGTGGAATGATGTTGGGTATGTTGATAATATTGACCATTAGCGATTTCTTTTTCATAGAATAGTACTGATTAATTTTTTTTTTTTTTAAAAAAAAACTGGTAGTTTGGTTATTTATTTGTGTACTTGAGGTGATTTTTAATGATATCTTATTAAAGATTATTAAATATAAGAAGTGAGATTATAAACTCTGATAAGTGTATTTGATATGCTTATTTATACTTGTAAACTTATTATATATTCACTATATGAGTATATTTATATTTAAATGAGTTCAATTATTGTATACGTAGGTACAAAACCCAATTTGGATGAGTTTGGAATAAAAAAAGAAGAGTTTAAAGTTTAATTGATGCTTAATCGGATGGCAAAGACGTAAGTTGAAACTATTATAAAGCAACTGTGGTGAATTCAAAAGTTTCGGGAGCAAAAATTAGATTTTGAAAAGTTTGGGGACTAATTTGCACAATTTTGAATAGTTGGAAGGCCACTTTGGAAGACTTTAGAAGGGTGAGACCAATGAGAATGTATTTGGAAGCTTTTGGATTGGATCAAAAAGATTTAAAAAAGAAAAGACCAAAATTGTACATCAAAAGCAAAATCAGGGACCAAATTGTAAGTTTTCAAAGAAGGGGTCACACCTAGGTAGTGCGTCCTAGGTGCGGTAGTGAAAACTTACTAGAGGTCGCACCTAGGTAGCAGAATGCATTGTGCGACCTAGGCGCGACCTAAGTGCGACCTAGGTGCAACCTACGTTGAAGGAAAGTAATAAATGTAGTTTTCTAAAGTTAAGAGGGATTATGACCCTTTTCAAACACAACTTTGAACACTTTCCAAGGACTATAAAGAGACATCTTGTAGGTCTTTTGAAGGAGTTGCACAATCGAATAGAGATAGTGATCAAGAGCAAGGAAAATAAGAATTCTTGGGTAACATTCATCACAGTGCAATAAGAGATTTTAGATTAATTCAAGATTAATGATTGTATCTATATATTCTTCTTCTTTTTTTCTTCTTCCGAATCATGAATTCTTTCGTTGTTACCACTATATTCATAGGAATCATGTCCGTCTAAATCTTTTATTGTTAGGATGAACAATGAAACCTCACGTTTTTAATTAATTTGAAGTTTTTCTGTTTTAGTAAGTAATTGCTTTTGGGTTAATTATTCTTTATTCACTTCTTTCTAACGTTTTAATGCTTGATCACCATTGGAATATTTTGTGATATTTATTGAAGTCGAGAGATTCTATCTAGAAAAGAACATGGTATTGAATAACATAGAGTCCAATAATAGATAGAAATTATTATTATGCTTTATAAAATCCATTTAGGTGTTCTTGTGATTTAAATGCATATTTTTATGTTCGAAAATTAATTAGAGATTAAGTTCGTATATCGATATAGAATTGATTGACCATCAAGTGAGACTTTTGATTATTATAGGATCATCGATTTTCAATCTATGGTAATTATAAACTAAAGCGATTAATGAATAATTGATTAAAGAACGTGTAGGTGGATTCATGAATCCTAGTCCTAATAAAAATCGAATTTATTCTTAAAAATTACATTTGATTGCGTGATAATTTAGATTTAATCAAACTCAATTAGAATAAAATTAGGTTTGAATTCATAAACGAATTTGTGTTTTTATCTTGTTAAAATTCGAATTATACATTAGTTGGTTAATTGGTAGCTAGTTCTCGTAGGTTCGACACTTTTCACATCATTATATTACTTGTTTACGATCCGTCCACTTGCGGAATTAAAATCTACAACAAGTTTTTGGCTCTATTTTCGAAGACTAGTTTTATTAATTACTACGATAATTGATAATTTAGTTTTAACAATTTTTATTTTTTTTATTTTTATTCTCATTCTCATTTCTTTGTGTTGCTGCTGAATTCCAACTTACAAAAAATCTTGATCTATTTGATTTTGACCTAGAAATCGAACGAAGTTTTCACCAACGACAACGTGAACAACAAGAAAAGAAAATCAGCAAAAAGGCACAATGGACCACAACAACTGAGTCCATGATCTACCACCAGCAGATATGAGAAATATCCTTGCACCTGTGGCTCGACCTGTTAAAGTTAATGAACAAGATATTCTTATAGGTGAGTATATGATGCCCCGGATTGTTGAGAATCAGTCCATGATAATCTATCCGTCTTATGGACACGATAATTTTCAACTGAGACCATGTGTAATTAATTTGTTCTCGAACAATCTGCTATTTTATAGGAAAACAGACAAAAATCCTCATTACCGTCTTTCTCGGTTCATGGAATACTGTGAAAATTTCAAATACCACGGTGTTAATAAAGAGACAATTTTCACATCATTATATTACTTGGTAGCTAGTCCTCGTGAATTCGACATTTTTCACATCATTATATTACTTATTTACGATCTGTCTTCTTGCGGAATTAAAAGCTACAACAAACTCGATAATTATTTTTTTGCTTGAAAATATATTTAAAATGAGTCGCATGTCATATTTTTTTGAATTTATCCACAAGCCATTTGGAAGTTCATAATTTTACCTAAAATAAAAAAATATGTGAACTAATAATTTATGTCATTAACTTTTGACATAGTTTACTTTCAGCAATTAAATAGAATATTAAGGCTTATTTGCACAAATGATCCTTGACTTTTGCACTTAGTGCGGGTTGAGGACCTATCGTTTCATTTTTGGTAGTTTGGCCCCTATTTCAAATATTTTTGGCAGCAATGGTCATTTTCATCAATTTTCGTCCAAATCCTTGTGAAAATTGACGGTGGAAAATTTTTTATTTAAAAAGTAAAGGAAAATTTGTAGAAAAAGTCCCTAATCTTTTGGAAAGTGTTGAAAAGTCCCATAACTTTCTAATTGTAATACATATGACCCCAAACCTTTTTGACAATTTAACCCCCAACTTAAATAAATTAAAAATAACTCATAAACCTTTTCAAAAATACAAATAAGTCCTAAATTATTTTATTTTTTTTACAGATTTATACTTAAAATAATAAAAAGTGTGTCATCAAGTCTCAAAATTTTTAATTTTGTTCACTAAAATGACATTTAAATTGTGTTTGATTAAAATCAGATTTTTTAGTAAAAGTTGTTGAAATGCGTGGTTGAAAAGTTGTGGGACCATAAAATATGTGGTTAACATTAATTGTTGACTTTGACCTTAGCTTTTTATCAAAATCAAAATTGAAAACAAACGGGCTGTTAGAGTCTCTACAGATTTTGTTCAGTGGTCCATTAATTAACAAAAAAATTATACCCATGATCAAAATTTGACCAATTTAAAATTTTAAGTGGTAGAGCTGGCAAATAGGCCAGATGAACTAGCCCAACCTAAAATTGGATGGACCACATAAAAATTGGATTAGACTAGCCTTGACCCAATTTTACATGGACTGGTATTTGCTGGGCCAACCTAGCTCGATTTTGGGCCAATGGGCCAGCCCAACTTACATTTTTAACTTATTTTTTCAAAATAATTACTTGTAATTAAAAAAAAATCAAAATTCACCATCTTCCTCCAAAATAAAATGATTTAGGACTTAATTGTAACAAAAGACTGACAACATTTGTTGGGGGTGGATAGGTGGGAATTGTAACAAAAGGCTGACAACATTTACTGCAACATTTATTTCGTTGAAGGAGTGGGGGGTAAAGGTGAAGGTGAAGGTGAGGGTGAGGGTGAGGGTGAGGGTGAGGGTTAAAAATAGCTGACACTTTTTCAGGTTTGACAAAAAGTTACCCACGTGGTATTGCCACGTGGGCAGTGGGCACCAGTGTAGATGCTATATCATTCTTATAATAATTGATAGTGTAGAGAAGTACAATGCTGCTGTGCTCTAACACATGCTTGGCATATTATTGAATGTTAATGGACATGTTCTTATCTCTCCTCGTTCACTGAGCCAAAGCCCCATTTTTCTTATTTTCAACTTTCAAGTAAGTGTATCAGTTTTACAAGAATCTTATTATTATATACAATAGATTATAAGGATTTCGTCTAAATCTGATTTGTCAATCTAATTCTTCCAAGTTGTTGTTTGTTGATACAGGTTGAAGCACTGAGCATTTGAGGAAGCATGAAGGTCCAGGTTATGAGCTGGAAGTTGATAAAACCATGCACGCCAACTCACATAAATCTTCGTAACTTCAAGATATCGTACTTGGATGAGCTTAATGCAACAATGAATGTGGTTGCTATTCTTTACTATCCATCTGGTTTTACTAATAAAATTAGACTAAATCACTTGAAATAATCATTGGCAGAAATCTTAGCCCACTTTTACCCACTTACCGGGAGATATATCAAGGAAAATCACTTGATTGACTACGGTGACCAGGGTGTTGAGTATATCAAAGCTCAAGTGGATTGCGAGCTTCTGGAGCTTGTTAATGTTAATATGTGGAGCCTAATTTCTATTTGCTTAAGTAAGGGTATTTTGAGATTTTGTCTTTGTAATTAGGTTGTCCTTAATTTGTGGAGCCTAATTTCTATTTGCTTAAGTAAGGGTGTTTTGAGATTTTGTCTTTGTAATTAGGTTGCCCTAGTATTTCATTAACTAGGAAACCTTCGTTGGGTTATCTTAAAATTTTATTTATAATAGAAAACTTTCATTGGGTTGCTTTAAAATTTCATTATAATTGGGAAACCTTCATTGGGTAGTTGTATATAGAACTGATCTCTTGTAAATAATTATTATCATTCATTATAGTGAAAACACTGCATTATAGTAAAAATACTGCAGTGGCTAAAAACATGACGTAGTCCAACATTGAGACAAACCTTAATAAATTTTTGTGTTCATTATTTTTCGTCCTCTATTTATTGCTCTAATCTTAACACTTAATGGCTCTAAGGTTAACCCTGACGAACTAAATGACCTTCTTCCATTTGAAACCTGTGCAGTTGATGAAGTCATAGATCCCTTGTTGGCAATGCAAATCAGCAAATTTAAGTGCAATGGGCTAGCAATTGGTGTCAACATTTCACACATGATAAATGATGCAACCTCACTTGCTGTATTCATAGAGGCCTAGACAAATTCCAGTCGAGGAGAAAACATTGACACAATTTTTCCAATTTTGAGCTCTCCCTCATTGTTCCTTGGTATGAATTTTTCTTTACACAATTTAGAGAAAACAAGGAACGGGATCCAACCAATGTTGCCATGAGGTTTATATTCAATAAGTGGGCAATCTCAAGCCTGAGAGATACAGTGATGAAAGCACAAGAAACACTAAAACGCCAACCTTACAATTAGTGTATGTACTTATAGTGAAGGCCATTGTTGGTGTAGATATATAGGAAAAACATGGAAAATCCAGAGCTTTACTCATTTCACACGTGGTTAACATTCGAGAAAGAACAATTCTACCACTCCCTGAACATTCTTGTGGTAACTTAGGGGTGCTGGCGATTAGTGAATGCACAGCTAAAGAAAGCCAAAACATAGAATTTCAAGACTTCGCTCGTTTCTTAGGTGATGGCATAGTGAAATCCTAATTAAAATCTAAGGACCAAGCTCGCAATGCTTTGGTCCAAAGAATTTCAATTAGATTAGAATTGGTTTTCTCGGACATGAAACACATATACACACGCACAGGAAAATACACATTTAGCAGAGAAGAAAATGCACATGGAGAGTTTAAAAAATGGAGGAAAAAATAATTGTTTGGCAAGAAAAATTTGGGCACAAATTTTTGGACTTTCTTCTTCAACTCTTGTATTTCACAATTGATTGTTTGGTGATGTCTTTCTCTTTTTTATTGGCTTAATATTTTGGGGTTCTATCTATTGTTTTAAATGGTGTTCATTGTTGTTAGACAATAATGCATTGTTGATGTGGTGTGTTGGATTACCTCTTGATTTAAGGCATAAATCTAGAGAAGAATCAGTGTAACATTCATTTGGTGATAGTGGCTAATTGTCGATTTGTCCTGTCAATTTTTCATTTATCTTAAAGAGTTTTATGATGTTAAAGAATAATTTTGGTGTTGTTTATCTTGATTCGTTATTTCGGTATTTATATTGCTTGCATAGAAATATTGGTTGCATTGATAATTTTTATTTTAATTGCACAGTGAAAGGAAAAAGTACATTATTGCATTATACACCTAGTTTTTTCCTAAGAGTGGTATCAGAGCTCGGGTTGGGTTTTTCCCTAAAATGGATGAACCGGTTGGTAGTGACATTATTAGACTGACCAATTATAATTGGGTAACTTGGAAGCCTAGAATGGATGATATCCTTTATTGTAAGAATTTGCATGAACCTATTGAGGGTGAAGAGGTTAAACTAGATGACATGGCAGACAATCAATGGTATACTTAGAAAAGAAAAACTATTTGAACTATCAGACAGTGAGTGGATAACAGAGTATTTCATCATGTGGCACAAGAGACTAATGCTCATAAATTATGGTAAAAGTTAGAGTTTATGTTTGAGAAGAAAACTGCATCTAAGAAGACTTTTTTAATTAGAAACTTGGTCAACATGAAATATAAAGAAGGTATGAGTGTGACAAAGTATTTGAACAATTTTTAGAATATCATAAATTAGTTAGATACTATAGATATGATTCTTGAAGAAGAATTGCAGGCTTTGTTGATTTTGAGTTTTTGCAAGATAGTTGGGAAACATCTGTTGTGACTGTTAGTAACTTTGCTTCTGATAGTATTTTGACCATCAACTCTGTAAAGATATAGTATGCAGAATGAGGAACAAGAAGAAAATATGCTGGTATACGTATGGGTTCATATAATGCACAGAATCTTGTTACAGAGGATAGATGAAGAAATAAGAATATATGACAAAGAGGTTACAACAAGTCAAGAGGCAAATTAAAATCAAAAGACAAAAGGTTATTTGTTACCGTTGTGGAAAAGACTGTCATATTAAAAGAAATTGTCGGGTTTGGTTGAGAGAGCAAAAAGAAGGTAGCAATCAGAAGGTAGAAGATGACAAGAACACTACAGTTGTTGTATCTTGGTGATGATATACTTTCTTGTGGAGAGCATGAGTTCCTACATATAGATGATCATAGTATTGAATAGATTGTTGATAGCTGTGCTTCTTACCACGTTTCTTCAAACATGAATTTGTTTGCTAATTACACAGTGGATGATTTTTGTATCATGAAGATGGAAAATACTAGTCAATCTAAGATTGTAGGGATTGACAACATTTACTTGCAAACAGATGTTGGCTACACCTTGATGTTGAAAGATGTGAGGCACATTCCTGATATGCGCGTTAATCTAATTTCAGTTAATGCTCTTGATCAGCAGGGTTACAATAACTTCAATGATTTGAAATGGAAATTGTCCTTCAATGATTTGAAATGGAAATTGTCAAAAGGCTCTTTGGTTGTTGCTAGAGGGAAAGCTTGTTGCATGCTATACAAGACTTATGGAAAAGTTTGTAAAAATGGGTTGAATGCAATTGAAGATTCTTCTCCTGAGCTTTGGCACAAGAGGCTCAGCCACATGAGTGAAAAGGAGTTGCAGGTTCTGGCTAAGAAGACAGTCATTCCCTTAGCCAATGGTATGTCTCTAAACCGATGTGATTATTTTTTATATGGTAAACAACGTAGAGTTTCTTTTAGTGGCTCTTTTAGAAGAAAAGAAGATACATTAGAACTAGTGCATTCTGATGTGTGATCTCCTAATGATGTGGCTTCTTTGGGTGAAACTAAATATTTTGTTACCTTTCTTAACGATGCTTCAAGGAAACTTTAGGTATATCTTCTGAAATCTAAGGACTAAGTATTTCAGTGTTTTCACCAGTTTCACACTATAGTAGAAAGAGAAACAAGAAAGTCTTTGAAAGGCCTCAGAACGGATAATGGTAGAGAATACATTTCACATGAGTTCAGAGAGTATTGCTCGAAATTTGGGATTCGACATGAATTTATAGAATCTAGTACTCATCAACATAATGTGCGGCAGAAATATTTAATCGTACCATTCTTGATAGAGTCAGATGCATGTTGAAGACAACCAAGCTACCTAATTTTTTTTAGAGAAGCAGTTCAAACTGCTTGTTACTTGATCAATAGATCTCTTTCTATTCCTTTAGATTTTGATATTCCAGAAAGAGTGTGAATTGGTAAAGAAATATCCTACTCTCGTTTGAAAGTGTTTGGGTGCAAAGCATTTGTGCACGTGCCTAAAGAACATAGGTCAAAGTTTGATGATAGAGCTACTCCTTGTATTTTTTTTGGCTATGGTAATGAACATTTTGGCTACAAATTTTGGGATCTAGAGAAAAAGAAGACTGTGAGAAGTAGAGATGTGATTTTTCATGAAGACCAAATAATTGATGACTTTAATAAAGTTGAATAGCCTAAGAGAGTGACTATAGTTGTTCCTGATCTCACGCCTCCAACACCACATCCTATTGCTGGATATAATATAGTTCCTACTGATAATGATATTGATGACATGGTTCATGGTGATATGCCTGTTCATGAGATTGCTAATCAGGAGGAGCAAATTCTAGATGAATGAGAAGATGAAGAATCACATGTTAGGAGATCTACTAGAGAGCACATGCCATCTTCTAGGTATCTTACTCTTGACTACATTTTGCTTACCACTAATGGAGAGCTAGAGAGTCTTTCTGAGGCACATATTCACATTGATAAAGTCCATTAGATGAAAGCAATGACAAAATAGATGAATTCTTTGAGAAAGAAAGATATAAATAAGTTTAGTGAATCATCCTAAGGGTAGAAGAGCATTGGGGAACAAATGGGTATACACAAAATCAAACGAGACAGCAATGGTGATATGATGAAGTACAAGGCTCGATTGGTTGTTAAAGGCTTTGGGCAGAAATATGGTGTTGATTTTGATGAGTTCTTTTCTCCTGTTGTGAAAATGACATCTATCACAGTTGTTTTAGGTTTAGTAGTTAGTCAAGATTTGGAAATGGAACAACTTGATATGAAGACTGCCTTCCTACATGGTGACATAGAGGAAGAGATTTATATGTTGCAACCGAAAGGTTTTGAACAAAAGGGAAAATAACACCTTGTGTGCAAATTGAAGAAGAGTTTGTACGGGTCAAGCATGCACCAAAACAATAATACAAAAAATTTGATACTTTTATGACGAGTCAGGAGTATACGAGGATGACTTCAGATTCTTTGTATATATCATATATTTTTCAGGTGACAAGTTCATTATTTTACTGCTTTATGTTGATGACATGCTTATAGTTGGCTAGGATGTAGGGTTGATTAAGAAATTGAAAGAAGCCTTGCATAAGTCATTTTACATGAAGGATTTGGAGCTGGTTAAACAAATCTTGGGCATGAAGATAGTTTGGGACAAAAAGTCTAAGAGGTTGTGGCTATCATAGGAAAAATATATTAAGCAGGTACTTGAAAGGTTTAGTATGAAAGGAGCTAAGTCAGTTAGCTCACCTCTTGGTAGTCATCTCAAACTTACCAAAAGATCATGTCCTTCGACTAGTGAAGAAAAAGAAGAAAATAGAAGTAGTTCCCTACTCTTCAGCAGTTGGTAGTTTGATGTATGTCATGATATGTACTCGACTATATATTACACATGTAGTTGGTGTGGTAATCAAATTTTTGTCTAATCCGGGCAAAGATCATTAGGAAGAAGTAAAATAGATCATGCAGTATCTTAGAGGAACTTCTACTTTGTTAGGGTTTTAAGGGAGCTCAGCTAGTTTTGACAGGATATACAAATGCAGATATGTTGGAGATCGTGATAGCAACAAATCTACATCTGGGTACTTGTTTACTTTTGCAAGGAGCTGTTTGTTGGCTATTAAAATTTCAAAATTGTGTAGCTTTATCCATTACCGAGGCTGAGTACATAGCAGTGACTGAAGCATGAAAAGAGATGGTATGGATGAAAAGATTTCTTGAGGAGCTCAATGTGAAGAAAAGTGAGTACATCATTTATTGTGACAGTCATAGCGCTCTTGAGTTGAACAAGAATTTCACATATCATTCTTGCACCAAACACATTGATGTGAGATATTATTGGATCCATGGAGCACTTGAAGAAAAATATTTACAGTTGGAAAAGATTCACACTGATGAAAATATTGTCGATATGTTGACCAAGGTTGTCACCAAGCAGAAGCTTATGTTTTGTGCCGAGCAGGCATAGATGAACTCCAAGTGATTGATTGGAGTTTTTATGGTGTACCTCTCTCATGGACTAGAGGGGGAGATTATTGGGCTCTTAATTATTTGAGCCAATTGTTTTTCTTTAATTAAATGGGTTCAGTATATGAGAATTAAATAGTTTTGGATCCAAGTGAAATTCTAATTAAAATTTAAGGACCAAGCCTGCAATTCTTTGGTCCAAAGAATTTCAATTATATTGGAATTGGTTTTCTGGAATGGGAAACACATATACACACGCACAGGGGAAATACACATTAAGCAAAGAGGAAAACGCACGTAAAAAGTCTAAAAAGTGGAGGAAAAAAAGATTGTTTGGCAAGAAAAATTTGGGCACAAATTTTTGGGCTTTCTTCTTCAACTCTTATATTCCACCACTGATTGTTTGGTGAGGCCTCTCTCTTTTTTATTGGCTTAATATTTTTGGAGTTCCATCTATTGTGTTAGATGATGTTTATTGTAGTTAGCCAATAATTGTTGCTGATGTGGTGTATTGGATTACCTCTTGATTTATGGCATAAATCTAGAGAAGAAACACTGTAATATTCATTTGGTGATAGTAGATTATTGTCGGTTTGTCCCGTCGATTTTTCCTTCATCTTAAAGAGTTTTACAACGTTAAAGAATAATTTTGGTGTTGTTTAGCTTGATTCATTATTCCGGTATTTATATTGCTTGCATAGAAATATTGGTTAAGTTGATAATTTTCATTTTAATTGCACGGTGAAAGGAGAAAAGTACATTGTTGTATTGTACACCTAGTTTTTCTCTAACAGTTGTCGGCAAATACTCTCTGATCACGGCGAGAATAGTCATGCGGTGATCGACAATGAAGTTGAGTCAATAGATAAATCATTCGTGAATGATACAAATCTAGTATGGTTTACAGATTCTATGAAGCTGGTTTTGGTTGGGGAAAACCCATATGGGCAATTGTTTCAAATATGTCTATCAAAAATCTTATCACATTGAAGGACACCAAAGGGAGTGATGGAATTGAAGCATGGATACATTTGGATGAAAAAGACATGCATTATTTTGAACAATATGAAGAAATCAAGCAGTTTACCACTTAAATGATCATGGCGTGCATCATGTGTCATGAATGGCTTTTTAATTGAATTTATTGTCTTGTATTAATTGAATCAAACATGTCTGTTATCTTATAATTTGATTGTCTTGTATTTTAATTGAATCATCAATAAACATTTGTTGTGTGATTGCCTAAGTTTACCACTTAGCTGATCTAGGCTACTTTCACCTAGAAAAGTGCGTTGTCTATATAGAGATAATTATATTATAACACCAAATCCTATTCTTAGAAGTTTTTTTTTCCTTAATCTCTTCATCCTGTCGAAAAACTAGTGTCAAATCTCCCCTATAAGTATTATTCGAAACTAAGACATTCATTATTGTAAATCTCTTATTTGTTGGGATGTTATCTTTTCCTGTTTTCATTTTGTCATGCATTATTTGAATTATAGAAGTCCAGTCATACTTAATAAATAAATCATCATGGGCACTTGACATGCATTGCACGTCTACAAACTAGTAAAGTATAAAAGTTTGAACGAGTATTGAAAGGTTAGATTTAGATAATCATTCGAAGTATTATGGGATGAAGTCTACTATTACTTATTAGCAAAAGTTGGAAGGTGAGATTTTAGACATGTGGTTCAAAGTAGTGTTAAAGATGAATTCGGAAGTGTTCGAAGATTGACATGATGGTATGAGAGTGATACGAACCATTAAAAGAGCCATTAGAGGAATGCCACAAGTTTTCGGAGTGGATTTTAACTTACAAAAAGTTTGAACACTGATTTGTACACTTCTAAAACTTGAGAAATACCAAATTCGAATGACCAAAGAGGTTTGGAGACCCATTTGGAAGCTCTTGCATTTGTGGGATCAATGTTGAAAGACTTGGATCAAAAGGGACCAAATATGCACAAAACACTTCAAGTAGGGACCAAATCGCACAATTTTGAAAGTGAGGAACCAAACTACAAATTAACCAAAAAATCTCTGTTAACCAGACCGTGGAAAACCTTGAAAATCTATTTGCCGTCCGTTGCCATCATAAGGTTGTTTTTTAGTTGATTTTTTTAAAGTTGAAACTCAAGGGGTATTAGTGTCCTTTTCAATTAAAACAAGTTGGAGGGACGTAAGCACTATAGAAAGACCTAATCTAGGTCAGATTAGAGGTGGGAGAATGAAAGAAACAATAGACAACTTAAAGAGCAAAGGAAGAACAATGAAGGCTTTGAAGATTAGGACGTGAAGACGGTGTATTCTTGGTACAAGATATTCAACTTTTTTCATTCTTTATTTAGATCCGGTTATGTATTCCAAACTCTTCATATTTTCTTTTGAAGTAATGGCATTGTTCCTATTTTGATCTTGCAAGAATTCATGTATGTGCGTTTTGGGGGTCGGAAGAACTGTTTTCTATTTTTAAATCTTGGGTACGTGCAATTTTGGGTGGGTTTGTGTATTATAAATCTGTGCGTGCGTGTCTTGCGATCGCAAGGAAATAAAATCCTGTGATCGCAAGTCAGACTTTTGCTTGGCAGAATTTGATTTGCCTAGTCCATTCGATTGCAATAGGTGTACATTTGCGATTGCATGGGCATACTGGTTGCAAAAAAATGCTGTTTTTTTTTTTTTTTTTTGTATCAAAGATAGCATTTAAAATGTGTGCCGCTGATGTAAGTGGACAACGATGATTGGCCTTATCAGTTAAAATTCAATAAGAATTATTCCTAAGTTCTAAAATCATGAAACATACCTAAGCTATTAATGCATTTCTAGAATACTATACGCAATGCAAAATGAAGTAGAGGATAGAAAAGATGGGTTGCTTCCCATTATGCACTTGTTTAAAGTCATAAGCTTGACTTTGTCATGTTGATCATTTCGGATTGCTTAACTTGGTGAATGACTTTTCTTGTGAAAAACCGCCCTCCAAATATGGTTTAAGTCTTTGTCCATTTATTTTAAATCCGTTTTTCGTATCATGATTGACTTCAAAAGCAATGTATAGATACACTTTCACTACCATGAACAACCCAGACCATCATGAACGTAGCTTCACCGAAAAAAGCTTAAGGTGTGAATTAAAAAATAATACGTTTTGTCCCGCCTCAAAGTGCTTCTGCTGGATATGCTTGTCATGCCACTTTTTAGTTCTCTCATTGTATAACTTAGCATTCGCATAAGCCTCGAACCGGAATTCGTCCATTTTATTCAATAAAAGCATCATCTTTCACCGACCTCCTTTAAATCAAAATTCAATTTTCACATTGTCCAATAAGCTCGATGCTCCTACTCAACCGGTAAATGGCATGCCTTTCTAAAAATGAATCGGTATGGTGACATGCCAATTGAAGTCTTCAATGCTGTACGATAGACCCGTAGAGCATCATCCAACTTGTTAAACCAATCGTTTCTTGATATTCACGGTCAGTTATAAAATCTTCTTCAACTTCCGGTTGGAAATTTCCACTTGGCCACTTGTCTGTGGATCGTAGGGGATAGCAACATTGTGTTTCTCACTATATTTTTTCAAAAGAGATTCAAATTGTGGGTTGCAAAAGTGTTTGCTCCCATAACTTAATGGCCTGGGGGTTCCAAAATGCACAAAAATGTTCTTCTTAAGAAAACCTACCACCACCCGACTATCATTAGTAGGTAAAGCTACAACTGCTACTCTCCTAGAGACATAGTCCACAACCACTAAGTAACATAAATTCGAGAATGAAGGTAGAAAGGGTCCCATAAAATCAATACCCCATACATCAAATAACTCCACTTCCAGAATGACACGAAGGGGCATCTCTTGTTTTTTTGATATGTTTTCGGTCCTTCGGATCGATAACACTTAGTCACTAAACTGTGTGGGTCTTTAAACAATGTTGGCCAATAAAATCCAGATTGTAACAATTTGGTTGTAGTTTTAGTAGCCCTTAATTGTCCTCATATGGTGAAGAGTGACATTGTTATAGAACCATTTCCATTTCCTCTTCTGGCACACATCTCTGAATTACCTGGTCAATCCCCTTCTATAGAGAATGGGATCCTCCCAAAAGTAGTATTTAAGCTCTGAAAAGAATTTTTTTGTGGGTAATTAGAACAAAACGTGCCTACATATTGAAGTTGTTGTGCAAATCGTTCTTACCTTTGAAATTTTGACATTTTCACCCTCACATATACCATTTCTTGCTCAAAACGTCCTTACCGTTCAAAAGATGCCATTATCTCACCTCCCCAACACGACTCATAAGGGTAAATTAGTCCAGACACCTATTTCAAAATGAAAAGAACATAAAATTGGCAAAAAAAAAAGTATTGATGGTTTTGAGGAGAAGCAGAAGTCTAAAATGGCGAGGACTCGGTCGGCTGTCTCACGAACGGCGGCGGAGATGGAGGAGAGCTCCCACGATCTTCGAAGAGTAGATCTGTTGCTCCATCTCAGTTTCTCATCTAGCATGACCCATCTCTGTTGTATTCATTTGGGACTGCTGGGTTTCCCTCCTAAGTTTCCTTGACTTTTTCCGCAATGGGTTCGAGTTCATAACGGGATTTGCGGCTAATGATGATGCCATCACAATCAAAATCAGAAAATGTTTCAGAGATATTTTCAATTTGTTTTTTTGAATTTATTTTCGGAGAAGCATGGTAAATCTATTAAATCTGAAACATAAATATAATAAATAAGTAAAAAGGTACACAGTGAAGACCTTAATGTTGACTGTAATAGGATTTGAATGCTGAATGTAAAAAACCATTCTCTCTCTAGCTCATCTTCCTCTCTCTTTTTCTTCTTAAATTTTGTATTCTGGTATTGAAGATTGAATTTGGAGCAACGGGAATGGCAGCCTCAAACTCACAGTTTCATGTTCTTGATGTTGATGATAGCCTTATAGACAGAAAACTCATTGATAGGCTACTTAAAACCTCTTCTTATATAGGTACCAATTTTTCTCCAATAAATATTAAAAATTCATAGGATTCATGTTTGCTTAAAATTCATGTTTTTTGAATTTTTCTGGGTATTGTGCATTGGTCATAGCAGTTATAACTTACAACTGTGGATTCTGGTAGCAAAGTTTTAGAATTTCTTGGTTGGCATGAAGATGATAGAAGAAACACTTATGGGACTTCTGTTTCTCCTCAAAACCATCAAGCATTTTTCATTTTTTTTGCCAATTTTATGTTCTTTTCATTTTGAAATAGGTGACTGGAATAATTTACCCTTATGAGTCGTGTTAGGGAGGTGAGATAACGGCATATTTTGGATGGCAAGGACGTTTTGAGCAAGAAATGGTGTATGTGATGGTGAAAATGCCAAAATTTCTAAAGTAGGGACGATTTGTACAATGACTTCAATAGGTAGGGATGTTTTGTGCTAATTACTCTTTTTTCGTGGTTGGTGATTATATTCCAGTGGCACAATGTTACTTGTAAGATAATTTACATAATCGGAGTACCACAGTGCTTCTCTTTCCTTTTCTGCCTGTTTTACCCTGAACATATGTTCATCTAGGTTTTTTTTATTGATTTTATCCCTCTAATTTTGTACTGATTGCTCTAATATTGATAATTGGTTGGCTACACTTCTCTTTTCAAGAATCTGCGTCCCGGTGTTAATTCTGAACTTTGTTCGAAAAGGAACCGTTTCCAAATCAAATTCTTGAAGAAGTATTATCCAACAGATTAGCCTTGCTTTTGCATCCTTCTTGGCAAAAGGTACTTCAATGTTGCATGGTCCGTATATACAATCACATTCGACCCAATGAGATAAGAACGAAATTACTCAAAGGTAAAGATTATAGCTAGTAACTCATTTTCCATTGTGGCATAGTTCATTTGAGCATCATTGAGCGTCCGACTGGCACAATAGATGACATGTATAATTTGATCCATTCGCTGCCCCAAAACTCCCACTATTGCATAATCACTGGCATCACATGAGCTCAATGGACAAGTGATGCGAACCCGCGGAGAATTAAATCTCCAAACCCACAAAAAGTTTGATCTGTACTCCAAGAAAGCTAAAATCTGGTCGCAAGAACTTGATCCGATGATTACTTGAATCAAAGAACCATAGTTATGAAAATGCTACAAAGGTTTGCGTTATCTTTGATAAGTTTTTAGGGTTTGTTCAATTAAGAACACAGAACAAAAAATGAATCATCACTTTAATTAATCTCTCAAAATACTAAGGGCCTGTTCTCTTTGCCATTTTCAACCCATTTTCTGTTTTGTGTTTTTAAAAATAGTGAAAACATGTTCTCTTTCCCATTTTCAAAAATGCATTTTCCAAAACATTAAAAAAATTTACACACAAAACAGAAAACGGCTATTTCTTTGTTTTGGGCGTTTTGTGCACAAAACGCGGAGGTGGCCAAAACGGCCAAAACGCGCGTTTTGGCCGTGGAGGTCAGGTGTTCGATTCCTGGTTCTGCCTTTTTTTTTTTTCTTTTTTTTTAACGCTGGGCCAAAAATTCATAATTTAAGCATTGTCCGCTTTTTTAGACAAAACATGGCTCCTTACCCCAATGGTCAGACACGCGGAATTGAACGTAGAGGTCCAAGGTTCAATTCACAGCTTCCTTCCTTCTTTTATTGAATTGTTTTTAATTGTTTTAATGGTTTTTAAATATTTTTAATTACATAATTAAATATTTGTAATGGTTTTTAAATGTTTTTAATTGTATTTAAATATTTTTTATTGTGTTTAAATGTTTTAATTCCATAATTAAATATTTTAAATTATTTTTAAATATTTTTAATTCCATAAATTAATGTTTTTAATTGTGTTTAAATATTTTTTATTGTGTATAAATGTTTTAATTCCATAATTAAATATTGTTAATTATTTTTAAATATTTTTAATTGTTTTTAAATGTTTTTAATTCCATAAATTAATATTTTTAATTGTGTTTAAATGTTTTTAATTCTAAGTTTAAATTGATTTTAATTCCAAATCCAAATTTCTAAAAAATTTCAAGTAAACGCGTTTTCGAGTTTTCTATTTTCAGAAACAATTTTCAAATATTTCAAAAAGAACGCATTTTCAAAAATCTCAAAACAAACACTCAAAACACAAAACACAAAATGAATTCAAAACTCAAAACACAAAACTCAAACGCAAAGAGAACACCACCTAAATTTCTGATTGTTTACAATGAAAAGTGTTTAAATAGTAAACATTAAAGAAATCCTAATCTAATTAGAAAATATAACTAAAACGAATTAAAATAGAGTTCTAAACGAGAAAAGGAAACAAAAACTGCCAAAAACTAGATTTTTGTCGAAATTGGCCTACCCAGGCTTACAAAAAACCATTCTGCTGTTGTTGAAGTGCCTTGGGCGATCATTTTTTTGGCTCTCCTCTTTTGACCTCTAAACTTCGTTTTATGCTTGTTTTGGTCCTCCAACCTTCCATTAGCCTCTGATATGTCTTCAATATGGTCCTTAATTTGACTCATTTGTACCAAAGTTGGTTCTTCATTTGTCAAACTCATTTTGAAGGTTGGTGTCGCACTTTGAATCGCATAAGCAAGTCCCTGGCAATGACACCCAAAATTTGTTGTATATTTTATTTCACAAGTGGACGGATCATTAACAGGTAATATATATAATGATGAGAAAAATGTCGAATTCACGAGGATTGGTAATTAATTACTACTTTAATTGTACTTAACCTTAACAATGTAAACACACACAATTTATGAATCATTATAAGAAAAATTTATTCTAAATTCAATTCAATCTAAATTAATACGCAAACAAGATAGAGTATTTATAAAATTCAAGTTTTACGAGTACTAGGATTCACATAACCACCAATATCATATTCCATGTATTAATTACCTATTACTCATTGTTGTAGATTATCACCCTAGATTGAAAATCAATAATCTTAATATAATCAAAAGCCTATCTTAACAGTCAAGCGATTCTATATCTATAAACCTAACTATTTCTAGTTAAATTACAAACGTAAAGGCATGCATTAACTCACTTCATAAAGCATATAAGTATCTCTATTTATTGTTGGACTCTATATTGTTTATAACACGTGCTTATCTATATTGAATCTCTCGAAAGTAATTTATATCACAACCACGTTTTAATGGAGATCAAACATCAAAAAAATTTAATAAATATTTAACCATCAACCTAGAATCAATAATCTGACGAAAACGAGTAACTTCTAATTAATTAAAAACATGAGACTTCATCATTCATTCTAGATACAAATAATTTAGTCGGACATAATTTCAAAAAATAACACCAAATAAGAATAAATCATAATCTGAGAAATAAAGATGAAAGAATAAGAACAACCCATAATTATTCTTCAATGGTCTTCAGTTGTGCTCTCTTGAATCTCTTTTCTCAATTGTGTTTTTTTTTTTTCCAATTTTTTTCTTCTTGTGAAGGTGTATATTTATGCCCTTTTATAAGTGTCCAAAGAACCCTAAAAAGGCCCACAGAATTTATATTTTCATCAACTACCAAAAATAGTCATGTTTTAATAAGAAAATAAGTCTTCTACCCTAAAATACCCATGCTATTGCATGGGGCATCGCGTGGCAATTGCATGGTTGATCTTAGTGCAATACTAGTTTGGTATGCATTTGCGATCGTAGGCCTAATGGACCATGCTATCAGGGTTTCCTTTCAAATTGCGGCTTAGTCTGGAGTATTTGCGTAGAGAGTCCTGTCTTTCTTCGGTCTCTATTTTAGTCCCTAAATTTCCATTTTTATTTCAATTTAGTTCTCTTTTATTTTCAACCCAGGTCCTTTATCTTTCATGGAATTACATGTAGGTCTCCACTTCTAATCTTTTGTATGCTTTCAACCATTTTTCATCTATTTTGCTTTTTTTCCCTTCCAATCACCATCTAAACTCAGGTTTTACCTAAAAATATTAAATCCACATGCATTTAAGTAAAAACACCCTCAAGATCACTTACAATTGTCCACTTTTGATTGGTCCAGATAAGTGCAGAACCGTACTTATCAAAATTCTCAATTATATATGACCAATAATTCTCAACCCCCCCAGAGTCTAAACTAAATTTCTATCTTTTCTTTGTAAACGCTAACATTAAATATATTTTTCTCTTGGGCAAAAAATAACAGCATGAGTCATGTGCAGCACTTTAATGTATAATTAATTAAGTCTAAAGTAATATGCTAATCTTGTCTATTTTTAGGCTTCATTGCACGAAATAGGAAAAATTGTAATGTTGGTTTTCATAGTTCTAAGTTGGACACTATCTAACCTATACTAAAAGAGTGTAAATTTAGCTCATTGCTAAACTTTTCGTCATTCTCCAAACGACGACGTATTGCCCCTCGCCCCCTCCCACCTTTTTACTTTTCTTTTTGGTTGGTAAATAAGAATAGGATTTTTGCCCGTCATTTGAGCGTAGTAGGATTTCCAATTCCTTTGTGGCGATTCCACAAATCTTCTCTTGAGATTCCTAAATTGAAATTCTCAAATTGTTCCGTCTTTGATTTTCATCCTCTATTGGATTAGAGGTTATTTGAACCACTTGGTATATGTTAGATTTTCTATTTCCCGTCATTTGATTGTATTAGGGTTTCCTTAATGTTGTCGATTCCCAAATTTCTGAAACTAAATTTCCGAAATTGTTCCGTTTGTGATTTTTATTCTTTGTTTGATTAGAGGTTGTTTCAATCCCTTAGTCTAGGTTAGATTTTCGATTTTGTCCATTTTCTAAACTATCCACCACAACTTCATGTCTCTCCCACTCTCGCCTACCTCCTCAGAGTTGGAACCCTCAGTGCCCCTGGCGCAAGAGAACAAAAGCCACTCGCCAAACTTACACCTACTAGAACCCTCAGAAAATCCAGCAGCACTGAGCGATGGACATTTACAAAGCATGTGCCCAATTAAACCACAATAAAACAAAATTCTAGAAGCCGTTCATAACGAATTGGATGGGTGAATTCCTAGCTTAAGGCTTCCGATAAGACCCTAATACGAGGTAGCAAACCATCCGAACAACAGATTCTAAAATCTCCAATTGTTTACCAATAGATTTAACACAATTTTATGTTAAGAAAATAATGGGAACATTATGAATATGCACCCAGAAAGGAAAAAGCGAGAAATTCATCGAGAAAAAAATCACAGGCTCCATTAGGAATAACGAGAAAAAGTGTTGTTTATTAAAGAGCTATGGTCTACCAGAATAAACTCCCTGATCGTCCTGGGTCGATCCAAATTAGAACAAAAATAAATTGTTCCCACCCTTATTTCGTTCGTCAGATTGAGTCGTAGAATGCCTTCTTAACCCCTCTTTGTTTTTCGGATTGCACCCTAGAATCCTGTCCACAAGTTTCCATGCCCTTAGAGGACGTAGGATGGCTTAACATGGTCTGGAGGCCTTCTTCTTCATCAAGGTGTAAATTATCGCATAGTTTATAGATTTCGTCGGGATCTATGTATTGATTGGAGAACACAAACCACGAATCAGACAATGAAAGAGAAGAAGAAAACCAAGAAGGAAGACTCGAGCGCTTGGGCAAACCATCACAAAAACCCTACCCTAGAGGTAAAATCAAACCCTAATCATCATTCTCGAGAAAGACATGATGATAGAGACTCAACCATCATTTTATTGTAATGTACTTTAAATTAAGAGCATGTTTGGTACGATTTTTTTTAAAACTCATTTTCAACCACATATTTATAGGATCCACAATTTTTATCAACTTTTTAACCACATATTTCACCAACTTTTGTAAAAATCTCCTAAAAAACTATTTTTAAACTCTACCAAACATGCGCTCAGTGCTTAGCATAAAATGCTAATTGCTAACATATACAAGGGGCAGCTCGTTGTAGTGCAATTGGTTTGAACATATGGGGTTCGAATTATATGAGTAATATTATCTAGCACCAATAGTGCTTAGTAGCCGTCTATGTGGCTTACAATTGGTTAAAATAGAAACACTACAATTGATTAGCAATTAAAAGAAGTGGACTTTATTGCTGGTGTTAAGAACTATTAGTGCAATATACAATTATCCGAATTATATTGCAATTAACTTTTTTTTGATATTGGAGTAAAGGGTTAATAATTGATAGTGGGAAGAAGTTCAATACAGCAATTTAATTTGAATTGTTAAATGGAATCTATTCTCGATTTTGTGAAATTTTAATACAACATGTCAAATTTAGTTTAATTACACATTTTGAGATATGGGGACTTTGTTAATCTTCTCTGTATATTTTTAAGTACTTTATTGTAATTACAAGTTACAACAATAATTGATGGGGCAGTTTGACTAACTCGAATCAATATGATATATTGTTTGAAATTTATAGTACAACATGTCAGGAATACACCTAAAAAAATAGATTTTGTCAAGATATGGAAATACAAAAAATAATAATATTTTACATGAAAGTGATGGACACATAAAACTTTAAACATGTCCAACATGTTTAAATTATTTAATTTACAGTAATAATGCAACCTTACCATCTTCATAATATTGGGTTTTACAAATTAAAAATATTGAGTTTGGTGCCAATAAAAAATGCATTGTATTGAATATGAATGGCCATTTCTTTCCCTCCTAATTAATTGACTGAGCCAATAGAAGCGTAATTAGCAATTTATTCAATTTTGTACTGATAAATCTATTTAAATATTATCAAAAAGTAATAATATTATCAATAGACTAGTGTGACTAATAGTCGGCTGCCTCTCTCCGTCTTTGAGACTCTCGGCCTCTCTAGTCTATGTAACTTTCTTTTTCTTTAATCTCTTTGTGAAATTATTATTCTTTGAGTATCCCAATAGTGTATGGTCTAAAATTAAGTCCTTTTGGTTCTGACGTGAGGTGTTGTCATTATAGTGTTTGGCTGCATAATTATAAAAATATTTTTCTATGTACTTTATATTTATTTAACTAAATAGTAATTAATTATTATATATCTAATCTTATTGTCTTTTATAAATAATATTATTTTATATCTTATAATAACTAATAAAATTTAATATCTTAATTATATTATGATACCACGATTTTTTTTTGTATATATCATATTACTTAAAATTAATTTATTTAAATTGAACTTATTTGTAATTGTATTATATTAATTAATACCCCAACACATAATATTCACTTTATATAAATTATGAATTTGGGTTAGATGCAAGTTTTTGTTTTTTGTTTTATGTATTAATGGTAATTTTGTTAATTTTTACGTTTTATTTGATGTTAATTACATCTTTCTGTAAAAGCTCAATTATAATTTTTTAGAGAAGTTCAAAATTTGGACTACGCTTTCTTTTTAGTCAAAAAGTACTTATTAACAAAATAGAATTTTTTTTCTTCGTCTTTACAAAAATAAAAAAAGAAGAAATTGTGGCATGTTCACTAAAAAAAAATTCTTTTTGTAGTCAATCATTTACTAAGAAAAATTGATAAGCTTAATAAAAAACTAGAAAATGAAATAATAGTAATTTGTCTTGGGCATCTACCAGTATACCCACAATGATCTTCAATACGATGACTGCCTATTTATATAACAAATTGTATTGTAGGACACAAATTGAAAGATTTTGCACCTACTTTAAATTTTTGAAGAAAAGCGATAATAGACCATAAATTTAATTAAAATTAATTTTTCTTTTAAGAAGTGTTTTTGAATTTAAAAAAAAAAAAAAACTTTCACTACAAGAAACGTGGTATATAGTAGCGACAAAAGCCGTCGCTAAAATACAAATTATCGTCCTTTTAAATATATAGAGACGACAATGTCGTCACTGTATGTCGTCTCAATAGATTAGTCCGTCTAGGTCTGTGGCGATGACATATTATCGTCGCTATAGACATGAATTTATCGTCGCTATAGACATGAATCTATATGTCGTCGCTACATTGTCGTGCTTCATTTTTCGAAATTAGAGAAATTGTGACGACAAAATCGTCGCAAAATATCATCATTGTTATCTAAAATAGTAGCAACGTCTAGATCGTTGCCACAAACGTTTTGATACCATATTTATTGTCGTCGCTATTTATATAATATATATAGAGACGACAGAGTCATCGCTAATAGTCATAAATATTTTTTATTATAGTGACGACATTGTCGCCGCTATAAACACTATAATTTTTTTTTATATTTTAAATAATGTAAACATTATACATAAAATTTACATATCCCCCAAACCCAAACCGTTGTTCCCGTCCTCGTCTCGTCCTCGTCCTCATCTGGCACAATCCCCGATACGCAATATTTCAGATTCGCCGTAAGACGTGCTCTCCATTCGGCGCAGCTGAGCCTTATACAAAGCAAATCGAGGATCGTCATTCTGAAGATCTCCAAAGAACTTATTGAATGTTCCTCGTGGGGCTTTCGATTCAGCGGTCGAATCTAGGGAGGGAAAGGTGTCATTTGGAACCCGTCCAACCCCACGGACGTGTCCCCATCGTTCTTCGAAAACCTCCTTCGCAATAGCACGCTCGTTTACCGAGACGCCATTGGAGGCGACCTGTGACTGTTGAGTCTGTCTCAACTCAACAAGTTTATCATGTTTAGTGAAAACAAATATCAAATAAAATTAACAACATTTAAAAATAGGAATATGTCCTTACAATCATCAGCCGCCTGTGGGTTCACCTAATTACCATCCCGGAAGGTCTAGAAAGTCCAGAACGACTCAATAATACCCTGCCACTTCTGGGTCTCGGGGTCCCGCTACAACAATTTAAGCGTGAAATTTACTTAAAAAACACGCATATGTAATATATTTAAGATTTCTACAATAATATTGAAAAATTGCTTGTACCTCATAGAAACGAGTGGCAGAGAAGCTCTTCGACTCCTGCACGCTTAGGTATTTGCCTTACCCCTATTGGCCTTATTTTTTGTGGATCGTTCCTGAAAAAATAAAAAATAATTGATTAGCAGAAAACTTTATATTTATAAAAATATTAACATAAAAACGTAAAAAGTAAATGATAATATATACCACGAAAGTAGGACTTTTGAAGAAGTCAATACAATTCTGTCAGTCTTTGGTAGACAGCTCACCGTATGGACGACTCGGTCCGTGCGCTTTCAAGTGATTATGCACCTTAGGTTTGTAATCTCAATAACAATCGGCCGCCAAGTGATCTACGGCGGCATAGATTGCCCAGTACTTGTCGGGTGATCGATCGCCCTAAAGATCGAAGTAGCTCTGCAACATAGGAAAATTTTTCGTTAATATCTATTACATAGAACAATTATTTATAGAATTCGCTAAAGTAAAAAAATCTATAAATCAATACTTCGATGATGCTACGTAACCGTGCTTGCTGCTCCTCTGGAATCATTGTCCATGAAGGGTAGCAATGGGGCACAGTGAACCTCACTTGGTTCCCAAACCAAGCGCGTGAAATACTTTGCATTATTTTTGATTGGCTGCATTGTATGTTCGACATTGTCGAACGTAATGGAAAGTGGCCTTTTTTTGTTGGCCTACCAAACATTCTCAATGTTAATGCCTCGAGAGATATCCCGTTGCTTAGACGGGGGCGCTAAAAAAAACAAATACGAACTGTATGATACGAAATTCAACGATGATTGTAAAATACAAAAAAATTGGTTTTAACGAAAATTATTACCAGACTTAGCAACTAAAATCGAGCTGGCAAGGTGGCTGATGTAGAGGATCGCCTACACTCTGTGCGACATCATGTCAACCATACTAACACATGACAACAGCGAACATCAATTAGTACAGAAAATGTCCCTACACTTAGTTTATTACACATGAGTCCCTAAATTATTCTAGTTTTTGTGCAATTGATCCCTAACTTAGTTTTTTACAAATGAGTCCCTAAACATAACATTTTTTGTAAAATTGATCCCTAACTTTTATGTTACAAATGAATTTGTTCCTAAACTTATTTTATTTCAAATAAGTCACTACACTTTGAGTTTTTGTGAAATTGATCTCTAACTTTCATTTTACTGATGAATTGGTCCTTGTTGATGTCTGAACCTGCACCAGTCCACGTGCCAACAGATCTCCAGTCACTTCTCTGCCAGCTCGTATGTTACCTGCACACTAGGACGACCGTTAGGCACCAAGATCTCCGAAGAAAAAGGGTCCGGCGATCGTTGGCACTCCGACGATCAAGTCAACTGCTGGTATATAGGAGATACACGGGGACGGGAACAAAAAGGGGTGTGGGAGGGACAAGCAGGCAGAGATTTGAGCAGAGTTTAGGGTGGGACTCTTAAGCATAAAAAGTGCGTACCTTGGAACAACCGGAGACGTTGTATTTATAGTGCGAGAGTCCTGATTGATTTAGGTAACAAATCAATCAGATACCCAATCAGATTCTCCTTCCTTATGAGATAGGGATCATTCCTTGTCAAGGAAATCTCCAAGATTACCTTCCTTATCTGAGGTTATCACGTTGCATGATTTTAGGAGATTGTGATTCGGTTTCCTTGTGAAGATCCGTGCGCTAAACCAACGCGATCTTTCCTTAATTCCTTCTCTAGTCATTCCGGCGTGTCATGTTGCTTGCTGGTTATAATTGATGTATGGTCTGACGAGGCCCTATGGTTCGCATGCTGGCGCCGAGGCCCTCCACATGGCTCGCGGATTTCTGGCTGTCGAAGGCCCAAACGTGTGATGGGCCCTTCCAAGGCCCTAGCAGGGTCCAGATAGGGTTCTTGACAGATTATGAACTGGGCCTTTACTGGGCTTGGATGGGGCCTATGCTGACGTGGCAGCCATGTCGTAATCGTGTGGTAACAATAGTCCCCCAAGTCCAAGCCTATTATTTATAATGGGCGTGGGACTTTTGAGGATATTCACCATTTGACGTGCCTTGCAGGAAATATATTCTCACGGTGGATCGGCATGAAGTAATTTGACCTCCCCCCAATATATAGTCTCCCAAGTCTGAAGCCGAACATTCATGACGGGTGAGGGCTTCAAGGGGTCGGGCGGTGGAGAGCATCATGGAGTTTCATCCAGAGTGGGACTTTTCTTCCCTTCGGTAGTACTCTTCTGAGGCTCTGGTTCGCTACGCCTTTTGCCTATCCGAAGTTTCGATTCTGTGTGCGCGTGGAGAGGGGGGGAGGGAAGACGCTTTAAATATGAGAATCATTCCCCTAGCATTGATGACGCAGACACCTGGTGGAACCCGGAAGGTTGGCGTCTTCAATGCCCTGGGGAGGTAGAACGTCCGTGCACCATTTCAGATCTCCTGTTATGACCGTATTTATTGCATTACACCTCTTTCCAATGTAGTTTTTTATAAATAGGATGTAAGCCCAACAAGATTCTTCCATCGTTAGACTGTTGCATTTAACTTGCCATTATCGTGCGATCGGAACAGAGATAGAAAACGTGTGATGGTGGTGCGGCTGGAGGGCTGGCGTCCAAGATGTCCGTCAGTCTGAGAATCAACATTCAGAAGATCAAAAATCTGGTCAATCAACGTTCAGGAAACCAAACGTACGGGGTGGGGATTTAGGTTTAGCAGCCTTAGCCCGACCCTCTCCTGAACAGTTGGTGGGACTGGAGGGGTCTCCCACTGCCAGAAAAGGCATCAACGGCCTTTTTTGAGCAGTATGGCCTAATTAGCCGCCAAATCAACTCAAGTTGGTTTGGGAGACTCCCCATCATGGTGAAATCAGGTTTCCCAACCTGGGCAGAGCCAACGTAGACCAGGGGATAGGGTTAGTAGATCTAGTTACCCCATTCATGTGCCGGCCCAATGAGGCAGCGGGGGTTGTGGAATATATTGCAGTTATATATGCTCCTGTATTGTATTTCGTGTTTAATAAAAAAGGTGCCGAGTTACTTCCATATTTGCGTATGTATGCCCATATTTTACATACTTGTTTCGGGCCTCGTCGTGATCAACACCCCTTTGCTATTGTTATCATGGTTTAGCGTTCGCGTACTCACACCACCACGCGCTTAGATATATTCTCCTAGGGTTTGCCAGACGTGTTTTTAATTCCACGCCACGTGTCGGCTCAACCGACTGCTGGTACCCCATTGGGCTTATAAATACGACAGGACATTCTTAACTCACCATTCTCCAGCCGTTTTGCCGTCATACCTGGACCTTTGATTACTTCCGGTCATGTCAGGCTTCCATTTTTCCAAAGTCTCTAAATTCAAGATTAGGTGCGGGGGAATAGTGGAGGATGTTTCACCTCCTCATTTGGCGTCCTCCGCGGTGTCTGGTTCTAGGCCCACAATGTTGCAGGGCCCAGAGACGGGGATGGGTCACTCACTTGTTTCACCTGCGCCGGAGGTGAGAGCGGACGTCCCGTTGCCGACGAATCCTGCTAGACGTAGGTCCTCTTCTGGGAACGTTAGGTCGTCAGCAGGAAAGAAACCAAAGGTCGAGAGTGGGGAACGGGCGTCCCGAACGCCTGTTTCTCCCCCTCCCGACAGGCGTGAGTACATTAATATTGGAGCCCGTCAAGACGAGCTGGATCCGTCAGTCGTAGAGAAGCTACCTTCAGCCGTTGCCCTTGTGGCTACTTCAGTTCATAAATATTGGACATCTCCCTTTGGGAAGGCGGTAGATACCGCGGAGGTGACGGAGTTGATGAAGTTGGCCGAAATGTATACCTCTCGTAGTCATGTGTTGAATTGCGAGTTGTATAAAATGTTGGAGATGAGGGTTGCCGAAATACAGTCTGCCCTTGGAGAAGATGAAAATGCCGAATCGATGAGGGCCGAAATCAAACGCCTTCGGGCACGACTCGCGTTTTCGGAAGACACGCGGAGTCGCGCAACGTACGACGTTACGAAGGCCCAGACGATCCAGAAGGCGTGTATCGTTGCCCAGAAGAAGGCCGAGTCTCAGTTGAAGTCTTGCCAGAATATGATACAGGCCAAAGATAGAGAACTGACCGAGGTTTCGAACGAGCTAGCGAAGGCTAAAGGCCTCCTAGCAAAATTGGGGGTCCCCGGCTATACCAAAACGTAGGATTACGTGTATAGGTCATACTTCTTTAGCCATGCTGTTGCATGGATATTTTATGTAATCGAGTAATGAGATTGTAGTGAAAGTTTTTACGTTCGTTCCAAATGTTTGCGCACTTGATACCTTACTACGCGAGCTTAGTAACGTTTGTCGCGGATCATGCTCCCTTGCGACCAAAAGAGCCACAATTGCGCGCATGCGCGTCGGATGTTTATCCAGTGACTTGAAAGAGTTGGTCTTGAATCGCGCTCCCTTGCGGCGGAGCTTTTTGTACTTACTTGCTTTACGCGTAAAATGTTTACTCAGCGAGTTAATAGAGTTGGTCGCGAACCACACTCCCTCGCTGCCGGGTTAATTGTACTTGCTTTCTTACGCGTAAAATGTTTACCCAGCGAGTTAATAGAGTTGGCCGCGAACTACACTCCCTCGCTGCCGGGTTAATTGTACTTGCTTTCTTACGCGTAAAATGTTTACCCAGCGAGTTAATAGAGTTGGCCGCGAACCACACTCCCTCGCTGCCGTTTAATTGTACTTGCTTTCTTACGCGTAAAATGTTTACCCAGCGAGTTAATAGAGTTGGCCGCGAACCACACTCCCTCGCTGCCGTTTAATTGTACTTGCTTTCTTACGCGTAAAATGTTTGCCCAGCGAGTTAATAGAGTTGGCCGCGAACCACACTCTCTCGCTGCCGGGTTAATTGTACTTGCTTTCTTACGCGTAAAATGTTTACCCAGCGAGTTAATAGAGTTGGCCGCGAACCACACTCCCTCGCTGCCGGGCCGATTGTTACTCTTCGCATGTGGAGCACTTTGGATTCATAAAGAACGAATATTATAACACGGCGCCGTGTTTCTTGGCGTCTGCCAAAGAATTGTAAAAAAAAAAGACCAAAACAATGCTAAAAACGGTATTACTGGTGATATGGCTTCAGATGGGCGATGTTCCAAGGGTGTCTTGCCTCTCGTCCCTCAGGATCTTCCAGTCTATAAGTTACGGGGCGAATTTCTTCGATGACCTTGTAAGGTCCTTCCCAGGTGGGCCCTAGAGTTCCGGTCCCCGCTTCCTTATTAGCTTGGAATATCTTTTTCAGGACAAAATCATTGACACGAAAACTTCTGCCCCTGACCTTGGAGTTATAATATCGGACCATCTTCCGTTGGTAAACCGCGAGGCGAAGTTGCGACTCCGTGTGTCTCTCATCTAGCAGGTCGAGGCCCGCTCTTTGTGAATCCTCGTTGGCCACCTCGTTGAAGTGTAGGTGTCTGGGCGAGGGTATTCCTATCTCGACGGGGATCATTGCTTCTGCCCCATATGCCATGGAGAACGGGGTTTCGCCTGTGGCCGTGCGGGAGGTGGTTCGGTAGGACCACAGGGTCTCGGGTAGTTCTTCGGCCCATCCTTCTTTTGCCGATTCTAGTTTTCGTTTGAGTGTGTGCTTAATGATTTTATTCACGGCTTCCACCTGGCCATTGGATTGTGGGTAATAGGGGGTGGGGAAATCTCTTCGGATGCCAAGATTCTCACAGTTCGCGTTAAACTTCATCCCAGCAAATTGCGTGCCGTTGTCGGAGACGACAGAATGGAGAATGCCGAAGCGGCAGACATTCCACACAAATTTCCAGGCATTCTCCTCTGTGATTTTGGCCAGAGGCTCGGCTTCACACCACTTGGTGAAGTAATCTACCGCTACAATAGCGAACTTGACCCCACCCCTCCCAGTCGGGAGGGGACCGATGAAGTCGATCTCCCATTTGGCGAAGGACCAGGGACTAGTGACTGGAGTAAGGTTCTGAGCGGGGAGCTTCAGAACTGCCGCGAACTTCTGACATCTGTCACACCTTTTCACGAAATTGTGGGAATCTTTTTTCATGGTCGGCCAATAGTACCCTTGCTTCAAGGCTTTCTGCACCAAGGCCATCCCTCTCGAGTGATTGCCGCAGATCCCTTCGTGTATTTCTTTCATCACGTATACTGCTTCCTCTTGCGTTAGGCAGCATAAGAGAGGGTGGCTGAATCCCTTTTTATATAAAATTCCGTCCTGTAATACGAATTTGGCGGCCCTTCTACGGAGCTTCTGTGCCTCCAATTTGTCTTTGGGTGACACCTGACTAATTAGATATTCGGTAATCTCCTTCATCCATTTCGGGGAATCAGAGATGGTTAGGACGGAGGGTGCGGTAGCGTCCTCGGTTGAAGGACGGTTAAGCTTCTCAACTGGGATGGCCTTCATTAGGTCGGAGTCCCTACTGCTTGCCAGTTTTGAGAGGGCGTCGGCATAGCTATTTTTCGTTCGTGGGATCTGGAGAAGTTCGTATTCTTTGAAGTGGGACAACTGGTCCTTAGCTTTTGTTAAGTAGGACACCATGGATTGTTCACATGCCGCGAAGGTCCCATTAACCTGACTTACGACAAGCTGTGAATCGCTATGAATTTGGAGCTTCCTTGCCTTCATCTCCCGTGCTAGTCTCAAGCCTGCTAGTAGGGCCTCGTATTCTGCTGCGTTGTTAGAGGCTTTGAATTCCAGGCGAAGCGCGCAGTTGAGATTATGGCCATCTGGGCTGATCAGCAGGATCCCGGCTCCAGCCCCGGCCTCTCCCGAGGATCCATCGACATATAACTTCCATGTCGGTACCTCCAAGGGTCGGGCTTGAAGCGGACCATCGGGGATATGAGCGAATTCAGCCACAAAATCAGCTAAAGCTTGTCCTTTTATCGAAGGCCGTGGCTTGTAACTGATGTCGAATTGACTAAGTTCTATCGACCATTTCATCAATCGCCCTGAAGTATCTGGTTTCTGGAGTATTTGCCGTAGGGGGAGGTTCATCAAGACATCTATGCTGTGGGACTGGAAGTATGGTCGAAGCTTCCTGGAGGCGACGATTAATGACAGAGCGAGTTTTTCCATGTCTGGATATCTTGTTTTTGCATCCTGCAGGGCTTTGCTTACGTAATAGACAGGGAATTGTGCTGGACCCTCCTCACGGATTAGCACCGAGCTAACTGCCTTTTCCGAGACGGCGAGGTAAACGAGCAATGTTTCCCCATTCTTGGGCTTGGATAGCAGTGGTGATTTTTCGAGGAGGACCTTGAGGTCTTGGAAGGCCTTCTCGCACTCCTCGGTCCACTCGAACCGCTTTCCCCTTTTTATGGTTTGAAAGAAAGGTTGGCAACGATCGGTCGCCTTGGATATAAACCGATTCAGAGCTGCCAATCTCCCTGTCAGACTTTGGACTTCCTTGGGGGAGGATGGTGACCGCATCTCGATGAGCGCTCTGATCTTTTCGAGATTGGCCTCTATCCCCCGCTGATTGACCATGTAGCCGAGGAACTTTCCGGATGCGACCCCAAACGCGCACTTCAAGGGATTAAGCTTCATGCAATATTTGCGAAGGGTTTCGAACATTCCCCTCAAGTGGCCTATGTGGTCCTCTGCGTTGACGCTCTTCACCAACATATCGTCGACGTATACCTCCATCGTGTTCCCAATTTGTCCGGCGAACATACGATTTACCAGCCGTTGATATGTGGCTCCCGCGTTCTTCAAGCCGAATGGCATCATCTTATTGCAGTATAGCCCTCGGTCTGTAATAAACGACGTGTGATCCTCGTCCCCTGTGAACATTGGGATCTGGTTGTAGCCCGAGTATGCGTCCATGAAACTAAGCAACTTGTGGCCGGTGGTCGCATTGACGAGCTGGTCGATGCGCGGCAATGGGAAACTATCTTTAGGGCACGCCTGGTTTAGATCGGAGAAGTCAATGCATACCCTCCACTTCTTGGCACTCTTCCGAACCAACACCGGGTTGGATACCCACTGGGGGTAAATCGCTTCTCTGATGAATCCGCTGGCCAGTAGCTTGTCAACTTCCTCTTTCAGTGCTTGGTACCTCTCGGCACATAGAGGCCTTCTTTTTTGAATCCTGGGGCGCACTTTCGAATCTATTTTCAAGACATGGCACGCGATTGATGGGTCGATCCCGACCATGTCGCTGTGTTTCCATGCGAAGACGTCTGCGTTCTCTCGGAGAAACTGCTTCAGCTCTTCCTTCGTCTTTTCTTCGAGCCTCCCTCCCACCTGCAACATCTGGGTTGGTTTTGAGGGGCTTACCGGAAATGTTTCTAGCTCCTCGGCTGGGGAAGCGAGAGAATCCGAGGCTATGATTCGGGGATCTAGACCTTCGTCCAGCATCAATTCTTCATCCAATCCTTCGCCGTCAACTTCCGTCGATTCTGAGTGCGTGGTCCTTCCCATTGGGGGGGCGCCCTGGCGCTCGGCGGCCTCCTGCAATCCGTCCACGTCATGGGAGCGACGGCAGACCAATGAACCAGGCGGCGAAGGGCTTCTCTGGGTACGACTACGCTTGAGTCCCTGCTGGAGGGGCTGATCATCCAGCAGCCCAAGCGCGGCCTCCATCCGGGAGTCATCCAACTCCAGGTCCTAATCCCCCGGTCCTACCGTCTGTTTTTGTCGATATTCGGGTGCCATGTTCTTTTGGGTAGAAGACATGTTTTACCGCAAGCACTTGGTCGTGTAAGGTTTTTCGATTCCCACAGACGGCGCCAATCTGTTGACGTCTGAACCTGCACCAGTCTACGTGCCAACAGATCTCCAGTCACTTCCCTGCCAGCTCGTATGTTACCTGCACACTAGGACGACCGTTAGGCCCCAAGATCTCCAGAGAAAAAGGGTCTGGCGATCGCTGGCACTCCGACGATTAAGTCAACTGCCGGTATATAGGAGATACACGGGGGCGGGAACAAAAAAGGGGTGTGGGAGGGACAAGCAGGCAGAGATTTGAGCAGAGTTTAGGGTGGGACTCTTAAGCATAAAAAAGTGCGTACCTTGGAACAACCGGAGACGTTGTATTTATAGCGCGAGAGTCCTGATTGATTTAGGTAACAAATCAATCAGATACCCAATCGAATTCTCCTTCCTTATGAGATAGGGATCATTCCTTGTCAAGGCAATCTCCAAGATTACCTTCCTTATCTGAGGTTATCACGTTGCATGATTTTAGGAGATTGTGATTCGGTTTCCTTGTGAAGATCCGTGCGCTAAACCAACGCGATCTTTCCTTAATTACTTCTCTAGTCATTCCGGCGTGTCATGCTTCTTGCTGGTTATAATTGATGTATGGTCTGACGAGGCCCTATGGTTCGCATGCGGGCGCCGAGGCCCTCCACATGGCTCGCGGATTTCTGGCTGTCGAAGGCCCAAGCGTGTGATGGGCCCTTCCAAGGCCCTAGCAGGGCCCAGATAGGGTTCTTGACAGATTATGAATTGGGCCCTTACTGGGCTTGGATGGGGCCTATGCTGACGTGGCAGCCATGTCGTAATCGTGTGGTAACAGTCCTAACTTAGTTTTTTTACAAATGAGTCCTTAAATTTTGAGTTTTTAGTGAAATTGATCCATTACTTTTATGTTACTTATGAATTTGTTCTTAAACTTAGTTTATTTCAAATAATCAACGACACTTTGGGTTTTTGTGAAATTGATCCCTAATTTTTATTTTACTGCTTAATTGGTTCCTAACTTAGTTTATTTCAAATAAGTCCCTAAACTTTTATTTTTTGTTACATTTGTAATAATTTTTATTTTATTGATGAATTGGTACCTACATTTATTTTATTTCAAATATGTCCCTACATTTTGAGTAACAACCAAAAATGATCCCTAAATTTCATTTTACCTAGTGAAATTGATCCATAACTTTCCTAATTTACCTATTTCATCAAAGAAATCCACATTTAATCTAAAACTATCCACAATTAACACCTCATTTACAAAATAATTAACAAGATAATTGAGCAAAATTCATTCACAGATTGCAAAATTCAACTGATGCATAACCATTAAAATACATCCACAATAAAATGAATTAATCTTGTAAATATCAACTTCATACAACCTCATTCATAGACTGCCAACAAAGTGAAGCCAAAAAACTGAACAAAAATCAAGTCGAATACAGTCCCAAAATCAAACCAACCGAAAGCAAAAATTAATCAACTAATTATCAATTAAATTAGTAATTCCAACATAAAGATTAAGCTAGATGATAATTAACCAATTAAAAAGGAAACTTAAGCATTAGGGCTTCTCTTATAATACATAATTTTTTTTAAAAAAAAAAGGATTTTCATGATAAAATGGCAGCAAAGAGAACATACAACAGATGATGTTCACGGTGGAAGGTAGACGACGACGTTGGGAAGAAGGCGGCAGAGAGAACACGGCGACACTAGAGAAAAGACGACAGAGAAGCTCCAGAAGAATGGTTTTGCGAATGGCTGAAGTTGAAGTGTTTTCTGCATTTTTTAGATGTATAGCAACGACCTCTGTATTTAATGTTTTGGTTGACGTGATGAAAACGTGTTGCCAAATTTTTAGGTGCATATAGCGACGACAATTTTGGTTGACGTGATGAAAACGTGTTGCCAAATTTTTAGGTGCATATAGCGACGACCTGTCGTCGCTATATATGTCGTCTATGTTGGTTATTTGCAGTTAGGTCCATCAATTTTAAATATTTTTTTATTTTGGTCCTTGTATTTTCTCTTTTATTTCAATTACATCCCATTTTATTTGCAATGTAAGTCATTCAAATTTTACGAGGTTAGATCTATAGGTCCCCATTACCATGATTAAGTACAATTGCAGTCCCTTTTGTCATTTTTTTTTGTCCACAAATGTTGGGATTCCATCCAAACTCACGTTTTGACCTATAGTAATGATAGTATGAACAAAAAACATTCAAGCCGAAAACATTAACAACAACAACGAAATTTTTATAAATTTATTTCATAAATCTTAGTGACACACAACAAAATTCAATGTAATTCACTATCATGATATGATTGATCCTTATCATCGTCACTGTCGTCCTCATTGATTTCACTTGATGTTTAGTCATCCTCAAATTCTTCATGTGTGTCGTCTTCTACATCATCTTCGTTAATAAACAAAGTATCTCCTGCAGTATCAGACGAGTCTCTCCTGATAACCGATGCTCCTATCTCATCAGCTTCACCATCATCTCGGTGCAAGTATATGTTCTCTAAGTTTCCAAGATCAACGATCAAAGATAAACCAAAAGAGTTCAAATTGTGGAGCAGGTCTATCTTAGTGATGTTAGATCCCATCATATCCCATGTCCTCCTGTGATGGACTACTTGTACTACTTGCCAGTTCGGACCACGGGAAGGATCTTCAATGCTTCAATGTAGAACACTTGTTGTGCTTGGCTAGCAAGTATAAACTAATCATCTTTGAAAATCTCTGCACCGATGTTAATACTGGTAACGTTATTTTCAATTACTATTCGTCTCCCATCACACCTAAACCATTTACATCAGAACAAAAAAACTGAAAGTTTCAATCCGAATTGTAGTTCTAGTATCTCTTGCAGCTGTCCGTAGTAAACCTCATCCCATTCCTTGGGACGGACACACCATTGTTTTGAGTTTTTCTTCAAATATCACGATCATATGTCAGGAAGCGAACTCCTTTCACAATACAAGCCGTGTAGGACATAACCTGCTAGAAACATCCACTGGCCAACGAAAACAACTCATGATAAACTTGATGGCTTTGGCGCATTGCATATACCTGCAAGATGATGAAGTTGGTTTTATTCAATGTTATTATCTCTAGACTTTCCTATACTGTACCACCGTATGAGTTTTGTACTATCCTTCGTCACAAACATTCGTTTTAGTCTGGAGGCCAAGGAAAAATAGCTCAACACTTTATACAGAACATTCTTCTCGTTTACTTTTCCAAAAGCGTACACCCAACGACTCTCATGGAAAATCGGACAACCTATCTATCAGCATGCTCACCCCAAAACAGTAAACAATCGTTCTTGCAGGTGTGAATATATTTGTAACCAAAACCAAGCTTCGTCATCATCTTCTTAGCTTCGTAGTGGAAGTCCCCCAGGTTCATGTTTGAAAAAGCTAACTTCAGCAATTTCAAAATATCATTCACAGACTTGTGTGTCCATTTGTTCACAACCTTAATATGCATCAACTTTACTAAAAACATTAAGGACAAAAATGATGAAACTCCCAGGTATAGTTCTGAATCAAAGCCTCAAACAATTCATCATAGTGACCATTGATGCTTGTACCAGCATGCTCATCACCAACTATGTCATCCATGACATCCATGATCTCATCTTCCACACTTACTCTCTCATAATATATATATATGCATTTGCAGACTAAACCTCACTCTCGCCATGGTATATCCAGGTTACATAACTTTCTGCTAAACCATGACAAAATATATGAGTCTCGACAATTTCCAATTGATGTATAAGATCATTTAAACATCTTGTGCACGGACATTTAATCTTTCCATTGTCATTTATGTTTGGCCTAGCCATATTTATAAATTCTTTCAAACCGCTATGAAAATCTAGCAATTTTGTGGGATTTCTAATTTGTGTCCAACTTTTATCAATATCCATACCTAAAAATTACTCTTTTTTCCACAAATGCAGTAAGAATAATAGATGGAGATAGAGAAATGAAATGGAAAGAAGATGGTTATAGAGAAAAAATATAGAGTTGGAGAAGAATTATAGAGACGGAAATGAAAAATTGCTGAAACACATTACAGTAATTAGGGGATGGTGAGCTAAAAAAGAAAAATCTATAGCGGCGACATATGTTGTCCCTATAGATTAATATGTCATCGCTACAGACTACATTACATATTACAAGGAAATTAGTAATTCACGTGACTGACAAATTCATCTATATATTTATTGCGACGACAAATATCATCGCTATAGATAAGAAAAGGACGCTAAATTTTCCGCTAATTTTGATATAGGTCTATAGTGACGACAATTGTTGTCGCAATAGACTACATTACATATTACGAAGAAAATCATGATTTACGTAACTAACAACATCATTTACATATCTATTGGCACAAAAAATGGCACTGTTCTCGCCATTTGGAAAAGTAATTAGCAACGACATAAAAAATCGTCGTGATACATTACAAATAATATCGACGACTAGTTAAATATAACGACGACTTATGTCGTCGCTATATATTTTGACATTATAGCGGCGATATTTCTTTGTCGTCTCTATTGTCCTGTATTAATAGAGGTGACATTTTGTTGTCGCAATTTTTGTCGTCGCTATAGATATATTTTGTTGTAGTGTTTTCCTAGAGCTTAAAATGTTTACATGGAGAGGAAAAAACAGTTTTTTCATAAAACAATGATTGTTTGGCTGTAGCAACGTATTTGTTGACTTAAAAAATAATTTTTGATGCTACTTTTGAGAGGTTCAAATTTTGAGCTTTTAAAAAGGCTCTAAAGTGAGCTTATCATGAAATTGAAATGCTCATTTAATGCAATTTTGAAATTGACAATATTATACTTGTTATTTTAATAAAATGTCAAATACATCTAAATTAAATCCCACACATTAATATTAAAAAAGCAAAAAAAAAAAAAAATTAAATAAATAAAATGACTCCTAACCCAACAAGTACAATATGACATCTACAAATTTCTATCAAAAAAATTGTAAAAACTCGTTTGTTTCTATAAATTGTATTTGTAAAATATGGAGTAATTATTTAATGAAATTTCTAGTTCAAATATTTTTGAAATCTTAATTTAATTGTTGCAAAATATATTTGTTAGTACATAAAAAAGTCAAAAAGAAGTAGTGCATAATTCATAAATCATTTCATGGGATGTGTATTCATTGATCTAGAAAATTAAATTTTACAACGAATAAATGTTTTGAACAAAAAATGATAAATAATATGATTTTTACTTAAATAATTGTGACATTAAATTTAATTATAATATTCATTATAATAGATTTTATAAAATATAAAATAAAACATTATTTATAATAAAACAATTAATGTTAAGTCAAATAAATATATAATTTATAAATTAAAAACACTTTTAGAGTACTTATGGTGCCAAACAGATTAACAACACATTTTAGATTAATAATCAAACACTAACAAAATTTTTAACAATGATAAAAATTCTACATATAAAAGCTCTACTCACATCAGCGGTGTCAAATGAATCCTAAACCACTTATTTTATACTGATATAATTTTACAATGCTTTTCTAACATGGTAGACCAACCAACACAAAGGGTCCAAATTATACTACCATTATTTTTCATAGACAATATCTATCTTCGCCTTTTTTTTTTAATTCTTCTTTTTGTTTTCTCCTTATTAAAAGAAGCAACAATCTTTTTAATTAATTGTTGAAACATAGCAAGTGACGATCATTGACTATTTTGTGAAATTTTTATTAAATAGCATTACACGATTGTCACACCCTAATAATTTATATAGTAAATTATTTTTGAGACAATATCTATAAATTGATATAGTCTCGATTACATGAATATTTAATGGGGTATATAGTTGGACAAAGAGAAGTTGCATTAGATTAATTATGGACAACTGACAAGCATTTGTCCCAACATAACTCGAACAGATACAAAATTGACATACTAATATATCCGCCTAATATAAAAATAGATTTCTAATAGATGACAGACTGCATGTAATATAATTTTCCTATATAAAGTTTCATGGTGACATAAAAAAATATTACATGCCCAACATCTGAACATTATTTATACTATTAAATCACTTTATTTTCATAGTTTTTTGTGCCACAAACTATCCTAATTTGGTCTTATAATCAAACAAGATCTCAACCAGAAAGTGTGACACCAAATGAATGAAGTTTCTTGATTGCTACTCTAAATGTCAAAAACGTGTGGACTATTTTTTGTTCCATTTTTCTTATTATATACACTCAAAGAAGATCTTTTAAAAAAAAAAAAAGTATAAAATTGGACATCAAGAGTGGAAAACTTACCAAATTTATAGAAAGTAAAGATGATACAATAAAAAAAGATTTGATGGGAATCATATTTTCTTTATTGTGTTAACAATAAAATATTTCAACAAACCTAACACTCAATTATCAGATCTACAAGATATTTAAAAGAGAAATTTTCATCAATAAGCTAATTTATGTTAATATTAATAAAAAAAAATGTTACATATTTTATATTACAAGAATATTGGATGAAACTGCCTTTTTTTTTTAAAAATTTTTATATCTAATTAATTATAATCTATCTTCAGTTTACCATATTAATTAAGATTCTATATTTGACTAAAAATCATAATCAATTCTAATCTTTTCAACATCTCTCCTCTATTAAAATAAACTGTAATTCGTCTTCTTCGTGCAAAATTATTTACAACAAATTATCACCAAAAAATCGTAACAGATTAACACACATGATAACATCAAATCAGATTTATAACATTCATTGCAACATATTAATAGCCAATTTAACATCACTACAAATTTTGTAACATCCTTTGCAATTAATGTTTTTAACATTCAAATCTACATATTTGTAACATTCAATAAGCCATATGATGTTAATATTTATACAAAAACACATGATAACATCAAATCAACATATAAAAACATATTAACACACATGATAACATCAAACCAATTTGTAGCATTCATTGCAATAGATTGATAGCCAATTTAACATCACTATAAATTTTGTAACATCCATTGCAATTGAAATTCACAATTTCAACTACGTGTGTTTCGTAGACATGAGGTTGGTTAATCTTCTTGGAATTACAACTCTGGACTACCTTGTCTGAAATAAGTTTGTCTACATTTTCATTTTTATGCAAATCCTTCAAAGCAAACGAACCCATTCGCCGACAAGTTCCTTTTCTCGTAGTTTGAATCTTTTGAAGGAGTTGGCGTGTCAAGAGAAATGAATTTTTGTTTGGAATATAACGCAGGGTTCTTCACAAAATCAGGCGACTCCTTCTTTGCCGCCGACCGAGTCAGCCTGCGAGTTAGTGTATCCATGTCCGGTGATTAAAATTTCTACAAGTTGGTGGTTAGTCTTTCATTTAGTGATAGAACCCTAGAGATTTTGGGGATTACACGATACAATTGTCGATAATTTGGGCGAGACATATAGGTTGAAGAGGGTTTGTGATGAAACTATTAAAGACTCTGATTCTCTCTCTCTAAATTTATGGAATTAATATATTTTGTTTCCTTTTTGTAAAATATTATAATATATTGAATATATTAAATATATATTAATATTGAAATAATACCTAGTATTTTTAGAATAATTATATTACAAAAGTAAATTTAACAATATATTGTATATACATAGTAATGGGTGTAATTTCCTCTATTCTATTTAAAAACGTTTCCTAAGGAAATAATCATAAGAGCCCAATAGGGAAACTCCAAATTTAGAGTTTACCAACACATGCCAAGTCATTTGGACTGAATGTCAAGATGTGAGAATCAAAAGGTCAGAGGCGAATTCAAAGGTGGGCTGCACTGGGCTTCAAGTGCTATTTTTTTGAGTAATTTTTTTTTTTTTTTGGTTTTAAACAATAGTTTAGCCCGAACAAAAAATAGCCAACTTTTTAAGTGGGTTAAAAAATTTTAAATTATTTACACATTAAAATCCATTACATTCCAAACAAAAAAATAACCCACTTTTTAAGTGGGCTAAATTAAAATTTAAATCATTTACACAATAGAATCTAGGGAAAATAACATAAATACACTACTTTTGTCCTAAAATTGCAATTTTACTGGACTTTATCAACAATTAGATATTTACTGTATTCATTGTCATTGTTTACAGCATTATTAGGCCGTGATAATAGAGCTTATTAACAGATTCCTGAGAGGCCCACTATTATCTCATCTTCACAAAATAGAAAACCACGTATAAGTCTATATCGTTACAAATCAGTGGAATTTATCAGCTTGATAATGTCGATTTCAAATTTCAAAAATGAAATATGATATTGTTTTCCATTGTTGATACGACGATCTTGCAAGAACAGATATTTGGGTTTCCGTCACCATATTTCAATCCAGTATCTGCCGTCTTGGTGGGCTGAAGAATTTCTGAAAAATTCATTGTACGAAAGCTTGGATTCAAATACAGAACTTCAAAAACAAGGTACTAATTTTTTTTATGAAATATATTAACATAATTGTTTGATTCATGCGATAGTTAATCGCTTTTACCACGGTTGAAGAATTTTTTTTCCTTTGTTCGAATAATTGAATATTATGAATATTTCACAGGAATAGTAAAATATATAGTTAATTGAATTAAAACAATTGGTTTGCGTTATTTGTAATATCTTGAATGTTTAATTTGATAGGAGCTACATGCTACCCTGATTTGTTAACATAAATTGTTTAATAATTTGTTAACACATTTAATTATAAATGGAATTGAAGTATTTTCTCGATAAAAATTGGCTAGAATGTAATAAATTTTGGAATTATGATATAAAGTGTTATGATTTGTATGAATATATTTCAGAATATAATGCAATTGTTCTCAAATTACAGTTTAAATATGATGATTATACTTTTTGTTGAAATGCATTTGATTTATCTACAATTTTTTATTATACAGATGATCGGTATTAGTGTTTTGGTTTATTACAATGGTGAATGACATCAGTCACGCTCTTACAATGATTACTCAATTGTTGGTATAGTTGTCCCGTTGGATTGTAGTTATGTGACTTTGGTTGGAATAATTATGAAGGAGTTGAAAATGGATGATTCTGATTATCGTTTCACAGTTCAGTATCAGGTTATAGCGAGAGACCCTTTATAGAGATTAGCACATATAGTTCTTTGTATTTCTATATACAAGTCAAACAGGGTGAGACTGATTTGACAAAATTTCCGTTGTGTGTTGATATTGAGAAAGTAAATAGAAATGAAAATAATTTGGGGTACCTATGCAACTCAGTTACAGAAGGTGATGCTGAAGAATTTCGTAATAGGTCAATCACGAATCACACAAAATTTGGCTCATTTGAAAATTTGTTGATAACAAACATCCCAACGATTCAAGAAATGGATAACGATATTTGTGAGAACGTGACAAGTGGAGATAATAATATTGATGAGAGGGGTACGGACGTCATAAAACGACCTAGTATCGAAAATGTGAAAAATGGTTCAATATTTCGGAATAAAGATTTACTGACTACAAGCGTGGCACTTTATGCAATTAACAATATGTTTCAATACACAATATACAAATCAGATAGAAATGAGTATGTATTGAAGTGCTTGGATGTTAATTGCAATTGGGGACTTCGCGCTTCATTATTTGGGAAGACAACAATGTTCAAGATAAGAAATATAAAAAATAGTCACACATGCTCGTTGGATGTAGTATTAGGAGTTCTTAGGCAAACAACTTTTTCAGTTATTGCAAATTGCATCAAACACAAGTTCACCTCTACAAAAACTGTATACACACTGGCTGACATTGTAAGGGATATGATGAAAACTTATGGGGTAACAATTAGCTATGAAAGGGCTTGGAGGTCTCGAGAACGTGCATTGGAGATAGTAAGGGGTGATCCAGAAATATCGTATGGAGAATTGCCATCATATCTATATATGCTCAAACAATTAAATCCAGGTACATATACAAAAATTGAGACTGATGATAATGACAAGTTCATGTTTAGTTTTGTAACATTGGGAGCTTCAATAGATGGGTAGAAACATTGTAAACCTATCATTGTCGTTGACGGTATATTCTTAACAGGCAGTTACGGTGGGACTCTATTCACTGCATGCACCCAGGATGCAAATGACAATATTTTCACACTTGCATATGGTGTAGGTGATTCTGAAAATAATTGTTCGTGGGAATGGTTCATGTTAAGATTGAAAGAAGCATACAGTGACCGTGATGGACTAGTTATTGTTTCTGATAGACATAATGGAATTGAGAATGCAGCCGCAAATGTCTACCCAAGAGCAATGCACGGGATTTGTTCTCACCATCTATTCCAGAATTTGAAGAAACGATTTGGTAAAAAGTCAAAGTTCATCAGACAACCATTCAATGCAGCAGCAAGAGCTTACACAGTATCTGAATTTGATATTCAAATGAGGCATTTGGACACTATAGATGAGGATATAAGGGGATATTTGGTAAGTAAATGTATACACAACTTAGTACATTAATCTAATTTATGTTTAATAACCAATTATTCAAATGTTGATGGTGAAACAATAACGAGTCGGGTATTATAAGTGGTCAAGAGCTCATATGACATTAAATAGATTTTCAACAATGACATCAAACATTGTGTAGTCGGTAAATTCAGTAACAAGGTTAGCAAAGAACTTTCCAACAGAAGCTTTGTTTGAATCATTACGTTGCACAGTACAAAAATGGTTTTTCAAGAACTTAAACGATGCTAGATCCACCTTCACAAAACTCGAGACAAGATATGAGTGTATGATGAGGGAACGATCAAGAGAATCAATTAGAATGGAGGTATATTTAGTTTTATAATCATTTGTCATCACATATGGAAATTGATATTATAACTTTCCATTTATTATTCGAGCAAATTTACTAAAATTTATTACGTTATGAAATCAATTAGGTGATACCTTCATCTGATAGTACATATCAGGTGAATGAGGAAACGACATCATAATTGGTAAAGCTTGATGAGAAGACATGTTCATGTAGACGCTTCCAGATAGATAGATGAACTGTCGTGCCCCCACGTGATAGTAGTAATTAGTAGAAAAAACTTGTCAGTCTATGACTTTTGCTCACATTATTTCAGCAAAGAATCTTACGTAAGTGCTTACACTGGTACAATAAATCCTATTGTTCACAAATCTGACTGGAGTGTATCGAACGAAGTATCAAAGTTTGTTGTTCTAGCTCCAGACACAAAAAGAAGGTCTGGAAGACCAAATGAGCATAGAATACGGTCGGCCTGTGAGTTTAAGAAGAAATCTAAATGTGCCCGTTGTTCTGAGTACGAACACAATCGATCTAAGTGCAAAAATCCAACTCCATTGAAGGCAACGAGGATAATGAAGCGATATATAAATAATACAAACAACGAAGAGGTATAATCTTAACAACTGTTCCATTAATTATTGCTTATTTTTCACATGATCTACAATCTTAATTTTGAGATATTATTGTTAGCAAATTTTACGAGATTGTTTATGACAGTAAAATGGCATTCAATGATACTGTGCATGAATGTATAATGAACATATATAATAACTGTTTATAATAGGTATGTATTATTTATCTTCATCTAAAATATCATAACTATTTGGAGATATTACGGAACACTTCCAGTGAAGCTAGATTTTTGGTACAAGCTGGATTTTTGGGTCTGTTAATTGTCTACCTCACATAATTTTGATTACCTTCATTATGCTTGATGAAATAGCTTTAGACAAGTCATATATTTGTTAGTTGTATATCAAATATGATTTTGGAATTATTATAATGTAGAGTATCAGATATTATCTTGGAATTATTATACGATGTAACATTAATGTTTAGTGTATAATCAACTTCACTTTGAAGTATTTCAGAATCTTTAATGAAAGTAATTCTCCTATCTTTGTCAACAGGTTTTGATTGAGATGAAAATATGATGGATTGGAAGTGGCTAAAGTTTTGCGGCTGAAAAACAGAAGTATTATCATCACTTAATACATTTGAAGGCAATACAACATGAAGGAATTACATGGAAGTGAACATGACATTTGTTACAAAATGTCTCTTATTTATTTTGTGTAATTTTATTTGTTACACTTTACTGTGTTTTTTCTAAATTCATGTTTATGTGTACTGCTGATTTCCAAAAGAGGGGTGATGAATGATACTTTTGAATTATTTTGGCAATCTCATAATTTCGTTAGGTGATGATTGTTCAGTGTGTAGCAGTCCATACATAGTTTAAATTCATTAGCAGTCTACCAATTTCAGTGAATCCGGTCACTTGGTTTTGCTGAATGTGACATAGATATATTAAGGACCTGGAAGGAGATATATTCATGCCATTAAAAAGATTTAAATTAATTAGAAGTCTACTATTTTCAATGCTGAATGCATGACGGATCCCACATCAATAATGCATTTTAGTTGTTTCATTACTAAAGTGTCTGAATACAAGAGTGCAGATTGAAGATGAAGAATGGTCTGGATGTTGAAGAACTGCCTGGACTTGCCTCGACGGAAGTCACTATTGAAAAGGGCTACACTTTTGCTACACTTGATATAAAACTTAGAAGAGAGAAAAATGGCGAGGAATAAAAAATGATAAAACTGAAATGATAAATGAACTGCCAATGAAAATGTTCAAAGTCTGAATCTGTAAATTGAAGCATCATACTATAAGAGCAACGTCCCAATTCATTAGTTGAATTTCAACTCAAATGTGGAAGAACTATATTACAATGAATTCAACACTTAACTCTTGTGAGGTAAATATACTTGAGATGTTAATAAATGTAGCTTATAATATATCACAAAACGCAAACACATAGTCATCGCATATTGACAAAAATATGATAATATATGCCAAACAAAAAACAGTGCCATGGTATCTAAATATCATAATTTGTCAAAAATTTAAGGCAGAAGACAGTAACAAGTGCTAATTGGCTAAGTACATAGTAGTACATTGAAGTATTCCAACTAGATTTGTATTCTTCCATCTAATTCCTTCACAGCACTGAATGTCAGGCTTCTCAATTGCATACTTGTACAATTGAACAGCCATGTTGTGCCGAGAAAGTTTTGTGTCCAATGGGTTTGGCATTGTTGAAATATTCTTATAATGGATGTACTCGGCATATTTGGTGATGAAAACGCCGCAATCACCCCTGCATTAATAAGGTAACATGGGGTTACAAAACTACAGTTTATATGGTTTCCAGATCTGGTAATGCCGTAACGCCGTAAAATAAATTTAAATAAAAACCAATGTCGTTACTGAATTAAACAATCAAAAGGCCTATGAAAGGATTGAATGAAATGTAACTAACCCATTCATTTATTATGGTGTCCCTTTACATAGCCTAGATGAAAGAGGTGAGTCGGGAGCTTCCAACTTGAGGACATTGGATTGGCGGAGGAGGTGGTGGATAACCATGAGTAGTGGCTGGATAGCATCCATAACTGCAACATCTCTGACGGTTTTGTATGCCGAGTTGTATACATCCAAGTACCAATTTGCTACGTCGAAGTGCCCTAAGATCCAGTGAGCACGTTTCTCCATAAAAATGGGAATGAAAACGTTGTCAACATCTCCCCAATTTGTGTTGAACTGTGGTCTTTGACCATTTATATAGAAGATAAGAGGATTTTTTTTTGGGAAACTGATTGTTCTGCTTAGTTAAAAGATCAAATAAGAGACGGATTTTGAAGTTAAAGTAGCAATCAGTAGTAGTCAAACGGGTCTCATTTGAACTACTTAGTTTCATCTCCATTCGCAGGAAGTAGAACATTGCATCAATGTGCTGCATTAATATCAAAAACTATGAACATGTTTGGGATCTTATAATTTAAACGAATATATGTCACTTTACCAGTCAACAAGTTTTTGTTGACTTTACCTGATCACTCAGTGGCGTCGCTACTTGCTTCAATTTATACCACCACATCTTATAGTCTATGTTCACTGGTCCAAGATCCATGGGTGGCACGATAGGTAGGTTATCTTTATGGAACTTCTTAACCCTATTTTGAAGATAAGATAACAGAGGCATTAACATATTACAATGTAGATATTCAATCAGATGAAAGAAAATAAGTGGTTCAACTCACTTGTTACCAAGATGCAGGCCTCTATTATACCAACTGTCGAATAATTCATTATCAGATTTTGTAGGACTGTCCATGCAAAACTTGTATTTAAATGAAACCTCTTCGACTTTATGTGAACTTGACTGCTAATTGAAACTCTTAACAAACGGGGATTGCCCGTTTACATGGTTCAGGCGTTTTGACATTGCCAATGTCAAATAGGATATGTATGATTGTCTGATGATATATAAGTTCAATTTTTTTATATATTAATTAGACTTTAGTGTAGATGTAACGACTGTATAAATGAGATAATATCTCTGTAAATTGTATAAGAACCTGTGCATCTATTTCCCTGACATCCAATCGATGTTGCTCGGCAGATTCATCAATGGTGATTAGGTCCTCATCACTGAACACCAGATCATCTTCCAATGTGTGAAGACCAGAGCATGGTTGAATTGAAGTAATCTTCATGCGTTTCGATGTATGTCTATAGCCGTCTTGGTCAAGTGGATCAACAGTAGCTAACAGCGTAGTATTCTTTTCATCCAAGTGGCAATTAAAAAACAATTGTTAGTAATGAGATATGGTAATGTATGCTTTCAATCCATGTCTAAGAATTTTCAAAAATCTAAATCCAAAATTCAAGAATTTTACAACAACAAACGTAATCTAGCAACAGAGTTGTACATCTAATTCTTAGATGCAAGATGTAATTGAACTAGAAACAATGTATTCATTAAACTAACATTTGAGACCACAACAGCATCAATCATCTTGATGTCTTCATCAGTTAATAAAAAGTCATCATCTAGTAGAAGAGAATTGGCATTAGGTTGTGAGTCAATCCCTAGATCAAAACTAGGTACATCAATCTCACCGCTTGTGATGTTGTTCACAGGCCTCATTACTTGCTGAAGTAAAACCAATCTTCTCTTTTGACAGTCAATCTTCAACCCCACATCCTTCATTAAAATAGAAAAGATAATTGGTAGTGCACAATTGGAAGAATTGAGATTATACATCACATGCATAAATGAATAATGTTTAAAACTGAGTTAGGAGATAGTAAACCATTGATGATGCAGGACCAGAGGAAGAAGCACTAGGAGGATAATGACGAACACCTTGAATAACATCAGCTATTGAATTTTCCATATCAGACACTAAACTTTGAAATTGCATTTTGAAGATGAAGTGGTATGCTACTACATTCACGGATTGTTCAGAATTGTCAGTTGATTGTTGTTCATGAACTGCAGACTGTTGTTCCTTACCTGGTGGACCAAAATTAGATGCACAGACTTTTCCAGCAGAATTAACATCAAGTTGTGTAGGAGATTGGAGAACCGTTGCGCTAGGGTGTGACTCTATCTTCGAATCATCATTCAACTGAATCTTCATCGGTTCTTCCTGTAAATAGATTCAAGATATTAGTTCATGTTTTTGTATTACATTGAACTTCAATTGTACAATACAAACTTGAGACAAACCTCTATGACCCTTCCTTTCAAACGAGAACTGCTGATGTTGCATCCCACAGCAGTATGTTTCATCATAATTCGTGGAGATCTTCGAGCCACATGAGATGCAAAGTCGTCATCACTTTCTTCAACACACAATCCTTGCACGTCATGATAAAATCCTTTGGTATAAAGCTGTTGCCTTTCATCAGTGGTTGGCTTAATCGAAACAACTTCAAGCTGAAATACAGAAAAACCAAGAAAGAAAACATGGATGATCAGGAAATATTAAAGACACCAACAAGATTACGTAAACAAATAAATTGATGGTATCACACTTAACATACATTGGGACGACGGAATATGTCTTTTCCAAGATTGAGTCTTGATAGGAAGTTTCCTTGCACGTTGGATGTCCAATTTAAATTCGTGGACATCGATGACTGATTTTTGTGCAAATCTTGCCATCAAGAAGGGTTTCATAAATCCATATATGAAAAGATATTAAGAAACCATTGAGCCTGTATGCAATGTAAGGTTTTCCGTCGCCCTCAACAATTAGAGACTTATTCCTTAGCCTAGATTTGAGGGAACATAGTGTAAACTTGAACAACTCCTTACCCCAAGCATACGAATTTATGTCTTCGGAGTCTACAAGAACCATTAGTGAATCTTCCACGAATCTCATATACGCTGTTGTGAAAAATAGATTTGTCAGTAGGAGAAGAAGGCTAAACTTGAAAACTTCCCAGTCACTAAGCTGTGCTTTATGGAGAAAAACTTCATAAATATCCAATTGTAGCTCATTAGGTAAATGTCCTAGAATCTCATGTTTGATCCTACAATATATGTTGTCATACTTTGATTGTCTCTCTTCGCCAAAGCATCGTAACCCAGTTATCAAGTAAAATTCCTCCAAGCTGAAACATACCATACTGCCACTCAAATTGAACCACATCTCATCCACATTGGGCTCTTTTACTTTCCTAAGCAAGACTTGATGAATGAGCTAATGATATAAGATAATCTCATTCATTTCAAGAAAGTGTCCGAAGCATGATTCAGAAAACATCTTCCTTTGAACATTAGACATCCTACCTCGCAAAGTGGATATAACCTCATTTCTAGAGAATGCATTTACTTTTCCAAGACACCATTGCACAGGTTTAATGAGGAATTCACAATCCTGCCCGAAGTCAACAAAATATTCGCACTAAAAAATAAGATAAACGATAATAAATATGTCCATAATATTAAATATACTGTAATTTCAATTCATGAATTTCAAATAATAACAAATGAATCATTTAACAATTATAGAACAAAAGGAACAAATGCATCACAAGTGTAAATATCGGTGCTCCTTTACAAATGACACTTTCAAAACCTAAATGTATTGACATTAAGTAGTAACAAATATAACCAAAGCATGCTATAATCAACAAAAATTCGAATTTCTTAAAACAAAAGAGTCATGAAGCACACAAACATGGTCTCTTATTTGAAGAATTAAGTGGTACCAAACTTAGGTATCGATAATCATTTACATATGAAAATTCACAAAACATGAGTAGCATATTACTTCTAACTAAATGTAGTAACATGTAGCAGTAACAAACATGAAAGTGTCATAATACGGTATCAAGTCATATAGTACAAAGGAAAGTAATAAGAGAATAATCATTGTATAAGGTATCAAGACAAGCATTGGCATCAGGAACCCGAAACAAATGTAAGTATCGGTGTTCGTCAAAACCAAATGTATTAACATTAAGTGGTAACAAATATAACGAAAGCATACTATAATGAACAAAAATTCGAATTTCTTAAAACAAAACAGTCATTTAGCACACAAACATGGCCTCTTATTTGAAGCATAAAGTGGTACCAAATGTAAGTATCAGTGGTCAATTACACATGGAAATTTACATAACATGAGTAGCATATTAATTAATACTTCTAACTAAATTTATTAACATGTAGCAGTAGCAAACATGGAAGTGTCATATTGCGGTATTAAGTAATATAGTACACATAGAAAAGTAATAAGAGAATAATCTTTGTACAAGGAATCAAGACAAGAAATCGCATCAGTAATCAGAAACAAATGTAAGTATCAGTGTTCATTAATATGTGAATTATATTCCAAGAAATATTGTTCACAAATGGTGTATCAATTTGCGATATCGTTTAACAATGATCATTAACATTACATAGAGACATGCTTAGATTGTTAACTTATTTATTGAAGATTGATAATCTAATTATGTAATAGAGTTCGTTGATTAGTAACAACCAAAATGAATTGATTGTTGTGCATACTAACATGTTGAAAAAAAAATGGAAAATTTGTATTTGGCTACAACATTCGAACAAAATATGACAAATAAACCTTCATTCACTTAAATACACTTCGATGTTGACTGGGTTCATCAAAAAATCAAAAAAACTATATTTCTTATGTTAACACGATGTCTAGCAATTAAACTAAATAGAGAAGTCGTAATACTCATATATCATGAAATGAAATCTAAATTAATGTTTAGAAATTATTTAAACATCATATGCCCAAAAAGCCAAAATCTGTATTTCGGTTTGTAGGATAAAAATACAAATTTATTGTGTCTATAAAAAAATCCAATTCTTTATGTAGTATGAACAAGCAACATCACCCAAGCCACCTAATAAATTTTAATTCGAAAATTGATCAAAATAATAGCGATTTCGTCAATACCAAAATCCTAAGAATCGAAAAAACTTATTGTACGCATATAACCACACAATAGAAAATGTATGACCTTTTCTCCTTGTTGAACTGGAATGTTGATCTTCTTCTTCATATTTTTGTTTTTAATTTGCCTTGAAGCTCTTTTTTTCTTCATCGTTGAATTGCTTCTTTTGTTCTTGTTTTTGCGCCTCGATTTGCTCATGCTTCGATTCGGTGACATAATCAATTAAAATGTTTGAATATCTTGGATCATGGACGTAGGGTAAATGAAATGAATCTGTGTGCCTTCTTCAAGATTTGGGGATGAAATGCTGTGGATGAAGATAATAGACGGATTTTTAGGAAAGGTAGATAAGAATAGATGATATATGAGAGAGAGAGTTCCTAAATTTGTGATCTTGATATAATTAAATCCCTAAAAAAATGGGTTCATTTGTTACGGGATAGTTATAAAAATATATTAATTAAATAATTAAAAGGGTATATCGAGTAAATTTGAATGTTACAGTATTATTCAAATATTTCAAAAAAGGGAGGTAGATGATCTAATATTTACAGAAATAGTTCACTTCTTAAGTGCGTTAAATTAAAATTTAAATCATTCACACATTAAAATCCATCATCTCATCCCAAACAAAAAAATAGCCAACTTAAATAAAATTTAAATCATTTACACATTAAAAAAACAAAAAAAAACCCCACTTCTTAAATGGCCAATTCCAAAAGAGCCAAATCCAAATGGATTTATTTATCTTTTGTCCATTTTTTCTGTTTATTTCATAATCTATAAATTATAATTTTATATGAATTTTGATCTATTATTGATTGATGAATAATGATGTTTACTTGATTTTGAGAAATTAGTTCAAATTTCAATAAGTAGAAAAAGAAAAAAAAAATGTGCTTAGGATTTTATATGTTTTTACGTAACATTTTTGTTGAGAGAGGCTTTGTTAATAAAATAGACATATATTATATTATAAAAGAATTCTAATAATTTTTTGTAAACTTTTTAAAGATTATGACCTATAAAAAAAATTAGAATCTTATAAAAATTGGTTAAGTAATTGTGATTTTAGAAAAAAAATTCGGTGGCAGCACTCCCGTAAATCAGTCCACCTCTTTGTCATATCCTAGATCGCCCTGCAAAAAGTAATGAATAATATTAAATTGTGCAGTTGATCACACATCCTATTTGAAAGAGACTTTTCTTTGGATGTGATTTCTAATTAATCTAGGACTTAACACGTAATTAAGGAAGCCAACCAAAAATAAAGATTAAATAAAAATACGATGCTTATTTTTCCAAACAATATCTCCCTTTGGATTTCATAAATACAAAACTCCTCAATAATACTTGGACTCATTTCTCTCCATTTTCCTTTTTGTAATAAAAGGGATAAAATAAGTATCAAACAACCCAACTCTCTCCGAAATGCTATTCACATGTTCGCTTGTTGAAAGTGAGTACTCCCTTGTGGTCCACAATTTTTAACTGAAATCTATAAATTTAATTAAACTTGCTACTAAATTTTAGAAATCAATAAAATAACAATAATTTACAAAATTGCATAACTGTATAAAAGGAAAGTCTTTAACTTTAAAATATCTAATAATACTTCAAATAATGCATACTTTTGATGTTATTTTATCAATATTTAGTTTAATCATAATTGAGAAATGTAGTGTAATTTAGAAGTTGATATGCATAATATTTAACTAAAATAGATAGTGAAAGACTTAACTACGGTTAGGTAGTCATTACGCATTCGTCCCGTCATTTAAAAGTAGGCATCACCTCCAATACACGTATTGCAACACCTATATTGCAAAAGTATATGAACGAATACTCAACAAGTAATGACATGCATAAATATCTGCAGGATTTTCTATCCTTTTTTTTCTTTTGTTATGCTCTCATTTTTGGAATTTATGCATTTTCTTAATATCTTTATTTATTCTCATAGCATAATCATCTTTTATCTCTTTCGGACCTGAATCCCACTATGGTGTACCATATGAGCTCAAACATCAATATGACCAATAACAAGCACGCTATGACCAGTGTTTCTATAGTTTCGCCCTAGTTGCTACAATAACTCAGATTCCACAGTGTGTCCTTCCTACTCGCTACAACAACTCAAGAAACTCCATCGACGTAAAAAAAAAAATCATCAAATAGGCATGGCCTAGGTATATAGTTCTAGCCTATGCCGATTCTCAGTCCCGGGTTACTAAGGGATCTCCTGACACCATCCATATATGAGTGCTAAACCCTAATACCATGTCCCTGGCTAACTAGAGTAACCGCCAAGAGCCTAAATAGGCATATCTGTTTAGACACCAAATAGTATTGTACATAAGTAAGGTGATTTCATTATATTTAATGTTATCATCTCATTCTGAATGTTATATTTGAGGATTCACAATCATCTCACTTTATTTTCCTTAACTCTTCCTTTACGAATTACGAAGAACTGTGCCTTTCAGGTTCATGCGTATGACATGCAAGTGCAAATGAATGCCACATATGATAGAATCCCAGTGGCATTCCATGCACACTTCTGAATAGTCCAATCATGTACAGATATTTAGCAGCAACATTGTTTTCCATGTACATAAAAAGTTACAATAAATCTTGTATATCCTAGCATTTTCCACATTTCATATCTAGGTAGTAAATGAATAAATCAAGTGTCCATATGCTAACTGACCATATTACCTCCGAGATCAACATGGAGGTCAATCGGGGCTAAAATACCAAAAACGGGGTCCTGTGTAAAATTGGAGAGTGGGTGTCAATACTAGGGAACCAACGCATAAAACACGTGGAGAAACTAGAGTTCCAATATTTATAAAAATATCTCAACAAGGAATATAATATACCATCGAAAACTTATCGAGTTGGGAGTCCAATTGCATTTTACGTATCTCAATTTAAATTTTTCTACAAAAAAGTATGTGCGTTGCTATCCAAATTGCCAAATTTTTCATAAGGGTGTCGACATCGAAACCCATGGACTTGGGTGTCGACACCAAAGGAGCTGGGTGTCGATACCCTTATCAGGTTTCGACCACATCCAGAAGTCCATTTTTATCCTATTTTATGTGCTCATGTGTACAATACTGTCTCCAAATCACTAACGTGTAGTAATATAGAATAAATTTTATATCAAATGTATGAAGTCTACGCTGAAAATACCGGTAGGAACGTCATACAACTCTCTGTTGCAACACATAATTCATCATCACATGACAATATTGACTTATGGAGTTACGTTAGTTCACATCATCACATGACAATATTGACTTATGGAGTTACGTTAGTTCACATAGGTGTGATCAACATGATAGTGGTTCTTCTTTTGCTTCTTTCCTTTCCCATTCTAATGATACACCTTTAGAATTAGCTAGATATTTTACGCATGACATGCTTAGTATTTTAGATGATGAAGATAGATTTTTTTTATATATATACTACGATGGTAGATACAAAATCAATGTGAATACCCAAATCTTTTAAATATGACACGTGATCTGCTAACACATCCGGTATCAACTACATTATCGGAGTCTGCTTTTAGTACATGTGGTAGGGTTCTGTATAATTTCAGGTTAAGACTTAAAGCCGACATATTAGAAAGCTTATTGTGTCTAAAGAATTGGAATGATGCCGAACTTCAAATTCAAGATAAAGTGGACAGAATGATGTCCGAAGAACTTGAAGATTTGAATATGAAATACTTGATTTTGTAGTAAGTATTATTTGCGTACATATTTGATATTTTCTTTGTCTTATTTTAACAAAAAATTGTACACATATCAACTTGTTCATGTACAATTTTAATTCCGCTTACTTTCAAAGTAGCCGGTCCCAATCCCAATCCCAGGAAAAGAAAAAAGGTTTCAACTTTTAATTTTTAATAGAAAAAATTTCTCACACTTTAATTCTTTTTTATTTTAAAATTCTTAAAAAAAATATTAAGAAAAAAAATTGAGTCGAGCTTATGGGAACTCAGCTCGTCTCGTTGAGCCCACGAGTTTGTGGGTCAAACCGAGCTTGAATATTTGGGACGACCTGAGCTTGGTGGGTAACGGGCCGAGCCGAGCATTGCCACCTCTAAGTATATGTTACCTTTAGATTTAGCTTCAATTACTTTGTTTCTATCTGTGTCAGCAGTTTCTACAATACCTGGTTTTTTCAACATCTTATTGTTGTTGGTTACATATTTAGTGGACATCAGAATGGTATTTGGAACATCAGAATCTTTTTTTCTCATTCATTTGACACGTGTTTCTCTTTGATTTCTTGTCTTCCACATGCTAAATATATCTTAATCCATGTCCAATATTGGTGGTTCTTCCGTAGCTCAGCACTTCATTCAGCTGAGTAGCTCCAACAGTCAATTGTTCGTTTACTTCCCTACTTTGTTTAAATTCTACGCTCTAACGTTTGGCTCCCAGTCAGAACATTCATGAGTATAATCAGTTAACTCAGAATCAGATATACAACAAGCTGTAAATAAAATATTTTGATTTTTAGAAACTAATCTATTCCCAAATTGATCATTAGTTGATTCTTCCTCAACACTCCAAGGTACATTCATGACCTTTTTACCAAATGTTCATTTTTTTATTATTATCACATTCAAAGGCAACATGACCATTTCCTTTGCAAGTATGACATTGTATACGATTTTTTTTTTCTCTTTGGAGGATTTGACCAATTCTGTCTATTTTAGTTAGGATATTTATTTGTAAATGATCCTTAATTTTTAGTTGATTTGAGTTTTTGAACCCGTTTCAAGATTTTGTCAAACTGTTTTGTTATTAGGGAAATATCAGTGTTTGAATCACTTTCACCACATTAGAATCACTTTCACCACATTCATCTTTTTCTTCCTCAACGTGGAATGCTATGCCTGTACCTTTTTTTTTCTTGTATTGAGATTTAGTTCATAAGTCATTAATGACCCAACCAGCTCTTCAATTTTGATATTGTTGATGTCTTTGCACTCTTCAATTGTGGTTACTTTAGACTGGAACCTATTTGGCAAAGACTGTAGGACTTTTCTGACTAATTGTGACTCTGAATATTTTTCTCTAAGGACATGTTCTTGATTTGATATGTCACACTGCCAAGCATAGAAATCTTTGAATGTTTCATCATCCTTCATGCATAGTTTTTCAAATTCTATGGTGAGCATTCGTAGTTTACACAATTTCACCTTGAAAGTTCCTTCATGTGCAATTCATAGGATCTTCCAAGTTTCCTTTGTTACCCTACAGTTAGATAGTAGCCTGAATTGATTAGTATCTACAAAATAAAAAATAGTAGTCAAGGCTTTTCTATTCCAACTAGCATTATTGAAATCAGTAGTTACCTATTCTTCAGTTTGATTTTCGCTTTCAACATTATTTTCAACGACTGTGGAGGGACTACAACCTTTAATAATATAATGCCATGATTTTATTTAGAGCTTGAATGTAAACAATCATACAAATTTTCTAGTAGGCAAAATTCATTCCTCGATGAAAATTAGCATCGTCTATACTTATATTCATAGGATCTCACTTTTTTAAAAGTAAACACATTTTGATGCCAATTGTTAGTTTTAAACCTAGATAACAAACAATCTAAAATGGGGTCAAATAGGCTGTCACTGAAATTAAGTGGAAGCTATAAATATTTTTTCTTAAAAAGAAACTGTTACGAAAGTTCAATTTAATGTTATGATGTTAGTGAAAAATTTTTGAACGTTAGAACATTATAATGAACGTTTTGTGCAGTTCGGGACAGAGAACATCACTGGTGATTAAAGCATTAAATAAACCCCTAAGAGAAAAATCGACGGGCCCATGCCACGGATAAATAAATCCACTATTTCTGAACACGTTACACACATTTCAACTTTTTGAAATTACAATCTTAAATATAATATAAAACTTTGTCAACAATTTACAAATAAAAAACTCAGTTAGAAAAGAACAATAAAACTCCCGTTGTTTTAGATCTTCTTAACTAGTCGATGAATGTAGTCAAGCTATTCAGTCTTGATCTTGGCCTATTCTACGAGTGTACCCGGATTGTCTCCACAAATCAGAATAAGGATCATATCATTATCTTGCTGCCGAAATGCCGTTTCCTCTTGCTGTGAATTTCTACACTACTTAGTTTTTTAAAGTCTTTCACAAACTGGAGTTTTGATCGAAGTAGGACTTTTAAATATTTATTGGAATGCACAACTCACATATTAGAATATTTGATTTCAAAGTCGATGAGATTCTTGGTTCATTGTCAGCGATTTTGTATATTAAATAATTCCGCAAGTGCACGGATCGCTCAAGTAATAAAGTGGATTGTGAGTCCAAGTATCACTCCCACGAAGATTTAGATAATTCAGTTCAATTACAATGACCTTAACCGAATCTATTGAACCTTTGATGTTTGGTATTTAAGACTAATTAGAATTTGAACTAAAAACAATAAACTAATTGTAAATCAAATAACTAAAAATTAGATTAATAAAGATTATTTTAAAATTGAGAAAGAAGAGTACTAGGATCCCGAATCCACTTATAATTGTTAGTCCCTCTATCTTAATTCTTGGTTTTGACAAAATACATCAGTTATGAAGATCAATATCCCTAGATTGTTTAACAGTTTCTCTCGAATAAAATTAAACCTATTCATATGCATGACTCGACTATATCTCTATGACGAATGCGAATACAAATGAAAGCATTAAATTTCTGTGGATACTTAAAGATCACCTAAAGCATAGCGGTATATTTCTATCCCCTATCGGACTTTAAAATAATTAAAATAGCGTCTAGCATGCTTTCGATCTTTCGATAGTAAAACACACCACAACGATCATACAATTATTGCGCATATAATTATAGATTCATATAAATCAAAATTAATTATTCAAAACTATAATGAAATCAATTGTCAAAAACCAAGTCTTAAGATGGAAGAATTTAGATTACAAGTTTCATCGTAATCCTGGCACAAAATAAACTAGTCTAACATACTAATAATAAGAGAAGAAAGAGGAGAAGAAAACATAGAGTTCATCACCCGGATATGAAGAAATCTTGATTAAGAAGAATTCTTGATCTTGATCTTCGTTCAATTCTTCAAAGGTTAGTTCTTGATCTTCGTTTCTTGTGTCCGTCTTGTGTTTCTCTCCAAAATCCTCCTCCTTTATTATGAGTTAACAACTCATATATATAATATCCTAATGGTGCCCCAAAAGATGCCAAAAAGACCTAAAAACGTGGGCCAAAAGTTACCTAATCGGAGTCGAACTCAAAAAAGGAAAAAAATCTCCCGCAGCCAAATTTTACACTGGACGATCGCCCAGTGCAAACCTGGGAGATCGCCCGGGCATGTTCTTTTGCATTCTGCCGTTGAAAAAGGGTGTTGGGCGATCGCCCATATTTAATCCTGGGCGATCGCCCAGCTTACAGTTTTTTCTCTGCGACGGCTGTTGTTCAAATGGCCATAACTTCTTGTAGGAAACTCCAAATTGAAATCCGTAAAAAGTGTTAGACTCGTAATTCAATTATATTTCCAATGATATATCATTTGTATTTTTAAGATTTCTATATCAAAATTTGTGCTCGAATTTCCCCACATGTTGCTGTAGGTAGTTTCTCAATTCGGTTCTTTAGCTTTCTAGTGTTTGATCCATTGATTCAACTCTTCATTGTCACTCCAAAACACTTTAAACTTATTGATTTTATCTTCTTCCTCATGCTCCAATGTTTGGCTCTTAATATTCACTTCAAAAACTCCATTTACTTGTCGAATTCACCAAGTTGTTGCTCTTTCCGTCCATTCTTCTCTAATTGCTATTAAACAGGTCCAAAACTGAAATATGAAGATTAAAACACAAAATTAAGTAATAATTCAATAAAATGACGGAATAAAAGCTTAGTTTAAAGGTCCGAATAAGTGCACAAAATGCACTTATCAAACACCCCCAAACTAAACCTTTGTTCGTCCTCGAACAAAAATAAAAATAAACTAGAACTTTAAACTAAGCTAAAAGAGTTAACAGGAATGTAGTTAATGTTAAATTTCTTACCAAATGCCTCAAGTTTGAAAATTAAAGTAACACGTTTAGAGGGATATCAAACAACACAAAATAGTTTCACTTATCCAATGCTCGACATTTAGTGGGTGTGTGATTAGCCAAAAATTGAACTTACACATGTATTAGACCACGACCAATATTGTGTTGTTGATATTTTTACAACCTCGAACCCCTTGTAGTCATTTATTCCTTACACCTCTCGTAAATTACACACTTCTTATGCTTTTCTCTCAAATCCAGAGGTGTTCTAGCAATTTGGTTCCTATTGATCAACACAATACTTTCTCAAATAAAGTGGTAAAAATTAGAACTTGTATTCTCAAAACTAGGATGGTGAGTGATTTCTAAATTCTCATCTTCAGTCTCTTAGGTTCTAATCTAGCAATCCTTACCGAGCACTTTAACTTCTTTTATTTTATTCAACCAATATAAATGATCTTACATCTTGTGCAATACTTCTCTCACTAGCTTTCTATGTGACCCTTGTAGCGAGCTTTAGGCCGATGACTCCCAAGTCAGATGACCATAGGGCACCAGGTTTTGAAATACCATAACAGACTTAATTGCTCGAGTTCCACAGGCTATAAGAGAAGTAAAAATGTAATTTTTTTTTTGTGACTCATGTAGCGAGCTTTGGGTCGATGACTCCCAAGTCAGATGACTTTAGGGCATCAGGTTTTAAAATACCCTAACAGGCTTAATTGCTCGAGTCAGATATTTTATTTATTTATTATTTATTTTTTTTAGCAGTGAGTAGTGCTCGATTCAGATTTCTTGACTACAACCTATTCAACCAAAGATGAGATCCAGAAAACCCAAACCATCAAAATTTCACAAAAACATGTACTAACTTTAACACCCCCAAACTGTTCTCAAACAGTTTGGTTACTAGTCTAAAGATTTAGGAACGAGAATTTTTTTATAATGATCTAAGTCAATAATATCAACACATACACTCAAGTCATGTTTCCAATAAGTGATAAGTCAACAGTGGCCACGTGCTTCAAATCTAGTCTAGCATGGATAAGTATTCAGATAAAAGCATGTGTTCAAGTGTTGTCCAATATTCTACTAAAAATGTACTCAACTTCAAACAAATCTCATCATTGGCAGCAAGATATTCAACAATAACTATGAATTTTTTTTTAATAATAATAATAAAAAAAAAACGATTTTTTTTTTTAAGATTATCTAGACCCGAAAAAAATAGGCAAATTCAAAATACTTAAGTATCCTGATACTTAACCCACCCCCAAATTAAAATATTACATTGTCCCCAATGTAATAATGAAATAAAGTACATAGATGAGGGAAAAGATCAGTTACTCCACAGAGATAGATGTGGAGAAGATGGATCTGGCTGCTTGGAGGTCCGGTTGAAGTGGATTGAAGTGGGATAGGACTCATGTGCCTTGCAAAGAGGGACATCCTGCGATTGACATAGGAAGACTTTATAAGGGGATTAAATAATAAATAGAAACTAATAAATTATTTAAACTAATTAAAATTACTATATAGAAAGCAAGTAAATAAAAGGGTTAGAAAATAGGTTGCCTCCCATTAAGCGCTTATTTATAATCTAAGCTTGACTTATTGTCTGATTGTACTTCTTCTTCCATTTAACAGCTCCAACCTGTACTTCAGGGATGATCTCTTCAACTTCAACCTTATGTTCACCCACGGCAGCTTCTTGCATTTGAATAGTCTGTTTACCTTTGTCTTTCACCTTTTCTGGTGGCTTTGTGTCCCAATTTTTTTTGAAGAAGTTGTTCTTGAATTTCTTTAAAGTCTCCACTTGATAACCTGTCCAATAAGAAAGAGGTGGTGGAGGTGTTGAATCTCTACCCAACATATAAAATACTTCCCATTCATGCTGAACTCTTAATGTCAATATGCCCCGTGAAACATCAATGAGAGCATCTGAAGTAGCTAAGAAGGGACGTCCCAAGATGATAGGGATTTCAGCATCCTCAGGCATATCAAGAACAACAAAATCAATGGGAAATAATAACTTTCCCACTCTCATTACCACATCTTCCACTATTCCAAACGGTTTTTTAACAGATCGGTCTGCCAACTGAAGATTAAATTTTGCAGGTTTAACTTCTCCAATTCCTAATCGCCTGAAAATAGAGAGGGGCATTAAATTGATACTTGCACCAAGATCACATAACGCCTTGTCAATCACGAGGTTACCGATGGTAATTGGAATTGTGAAGCTGCCTGGATCATGTCTTTTGTCTGGTAGTTGCCTCTCCATTATAGCATTTACTTCCCCTGTAAGTTGTACTATATCCCCTTCTGCCAATTTTTTCTTATTTGAAAGTAGCTGTCTCATATACTTAGCATAGTTGGGCATTTGAGTCAGGCCCTCCACAAATGGTATGTTGATATGAAGCTTCCTTAGATGATCTAGAAATTCTGCACATTGCCGATCCTGCTTCTTCTTCTTTGGATTTAACCTTTGTGGATAAGGAATGGGAGGTTCATATGGTTTGATAGGAACGGCTGCCTTAGCCTGTGGTGTAACTGAACTTTCTTCAATATCTACTGCTTGCTTAGTCTGTTCCACGTGCTCCTCATCAGTGGAAGATACCTGTTCTTTTTCTGCAACTGGTCTTTTTATATGGATTTCTGGTAACTGAACCCCACTTTTGGTAGTTATTGCATGTACTTGCTCTCTAGGATTGACTTCGGTATTGCTTGGCAAGGTACCCTGTGGTCTACTGGATATAGCAATTGCCATCTGACCCATCTGTGTTTTTAAATTTTTAATTGAAGCGCCTTGATTCTGAAGGTTAATTTCGGTCTGTCTCATGAACTGATCAGTTTTTTCTATGAATTTATCAGTTCTCTCGATGAATTTACCGAGTGTATCTTCTAATGAAACTCTCTTTTCTAGCTGCTGAAACTGAGAATATTGTGGTCTGTTGTTATTCTGATTATCCCTCCAGGAAAAATTTGGATGATTACGCCATCCTGGATTAAATGTATTGGAAAATGGATTATTTTGTGGGTATTGACCACCTTGAACATATTCGACTTGCTCTGGTTGCTGTGAGAGAATAGGACATTCTGATGTGCTGTGATTTGCCCCACACTCTTCACATGTTGATTTCTTTGTTTGCATCACAAATGCTGATTGTGACATGTTCTCCACTTTGTATGCCAAAGCGTCTATTTTTGTAGATAATGCCGAGACAGTGTCTATTTCATGTACCCCTGCAGGTTTCTTGTGTATGACTCTATCTGATGCCCACATAGCAGTGGTGGTAGCTACTCTTTCAAACAACTCTAAAGCTTCAACAACGGTTTTGGTAGATAAGGAGCCGTTAGATGAAGAGTCGATCATACTTTTACATGAAGGGAGTAGTCCAGCATAAAAGTACTGAATTTGTTGGCCCTTGCCAATGCCATGATGAGGACACTTCCTTAGCATGTTTTTGAACCTGTTCCACGCTTCATCAAAGGGTTCTGTTTCTGGCTGTTGAAATATTGAAATGTCATGCTTCAGCTTCGAAACCTTTGCTGGTGGGAAGAATTTTGTGCAGAATTTTTGGGCTAGATCATTCCAGGTGGTTATGTTATCAATTGGTAGTGAGTCCAGCCACTCAAGAACTTTGTCCTTAAGAGTATGTGGGAACAAACGTAGCTGGATGGCGTCGTCTGAGATTCCCTGATATTTGAAATGTTGACACATTTTCAAGAATCTTGAAACATGTGTATGTGGATTCTCTTCAGCCCTGCCATAAAATTGATGACCATTCTGGAATAGATGAATGACGTTAGTCTTCAACTGAAAATTCGGCTGCCCAAAAGGTGGGTAGACAATGCTAGATTGGTTTTGGATAATCTGTGGAGTCAGAAAGTCTCCAACTAGCATATTGTCTTCATCAATCTCCTGTCTCGCCTGAGCAATTTCGTTGTTATTCATCTTGCCTTGCTGTTTTTTGTCTTTTTGGTGTGTCTTTCTTGTCTCTCTCTGCCTACGATGAAAAGTGCGTTCAATCTCTGGATCAATTGGAATTAGAGACCCGTGTCTCACACGTCGCATGCAATGGCCTGAAAAGAAACAAAGTAGACACTGAAATAACTAAAAAAATAATAATAATAAAAACAATTAAAGCAATTAACTAAGTTTGAATTAGTGTCAAAATAATTGAAAAGAACTAAAACTAAATCCCCGGCAACGGCGCCAAAAACTTGTCAGCGATTTTGTATCTTAAATAATTCCGCAAGTGCACGGATCGCTCAAGTAATAAAGTGGATTGTGAGTCCAAGTATCGTTCCCACGAAGATTTAGATAATTCAGTTCAATTACAATGACCTTAACCGAATCTATTGAACTTTTGATGTTTGGTATTTAAGACTAATTAGAATTTGAACTAAAAACAATAAACTAATTGTAAATCAAATAACTAAAAATTAGATTAATAAAGATTACTTTAAAATTGAGAAAGAAGAGTACTAGGATCCCGAATCCACTTATAATTGTTAGTCCCTCTATCTTAATTCTTGGTTTTGACAAAATACATCAGTTATGAAGATCAATATCCCTAGATTGTTTAACAGTTTCTCTCAAATAAAATTAAACCTATTCATATGTATGACTCGACTATATCTCTATGACGAATGCGAATACAAATGAAAGCATTAAATTTCTGTGGATACTTAAAGATCACCTAAAGTATAGCAGTATATTTCTATCCCCTATCGGACTTTAAGATAATTAAAATAGCGTCTAGCATGCTTTCGATCTTTCGATAGTAAAACACACCACAACGATCATACAATTATTGCGCATATAATTATAGATTCATATAAATCAAAATTAATTATTCAAAACTATAATAAAATAAATTGTCAAAAACCAAGTCTTAAGATGGAAGAATTTAGATTACAAGCTTCATCGTAATCCTGGCACAAAATAAACTAGTCTAACATACTAATAATAAGAGAAGAAAGAGGAGAAGAAAACATAGAGTTCATCACCCGGATATGAAGAAATCTTGATTAAGAAGAATTCTTGATCTTGATCTTCGTTCAATTCTTCAAAGGTTAGTTCTTGATTTTCATTTCTTGTGTCCGTCTTGTGTTTCTCTCCAAAATCCTCCTCCTTTATTATGAGTTAACAACTCATATATATAATACCCTAATAGTGCCCTAAAAGATGCCAAAAAGACCTAAAAACGTGGGCCAAAAGTTACCTAATCGGAGTCGAACTCAAAAAAGAAAAAAAATCTCCCGCAGCCAAATTTTACACTGGGCGACCACCCAGTGCAAACCCGGGCGATCGCCCAGGCATGTTCTTTTGCATTCTGCCGTTGAAAAAGGGTGTTGGGCGATCGCCCATATTTAAGCCTGGGCGATCCCCCAACTTACAGTTTTTCCTCTGCGACGGCTGTTTTTCAAATGGCCATAACTTCTTGTAGGAAACTCTAAATTGAAATCCGTAAAAAGTGTTAGACTCGTAATTCAATTATCTTTCCAATGATATATCATTTGTATTTTGGAGATTTCTATATCAAAGTTGTGCTCGAATTTCCCCACATGTTGCTGTAGGTAGTTTCTCAATTCGATTCTTTAGTTTTCTGGTGTTTGATCCATTGATTCAACTCTTCATTGTCACTCCAAAACACCTTAAACTTTTTGATTTTATCTTCTTCCTCATGCTCCAATGTTTGGCTCTTAATATTCACTTCAAAAACTCCATTTACTTGTCGAATTCACCAAGTTGTTGCTCTTTCCGTCCATTCTTCTCCAATTGCTATTAAACAGGTCCAAAACTGAAATATGAAGATTAAAACACAAAATTAAGTAATAATTCAATAAAATGACGGAATAAAAGCTTAATTTAAAGGTCCGAATAAGTGCACAAAATGCACTTATCATTCATCAAGAGTAATTTATTGAAACTTAATAACTTAATATATTTCTTCTTCAGTGATAAGATAGATCAAGTCTTTAAGTTTAAATACAAGTCTTATCATAAGAAATAGGATAAGTAATATCACAAGAATTAATTTTGAAAATAATTAACTAAATCATTTAATTAAAATACTTTCATTTAACTAGATAAGAATTGTGATAGAGATGATATTTCAATATACAAACAACTTTATCTACTTAGAAACTCAGTTCATATAGAGTGCTTAATATGCATTTAGCTCAATCACTTATTTATTAGACAAAGAACACGAGTTTTAGAACAACTATAAGTTTTCAACTTGATAATTAGATTAAGATAAGAATATTCTTTCAACAGCATACATATTTTTATTTAACTACCAAGCTAGATTGACTCTCAATTATCTCAACTCATTTCAATACGAATTAAATTAAAATAATATATAATTAATGATGACAACAAAAGCACATATTCTCTTCGCAAGTGCTAATACTATTTGGTACTTATGATTTGTCTAGAAAACATTGAGTTTTCTAATTCATTGTTTAATAGATTTACTGGTAATAATTACCCGTACTGATACATAAGATTACTCAATTTGTAAATGATCATTTTCCATGTCAACAAGCTACATCAATGTACTATAATTAAGAAAATATTAACCAACTGTCATATCTTAAAATACCCAAAGTCAATGTCTTTACCCACAATTATTTACAATGTAAACAAAAAATTATAATGGCTTCAACTTGTTGAAAAATATTGCTAATTATTAAGTAAAATAAATTAATCATGTTAGCTCATTATTGCGTTGATTACAGTTCAAGTGCAATAGAATATAACTAGTTCACATTGCTGCAATTTAAAATTTCTAAACAAATTAATGCCAGTTTTAATTTTCAATTTTAAATATATTTGCTGCAGACAAGCATTTTAGTTTATTAATAATTTCAATTTTTTCTAAGTAAAATCTGTTACATATTTTCTTTATTTGTTGATGTTCTATTTCTAATTTCTTTTATTTTTTATTATATTTTAAAAGAATTTTGCGAAGAAAGTTTAGCATATGAACATTTTACACAGCTAGTTAAATCCATTGCAGCTGTTTTTATTTCCTTTATTTGTACTTTTAATAATTTTTTATGGAATATAAGGTGGTGTTCTCTTTGCATTTCTGTTTTGTGTTTTAAGTTTTGAATTCATTTTATGTTTTGTGTTTTATGTTTTGGGTGTTTGTTTTGAAATTTTTGGAAATATGTTCTTTTTGGTGTTTTTGAAAATTGTTTTTGAAAATATAAAACTCGAAAACACGTTTACTTGAAATTTTTTAGAAATTTGAACTTACTTGGAATTAAAAATATTTATTAATTAAAAAATAAAAATAATTATTGTTGGAATTAAAAAGAATTAAAAACTTGGAATTATTTAGAATTAAAATTAAAAACAATTATTAATTAAAATAATTAAAAACAATTAAAAAAATTATTGTTGAAATTAAAAATATGTAAGTTCAATTGAAAATATTTAAAAACAATTAAAAACAATTAAAAACAATTATATTTGGAATTAAAAACAATTAAAAAGGAGCCGCGCATGCTGGGGACTCGAACCTCTGACCTCTCGCTTGGAATTATCGGGTGCTGATCGTTTTGGCAAGAAGCCGCATTTTTTAAAAAAATGTGGAAAATAATTAAATTATTATTGTTCTGCCCAGCGTAAAATGGAAAAAAAAAATGCTGGATACTAGATTTGAAACGCGGACATCCTCAACCAAAACGCGCATTTTCAACCGTTTTGGAAAACAGCTATATTTTGTACACAAAACGCGAAAACGATGAAAACATCATTTTCTATTTCTTTTGAATTTTTTTTGGGTATTTTGGAAAATGCATTTTAAAAAATGACAAAGAGAACGTGTTTTCACTATTTTCAAAAACACAAAACGAAAAATGGGTTGAAAACACTAAAGAGAACACACCCTAAACTTTTAGAATTACTTGTTATATAAAGGGTAATTTGCACTTTTGGTCCCTAACTTTTGGAGTTGGTTACTAATCTACCCCGAACTAATTTTATTTTATTTTTTGGCATTAGACATCTCCAACTTTTGTATTTTGTTGCAAATCACGTCCCCATTGACATATTTTGATGGATTTGTCCTCCTCTTTAAACAAACAAAAAAAAAATAAAAAAAAAGAGCTAAAAACAACCAAAAAAATTGCAAATGAAGTCTCATAACTTTTAAAAAGAACAAAATAACTTCATTTTCCCCAAAAACTTACCTAATGCAAAATTATGTACAAAATTCCATGAAAAATTACAAGACCATCCCAGAGAAAACAAAAACCAAAGTGCAACAAAATTCTAGAAAAAACACGCTGGTGTAGAGACGGATTGAGCGGGGACAGAGATTACAAGCGAGAGAAGCAGAAGTTAAACACGGCAAGTGAGGCTAAGGATTTTGAGAGATAAATTGAATTATTAATAAAGATGCATAAAATAGGAATAAATTGCAGCAAAAGGCAAGGGAGATGGAGATTGAGGAAGAAATCTAGGTATATGTGCCGTGCAAATAACTTCCAAAGCTTTGATGCTTGTTCCTGTACCACATGTATTATCTCTGTTTGTTAATGTATAATTGTGTATATGAAACTTTTTATTCTCTCTGCATAAATTGTCAGAAGAGTCGGTGTCTATTTCTCTCTCTCTAACTTTTGGGTATTGTCAAACTCACCATCCCAAAACTTCAATGACCCAATATTTCATCTCAAATCCAATACATGACTGTTATTAGATTCAAAATCAAATGAGCTTATAATATATTTTTGATATGGTTTTTGTCGAAGAATGAACAGAGAAGACAAATCTACAACTGTGTGTACGATGAAATTGAAGTTGGGGTAAGTTTTTGGAGAAGATGAAGTTATTTTGTATTTTTTTTAAAGTTATAGGACTTTATTTGCAATTTTTTTTTTTGTTTTTAGCTTTTTTCTATTTTTGTTTATTTAAAGAGGAGGGCAAATCTGTCAAAATATGTCAATTGGGACGTGATTTGTAATTACTTGAAAGATTGAAGATGTTTAGTGTTAAAATAATTAGTTGAGAGTAAATTAGTAACTAACTGTAAATATTAGGGATCAAAACTACAAATTATCCTTATATAAACATAAGTTGCCCATTGTTTGGTATGATATAAGTATTTATATTTTAGGCTTTTGTATATTGATATATTAAATTTTTGTTATACATATTTGAAATATTATATATGTAAGAATGGAGTAAGTGGTCATTAAATAGGAGTATTCAAAGTAAAGATATGACATATTTTAAGGTTAAAATGCAAACCAAATGGATGGTCTAAATTGTGTAATAATGTTTATGATTATTAAGGGTAATATGACAATTCAAGTAAAAGGTATGTAATAATGTTTCCAATGAAAATATGGGTGCGAAATATAAGTAACATATGAAAAATAATTATAGGATTACTTTTTTTTATATATTTTTTGTCAACATTACATCTCTTTGTTTTTATTTTTTGATAACCAATTTTGTTGTTGTTTGCATTGTAGCTTGTTGTGAAAATAATTGTAAGTACACAATATCGTTAACAAGTAATAAAGTGGACCTTATGAGTTTAGATTATCGTTCACACAAAAACTATTTTATTTATATACTAGCTCAATCAATCCTAACCATAATCCTATTCTATTGAAAACAATTTGAAATACGTTTAGTTGAACAATTAACCTATAATTATTAATTTATTAAAACAATGTGATAATGCATGTGAATATGAATATCAAGAATTTATCAAATATGATGATTAAAGCATTTGGATTTACAAATTCACCATAGTTATCATCTCTAATCTCATCTCAAGTTTCTTCCGAACGTTGTACTAGGTCAAATTCATGAATTTAACCTAATTTATTTCTCTCGAGTTCAAATTATTTTTATCTAATTAAGTCAACTCACTATATCTCTATGTAAAGTCAGAATAATCCTTAATTAGATACATTAAATCTCATAAGAATTCAATTTAAGATTGCAGTAATAATAAAAGCGTATCTCTATATTTTATCCAATTGCTGAATTTTACTACATAGTCTAGATTAATAACTTATCCTTTAGTTTATTACAATCTACACTTTAATGAAATAATGACCAATTATTTCAAGCGTTATGAGAAGAAGCAAAATCAATACATAATCAACGCATACTCAAAACTTGAGAATCGAAATTGAAGAATCTAAACTAGGTTACATCGTTCATCCAAACTATTTACTTATCATACGGGCAAAAGAAAACATGAAAAGTTTGGAATACATAACCCAATCTAAATAAATGATGAAAAAAAGTTGAATATCTTACACCAAGAATTTAACGCCTTCACGTCCCAATCTTCAAAGCCTTCACCATTCTTCATTTACTCTTTTAGTTGTCCATTGTTTCTTTCATTCTCCTACCTCTAATCTGACCCAGATTAGACTTTTATATAGTGTTTATATTCCTCCAACTCGTTTTAATTGAAAAGGGCACTAATATCCTTGAGTTTCAACTAAAAAAAAAAAATTTAAGATGAAAGCGGTCGACTAACCGCGGAAAACAGATTTTCCAGGTTTGTCACGGTCTGCAAACCGTAGCCAGAATGTGTTAAACAGAAAACTTTTGGTTAATTTGCAGTTTGATTCCTCACTTTCAAAGATTGTGCGATGTGGTCCCTACTTGAAGTGTTTTGTGCATATTTGGTTCTTTTTTCTCCAAGTTCTTCAACATTGATCCCAAAAATTATAAGACCTTCTAAATTGGTCTTCAAACCTCTTTAGTAATTTGAATTTGGTCTTTCTCAAGTTGTAGAAGTGTACAAATCAGTCCTCAAACTTTTTATAAGTTAAAATTCACTCACAAAACTTGTGATATTCCTCAAATGGCTCTTTTAATAGTTCTTATCACTCCCATACCATCATGTCAATCTTCAAACACTTCCGAATTCATCTTTAACACTACTTTGAATTACGAGTGTAAAATCTCACCTTCCAACTTTTGCTAATACATAACAAGAAGACTTGATCCCATAATACTTCGAATGATTGTCTAAACCTAACCTTTCAATACTCATTTAATACTTTATTAGTTTGTAGACATGCGATGCATGTCAAACGCCTGTGATGATTTATTTATTAAGTATGATTGAACATACATAATTCAAATAACGCATGACAAAATGAAAACTAGAAAAGAGAACATCTCAACAAATAAGACATTTACAATAACGAATGTCTTAGTTTCGAATAATGCTTATAGGGGAGATTTGACACTGGTTTTTCGACAGGCTAAAGAGATTAAGAAAAAACTTCTAGGAGTATGATTTGGTGTTATAACATATTTATCTATATTGACAATGCACTTTTCTAGATGAAAATAGGCTTGATCAGCTAAGTGGTAAACTTAGACAATCAAACGGCGAATGTTTATTATTGATGATTCAATTAAAATACACGACAATCAAATTCTAAGATAACACACATGTTTGATTGAATTAATACAAGACAATGAAATTCAATTAAAAAGCAATTCATAACACATGATGCACGTCATGATCAGCTAAGTGGTAAACTGCTTGATTTCTTCATCTTGTTGAAAATAATGCATGTCTTTGTCATCCAAATTTATCCATGCTTCAATTCCATCACTCCCTTTGGTGTCCATCAGTATGATAAGATTTTTGATAGACATATTTGCAACACTTGCCCATATGGGTTTTCCCCAACCAAAATCAGCTTCGTAGAATCTGAACTTGCTCCAATCTGTAAACCATACAAGATTTGTATCATTCATGAATGATTTATCTATTGACTCGACTGCATGGTCGATCATGGCATGCCTATTCTCGCCATGATCAGAGAGTATTTGCGCACAAGCTGTAACAGTTTTGTTGATGCCATCACCCAAGAAACGAGCAAAGTCTTGAAATTCCATGTTTTGGCTTTCTTCAGCTGTGCATTCAGTAATTGCCAATACCCCTAAGTTACCACAAGAATGTTGAGGGAGTGGTGGAATTGTTCTTTCTCGAATGTTAACCACATGTGAAATGAGTAAAGCTCTGGATTTTCCATGTTTTTTCCTATCTACACCAACAATGGCCTTCACTATAAGTGCAGACACTAATTGTACCCTTGAAGGTTGACGTTTTCCTGTTTCTTGTGCTTTCATCACTTTATCTCTCAGGCTTGAGATTGCCCACTTATTGAATATAAACCTCCTGGAAACATTGGTTGGATCCCGTTTCCTAGTTTTCTCTAAATCAGGTAGAGAAAAATTTCTACCAGGGAACAATGAGGGAGAGTTGAAAATTGGGGAAATTGTCTCAATGTTCTCTCCGCGGCTGGCATTCGTCCAGGCCTCTATGAATATAGCAAGTGAGGCTGCATCATTTATCTTGTGTGAAATGCTGACACCAATTGCGAGCCCACTGCATTTAAATTTGCTGATTTGAATTGCCAACAAGGGATCTGTGACTTCATCAGCTGCACAGGTTTCAAACGGAAGAAGGTCATTTAGTTCGTCAGGGTTAACCTCAGAGCTATTAACAAGCTCCAGCAGCTCGCAATCCACTTGGGCTTCGACATACTCAGCACCCTGGTCACTGCAGTCAATCAAGTGATATTCCTTGATATATCTCCCGGCAAGTGGGTAAAATCTAGGCAAGATTTCTGACAATGATTCTTCTAAGTGATTTAGTCTAATTTCATTAATAAAACCAGATGGATAGTAGAGAATAGCAACCACATTCATTGTTGCATTAAGCTCATCCAAGTACGATATCTTGAAGTTGCGAAGATTGCAGGGAGTTGGCGTGCACGGTTTTATCGACTTTCGGCTCGTAACCTGGACCTTCATCCTTCTACCTGAATCAACAAAGAATAGCTTTATCTGATTTGGGTACTCTGAGCTAATACCCAATCAAGAGAATAATATTAATTTTCATAAGAAAGTGATGAACTCATGGAAAAATATAAACTATTTTTGATTGAAGATAGTCACATCACACTAGTCTTGACAATAAATCTATTTTTCTATTAAATATATTTCTGATGTGTTGTATTATAATTTTAAATATCATTTTTTTATTGGAAATAGTCACACTAGTCTATTTAATATACAGAGAAGATTAACACGAATTAAAAAAAAAAATGTATAATTAAATAGTCACACTAGTCCCTTTATAATTTATTCAAATCGAGAATAGATCCCATGTGTTAATGCACAATGGCACTGTACATCTCCCCCACTATCAATTATTAACTCTTTTCTCCAATTTCAAAAAATGATGATAATGGCAATTTAAAAATGCCTACAGAATTGTTTCTATTGCAATAATCAGGACCCATCCACTGAAGAGGGGTAAAAGGGTGCCCTAGCTAATTGAATTAGTGTTCAATAAAAGATCAGAACGTGTTGCTGAGAGAAACTCCTCTCAAGATGGTTTTTTGTATTATATACTCATATCTCAAAGTAATTGAATACAAGATATATATAGAGCAATGATGAAATGAATACATGCATGCATAACAATACGTAACAGAAGTAAATGGAAATGCTAACAGAAAGATGCTAACAAAATGAAAACTAATTGGACTAAAACTGAAACTGTTAAATCTTGTTAAATCTGTTAATTCTTCATCCCCCCCTCAAGCTGGCAATTGGTGAAGGTCAGCCAATCCCAGCTTGGGAAGTAATGTGTGGAATTGGGGAGCTGCCAATGCTTTAGTGAATATGTCCGCAATCTGTTGAGAAGAAATAACGTGTTGAGGCAAAATGAAACCTTCTTTGAACTTATTTCGAACAATATGACAATCAATCTCCAAGTGTTTAGTTCTTTCATGGAAAACTGGATTCGCACTGATGTGTAAGGCAGATTTGTTATCACACCACAAAGGGATAGGCAAGGGAATTGGTAAACCGAAGTCTTTTAATATGTAATTGATCCACATTATTTCACAGACTGTAGTTGCCAAACTTCTATATTCCGCCTCAGCTGTAGATCGGGATACTGTGGTCTGTTTCTTGGTTTTCCATGAAATCAGTGTGTCACCAAGGAAGATGCAGAAACCAGTGAGTGACCTTCTAGAGTCACTGCAAGAGGCCCAATCTGCATCTGAGTATGCAGCCAGACTGAAATTCTGTTGAGCTGGGAAATAAAGGCCAAGGGATGGACATCCTTTCAGATAACGCAGGAGATGGATAGCTGTGTCCCAATGAACTTGGCAAGGGCTATGGACAAATTGACTTAGTTGTTGTATGCCATAGGTAATATCTGGTCTGGTCAGATTGAGGTACAACAGCCTTCCAATGAGCCTTCTATATCTGTCTGAATCAGAAAAAGGAGGGCTTGATCCCTGTGACAGTTTTGTACCTTTTGGGATTGGAACTGAGACTGGACGGGCCCCCATGAGTCCAACATCTTTGATAATATCCAGGATGTATTTCCTTTGATTAACATAAGTTCCCCCTTTACCTCTAGCAATTTCAAGGCCTAGGAAATACTTTGCAGCCCCCATATCTTTGATGGTAAACTGTGAATGCAAATAATTCTTAACCAACACTATATCAGATTCATGAGTGCCAGTGATTAAGACATCATCCACATAAATGAGTAGAAATAGGCTGCGATCAGAGGTGTACTTGAGGAATAGGCAGTGATCATGATTGGATTGGACAAAACCATATTCTGTAAGTTTGAGGCTCAGTTCTACATTCCACTGTCTTGATGCTTGCTTCAACCCATACAAGCTCCTTTTTAGTCTGCAAACTTGGTTGGTAGTTGCCTTCCTATATCCTGGAGGTGGCTGTATATAAATTTCTTCATCAAGATATCCATGTAGAAATGCATTATTGATATCTAGTTGATGAAGAGGCCAACATTTAGCTGATGCTAAGGCAATGAAAATCCTTACAGTGACCAACTTGGCTACAGGTGAAAAGCAATCAAAGAAATCAATTCCTTCCAACTGATTGTAGCCTTTTGCTACCAATCTTGCTTTAAGTCTATCCACATTTCCATCTGGTTTAAGTTTGACTTTGTACAACCACTTACATCCAATAGCCCTTTTTCCTGCAGGTAGTTCAGTGAGATCCCAAGTTTTGTTTGATTCCAATGCTGCCAATTCATCATTCATGGCTTGTGTCCAACCTTCATCTTTACATGCCTGGTGATAGAAAGTTGGTGCTTGGATCTTTGACATATTTGCCAGATATACCACATAAGAATGATGCAGCCTTGGTGAAGTAGTGTAAGGGTATGTAGGTGGTGTAAATTGTGGTGTCAGTTTCATTTGGCTATAGGGATACTGGTGATCAGCAGCAGAATCACTTGAACTATCGGTTACACTAGTTATGTAGTCCTCCATCCAGGCAGGTTTGGTTGTCTGTCTAGTGCTATGTCTAGGTGCAAGATTATTAGATAACATATTCTCTGGGGAATTAGGGAAAGGCACATGAATAAGAGGTATGGAATTATGATCAGTGGAGGAAGAATCAGCAGTGGCTTCTCCTGGTGATGTGTCTATATTATCATTTTGAAAATGCTCATTGTGTTGATTGGTGGAAGGTGGTACAAAGGTTGTGACAACTGGGGCATCATCATAGTATTCAGGATGTGAAATGATAGAGGTGGACTCATCAGCAATGTGACTGACATCAGATTTAAAAGGAAAGCAATTTTCATAAAAAATGACATCCTTGGCCACTTGAACCTGTTTGGATGAAAGATTGTACACCTTGAAACCCTTTTGTCCAGGGTTGTAACCAACAAAGACACATTTGTATCCCCTTGTATCAAACTTATCTTTGTGGGGTTTAGTATTGGCTGTATAACAGAGACAGCCAAAGGTCCTAAGGCAGGTATAGTCAGGTTCTCTGTTATGTAAGATTTCAAAAGGACTTTTCCAATCTAGGACAGAGCTTGGGATTCTATTTATGATGTGTGTGGCCATCAAGATAGAGTGTGACCAGAAATATTTAGGTAAGTGTGCTTGGAACATGAGAGATCTGGCCATTTGGATTAGGTGTCTATGCTTCCTTTCTACAACTCCATTTTGTTGTGGAGTGTAGACACAAGACCTTTGGTGAAGGATTCCTAAGGACTGCAGTAGGTTTTGACATTCCCTACCAGTGAACTCACTTCCATTATCAGTTCTTATAACTTTGACATCCCTTCCAAACTGATTTTTGATCATTTTAAAGAACACATCTAAGGTTTTGACAGTTTGGGATTTTTGGAAAAGCATGAAGGTCCATGTGGCTCTACTATGGTCATCCACAATGGTGAGCATGAAAGGGGTTCCAGTGAGGGTGTATTGCCTGTATGGTCCCCACAGGTCAATATGCATTAATTCAAAAGGGCTTTTGGAATGAATATGTGAGTCTTGGAATGGGGATCTGTTCTGTTTTGCCTTATGACAGACATCACATGGTTGCAATTTTTCATCAGCATTACTTATTTGTTTGATGAAGTTCAGGTGTTTCAAACATTGATATGAAGCATGGCCAAGTTTAATATGCCAATCAACAAGAGAAAAGGAACAGGATTTATTGATGACAAATTTTTCATTTCTGGAGTTCAGATCATTCATAGACATGAGAGCATAGACATTCATTTCCTTATTACAAAATTCTACTTGATCTTTCAAGACACTATGATCATCAAGAACATACAATCTTCCTTTCAACTTCCCCACAGCCAGGGTCCTATTATCCTTCAGGTCCTGCAGCAAGCAATATGTAGGGTAGAATGTGAACTTAATCTGTGCAGTTTGGCAGAGTTTAGGAACAGATAGCAAATTTAGTTTGAAAGTGGGAATATGAAGAACATCAATCAGTTTGATTCTGTGATTAATTTCAATGTTTCCAGTGTGTTTGACAGATTTACTGGAACCATCAGGCAACAAGACAGAGGTAGGTATCATGACAGGTTTCAAATTGGTCATTTGTGCTGAGTTTGTACATATGTGGTTACTGGCACCTGTGTCAATGATCCAAGAGCCACATTTCAAATCATCAAGTGAAGTAAAGGCAAAGTGTTGAGTACACATACCAGAATAGTCTCTGAGATGTGCAAAGTTGGTTTGGTTCTCATTATCAGTCAGTGTCTTTCCTTTCAGCATTCTTATTAATTCTTGTTGGACTATGGCAGCTATGCTGGAATGTGGTGATGTTGTATCCTTTACATTTGCAACATGGTGATCATCTTCAAATTCAAGAGGTGAGTAGTCTTTCATCACATTGTTTGCTGTATTCTTCCAACCAGTTTCTTTTCCCTTTTGATCTTTCTTGTACAAGTCTGGGAAGCCAATTAACTTAAAGCACCCCTCCTTTGTATGTCCATTCATTCCACAGTGATCACAATGCAGCTGTTCTTTGTCAATATTCCCATACCTCCTGCTGGTTACCCTACCCCCAGCATAGTTTCCTCTACCTAAGTTAGATCTCCCTGTCCAATTTCCTCGGCCAGATCCATTTCTTGTATGCCCATCATTCCTGGTGTTGAGGCCCTTAATCATCATTGCAGCATGGTCATTGTTTTCAGGATACAGCATGTGTACTTCCCTCTGTTTTTCCACCCTCAGAACCATCGAATATGCCTTATTCACTGATGGTAAAGGATCCATTACAAGCACTTGATTTCTAACATTATCATATGAATCGTTCAGTCCCATCAGAAACTGCATCAGTTTGTTGAAAGAGCCCAGATCAGAAACTTCCTTTGCAGCTCCACAAGTGCAAACTGGTAATGGCATAAGACAGGCAATCTCATCCCACAATTTTTTAAGACTGGTGAAATATTTTTCTACCGTGAGTGATCCTTGTGTCATGCTACTTATTTCTCTCTGCAGTTGATACAACAATGGTCCATTACATTCACCATACCTTTCATTCAATTCATCCCACAGATCTTTGGCTGATGTTGTATATATGAATGCTTCCACAATTTCCTTTGATATTGAATTTAAAATCCAAGATCTAACCATGCAATCAACTCTATTCCACTGATCAAAATTTCGAGATTCATTGTCTGGTTTCTCACATTTCCCATTTATAAATCCCAACTTCAATTTCGCCCCTAATGCTATCTTTATTGATCTACTCCAGCTGAGATAATTTTTACCTGTTAATTGTGATGTTACCAATGTCATTCCAGGATGGTCTGAGCCTTGCAAGTCCAATGGATCACCATTGGAGTATTCCTTTGCTGCTGCTCCTGCGTCCACTGCTGGAGGCATCTGTAGATCATCTTGATCATTGTAGTCAGCCATCCTCTTGTTTTAGGTGCTTGTGGATGTGGAAGGTTTTATAGCTCTGATACCATGTTCAATAAAAGATCAGAACGTGTTGCTGAGAGAAACTCCTCTCAAGATGGTTTTTTGTATTATATACTCATATCTCAAAGTAATTGAATACAAGATATATATAGAGCAATGATGAAATGAATACATGCATGCATAACAATACGTAACAGAAGTAAATGGAAATGCTAACAGAAAGATGCTAACAAAATGAAAACTAATTGGACTAAAACTGAAACTGTTAAATCTTGTTAAATCTGTTAATTCTTCAATTAGGGTTCATTCATTCGAATGGAAAATTCTCTCTCTCTCAGCAGCCAAAACGTTTCATCTTGTCTATTTGATTTAGAGATTCTTGTAGTGAGGAAATTGTGTAACAGTGTTAGGAGGTTCGTTTTTATATTTTTTGCTTGCACGTAACATTTCTCTTCCTTGCACAAATGATTGTATCAATTCTTTCTCATCAATCACGTCTTAAAAAAGTAATAATTAATATATAAATAGCTTGTACATAACAACCACTAACTTAAATTTAAAAGTAATAATCTAACAAGCCAAATATTATTCCAAAGACAACGATCGAATTAACAGTGCTATGGGACCTATTTGTAAGTAGATTGTCTTAGTGGATGTGACCATTTTTTACAAGTGTAATTTTTTCTCGGTACATATAAGTGTAAATTTATAATGACAACGATTGTCGATTTTAATTATGCAAGTGGACGAATCAATTACACGTAATAAAAGTGATAAACACAGTGTCGAACCCACAAGTAATAGCAATTAATTTATAGTTTGAAATTTAACAAAATTAAAAACACATATTCATTTACAATTTCTATCCTAAGTTTATTATGTTCGAGTTAAACTAAGTCTAAATTACCACCTATCAAAAGAAATTTAAAAATAAATTCGAGTTTTACTAGCACTAGTATTCGCGAATCCACCTACATGTTCATTAATCAATTATCTGTTAATTGTTTTAACTAATAATTCTAGGTTGAAAATTGATGATCCTACAATAATCAAAAGTCTTTCTCGACGGACTATTAATTCTATAACGATATGCGAACTTAACATCTCTAGCTAATGTTCGAACATAATAATATGCATTTAAATGACATGAACACCCTAAAAAGATTTCATATGGCATAATAATAATCTATTTCTATTATTGGACCCTATGTTATTCAATACTACGTGCTCATCTAGATTGAATTTCTCAAAATCAATAAAGATCACAAAACATTTCAATGGTGATCAAGCATCAAAACGTAGAAAAGGAATAAAGAATAATCAATTCGAAAGCAATTAATTAAGAAAAAAACTGAAAATTTCTAATTAATCAAAAAGTGAGGTTTCATCGTTCATCCTAACAATAAGTATATTTATCGGCCATGATTTCATAACATATTACAAAAGTTGAACTAATCATATTCCAGAGGAATAAGAAGAAAAGAGAAACACAACCCGTGATTCCTTGCCGAAGAATCTTCAATCCGTTCATTTGATCTTCAATTCTTGTGACATATTTTTCCTCTAATTTGCTTCTCGCAATTTCTTTGTTCTCTGCCTTTGTATCCTTTCCCAGTCCCCTGAAACATGTTTAAGATTACATTTTTATCCTGTAAAGCATTAGGAAACATAACTTTTGTTTCATGTTTTAACCATGCGATCGCATGATGCAGTACGTTGCGATTGCATGGTAGTGCACTATGATGTTCTGCAGAAAAATTCACCAATTTGCGACCGCACCTCAACTCAACCATGTGGTCGCATGGTTAATTCCATTATAGTTCTTCAGTTTTTCTCTTTAATATTTTCATGACAAGCTCCTCAATTCTCTTTAGTTGTTCAATTGAGTTCCTTTTTCTTCCATTTGCTTTCTTTTCGTATGATCGACACTCAAATTTGTTGGTTTATTCTTTTAGTTCATTGTCTGATTCGTGGTTTGTGTTCTCCAATCAATCCATGCATGGATCCTGACGAAATGTATAAACTATGCGATAATTTACACATTGATGAAGAAGAAGGCCTTTGGATCATGTTGGGCCATCCTACGTCCTCTAAGGGATAGAAACTTGTGGACAAGATTCTAGGGTGCAATCCAGTAAATAAAGAAGGGCTAAAAGGCATTCTACCACTCAATTTGACGAACGAAATAATGGTGAATAATTTATTTGTGTCCCAATTTTTTTTCTCTTGTTATTCCTAATGGAGCCGGTGATTTTTTTCTTGCTGGATTTCTCGTTTGTTCGTGCATATTCATAATGTTCCTATCATTTGCTTAATAGAAAATTATGTTAAATCTATTGGTGGACAATTGGAGATTTTAGAATCTGTTGATTGGGATGGTCCGCTATCTCGTATTAGGGTCTTTTCAAAAGCCTTAAGCCAAGAATTCACCCATCCAATTCATTACGAACAAATGACGGGAAATAAAAAATCTAAAATATACCAAGTGGTTGAAAAAACCTCTAATCAAACAGAGAACAAAAATCAAAGGCGGAACAATTTGAGAATTTCAATTTAGGAATCGCAAGACAAGATTTGTGGAGTCGCCAGAAAGGAATTGGAAACCCTACTATGCTCAGATGACGGGCAAAAATCCTATTCTTATTTAACAACCAAAAAGAAAAAGAAAAAGGTGGAAGGGGGGCGAGAGGGGCAACATGTCGTCATTTGGAGAAGGACAAAAAGTTAAGCAGTGAGCTAAATTTACAATCTTTTACTATAGGTTAGATATATAGTGACCAATTTAGAACTACACTAGAGCTATTAGTTGAAAACCAATACAACAATTTTTCCTATTTCCCGCAATGAAACCTAAAATTAGACAACATTAGCTTATTACTTTAGACTTAATTTATTATACATTAAAGTGCTGGACATGACTCATGTTATGTGATTTTTTGTCAAGAGAAACATATTTTTATTGTTAGCGCTTACAAAGAAAAGATAGAATCCAGGGGGTCGAGAATTATTGGTCATATATAATTAAGAAATTTGATAAGTGCACTTATGTGGACCACCAAAAGTGGACAATTGTGAGTGATCTTATTTTTACTTAATTGCATGTGGATTTAATCTTTTTTTAGGCAAAACATGAGTTCGAATGGTGATTGAAAGAAAACAAAGCAAAATAAATGAAAATTTAAAGCAAACGTGCGCAACATTTACTTGAGATTAAAAGTTGAAAGTAAAAATTCTATTTACTTGAGATTAAAAGCCGAAATTTTTTTTATCGCTACAACCCTTCCCGTTTAAAATAATTTCGTCTTCGAAATTTAACTCACTTGGTTTACAAAGTCCGAATACTTAGCTAAAACATCTTCTTTTTCCCAAGTGGCTACATCTCGTGTCTACCCTACTAAACTTTAACTAAAGGGATCTCCTAGTTTATCAAAACATGGACTTTTAATTCTAGAATCACCACATACGCTTTCTCGTAAGTCATATCATTCCTTAAATTCAACGACTCATATTTTACCACATGCGTAGGATCATGAACGTACTTCCTTAATATCGAAACGTGAAAAATGTCGTGCACTACCGAGAGCTCGGGTGGTAATGCCAAACGATACATCACATTTCCAATTTTTTCAAGAATCTCAAATAGGCCGATGAAACGCGGTCCCAATTTACTTTTCTTACAAAAACGTAGTATCTCTTTCATAAGAAAATAATATTAATTTTCATAAGAAAGTGATGAACTCATGGAAAAATATAAACTATTTTTGATTGGAAATAGTCACACGAGTCTTGACAATAAATCTATTTTTCTATTAAATATAATCCTGACGTGTGTATTATAATTTTAAATATCATTTTTGATTGGAAATTAAATAGTCACACTAGTCTATTGAATATTCTTGTGTTATAATGATATTTAAATTTTAATATACAGAGAAGATTAACTTTAAAAAATTGTATAACGTTGCGATTGCATGGTAGTGCACTATGATGTTATGCAGAAAAATTCACCAATTTATGATCATACCCCAACTCAACCATGCGGTCGCATGGTTAATTTCATTCTGGTTGTTCAGTTTTTCGCGTGGCCATTCACATTCAATACAATGCAAACATGTTGGACGTATGATGATAGAAACGATGACATCTGTTATATGTTGTCCGCCAATAATGGCACGTCCTAGTACTCTCGTCTCAATGATTCGCCCACCTCACCGACTCTTCCATCCCGATTGTCTCATAGATCGCCTCTGACAGGTGGACAGTAATAAACTGACTGTTGTTGAATTAGTCATACCAATGATCCATGGAATGACATTTACTAACAGCGAGATGAAAGGGCACCTGTCATTGAAGACAAACTCTCCCAATCACCCCTATAAATAGAGGTTGATCCCTCTAGGTAAAAATGACTATTATTCTCTATATTACTATTCTGCACAACTGATTTAATCATATATTGATTATCACACTGAGGTAGTCACGTGGGATATAAGCCCTATTACTATTTTACAGGTTTCCACCACTGTTGCCACCGCGTTCGGAGGAGGAGAAAAATATTTATCATCATTTGGCGCCGTATGTGGGAAATCCGCACAAAAAGACATGGTTTAAACTAGAAGAGTGAAGAATTTGCACCGAGTCCAATGCCGCTACTCACCATCTATAACAAGAGTTTGCACCATCTGCTCAACTAGCGGCACTCCAAGCGTAAGTGGCGGCTTTGACAGCTTAATTGCCCTAGGCTCTTCGTCTTTCACCGATACGACCATTACCTGCAGGGGCTCCGCCCCAGGCTCCTAATTTTCTAACAATGAAAACAATGCCAACAGTGGCTCCACCATTGGACCAGCTTCTTTGGCTCCATCATCTGCACTCCATATTCATTTATTGACGTCTGGCTCAAATACACTATAGGTGCAACTGTCATGGGTCGCTCCACTTATGCTAGGTGAGACACCAGCGTTAGGCCTCGAACAATGGTTAAAAGACATGATTGTTCAGAAAATAGCAGAGGCTATGTCTAAGAAAAGTATAAGCAAAAAACTATTGTATTGGAAAAAGATCTTTTTGCCCCAGAAGTGATGGTTGTTCATTTGCTTCGAGACTTCGAACAACCAAAGACGGAGAAGTATGACGGGTCCTCTGACCCTGTTGATCACCCCATGGCCTTTATTGGTTTGATCAGATTACGTGTCACACCAAATGCTATTATGTGCAGGGCCTTCCTGCCAACACTTAGGCGAGAGGCAAGAGACTCGGTGGCAACCCTTTTCCCAAAATCCATTCGCATGTTTGATGATTTTTCTAAGTAGTTTGCTGCATACTTTGCCAGCAGCAAGCATACTAAGAAGACACTATTGGACTGATACAATTGACCCAAAACAAAGACGAGTTGCTAAAATATTTCATTGCTCGGTTCAATAAGGCCACCCTAGAGATCAATGATTTCTAGATGTCTACTGTAATCACTGCCATGATGAGTGGAACTTGAAATCACACTTTCAAGATGTCACTCTCCAAGAACCTTCCGAATACGATGCATGAGTTACTAAGGAGATGGGATAAGTATGTAGACGTTGATGAAGTATATTTCATCACCAAAGACATGAAAGGTCGAAAGGAACTTGAGTATATCGAAAGAAAGACTCGAGACGAGCCCAAACCTCAAGATGACAAAGGCAAGTAGAAAATGAACCATTTAAGGTGTATAAATGATGAGGGTATCCAGGAAAGATCAAACTAGCTGGAAAGTCCAGGTGCACCTACTAGACTTTACCTGAGGTAACTTCTTATTTTTACTACAATATTTATTAATTGTAAAACAAGGTGATAAGCCCCTATCTATGAGAACTCCTGAACAATCTTTTTACAACGAAAAGACCATACAAGAACTTTTTACTACACAAATGACTTAATCAAAAGATTAGGGTACTAAAAGCCACTATTATAAAGCCTAATACTCCAAAAGTTCATACTCTTCAATTCAAAGTTTTCCATTTTCAAAGGGTTGGTCAAAATTTAATTATTTTTATCGTTGTCCACCATGAGCCAAGTCCTATTTGATTTCATCTAATCTCAGCATATGAGAAGAATGGGAAAATCAAATTAATCCCACCCTCATTCTCATCTTTTTCCACAGTCAAATATTCAAGTGATAGATAACTAATTTAACTCCAATATTGAGCCTACATGCATGACAAAGAAAACCAAAATTGCAGAGTAGGGTGTTTCTTACATGTTGAGCCTTAGCTGCACTATCAGTCCAATGCTTGTTCTTTCCCGCATAAGTGAACTCAAAGGTGTCTATTTCGGGAAACTTCGAACCATCCTAATAGTGAAAAAAAAATTATGTTTCAAGCAATATATTCAATTTCTCAACAAATTGAACTAAATAAATACATGTTTATAACATATAAATTCATTACCACTGCCATCTCCTCCACTATGTATGAGAGAGGACGTGAACCAGTACCATGATTATACTTCTTCTTTCACCGGTTCTCTATGTTTGCAAATTATGACTTCTGTTAAAAGAAGAATATAGATATTACATAACAAAATTAGGAGTATAAACAACAAATTGGTAAAAAAATATACAATAAATACCCTGAACTTATCGGAGTTGAAATGATTACACAGTTCCACCCATTGATCTACACCTCTATCAAGCATCTCTATAGGGGGGTTGGCTAATTCATCCTCATGCGTCTTGTGCAACTTATAGTATGAACTCAGTTCAGCCTTGAACTCCCTATATCTCCCATTGTATAGTCTATTAACATAATTCGTCAATCTCGAGTCTTTTGAATCTATCTCGAAGTTCGTCTGTAATTGACAATTAAAAGAACACAAATTACAACATAAAAATAAACCAAAATTACTACAAATTACCATGTGTGGAAAACAAATGATAGAGTAAAAGAAAAGAAAATGACAGAGAACATCCAACAATCCAGCAGCATATACACCCACACATATGTTTACCGTGATCTCATCCATAAGGTCCTTCTTCTCACTTGAAGAAATGGTCCGCCAATAACATATATTCATTGCACAATGTGACCGAATGATGGCTCCGATATCATGAACTAGCAAACTATGTACTATAGAACTTGTTGCTCGTCTACTCACTGAGTTGTATATAACTCGAATTTTTTCTCGAGTCGTACGCACGATACGAGAAGTCCTAATTTGTTTACATGACCCTCGAGTAGGAACATCATTGGGAGTTCTTGGCAAGCTTTCTGAACCTACAGCTGCAAAACCAATAATATTAATGGAAAACATGTGCAGAGATATGATATTGTAAATGGAAAAAAAAAAAAAATTAATCCCTGTGGTCCAGACTTGTCATCCATGTTTGCTGCAGTTCTAATACATTTGGATTACATATTCTCAATTTTTTATCCTCTCTCATCTCACCCATGAGCCAAACATGGCCTAAAGTGATTCATTAATCAATTAGGATTTTCAAATCAGCAAGTGAACTTGAAGGGTTGATCTCTTATTTGTAGAAAGATTTTTTTTTCAGACCTCCAATCTGAATTTTGAATTGTGTACAGCTTTCAAATGTTCTCAAATTTACCTAATTCTGAATAGTGTTTGCACAGCACGGGTTCAAGCTATGCAAACATATTTTCGATGCACAAGCATGGAATATCTAGTGAGCTAAATCTATGTCAATTTGGAATTTCAAATGACATTATTTTGAGTTTGAATCTGTGTTTGCAGGTATCAATAATGGAGTATTTAGTAAGCTGAAAGAAACACACTCCTTGATTTTTCTTGAAGCTAAGTCCAATTATATAGCTTAAGGTACTTACCCAATAATGGATCCTGGATGTTACCCTGCTATTTAAATATTGCACTCTCACATAAGTTGTACATGTATGTTCACATGTTTTTGAATACCGCAATCTTATTGAAGAGGCGCAACTGAATTGATCAAATGCATTTTGAAATCATGCTTGCACAAATGAAAAATCTAAGCTATTATGTTCATAAAAAAATACATCCAACAACTTACCATTAGCCCGTGTTATTGAAATAAAAATTTATCAATTAAGGCTTATTAAATTTCAATTTAATTCAACAAAAAGTGATAAGCTTTTTCCAATTTAACCAATCAGCACTATTAGGCACATGTAATTATTCAAGCATGAAAACTCATTAGTCAATTGCCAATTGCATACGCTCCATTAAAATATAGAAAGAAATAAAGATTAAAATCAACTAAAATAAGGAAGCAAAGAATTTATAATACCAGCAATTGCCAATTTCATACACTCCAAAATCCTCTTAACAACCCACAATTTCTCATACTCTCATATAAATTATAAATTATATATTTACTTCCGATTAATAAATGTCAATAAACAGCAAATCAATCAGATTAAGAGTTAATATGGAATAGCACCTGAGCTTTGTTCACAACCTGGGTGACGAGAAGGTGGCCGATCAAAATTATCGCTGGAGGGTCCATATTGTGCACTTGGATTAGGAAAAGTCCTCGACGGTGCCTCAGGTTGTGTATGGGTACGAAGAGTCTCAGTTAAAGGAGTAGAGCAAGTTGGAATAGTTTCAATGGTTGACTCAGTCCCAATTTTGCTAGTTGGAGGTGTAGAAGTATTGGGAGATTGAGGTGTCTGAGAAAACGAAGGTACTACCCTATTGGCTTGCAACAAATATTGCAACGAAAGAGGAGCTACAAACCTATTTGTGGACGTGCTATTAGATCGTGACGTCTGAGGTTGATGGGGCATGTTTGTGCTCGTCACTCTTGACATTTTAGTTGCTGGAGATACATGTGAACTGTTAGGACGTTTCTTACGACAAATCAGATTCATCTGCACAGAAACCAAATAATAATTAAGCTATTAATTTTATATTTTACCATAACAATGACTAAAATAAAACTAGAGAACATAACATAAAATTAAAGATAGATTGAAAAGGAAATTATTGTAAAGTAACATTGACAAAAATTAATACATATAGGCACAACAAAAGAATTGATGGTCTTACAATTCAAAATCACTGTCTTCAAGACTATATTCACTAATTTTCGAAATTGAGTCGTCATCAGCCTGTCCATTACTTTCGTTATCTGTGTCTCCATCATTTCTTCTAAGAGATGGTCAATCATTTGTTTCTTGATTTATAAAACAGGAACATCATCTACATGAAGCATTGTTTGAATAATATCATAGTTTCGAGCTTCAACCATATTCTGTACATCTGAAGAAGAAGTCTCTTGATATGCTACATCATTATTGTCTTCATTGTCAGTGTAAATCTCCTTCTGTGGTATATTGTATATGTTCCTGTGGTCCATCTTTTGAACGACTTTCCAACCACCACCTGCTTTGGGGTCGTTTACATAAAACACTTGTTTTGCCATTGTTGCAAGAATGTAAGGATCACTATCATACCATCGAGTACTACAATTCACAGATATTAAGTGGTAGTCACGTTTAATAGATCCCATCCTATGAGAGTTTGTATTAAACCAATGACACTTGAACATAACAGCCTTGTAGCGTTGCCTATACAGTAGTTCAATCACGCTTATCAACTTCCCATAGAAGTCTACATCACCAGTATCATGATTTCCTGGTACAAAGACTCCACTATTTTGCGTGGTCAACTTATCATCTCGTCCTGCAGCTACAAACTTTACTCCGTTTACAATACAACCTTGGTATGTTTCAGCTCGAATAGGACCTCTTGCTAACTCAAACAGCTCATCATTGTACAAAGGTGATTTTGCATCCCCTAAACTTCTCACCTAATTTCAAATTAAATAATGAATACAAATTAAGTATTAAAATTACTAAGCTGTGTGAAAAATTATGGAGCTCAGTACAACTACAAAACGACTTACGCGTTCACGAAACCAATTAGGAAATTAAAATGAAACAAAAAAGTGGGAAATTTTCCCGCTAAATATTAGATTTCTTAGCCCACAAATTAGTCGTCCTTTTTGTAGGCAAAAGATATGCTTTACCCGACAAATTTTTTTGTCGGGACAAATAAAAATGTTTGTGGGCACACATTCGAAAATTTTATAATAAACTATGGCCCTACCAAAAAATGAGTTTGTGGGAAAAAGTTAATTCCGCAGACAAATATCAATTTGTCTGCGGAAATTTTGTAGGGAAAACATAAATTTCTAGTAGTGTACTTTCAGCTTGATCTATTGTAGAAAAGGGTCATTGTCTTGTGTCTCTTGAATTCGATCTCTGAGAGTGGGTCAAATCATCAAGGACGTTATTCTTGTAGCAACTTGACTCGATGGTGCTAAAAATTCTAACTTTAGTCTTTCAAAGTCCCTTACTAGATGTTCGTATACTGTGATTACTGATGTCAACTGCCCTACTATCTTTCTACTTAAGGCGTTAGCCACGGCGTTGGCTTTACCTGGGTGATAATGGATCGCATAGTCGTAGTCCTTTACTAACTCTAATCATCTTCATTGTCTCATATTTAACTCCTTCTGGGTAAAGAAATACTTGAGACTCTTATGGTCCGTATAAATATCACACTTGCCTCCATACATATTGTGATGCCATAGTTTTAATGCGTAAACTACTGTAGCCAATTCTAGATCGTGCATTGGATAATTTTGTTCATACAGTTTTAGTTGCATCAAAACATAGGCTTCACTTTTCCATGTTGCATAAGCACACATCCCAAACCTAGTTTAGATGCATTACTAAAAATGACAAAACCTTCCGATCCTTCTAGTACTGTCACTACTGGAGCTGTGACTAAACGTTGCTTAAGTTCTTGAAAGATTCGATCACTCAAACTTTACTCCTTTACTAGTTAACTAAGTCATTGATATAGCAATTTTTTAGAAACCTTTTATAAATCTCCAGTAATAACTAACTAACCCTAAGAAACTGTGCACTTCTCCAACATTGGCTGGATGGTTCCAATTTTTTACCGCTTCCACTTTGCCCGGGTTGACTTCAATTCCTTGGGCCGTAACTACGTACCCAAGAAAGCCTATTAGGTCTAGCCAAAATTTGCACCTTTTGAATTTGGCGTACAAGTTCTCATTTCTTAATATCTCCAATACTATTCTGATGTGTTCTTCATGTTGTTCAATATTCTCATAGTATACCAAGATGTCATCGATGAAAACTATGATAAACTTGTCCAAGTATTCATGAAACACTCTGTTCATTAGGTCTATGAACATTGTTGGGGGCATCGGCTTAACCACAAACTCGTAATGCCCATAACAAGTTTGAAAAGTTGTTTTCGATATGTCGCTAGCCTTAATCTTCAATTGATGGTACCCAGATCTCAAGTCAATCTTAGAAAACATTTTTGATCCCCTCAGTTGATCAAACAAATCTTCAATCCTCAGAATAGGGTACTTATTTTTTATCGTCAACTAATTTAATACCCGATAGTCGATGCAAATTCTCATCGATCCATCATTCTTCACAAAAAGGATTGGTGCACCCCACGGTGATACACTTGGTCAGATAAAACCTGTAACGCTCCGAATTTTCTCAACTCGGAAGGTCACTAAAATAATCTCTAAAATATATATGACGATTGCAAATAATATTTCTCGTGCCCTTGAATGATTTGAAAAATACAATTTTTGCAGAAAATAACAATTGCGCAAGGGAAAAATAATTTTTCTTTAAATTTCCACGGTTTTACCTATACCATGATAAGGGTCGCCATAATTTATTTGACCCTTCAAACAAATTTCAAAAATTCCAAAAACTAAACTGTAGATACTTGGAACTACAAACTACAACATGTTAAAATTTCAAACCTTAGCTACGTCGTTTTTGTATGTTAAAATGTTAGCAGAAGTTGCTTGGAAAACTAGTCCAGGTGCCTTAAGGCAGCCTACCAAAATGTTGATAATAAATTGATACGATTGAATTTTTAGTGATTTCAAATGCTTCCATTAGATCATATATAAGGATTTCCATAGCTACTGATTTCACTAAAAAATTCTAAACGTACATAGAGTAATGATTTTTCAAATTAGGGGCAGTAAGTTGAAAAATTCTAAAAAATGGAACTAGACATTTCAAACTTGAAACTTCTAACGGCAAAGGAACCAACATCTCGTTTTCCATAAATATTACATAATTAAATACTGAAATCAAATACTTAAAATATAATATTTACATCTTAATTGACTTGATCATCTCAACGTCAAAACTTAAACTAAATAAGAAAATTCTACGTCATGCTCGATAGCCTACGCTATCGCATCAACGTCAACCAATTCAATCTGAAAATTTGTTCGTTTTGGGATGAGTATTTCATAAGAAGCACTTAGTAGAAATACATATCAACATGTGGGAAAATCATAAGGAAACATAAAGCGACATGCCATCATTTTGAAATGTACATAGGAACACATAAATTGGTAACCGGCACCATTAACTTAAGTGTGATTTTCTTCAATTACCGTCATGCATGTATGATTACCTTCAATCACAATCATAGTGTTCCTCCATAAATCATTTTCATAGCATGTATATAACAATATAATTTTTTGAACATCATGAAGAAAATCATTGCAAAGTAGTAAGTAAAACTTCCTTTTAAATAGTTTTCGGTTGAAATGGTGGAGGAGAATAAATCATTTCTTCAGCTTCCAAAAATCAAAACCCACATACTCTATATATATATATATATATATATGAAACTTTTGTGAATTAAAAAGCAAGGTTAACAACTTTCACTACTGGTTGAAAATTGGACTGAAAGTGAGAGAAAAATGCTAGAAATTTGGGACTGGAATTGTAGAAATTTGAGAGTGTATATGGGCCAAAAATCTGGATAGTAAGTGCTAAAATCTTTGTGACTTGAATTGCAAGAAATGAAGAGAGTGTGTTGGTCGAAAAGAAGAAAGAAAATGGAACTTGCTATTAAATTTTGGAAGGCAAAATCTGGAGAGAAATGTGAGGAAAATTTGTTGGAATTTTTAGAAGTAGTGGAGCTATTTGGGTGATTTCTTAGACAAGAAAGGGAGAGGTTTTTCTTCTCAATTTGTTGTACTAAAATTGGGTTACTAACAAGGAAGGAAGTTGCTGGAATAAGTGGTTGGAAAAGAGGTAAGATTTATGGGACTTGAGGCCAATTTTTGAAGAGGAAAAATGGAGGTTTTTGCTTATGTTAAATGACTGATTTCTGGCCTTGAAACCTTATGCTGTAGGTGCCGAATTTGGGGTATATTTGGATGGATAAATTAGTTGGATTGATGGTTGAAAAAGTGAGGAAAATTTGGGAAAGAAAGTGGTAAAGAACATGGCTGATCATGGGGGCTGTGGGACAGTTTTTCAGGAAGTTTGAATGGCTGAAGATGGAGAGTTGGGGACGATTTCTTAGAAATTCTTGGGTGAAAAATATTGGTTGAAATATGAGGGTAAGTGGTGAAGAATTATGGTTGAACATGGGGCTATAGGGGGACGGTTTTCAGATCATGGAGAGATAGTTTTGGTGTGCATGGGGGAGGTTTCTTTGCTAATGGAGAGGGGGGCTATTTGGTTGAATAAAAATAGTAGAAGTTAAGGAGTTGTTTGGCTAAGTTTTTCGGTGGTTTTAAGGTGTTTTTTGGGTCGAGTTTTTGGTTAAATTTTAGAGTCGAAAAATAAATCGTGTTTTGGCTAAGAAAATTGAAAATAAATGGCTGGAATTTTTAATTAGACACGGAGAACCAAATTAATAATTTATGCTAGCTGGAATTAATTTTATACTACTTAAATTTAAAACTTACCAAAACTAAAAAATTGAACAATGTTCATTTTCAAATTAATATTCCATATTCGTCGAACTTACAAATTTAAAGAAAACGTGTGCAATATTTAACGTGACAAAATTTTAAAAGTACTAGGAGGTTCGTATCAACGCCAAAAATAAAATTATATTTATTTGAAATTAAAAGCCAAAAAATTTCAGTCGTTACAAAGCTTATATCCAAAAATTCTTGAAGTGGAGACTTTAGTTTTTGTAATTCATTCGGTACCATTCTATAAGGTGCTTTAGACATCGGTGCTGCTCTGAGAACTAAGTCAATCGTAAACTCCACTTGCCTGTCCGACAGAATTCCTGGCAGATCTTCTTCAGGAAAAACGTTGACAAACTCCTGTGTCACATCTGCGTTTTCAATAGTACATCTGGTTGTGATTTACCTGAGGATTTGAATGATTTTCCTTCACCTAACCTTTTCGTCCTTGAGAAACAAAACTTCTTCTTTCCTTGTTTCTGAAGTACTAACTCCTTTTCGTAACACTGGATAGACACATGGTTGTGCCCCAACCAATCCATGCCTAGGATTACGTCAAAGTTTCTCATTTATAAGATATATAAATCCGCTTCTAGTACTTTTCCTCCAATTTCTATCTTAACTGATTTAGCTAGTTAGTTCGTAAAAAGAGATTTGCCTGAAAGGATGCTAACCTCTAGTGTACTAGCCGATTTATCACATGCAAGTCTAGGCTTAGTGATAAAAGACAGAAAAAATAATGCGTTGCTCCAGAATCGAAAAGCACGTAATCAGGAAAATTTGACAACAGAAGGGTACTTGATATTACGATGGGATTCTCTTATGCTTCTTCTTGAGTAAGGGCAAACACTCGCCCTTTTCCATTCTTATTCTTATTCCTATCTTCTCATTTCTCCTTTTCGTTTCGTCTCTTCCTTTGGGCGGTTCTGGACAACTCATGCTAATGTGACCTGGTTTGCCACACCGATAACATACATTTCTCCCTAACAAGCAATCTCCTAGACAAGTCTTGTTACATTTTTTGGCAGGGTAGAGCAGAGGCTCCTGGCTTGACATTGTTAGATCGTATATCCGGCTTCTTTTCTTGCCATTTTCATTTTCATTCGTCATGTCCACTCCACTTTCTATTCCTAGAAAATTACTTATTTTGAAGAGCAAACTAATATGAACTAGCCTTACGGTACCAACTGTCTTGGCCGAGCTAGCATTTTTCGATAAAAGTGAAGTTATGGGATAATAGAATTAAGCTTATATATGTGCTCAATCCTTGCTCAAACCTTTTGATCTTTTTGGCTTTAGTATCAACAAAGTGAGGAACATACTTTGATAAATGTTCAAATTTTTACTCGTATTAGCAAAATGTCTCGACGTCGATTGGGTTTTCTTAATTATACTACCCATGTGTACTCCAAATGGGGTAAAAGTACGCAAAAGGTGATCGTTAGCCTCGATGTTGCCAATTCTATTTCCATAACTCGTCGTCTTTTGCCACAAATGAAGGGATTTGTCAGTGTGTTGAGGTAGTGATAGGTCTGAATCAAAGTTCTCATAGGCTTATTTCGCCAAAGCTCATTGTCCTAGGCGACGTAGAACAATATATTTTGTGGTAGTATAACTCATTCTAGCCATTTTTTCCTAAGTTGAGTCCAACATAAGTCCAAATAAAAATTAAGAAACTTTCAAGAAAAATATATTGCATTCTCTTGATTGCAAAAATAATTTTATGTAAACTTAACTTAAAAAAAAAATTAATGCTAGAAGGCTTGAAATAATTTTTTCTTGTCTCAAGTAAAATCATACATGAGGGTCTGAGGATGGTAGCCGTCAGATGAGATTGGATAGCCATTGAGAACTATTACATTTTCAACTTTTCTCAATTACCGATAAAATACAAACTTTTATGTAATTATGTAAGATATTTCGATAAATCATAAAATCATCATACATTTCGTTAAATACACGTAAGGAGAAAACTATTTTTTTTAAAATTATGAACAATGTTCGCTCGAGTGGACAGAGGCCTGCACGAGGATAATTATTTTCTTTTTTTTTACTTGTTTCCCACTCTATTGGTTTCTAAACTTTTCTTAGTTTACAGAACCAATTTAAAACTCTGGGCTCAGATACCAAGCTCTGACGTCCCAAAACCTCATCTACGAGGCTCTAGCATGTCTATCCTATTCTTATCTTTTAAAACCTGAAAAGTGGACTAATAATACGAAATTCTATACGTTATTCTAAAAGTTACCAAAGTGACTTATTAACTATAAGGAATTTAAAGCTGAGATTTAGAACCTTTATTAGATTCTCAAAAACTTTATGTTAACTTGACTCAATAAAAAGTTTAACGTCTTTTGATGCGTGAAACGAACAACCAAACGGTCACGAAAACTTATGAAACTTTAACCAAAAACCCATAACTTAACCTTATAACACATATTGAAATTTCACAATTTTATGAAAAATTTAAGATCTCCAAAAGAGGATGCAAAGTACATGATAAACAAAAACTAGACAGTTTTCGATACTCAAGTTAAATCTGATTTCCCTACTCAAACGACCTTGAAAAATTCTAATATCACTCATTTTTAGTTATTGTGACCATGAAATATGTTGTACATCATCGATCATTTGTGCTTTCTCCATAAGTCATCTTTGTTTTCAATTTCAGAATTTCACTCTCTTTGTTATTTACTTGTATCTGATCTGATCTTCTAAATCCCGCTTTCCTTGGTGAAGGCTGCACCTTTGTCAAATGTGAGTCGAGTGAGACGAGCTTGGTCAGAGTCAGATGAAGATGAGCCATTGTAGAGGCAGTCGGAGCTTGACCATGTCATGGATATACAGGAAAGTGATGGAGAAGGTGCAGCTGATGACGTAGAATAAAATCAACCCTGCGAAATAAATTTCGCTTTTCTGTGCTTTCTATGTTGACAAAAGTGTAAACTTAGTTAATGGTATGAACTTGTAGCAGTTTTGCAACTTCTTTTTAATACTGTGATTAGGGTTTACAAATTTTGAACTTTTTGAATTATATATAGTGTATTAATTTTATTAACCACGTAAGGAGTTACTGGTTGGTTTTACTAATGGAATTAGTGGACCTACTAACGTCGAAAGGAAGCGAAAATCGAGTGATGAGTTTAAGCTATTACATAAGAGTATAGAAAAATAAAAAATAAAAAATTGCCCCAATGTGAATTATGGGTGATTAACATGGTGTGTACCACAATGTCCATAATCCGCCACCCAAACTGCTGGATTTGTTATCAATTGGGAGTGGGCTGTCCTCGGCCACTCCTAACATCATCCCTACCGGCCTCGTGCCATCCAAAAATGACCCCACGTCACAAAAACCAGTACAAATAGTGTTTGCCCTAGTTTAAGCCACTAGCGCCACCGCCGGACCACTCATAGGCCGCACGTCTGTTGGCGACTTCTCTGTCGGAACGCCACCATCGGGTGACACCTTTAACCCCTCAAGCGTCGCCCTAGGAGTGGTGTACCTGTTCTCCACATGCGAGTTGGCCCGCACCCATGCCAACTCGCTCTACGCGCCTGACCTGGACTAGTTTGAAGGTGCACCCACTTCAGCCACAATTCTTTCATCCAATAAGGTCGCACCCAGGTTGGCGCCTAACTTGGTTCCCTGCTCGTGCATCGCGCACCATCGTGCCAACAGTTCTGGCACATGTAGATGCGCCAGATGCCTTCACCTCTTAGGTCGCACACAATCCTATTGCAACCCCCACTAACCCAATTATTCAGCCTATGGTGGTGTCCATCCCAATTCCAGATATCGAGCCAAGCGTACCCATGCCAGTAAGTGCCAGCAGCGCGCGCACAGGGTGTGCGCATGTGTTGCGCCCACAGTCTGCCATGCGAGCGCCTTCGGCTGTTTTTTTCGACCCAGTCCGTTTACCTAATATTTCAGCCCTATTGCTCCATGCTCGTCATCAGTTTGTCGCTAAGGAGCCTTTATTGCATAGTGGTGAACCAACTTTGGTTATTACTTCAGACGAGGAGGCTTCTCTCGCCGAGCCATTCAAGTTTACACTTGTTGGCAAATTTTCTCATCGTAAGCCCAAAATGGTGGTGGTACGCAATAGTTTTTAGAAATTTGGCTTTTGTGGTGATTTTAAATTTGGGCTCATTAATTACAAGCACATATTAATTTACTTGACACACAAGGATGATTATAGTCGTTTGTTTTCAGAACTAGTTTGGTTTATCGAGGGTTGTCCTATGCGTGTGCTTAAGTGGACTCGTGATTTTCACTCTGATGCTGAGACCTCCATTGTCCCTATTTGGATATCTTTTCCTTTATTTCGTGTTCATTTAGTGGAAAGGAATTTTTATTTGCTTTATCTAAAAATGTTAGGGTGCCGTTGAGGATTGATGAGGCGACTGTGGATTTGTTGAGGCCTAGTGATGCCAGGGTTTGTGTTGAGATGAATCTGAGGCATAAGCTCCCAGATAGGATTTGGATTGATTGGGGTGAATCCCATAGTTTTTGGCAGCCTATTGTGTATGAGAGGTTGCCTTATTTTTGTGTTAGGTACCGTCATATGGGCTATATTATTGATCAGTGCAGTGCAGGAAAGGTGCTCTACCAGTAGACTGTATTGTTACCCAGGCTATTAAGTCTTTTGTTACTCAGGCTCTTAAGCCAATTGATGTTCACGTACGTATTATTGATAGGACCGGGAAGGGTAAGTGGAGGGAGATTGTTGTTGAGGTTCCTAGGCAGTGGGTCCCAGTTGTTGGTTCTTCTTCAGCTCAGCCTTCAGTTGTTATCCACATCTCGTGGTTCATGCGGGGCCCATCCATTAGCTTAGTCCTATTATTACTATTATTGTGGCTTCAAAGCTAGTACGACCAGCTGTGTTTTATGATATCCTGTTAGATCACTTGATGTCATTTGTTCGAGAGACATCCAGTTTATCAGTATCAGTTAAGCCAGTGAATTCTTCAATACCTGTTCAGATTCCATCACCTAATCAGGCTATTGAGCCATTTGATACTGATCTATATATTAGTCAACGCCCCAGTTGCCATGAGAATGTTGAGAATTCGATCCCTTCAGATAATGACTTTTTTTCCTATTAAGGTTCATCAGCAGGAGCACTTACGCAGGAATTTTTCTGATGACTTGGTTGGTTTGGATGAGCGGCAGGAGGCCAACGGAAAAAAATCCGAAAGTTACTGATATCACGCTCCCATTCAAACTGATGACTCTTAGTCAGACAAGTGCTTCATTACGGAGCCAGTCTTTTTTATGAGTGTTATCATTTGGAATGTGAGAGGTGTGGGCAATATTTCCACTTGTAGACGACTTAAGAATTTGGTTCGGCTTCATCAGGTATATTTTTTGGTGGCATTGGAGCTGATTGTTTTGAGGAAGAACTTTGACTTTATCCGACGATTTCTCTCTTTTGATGTGGGATTACAGAATTGGTCGGATAAGATTTGGTATTTTTGGTATTTGGAGACTAATGTTACTTCGATTGTTGATCATCCCCAATTCCTTCACATTAAGTTGAGGATCCTACATTAGCCCGACCTTTGTTTATTACTCCGGTCTATGCTTCTTGCTCGTCGGTTGGACGTAGGAATTTATGGGTGGGTCTTCACCAAATATCTCTTTATGTGGATGGACTGTAGCTAGTTGGGAGAGACTTTAATGTGATCGCTCACAATGGTGAGAGTAATGGTATGAATACTTTTGATAGGGGCACTTCAGACTTTACAGATATGATGATGGATTGTAGTTTGACAGATGCAGGGTATTCTGGCAGTCTGTATACGTGGAAAAATGAGAGGGTCTAGAAGCGTTAGATTAACTCATTGGTTGTCTCATTTTGTTCTCGATTTTTGATTCGTCATCTGAATTGAAACACTTTTGATCACTCTCCTCTTCTGATTTAGTTGTCTTCTGACGATGATGTGGGGCCTCGTCCTTTTCGATTCCTCAATATTTGGTCTAGACATCACGATTTTTTGAGCTTTGTATCTCAGAAGTGGTCATTTTCTACCCATCTTATGGTAATGGCAGCTCTCTGGAAAAAGATTTTTAGACTCAAACAGGGCCTTCGTTGGTGAAATCGACATGTATTTGATGACATTTTTTAGAGGATTAGGGATGCAGAGTGTAGGGTGGACGAGGCAGAGTTAGACAATGACAAAGATCATTCTCATTCCTAACGTGATACTTTGCATCAGGCTCAGGCAATTTTGAACCGTACTTTATCTATTGAGGAGGCCTTTTGGAAACAAAAGGCAGGGGCACATTGGACTTGTGAGGGTGATCATAACACCCGATACTTCCATTCTATAGTTCAAGACGACGTATTCGATCCAGGATTCGGTCTATTACTTCATCTTCTGGCGAGGTGTTTGAGTCTTATGAGACTATTCAGCCTTTAGTAGTATCTTTCTTCCAGGAGCTTTTGTCAGCTCCTCCTCATCCTATCGAACCTATTCGACCTGGTATTATATATAGATTGGTGTCAGGTGAGGACAATTTGCACCTTAATCGGACTCCTACTTTGACTGAGGTGCGAGAGGCTATTTTCAGTATTGATCCAGACAGTGTTGCCAGGCTAGATGGGTTTTTATCTCACTTTTTTCAGGTCTGTTGGGATATAGTATCAGAGGATATGTTTCAGGTAGTCTTGGACTTCTTTGCTGGATGGCACCTATCTAGGGGTTTTGCAGCTACTTCTATTGTCTTGCTTCCAAAGTGGGACAATGCCTGTAGGTGGTCAGAGTTTCGTTATATCAGCTTATCTACAGTGTTTAATAAGTCGATTACAAAGCTAATGAACTTGTGACTGAGTACTTTACTACCTCAGATCATCTCAGCTCCTTAGATCGGATTCATCTTGAGAAGTCTCATTGGAGATAATGTTCTCCTTGCACATGAGTTACTACATACACTTGATAGGAAAGTGCAAGGGGGTAATGTTATCATCAAGCTTGATATAGCTAAGGCCTAAGACCGCATGGATTGGAACTTCTTGATATCCATTCGATGCTCTTTGGATTGATCGGATACGAAGGTATATTTCAGAGTGTCGATTCTCGGTCCTGCCTAATGGCAGACCATGTGATTTTTTCTCATTATCTCAGAGGCTTAGATAGTGTGTTCCCATATCTCGATCGCTATTTATTATTGCTGTAGATTATTTTTCATGACTACTCACTCAGCAGTATCAACATATTCCTTCGATGGCATACAAACATGGAGGTGAAGCTCTTATCTCTCATTTGTCATTTGCAGATGATATGATTATTTTCGCCAATGGCCAGAAGCAATCTATCAGACGAGTATTATAGTGTATTGAGCACTATGAAGGAGCTTCTAGGCAGTTGGTGAACAGAGATAAGAGTGGGATTATCTTACCTATGAGATTTTTTACTAGTCAGATACACAGGCTGGAGAATCTGACATGGTTTCATCATCAGCAACTTCCATTCACTTATCTTGGTGTTCCTTTATTTAAAAGAGCTAGGAAGATCTTCTTGAATGATGACTTAGTCCAAAAAGTTCGGAGTAGGATTTCTAGCTGGGCCTCGATGCTCTTATCTTTTGGGAGACGGATTACTTTGTTTTGATTAGTGTTATCCTCTATTCTCTCTATCTCATTCAGATTATGAAGCCTCCCAAGGCTATCTTGAAGAAGTTAGAGGGTATATTTGCTAGGTTTATTTGGGACTCTAGAGACAATGTACACAGATCACATTGGAGGAGATGGGATGACCTTTGTATTCCTACTAATTAAGATGGTGGACTTAGGAGACTGCATGATCTTGTTGATACATTCTCCCTAAAGTTCTGGTGGTTATTTAGATCTTAACGGTCATTATGGGCTCAGTTTTTACTGAACAAGTATTGTCAAGGTGCCCATCAGTTGTTGGCTACTATTCCTTACAATGCTTCAGCTGTATGGAAGAGGCTAAAGCACATTGGCCTACAGGCGGAGACACACATTGCTTGACAGTTAGGGCATTGGCAGATATTCTTTTGGCATGACTGCTGGATGGGCGAGTCTATATTAGCTAATCAGCACCCACACTTGACACATTCTTTTATCCAGGTTAGAGACTTATTTGATGATATTGGATGGAACATTGACAGACTTTTTCAGCTAGTACCATATATTATTGCTGAGCAGATAGGAAGTATCCCTATCACTGCTGAGGTGCACGATCAGATTATGTAGAAGGATACGTCAGATGGTAGATTTACTACCAAGTCTGCATGGCAGCTAGTTCGCATGGGGCATACTATTCAAGCTGTATATAACATGATTTGGATTTCTATTATCCCATAGACTGTCTCTTTCTTCTGGTGGAGACTATGGCAGGGTCTTATCCCAATTGATGTTGTGATTCAGAGGCGGATTGGGAGTCATATGGCTTCTCGTTGTCAGTGTTGCTCGGCTATTGAGAATATTCAGCATTTATTTATTAACAACTATATTGCTGACCAGGTTTGGCACCACTTTTCTAACATTTTTCATATAACCCTTTGGCCGATGGAGGGTTTTTAGTATCGCTTTTAGTCTTGCCATTTCTTGGGTCAGTTTGTTAGGCAGAGTCATATTCACACGATCATTCCTCTTTTGGTTCTCTGGTTTATTTGGATTGCGAGGAATGATACGAAGTACCGAGATATCTCTATGGAGCCGAGACGGATCATCTGGAGAATATACATACTATCTTCCTACTATATACATGTCGTTTATTTTGGGTTATTCATTGGCCAGGAGATATATATATTACTCCTCTTTTTGGTATCTCTCTTCGTACTCCACCGCTTTTTCTCCCTGTTTTGGTTTATTGACATACTCCACCAGTGGGATCTTACAAGGTCAACACTGATGGAAGCGTCAAAGATGGATTTTTGAGTGGATGGGCGATTATTAGAGATTCATCAAGTTAGTGTGTTCGCGTCTTTTTCTCTTCATCTGGCGAGTGCCCTATTCTAGAGGCCGAGCTCAGGGACATTCTTGACGGTATCATTCTTGCTCAGAGGATTGTACTATCAGATTTATGGATTGAGGCAGATTGAGGCCGACTTTACTTTGGCCATTCACTGCATCACCAGAGGTAGAAGGCATTGGTCTATTCAGGCCACTTTTTGCCACATCAGACATCTATTTGCCTTCGACCGTGATACTATTTCTCATATTTATTGCGAGGGCAACCAGATGGCTGATTTACTTGTTTCAGAAGATTGTGAATGTTATTGCTATTTCGAGTACAACGTTCAGGACTTACCGCGGCACTACCGCAGCTTAGTTCAAATTGATAGACATAAATTTCCTACAGTTAGGGGTCTATATATATTTTTAGAACTTATTGTTTGGAAGGTAGTACCTCCTTATTTATTGTTTTATTATTTATTCATTTATTTGTTTGCTTTAGCTGTTCTGATTGGAGGTCAGATTTTTTGTCCTCTTCCCATATATTTTTTATGAGTTATTTATATATGGTTGGAGTATTCGAACCCTCTATCTTCTCCTAGTAAAGGCTTGACAACCACACTGAAGATGTGATGATGTTTTGACTAAAAATAAATAAAAAATAAAATCTAGTGATGAGTTTGAAAGTAAACAGGATTTCTTTCACAAATGAACTGGCTTTCAGTCTCTAATCACAAAAGTAAATTAAGAGAAAAGCCAGAAATTATTCTACTAGGCAATGAAGAAAAAGACCCTAAAATCTTGAAGCTGAAAACTTTCTAAGGTAATAAATTCCCAAGAAACTCAGTGATTGCAGTTGCAAAGGAATCAATGTAAATCTTTGGTCCTGACAAACCAATTTCTAAACTTCCATCAGCTTCCCTGGATTTGCAAAGGGATATGGCTCCACTATCATCAATAAAAAGGCCTTCAAATTTCTTCGGCCGTCCCCATCCATAATCTACACCGTAGATATCAAATCGTGGTGATCCCCCCACCGCAAATGTCTTCTTTCCGGCCGTTTCTTCGAACTCGGCAAGCCAATTATGGGCATCGTGCAAGATTCCCTTGTCGTTAAACACCGATTTCTGAATGGCCTGTCCAATTGATTCTGCTGCAACCAGAATCCCATCATTTCCCTTCAATTCACTATGATTCAATTTCGCTTTGATTACAAGCGCGACGCAATTGCCAAAGTATGTAGGTGGCAATGGTGGATTCAATCGAGCTCTGCAATCTGCAACGAAAGTGAAATACTCTACATCATCATCCGCGGCAGCCTTCCCGGAGGAGGCGGCGGATTTTGCAAAACAAACCCACACAAGCGCACATGTAACTGTGAAAGAGGATACATGGGCAGCTGACGGCCGCTTGGCCAACACTAGTTTTTTCAGCTTTTGGACATCATCTTCCCTCAGAAAAAATGTGGCCCGGAATTTATTGGTTGGAGGGTTTATGGGAGGAGGCTCCAAAGGGGAAGAATCCTTCAATATTTGGTCCCAATATACTGAATCCAGTCCATTGAGATCTTGAACATTTGTTCTGTCAAATGATGGCAGCGAACAATATTGAGTATCTCCATTGAATCTGTTGATTGAAGCCCATGCCTCTATAAAAGATACAACTGTGCTTGCATCCCCAATAGCATGATGGTTGGTGAATCCAAAACATAGGCCATGGTCTGGAAATACTGTTACCTGTAAAGCTAAAACCGGGACTCTAATGGAGTTAGAAGAATGGGTTGCCGGCGGCAATTGTGGGACATAAGAATAGAATTCACGAGAATCCCTTGGATGATTTCCAGTAAGGTTATTGAAATCAGCACCGGATTCGGCAATTGTTAAAGAAACAGAATCCCCAACTGTGTAAAGAGAAATGGGCCTGCCGGAGATTAAAGGATGAATTATTTTGCCAGCTAGTGGAAGAAAGTGCTCGAGAGTGAGGGAGAGAGATTGTTTGAGGTTGGGAACAATGGCGTCTAAGAAATGGGACTTGGAAATGGGGAAATCAAAGAAGAGAACACTTTGACTGGGATGAAAATCCCACCATATCATATCGAAAAATACAAGAGGGAGAGAAAACTCAGTCGCCGCATCGGGTGGTGGCGGAACTTGACAGAGATCAAGAACGGTGGTGGCCATGGCATTCGGTGATGAGGTCTGGTAACTTGTCAAAGAATGGTTTGATATATACAAGAAGGGCAAGTTGCATGTGACATTTTTGTTAGCATGTTTTAGTGCAGAAATTATTTGTAAGTATTTATAAATTGTAAATCTTTTAAAATATGTGAATAATAAAATAATAAAGTACGAGTACAAAATATATGAATAAAAAATATATTTGACAAAATTTATTCTGAATTTGAATACAAATAACACTCACCAGTAAAACCTTGTAAATCTAATATTTTATTGTTTATTAAGGCCTACCTCACCTCATCAATATTTTGAATACACATGTGGAAGGAAATTCCTTTTAACTAGTCATTTTTTAATCATTTAGTCATTTAGTCATACAAAAAACTTTGTCAACTTTGCATAGCTTGATGAGAATGTCAGAAGCTATGAAATTTGTGTGAAAAGGAAGAGACAAAATGTCTATGTAAAATAGAAATTCTTTTCAATTTTGCCTAGTTTGAACATATCTAGATAATTTAAAATTCATGTAAAAAAAAAAAAAAAGAAGGACGATTTGAAACACTTTTGAAAAGAAGATGGTCTCTTTCCAAAAATAAAATAGACATTATTAAGAAACCTAAAAATAGCGTACATAGTTTATTTTCTTACTCTAAAAGTTTTATATAGAAGAATTGAGAAGAGGGTAATTTCATAATTATGATAAATTGTTTAGTGAAATATTACACGTATTTATTTATTTATTTATAAATGAAGGGTTTGGCTAAGCTTAAAATATTTACATATATGTAAGTTTTACTTATCTTTAAATAAGTAAGTGAATCAATGAATAATTTTTTATTTGTTAAAGTTAAAAATTAGCAAGTTATTATTTCTTTGTAAAGTTTTCTCTCCCGCAGTCTTCGAAGGGAGTGAGTGGTGTCAAGTTTTGGCTTAGGGTCTATGGATAAATTATATGGCTTTGTTGTGCAACAATCAGCATAATCCGATCATTGTCGGCTCTTCACGAAAGGTTGGATGAACTAAACAAACTCCATACTCATGCCCAAATATTCTTAGGAGTCGGTATGAGATCCTTGAACTTTTTCTAGTCCCGAGGAATGACATAACCTCACATAAACAACATGCCATCGTATAGAACAAAGCTTGCGGCCCTATATTGGAGCCTCCAAGTTATCTCTCTATCCTGAGAAAGGGTCTGTGTTGGAGAAAATAGTTTATTGGATCTTTGTTTACTTGCAAGAACAATCAACATGGTCAGATTAATACTGTCTAACTCTACAAAGATAATACCAAGAATGAAGGACAAACTACGAAGAGAACCAATTTCATCAAATAAATATGGTTTGGGGAGTAGCTGCAATTTTCACTAAGAAAAGTGTTTAACAATGGCTGAAGCTTTTTCTTTGTTGCTCTGCCAACGTGTGCGTGTCTTTATGATGGTGATTATGTGTGTGATAATTAATCTACCCAAAACCACGCTTATATATATATATATATATATATATATATATATATATATATATATATATATATATATATATATATATATAATTTATGTATATATGGTATATATATATATGGTAATATATATTAATGCGTATGGTATAATGTAATAACCCATAATATAATATACTCTAATATATTATACCTCAAATATATATATTATATCTTAAATCTAGCCGTTCCACTTTAAATTAGAGCAAACACACTGGGTCACTGAGCAATGACCCAAAGATACATTAAAACCTCCAAGTGATCCATTACGTATTTCACTAATTTGAGCTGACATATTGTGGAGTAGACTATACAATTATCTTTTAATCCTGGGCTCAAAGCCTATGAAGATATAACGAGTCCTATTAATCAATAGCGCCGAGGGTTTATTTGAGATCAACAAAATCCCAATAACCTCCACCTTGATCCAAATATACTTGCAAACCCCAAAGGTCATAAAAGCTTATGAAGTTTTAACTAAATAATCATAACTCAACCATAAACACATACTAAAATTTCACAATTTCAGGAAATGGTTAAGGTTATCAAAAGGGAATCAAAGTATACAAGAAACATAAGCTAGACAGCTTTCAGACTCATTTTAAATCCCAACTTTTCCCTATCAAAATGCCTTGAAAAATTCTAATATTTTTCGAGATAAAACATAACATAACATATCAACTCATATCCAAAATTCAGAATTTAATAAAATATGTAAGGTCTCCAAATCAACTTCTAAATCATAGAAGGCAGATTCTCGAGTAGAACTGTCAATCGTCACCAAAACTTGCATATCTTTCTCTACAAACATCCGAACGAGGTGATTCCAAGTTTCAAATGACTGAAATTGAGAGTTCATCAATCTCACCAAATTTTGTCCCAAAAACTGAAGTCTACCATCAGGACGTCCATTTGAAACTGGACTTGCAAGCTGGAAATTCTGGATAGTTACATCTTGGTCAACATTCTACCTTTTAAACACCATCTGACATTCATCGAGTTCAAAATATTATTTTATAGGGTTCCAAACAAGTTCATGCCACATTAAAGATTAACAATCATATCAACAACATCTTATAACATATAAAATTCATAAATCATAACAATATAACGAAATTGCCATTTATTTGTCTTCTTGACCGAAATCTCTTTTTCCCATGGCTCAATCCATTCATTATCAAGCCTTCATCCAATCCTACAATCAATCTAAGAATGGAAAAAATGGTGAGTTTGGAGAAAACTCAATAGGAATATCATCATTTTAAAAAATGCAAATCCCAATTTATATAATGCAATTTAAATATAAGTAAACCATACTAACATTCATATTCCGGTGAGCGCAAAGGATCGAAACCCTAAATTCATTCGTAGGTTTAATCCCGAAGGATTTAAAACCATAAACATTCTTTCTTAGGTTTAATCCCAAAAGATTTCAAACCATAAACATTCTTCAATATCATCCAAAGTAGGATAAACATCAATTTTTGTTCAATCCAAAGGAACAAACTACATTCATATCCGAAAGGTCATAAACATTTAAATCAACATAAAAGGAATTTAATTCAACTTTGCATATAGCTATTTCCTACCTTGCTTCTTGAAAAAGAATAAAAAACCCTTGAAAAATATTTCTTTTTTCCTCATTCTTCTTCTCTTTTCTTCCCTTTTTTTTTCTTTGTAAAAATGTCTTAAGTATGTAAGGGAAAGGGAAAAAGGGGAGGGGACCAAAAATTTAGAGGGGAGGGAAGAGAATTAGAAAATTTTGAGGATTTTATCTTCTTTCCATCATTGTGCATGCATAGTAAGAAACTTACCTATTTGGGTTTTGGTAATGTTTTGATATGGTAAAAATACCATAATTTAAAATATCTTACCATTCTTTCCCTTTTTAGAAAATAAATATAATTAATTAATTAATTAAATCTCATAAATCGTTGGATATTTTGTCTAGTGGATTTGGGTCGTTTATTATTATTGGACCCCGTTTGGACTTTGGACGGACATGTGGCTAAAATTATTTGTTAAGAATTTTATTTAGTCCAAAATAAAATTCTAAATTTTTTGGGGTGTTACAATAATAGCTTCCAAGCTATCATCGGCATGACACTATATGGTTGTTGATGTCGTTCACTAATTTGATGGGATGAGGTTGGCGAAAGAACAATTTAGGACCAGAGTTGGTTGAGAAAACAGTAGAAACAATAGACAAGATCATGTCCAGAATTAAGACAACGCAAGATTGTCAGAAAAGTTATGCCGATCAAAGAAGAAATGAATTAGAGTTCGAGGTCAACGAAAACATTTTTCTAAAGGTGGCTTCTAGAGGTGTCAATTCGGGTCATGCGGGCCGGGTCGGCCCTCCTCTGATGAATTCTGGTGACGGCCCGCATTAGAAAAAGTCTGCACCATCGCGGGTTGTGGGCCGGATCAACCCAACCCACAAAAATTGAACACTAGCCTTGCCCACCCGTCGGCCCATCCGAGTCGAGCCCATGTGGGCTGCGGTTCAGCTCATATTCATAAAAAATTAATTTTTTTTGAAATTACTAAAAAAAATTTGTTATTTATTGTAATTAAAAAAATATTTACATATATAGCAAAAAAATGTGTTAAATTACTAAATAAAAAATAAATAACAAAGATAAATTCACATTTGTTGATTTTTTAATTCAATTTCTATTATTTTTTTATATATTTAAAGACTAAAATAACACGCATCTGTCACATCTTTCACTTTAAATGGCTCTCTGCCATTTGCTTTTTTATTTTTTATTTTTAAATATCATTTCAAATATAAAAGTTCGAATTTTGTCTTTTCTTAAAAAAAAAAAAATCAAAACAGGCTAGCGGTTAAAGGCCGAACCTCCCGGGTCGTGAACAACCCACCCGGTTCACGGGCTGGCCCGTGTTCGACCTCCTTAGCCCGTGAATGGCCTGCAGTTCGGCCTCTTCGGCCTGTGAACGGTCTGTCCGGTTCACGGGCCGGCCCGCGGTTCGGGGTCGAGGCGGGTTGGCCAATGCAGGTTCGGCCGGCCCTTCCGTCCGCCCGCCCGCCCGCCTCTTGTGGCTTCTATGAAAGGAATACTATGTTTTTGTAAGAAAGAAAAACTAGAACTGCGTTTCATCGGCCCATTTGAGATTCTTGAAAAAATTAGAATGTGGCATATCATTTGGCATTTTCCCTCGAGCTCTCAGCGGTGCATGACGTTTTCCACATTTCGATGTTAAGGTCATGATCCTATTCATGTGGTAAAATATGAGTAGTTGGATTTAAGGAATGATATAACTTACGAGAAAGCTTATGCGGTGATCCTAGAAATAAAAGTCCATGTTTTGAGAAACTGGGAGATCTCTTTAGTTAAAGTTCAGTGGGGGTAGACACGAGGAAGATAGGGTCACTTGGAAAAGAGAAGAAGATGTTTTAGCTAAGTAGCCGAACTTTGTAAATCAAGTAAGTTAAATCTTGAGGACGAAATTATTTTAAGCGAGAAGGGTTGCAGTGAACGAAATTTTTTCGACTTTTAATCGCACGTAAATAAAATTTTTACTTTCGGCGTCGCTATGAACCTCCTATTACATTTTGAATATTTTGTCACGTTAAATGTTGCACACGTTTGCTTTAAATTTTCATCTATTTTGTTTTGTTTCCTTTAAATCACTATTTGAACTCATGTTTTTCCTAAAAAAAAAAAGAAGATTAAATTCACATGCAATTAAGTAAAAATGCTCTTAAGATCACTCACAATTGTCCACTTTTGGTGGTTGAGATAAGTGCAAAACTGCACTTATCAGATTTCTTAATTATATATGACCAATAATTCTCGACCCCCTGGAGTCTAAACTAAATTTCTATCTTTTCTTTGTAAACACTAACAATAAATATATTTTCTCTTGACAAAAAATCACATAGCATGAGTCATGTCCATCACATAGATTTCTTAATTATATATGACCAATAATTCTCGACCCCCTGGAGTCTAAACTAAATTTCTATCTTTTCTTTGTAAACACTAACAATAAATATATTTTCTCTTGACAAAAAATCACATAGCATGAGTCATGTCCATCACTTTAATGTTTAATTAATTAAGTCTAAAGTAATACGCTAATGCTATCTAATTTTAGGTCTCATTGCGGGAAATAGGAAAAATTGTAGTGTTGGTTTTTAACTAATAGCTCTAGTGTAGTTCTAAATTGGTCACTATCTAACTTATAGTAAAAGATTGTATATTACTAAATTTAGCTCACTGCTTAACTTTTGTCCTTCTCCAAAGGATGACATACCGCCCCTCTCTCGCCCCCCACTGACCCTCTTTTTTTTTTTGGTTGTAAAATAAGAATAGGATTTTTGCCCGACATTTGAGCGTAGTAGGGTCTCCAATTCCTTTTTGGCAATTCCACAAATCTTATCTTGCGATTCCTAAATTGAAATTCTTAAATTGTTCCGTCTTTGATTTTCGTTCTCTGTTGGATTAGAGGTTATTTCAACCACTTGGTATATGTCAGATTTTTATTTCTTGTCATTTGATCGTAATGAATTGGATGGGTGAATTCTTAGCTTAAGGCTTTCGGGAAGACCCTAATATGAGACAATCAACAGATTCTAAAATCTCCAATTGTCCACCAATAGATTTAACACAATTTTCTATTAAGCAAATGATATGATCATTATGAGTATGAATGTTGTGAAAATAATGTAATTGCAAGTGTACAATATCGCAAACAAGTAATAAAGTGAATCTATTGAGTCCGGATTATCGTTCTCACGAAGACTATCTTATTTATATGCTAGTTAAATTAATCTTAATGCTAATATATTGAAAACAATTTGAAATAACTTGATTTGAATGATTAAACTATAATTATTAATTTTTAGAAAATAAGTGTGAAAGCAACTATCAAGAATTTAGAAAATATGGTTGAAGAATTTGAACTAACGAATTCACCATAGTTGTCGTCTCTAGTTTCTACTCGCAAGATTTCTTCATAATGTTGTATTCGGTCGAATTCACGAATTTAACCTAATTTACCTCTCTCGAGTTCAAATTAGTCCTAGCTAATTAAGTCAACTTATAAAGTTAGAATGGTCCTTAATTAGATGCATTAAATCGCCTAAGAATTCAATGTTAGAATTTCAATAAGTTCATATAATGTCAAAAATTATATGAACCTTAAATCCTTGATCTTGAAACTTAGTGATTTTCATGTTATGAATAAAGCAATTAGGCGTACCTTGATCTATTGATGATAGTTAAAGAAATAAAACCTGTAATATAAAAGAAACCAGAAAATAAAATAAAGAAATTGTTCTCTCTCTTCACCTCTCTATATTGAACGTATTTGATTTGATGGAATATGTCCACATTTATAGGTAAAGAGAGGCAGTTTCTAATTGGCCTTAAAACTGCCCACTTTCTATCAAAGTGTGCAGTTAAGAAAACCACTTCTCAATTGACCAATCAGGTTTTAGCATTAAAACTCACTTTATTCATTTCATTTAATAATATTAAATGGGCCACATTAATAGGTCTTACATTCTCCCACTTGGCCCATATAATATTGTCTCATTATGTGATCCATAATATAATGCACATATCATAAGCTAAAATCTCTCGTACATTGGTCACTTAATATATCATCCTTAAGTAAAGACCAATAAGAGTCATGGCGGTTGTACATCATCATTTCAACATAGTCCCTTTCATGTACTACGATATTAGTCCTCACTTAATATGATATGTAATGAGAAGTTCAATAAATTTATAACAATAATGTCTTCGTAAAGATTATCCTTGTCAACATTCATGTATATATACCAACAATTAAGACAAGAATAATACTTTTGTAAAAAACAATACATAATTGAGCTCAGAGTGTCAAATACATAAACATCACAAATCATATAATGTCAATGATCATTTTCAATAATGCCCATTCTGTTGACATGTTCATTAAATGTCTTTGGTGGCAGTCCTTTCGTTGTGGATTTGCAATCATAAGATTTGTGCTAATATGCTCGATTGACACTCTTTGTTTTTGAACTTCTTCTTTAACAACAAAATACTTCAATTCCATATGTTTAGCACCTTTAGAGTACTTGTCATTCTTTGAAAAGAAGACCGTTGTGGAATTATCACAATAAATTTTCAATGGCTTGGCTATATTGTCGACAATCCCAAGTCTTGAAATAAAGTTCCGCAGCCAATTTCCTTGAACAGTGGCCTCAAAGCATGCCACAAACTCAGCTTCTATAGTGGATGCATCAATAACTGACTGCTTCGCACTTTTTTATGATATTGCCCCTTCAGCCAAGAAGAACAAATAGCCAAATGTGGATTTTCTGGTATCAACACATCTAGCAAAATCTGAATCTGAATATCCAATGACCTCCAAATTATCAGATTTCCTATAGGTGAGCATGTGGTCTTTCGTTCCTTGCAAGTATCTCAATACTTTCTTTGCAGCTTTCCAATGATCAAGTCATGGATTACTTTGATACCTACCCAGCATTCCGACAGCAAAACTGATGTCTGGTCTGGTACAAGTCTGAGCATACATTAAGCTTCCAACAACAGATGCATAAGGAATATTTGTCATTTGTTGACGTTCCAATTCATTCTTTGGACATTGCATGAGACTAAACTTGTCTCCTTTCTGAATTGGAACAACACTTGTTGAACATTTTTCCATCTTAAATTTCTCTAAGACTTTATTGATATATGCTTTCTGAGACAACCGTAACAATCCTTGTGATCTATTTTGGAATATTTCAATTCCAATCACATAGGATGCCTCTCCCATATCTTTCATTTCAAAGCTCTTAGAGAAGAACTTCTTAGTTTCGTGCAGAAGACCAAGATTATTAGTAGCGAGCAAGATGTCATCAACATACAGAATCAAAAGGATAAATTGACTCCCACTGACCTTTAGATATATACATCGATCAACGATGTTTTCCTTAAATCCAAAGGAAGTAATAGTATCATTGAACTTAAGATACCATTGGCGGAAAGCTTGTTTAAGTCCGTATATTGATTTCTTCAGTTTACACACCATGTATTCCTTTTTTTCAACTGAAAAACCTTCAGGCTGGTCCATATAAACTTCTTCATCTAAATTTCTATTTAGAAAGGTAGTTTTTACATCCATTTGATGTAGTTCTAAATCACGATGAGCTACTAAAGCCATTATAATTCTGAACGAGTCTTTCTTAGAGATAGGCGAAAACGTCTCTTTATAGTCAACACCATCTTTCTGAGTAAAACCTTTGGCTACAAGTCTAGCTTTATATCGTTCGATATTACCATTAGAGTCGTGCTTGGTCTTAAAGACCCATTTACACCCAACTCTTTTATACGTTTCAGGTAATTCGACGAGATCCTAGACTTTATTATTCTCCATAGATTTTAGCTCATCTTTTATAGCATCTAACCACTTATCAGAAATTAGCACTCTCAATGGCCTGTGAAAATGAAACTGGGTCGTTATCAACAATTCCTAAGTCAAATTCAAACTCTTGCAGGTAAACCACATAATCATCATGAATAACAGGTCTACGATGTCTTTCTGACCTTCTTAATGCTATTTCTTGTGGTTCATTTAGTGTAGGTTCATTAAGAACAACTTCATTTTGAGGTTCATTTTGAGGTGTTTGATCATTCATTTGTTGTTTTGGCAATTTTGGCAATTTGTCATGTCATTCAACAATTGGAGGAACAACAATATTAGAAGAAGTTGAGGACAAATGAACTTGAACTCTAACTTCTTGCATTTCCACATTTCGTGGTTCTACATTCCCACTAACTTCGCCATTTTCAATGAACATAGCATTTCCAGTTTCAACAATTTTAGTACTATGATCAGGACAGTAAAATCTATACCCCTTTGATTTTTCTGGATAACCAATAAAGAAACCACTTATTGTTCTTGAGTCCAGTTTCTTTTCATGTGGATTGTAAATTCTTGCTTCTGCCTAGCAACCCCAAACATGCAGGTGCCTTAAACTGGGTTTCTTCCAATCCATAGTTCAAAAAGAGTCTTTGGAACTGCTTTACACAACCTGTTTAGCAAATACATGACAGTTTTTAAAGCATACATCTACAAAGAGATGGGTAAAGATGAATTTCATAACATACACCTAACCATTTCCATTAAAGTACGATTACGCCTTTCATCTACACCATTCTGTTGTGGTGTACCTGACATAGTGTATTGAGAACATATGCCATGTTTTTTAAGAAATTTAGCAAATGGACCTAGGTGTTGTCCAGTTTCATTATACCTTCCATAATATTCACCACCTCTATCAGATCTAACGATTTTCACCTTTCTGTCTAATTGTCGTTCAACTTCATTGATAAAGATCTCTAAAGCATTTACTGCTTGAGACTTTTCATGCAACAAATAGATATAGCCATAACGTGAAAAGTCGTCAATAAAGGTGTTAAATATCTTTTCTCCACCAAATGATGGAGCATCAAAAGGTCTACATATATCGGTGTGTATAATTTCAAGAAGCTGTGTGCTTCTTGTGGCTCATTTCTTTGTGTGTTTGGTTTGTTTACCTTTAATACAATCCACACACACTCCAAGATCAGTAAAATCCAAGTCAGGAAGGATTTCATTCTTTACTAATCTTTCTATTCTTTCCTTGGATATATGACCCAAACGTTTATGCCACAAGTTAACAGATCGTTCATTCAATAAACTACGTTTAGTACCAATATTATGATGCAGGGTTAAAAGAGTTTCGACAAAAAGGTTATAGAGCTTTAATTTCTATAAGCCATCACAAAGAACAGCAGAATCGATAAGATTATTCTGTTTAAACAAACTCAAACATCCATTTCCACCATCAAAGAAATATCCAGCAGAATCAAGTTTTGACAAGGAAACTAAATTGCGGGAAACAGAAGGTACATAAAGAGTTTGAAACAAATATAAATGATGTCTAGTATTTAAAATCAAACGATAGGTTCCGATGGCTTCATCTGGAGCTTTGACTCGATTGCCCATGAAAACAAACTTTTCATTTGGATTTATGGTCTGGATTGAAAGGAATCCCTGCATCGTATTGGAAACATGAGTGGTACATCCAGAATCAATCCACCAAGTATTATAAGGAACTTCTGCCAAATTAGATTCGAAACAAACATAAGCAATATGCTTACCTTTATTTTCGAACCATACCTTACGTTTCAGACAGTCTTTTTGATAGTGCCCAAGTTTACGACAGAAATGACACGTATCTTTCTTTGGTTCCTTCTTGTAGATTTGGACAGAAGGTTCATTTATCTTTAGTGGTCATTGCTTGATGCCCTTTCCAAACTTGTTCTTATATTTCTTTCTAGCTCCTTGATGACTTACAAGGTGAACGGAATGAGTTCCTTGATTCTTAAGCCTTGTCTTCTCTTACACAAGCATACTGTGTAATTTATTCACATTTCATTTGTCCATTAAAGTGTTATAGTTTATCTAGAATGGACCATACTCAGGAGGCAAGGAGTTGATGATAAATTGTACTAGAAAGTTCTCATCTACACTCATTCCAAGAGTCTTAAGCCTTGCTCCAATGTTACTCATTTCAATAACATGCTCATGCATGGTACGAGAACCATCAAATTTCATGGTGGTTAAAGTACACATCAGTGTGCCAGAAAGTGATTTATCAGCTGAGAGCGTTCTTTCACAAACTTCATATATTCCTTAGCAATTTCAGTCTTGGGAATAGTAAACTTGATGTTCTTTGCTAAAGTCATCCGCATAAACATTAGGCTCAATCTGTTGGATCTTTCCTAAGCCTTACGGAAAGATCTATCATCAGCACTGCTATCATCAGTCAGATGAGCAGGTTTCTCAACTTGAAGTGCCAAGTCTAAGTCCAAGACACCTAAGTTGAACTGGACTTGTTCACACCAGTCAGAGAAATTTAGCCATTTGAACAGTGGTATAGATAAAGCATGTGAATGCAGAGTCGTGGGAATAGATACTACAAAATATAAATGCTCGAATATTAATTCTTTGAGTTTTGACTTAAATACTTAGGTTCAGATTCATATAACTTAAGTAAATGTATACTGTAGTTCTCCTTTGGATGATACTACGTTATACAATCATAATAAATATAATGATGCTAATTTTTAGTTTCATTTAATTGAAAATTAAATATACTCTAATCAGACACGTATGTTATCTTTGGCTACAAAACACATCTAACTAAGTATATCAATTAACCACGTTTATGTTCAAGATTAATAAAATCAATTGACCAACCTTTGAGCGATCCTTAACAATTTTATTATCTTTAAACACCAATATACTCGTAACAACAATAATCATAATGTCATCTCCATTTATAAGCATCAATCTATCACGAGTAATTGGCTATCAAATTATGTAATTTAATGTTCATAATACCACAAGATTTGGCCACTTTGGTGACTAACAAATCACATTAATTGAACATTAAATTACATAAATTTAATTTTCAAAAAAAAAAAAACAAAAAACAAAACAAAACAAAACATTTATATGAATGATCTGTCAAACATGTTCGATCAATTTTATGATGAGATTTCTCATGAATATTAACATTATGATCTTATGCACTTTATAATTACAACAACAACAACAACAACAACAACAACAACAGAAAACAGATTTCATATATTATTCATAATATTATTAAAATATTAAACAATTTGATCACCAAAAATTTATTTGGTGCAATATAAAACTGACACCATTATTATCAAAACCAATTTTATTAGTCATTCAAGTACGCCCATGCCATTAATCAGTAATAGATAAAGTCTATTTAAGGCATATATTAAAACATTACTTATCAATTTTGGTTTCGTCAAATATTTTATTTTACATCAATTAATGTTTGGCAGATGACTACAAAGTTATAGCGGAAACATTAATTGCCCAATTAAGAAAAAACTTAGAGCTTAAAAATAAACTATAATTGAAAAATCACATGTTCCTAAACCATGTTCTCTAATACCACATGTTAGAATTTCAATAAGTTCATATAATGTCAAACATTATATGAACTTTAAATCTTTGATCTTGGAACTTAGTGATTTTCATGTTATAAATAAAGTAATTAGGCGTACCTTGATCCATTGATGATAGTTAAAGAAATAAAACCTGTAACATAAAAGAAACCAAAAAATAAAATAAAGAAATTGTTCTCTCTCTCACCTCTCTATATTAAACGTATTTGATTTGATGGAATATGCCCACATTTATAGGTAGAGAGAGGCAGTTTCTAATTGGCCTTAAAACTGCCCACTTTCCATCAAAGTGTACAGTTAAGAAACTACCACTTCTCAATTGACCAATCAGGTTTTAGCATTAAAATTCACTTTATTCATTTCATTTAATATTATTAAATGGGCCACATTAATAGGTCTTACATTCAATTCAAGACAATGACAATAATAAAAGCACATCTCTACCTCTTATCCAATTATCGGATTTTACTACGTGGTATAAATTAATAACTTACCTCTCGATTTGTTACAATCCACAAAATCAATGACAAATAATGGTCAATTATTTCAAGCATTAAGAGAAGAAGTAAAACCCAAACATAATTAATTTATGAGCAAAACTTGAGAGTTAAAAATAAAGAATTAAACTAGGCTACATCGTCTATCCAAATTAAATATTTAGCTACTCATGATTCGGGAGAAAGATAATATGAAAAGATTTGAATACATAACCGGATCTTGAATAAAAGAGGAGAAGACGGTGAATATATTGCATCAAGAATTCTTTAAGATCTTGGTCGTTCTTCGTGTTCTTCTCCGTTATTTTTCCAAGATTCAACCACCCTAATTATGAGTTAATAACTCATATATATAGTATCCTTATTGTATCCCAAAAGATCATGAAAATCACGTCTAAAACGTTTCCTAATTGAAGTCAAACTAAAAAAAGGAAATAAAAAATGCTGGCCAAATATTACACAGGGCGATCACCCAATTCAACCAATTTGCATTCTGTTTTTCTTCTACAAAGATGGGGGCTCGCCCAGCTGAAATCTTCCACTTTTTGTGCCTTTGGTCCTCAAACTATGGATTTTGTTCTCTTTGGTCCTCTTAGTTCTTTTTTAATTTCAATTTAGTCCTCTTTTATTTGTAATCCAAGTCCTTCAACTTTTTAATATTTGCAAGTTGGTCCACATTTCCAAGTCTTTGTGCAATTTCAGTCTTTTTTCGCCTATTTTGCTTTGTTTTTCTCCAATTCCATATGTTCTCAAGTTTTGACCTAAAAAAATTAAATCAACACACAATTAAGTAGAAAATCACTTAAGAGTATTTACAATCGTCCACTTTTGATGGTCCAGATAAGTGTAAAACCACACTTATTAATGCACCCAGAAAGGAACAAGCGAGAAATTCATCTAGAAAAAATTCACCGGCTCCATTAAGAATAACGAGAGAAAGTGATGTTTATTAAAGAGTCATGGTCCACTGCTCGTCCTAGGTTGATACAAATTGGAACAAAAATAAATTGTTCACCATTATTTTGTTCATCAAATTGAGTCGTAGAATGCCTTCTTAACCCCTCTTTGTTTGCTGGATTGCACCCCAGAATCTTGTCCACAAGTTTCCATCCCTTAGAGGACGTAGGATGGCCCAACATGATCTGAAGGTCTTCTTCTTCATCAATGTGTAAATTATTGCATAGTTTATAGACTTCGTCAAGATCCATGGATTGATTGGAGAACACAAACCACGAATTAGACAATGAAGTAAAAGAAGAAAACCAAGAATGAAGACTCGAACGCTTTGCCAAAACCTCACAAAAACCCTACCCTAGAGGTAGAATCAAACCCTAATCACCCTTCTCAAGAAGGACGTGGTGATAGAGACTCAAACGTCATTTTCTTGTAATGTCATCTAAATGAAGAGCATGTTTGGTATGGTTTTTTTTAAACTCTTTTTTTTTCAAACTTATTTTCAACCACATATTTTATGGGACCCACAACTTTTATCAACTTTACAACCACACATTTCACGAACTCTTTTTAAAAATCTCCTAAAAAACTATTTTTAAACTCTACCAAACTTGTGCTGAGTGCTTAGCACAACATGCTAATTGCTAACCTATACAAGGGGCAGCTCGTTGTAGTGCAACTGGTTTGAACATATGGGGTTCAAATTATATGAGTAATGCTATCTAACACCAATAGTGCTTAGGAGCAGTCTACGTGGCTTACAATTGGTTAAAATAGAAACACTACAATTGATTAGCAATTAAAAGAAGTGGACTTTATTGCTATATAGACTGGTGCTAAGAACTACTAGTGCAAGCTTATACAATTATCCGAATTATATTGCAATTAACTTTTTTTTGGATATTGGAGAAAAGAGTTAATAATTAATAGTGGGAAGAAGTTCAATACAGCAATTTAATGTGAACCATCACGGAATCTATTCTCGATTTTGTGAAATTTTAATACATGTCAAATTTAGTTTAATTACACATTTTGAGATATGGGGTCTTTGTTAATCTTCTCTTTATATTTTTGAGTAATTTATTGCAATTTTTTTATCATGTCTAATATCTATGAAGAGATTACAACAATATAATTGATGGAGTAGTCTGACTAACTCGAATCATATGATATATTGTTTGAAATTTATAGTACAACATGTCAGGAATACACCTAAAAAATTAGATTTTGTCAAGATATGGAAATCAAAAAAATAATAATATTTTACATGAAAGTGATGAGCGAATTATACTTTAAACATGTCAACTTGTTTAGATTATTTAATTTACAGTAATAATGCAACCTTACCATCGTCATAATATTGGGACTCACAAATTAAAAATATTGAGTTTGGTGCCAATAAAAAATGCATTGTATTGAATGTGAATGGCCATTTCTTTCCCTCCTAATTAATTGACTGTGCCAATAGAAGAGTAACTAGAATATCAACTGTGCAATGCACGGTACTTATTTTTTAGGATAATTTGCCCTTTTGGTCCCCAACTTTTTAAATCTGTAACAAATCTATCCCCAACAAATTTTTTTTATCACCAGACATCCCCAACCTTTGAATTAATTGCAAATTAGGTCCCCAATCACAGTCTCCATTAAATTGTGCCGTTATCTCACTAGCGTGTATCCCACGCGTTTTTAGTCAACAACCAATGTGTTTGAGAATTCAAGGGCAAATTGGTCCATTCACAAAAATCTTCCCTTGTATATATATATATATATATATATATATATATATATATATATATATATATATATATATATATATAGACTCACACACACACATATTCTTAGCTTGTGTGGACTTTAATTCATCCTAAATTTCCTCATGTGTTCTTCTTCTTCTTCCACTCTCAAATATGGAATGAAGAGTATGTAGATGTATAAATAACATGGATCTGAAGACATCATGGACGGTTGCAAACTCAAGTACAAGATTTTTTGTCTGTGATGTGATAATAGTGCTTCATACCTTGAATTTTTCATGATTTTAGCATTTGAAATCCTAAATTGTTTTGTGTAGAAAAATCATTGTGGTTGATTTATTTGCGTGGTATGACCCTCATATTTGTGATCGGACAAAGTAAGTGATACCCGTGTTGTTGAATTCTAAGAGAAAAAATGAAACTAAGATAAATTAGTTAGAATCACATGTTAAGAAACTGGAAGCAGAGATGAAGAAGTTAGAAACACATATCAAGTGTCTAGAAGGAGAAAATATAGAACAAAAAGATATAACAGAGTGTAAAGTGTTGGTTGAAGAAAGAAAATCACAAATGAGTTATTTTCGGATTTACATCCAATCCAAACATGTATGGTACGTGATATGCTACTATTAGTGAACATTGAGGACCTATTTTGCAACAACAATTTAAATATTGAGGATGTAAATTGCAAAAATTCTTCAATGTTGGGGACAGAGAATGCAACTATTCGTAAAGGTTGGGGACGTATTATGCAACAATATGTAAAAGTTGGGGATCTGATTTGCCAAACGTTTGTTTCACGAATTATGTGTATATGCTCATCTTCTCACTACATCTCCTTGGTCAAACCAACAATTCCAATCAGATTCAACACTTTCAAACAAATGGAAGCAATGAAGACATTCATTCAAAACATGACAATATCATTACAATCATTCATTACATTCAAAATATTTTTGCATTCAAAAATATTTTTACTAAATTTGTAAAACAACTTCACACAATCTCAAGACTCCAAAATCCCAAAACAATCCTCTTTCATCATCATTCCAGCAAAAAGAACAACCCCCGTACTATCTCCAATTCTATTTCTTGGCTCCAATGGTCTGCTAGTGATCTCATCAAAAGCAAGAAAAAGAGAGGTATGACCCTCTAAGAAAGAGTTTCTTTTGTTGGAGAGTAATAAAGCTTTATTCTTGGTTTTTGGGGTGTCGAATTGAACCTTTCCATGGCATCTGGACTTCCAGTTATTGTACTCTGTGAAGATTTTACAGGCAAAGATTGCGCCTTTTCCCAAGAAAGGTGAAGAGTTCTTTGGCTATGGAGGGTTTGAGAGATGTTTAATACTCAAACTGTAAGTGTTTGTCTTTCCTCCATGGCTACGGAGATTCAAAGATTGAGAGAGAGAGAGAGAGAGAGAGAAGGGTTTAGAGATTTTGAAAAAACACAAAAGTAAATTTGTAAAGAATTAAAGTCTATATAAGTTAGGAATGTGTGTGTATTAAAGTCAGACGCATTAGTTGATGGATAAAAACGCGTGGGATACACGCTAGCGAGATAACGGCACATTTTAACGGAAACTGTGATTGGAGACTGGATTTGCAATTAATTCAAAGGTTGGGGATGTCTGGTGCTAAAAAAAATGGTTGGGGGGTAGATTTGTTACAGATTTGAAAGCTTGGGGACCAAAAGTACAAATTACCCTATTTTTTATGATAATGATTTTAAAATATTTTAAGAGTATGTTGCTTTTTTATTATATTCGAATAAAAAAAGTATCATATAAATAACATTTGATTACTCATTGATATTGGAAAAAAACAAAATAACTAATCTAGATTTTTTAATGCATAACCGGTTTGAAATCAGCATGTAGCTTGTTGACATCAGAACATTGACTATTATACCTAAAATAACACATATTGTTACCAAATTAGGCAGTCAAAAAATATTAGCATGCAAATTTAGAAAATCAACTAAGAATTTTTTTTTGTTTTACCTAATAGCTTGAATTTTATTTGACACTTCATTATTAGTGTCATAAATATACAATTGAGCAAATTTTGGTTTACAACCTTCGAGCGGTAATAAGCTTCCAATCATGTGATAATTATGACCATGTAATCTGAACACATAAGAGATCCTTTCATTTAATTAACACTCGAGTCAACTTTTTCCTCCATAGATGTAAATGAAAACATCATGTTGTATGTTGTATGATAAGATAATTTCAAGAAAATGCTTGCTCTTGTCGGTTGCACCATAAAATAGATTATTAAGAATCTGATGAGGATTTTACATCATTGGATGATCCAACTTTCTTTGCATACAAAACAAGGAGTACTTTGATTTTGATTGAATTATAATGTTTTCCAACCTTCTCGTCATACTAAAAAATAGCATCGCAAAATTCACATTTACATGTAGCGTCTCCGATGTCCCAATAATCTACACGAAATTACTACAAATATATGAAATAATGGATATCAAAACATATACGAAATGTGTTAATTTTACCCAAATAATTTTAGCCCATTTAAATTAACTCATTGAAGTGAATCTGGGTCCAAAAATTCCACAAAAAAATAAAACTTTGACAACCCAAATATTTTAGACCATTATACAATTTCCTTCAGCCCATTTAGAATTGCCCATCCATAAAAACCCAAAACACAGTTAAGACATTGCTAAGCTCATGATCCATTAGCCCAATTAACTCAACCCACAAAAACGGCCCAAAGTTCACACAGTATAAAATATTTTGTACCCTAATATCCCATACATTCTTGTTTATTCTACCCTTAGCCGCACAAAACCCAAACCCTCCACCCACTCTCACCTTATTTCTCTATGTAAATCCATCTGTTTTTGAAATTTCCAAACCATATGATGTTTATCTTTGTTGAATCCACTTTGTAGAATGAGGTGGGTTTGAATATGATTTTATTTTGTTATAGAAGATTGTATTTTTTAATTGAAATTGTATACTAGTTGGATGAGGTGGGTTTGAATCTGATTTTATTTGGTTATGGAAGATTGTATTTTTTAATTGAAATTGTATATTCATAATGTTATTCTTATTTATCGTGTAAGCATTGGAAACTGAACTGGATATTTATGTTGTATTGAAAAAAAAATATGTGGGAGTTCTTTTGGCAGGAACACAATATTGGGCTAATTAATGATAATAACTTAAGTAGTGCAATTACTCGTATTTTGAATCATTGGGAATCTAATACGGGATGCACTTTAAATCTGGTTTTTAAATACCTGCAATTAGGATATTAATTAATGAAATTAAATATATATATATATATATATTTGTTTTCTGTAAAATATACATTCATAATGTTATTTATGTTTAATTGAGTAAGCATTGGGAAGCTGAACCAAGTATTTACATTGGTTGTTGGAAAAATATATACTGAACCAAGCTTAACCTATATTTTTTTTTAGGGATAATTACATCAAAGATCTCCAACGTTTTAAAATCGTTGGAGATATACCCCTAACCTAAAATAATAGCACCAAATGTCCCCATCGTTTGAAGAAATAGGCATATGAGGTCCCTCTTCACACTTTTCGTCAAGTTTCTCCGTTAAAACTAAATTGTGGACTGCACGCACTACAATTCTCCAAAAAAACTCGACTGAAAATGGTAGACGAAAATTCCACATTTTTGTCCACTCCATGGAGGTATGCAAATTTTTCGAGCCCTTCTTCTCCGATTCCTTCTTCTTCCAATAATTCATCAATTTTGAATTCCTTTCTCTAGGCGATCTGATTTTTTAGCATGAAAAAGACTTCTTTGACCTTGAAGTCCCTAGGTCTCAAGATTTTGAGGAGAATCACATCACTCTTTTCATCCTCCAACAGTGGAATTCTCCATATATTAACCTCCTCAGGCGGTGGTAGTGGTGGTGCTGTTTCCTCGTCCTCCTTCTTTGGCTTCTCTGCCTCTGGGGTAGGTGGGTACTCTTGTGCGACTGGTGGTGGTGGGGTTGGTGGAGTGACTTCATGAATCATAGTTTCTTTGATTTGATCAACAGCTTCAAGTTTTTCTTCAATTTTTTCAACCATGGTTATTGGTGGTTCCCCAGCCGATGGTGGAGTGGTTCCTCAAATTGACAAATACCGCCGACAACCACGACGGAATCCCCCACGCGTGCAACAATCGGGCCCGTCCGCCACACTAGTGGTGGATTCACGTTAAACCACGATGAATTCAATGGGTCAAACGAGAATGAAAATTTGGAAGACAAAAGCAGGTAGAGGACATTGGATTGAGACGATTTGAGGGCTGAGATGAACTTAATCGACATCTGCGATATTTTGATCGACTGGTTGGAACACGGGTTGTATGCGTGTATGGTGTGGCGTAAGGCGAGTGATTGGCTTGCTTGTGGATGACCAGCCATGGCTTCGGCTTTTTGAGGTGGCGAAGGGAGGAAGCCACGACGGAGCACCACGACTTGGAAACACTGGAGGCAGGCACCAAATCGATGAGTGGCATGTATAAGAGTATGGCTTCCAGTATATCTCAACGAATTTCAACGTCTTCTTCTTCACGTGAGAAAAATTGAACTTCTGCTCTTGCCATTTGAAATTTTTTTTTATAGATCTTCATAATATCTCCATGAATTTCAACCTCAATCGTGTTTTTTGGAAAATAATAACGTTGTAGTCCAGTTTTTGGTTTTAACGGTGAAATTTGACGAAAAGTGTGAAGAGGAAACTCTCATACCTATTTCTTCAAACGTTGGGGACGTTTGGTGCTATTATTTTAGGTTAGGGGTATATCCCCAAAGATTTTGAAACGTTGGAGACCTTTGATGCAATTATCCCTTTTTTTTTATGATGTCTGATATCTATGAAGAGATTACAACAATATAATTGATGGAGTAGTTTGACTAACTCGAATCAATATGATATATTTTTTGAAATTTATTGTACAACATGCCAGGAATACACTTAAAAAAATAGATTTTGTCAAGATATGGAAATAAAAAAAAAAAAAAAAAAGTACTCCCTCCGTCCCAAATATATAGGCTAATTGAGTTTTTCACACGGATTAAGAATGTTATTGAAAAAGTAAATTTTACCAATATTTTTTCTAATTTACCCTTATTTAATGAGTATTATTTAATGTACAATTTCAAGATTAAGTTGGAAAAAATGATTATAAATAAGCAAATTAAATAAGAATATTTTAGTAAAGGAACAAAAAAAAAACACCTCAAAAATAGAAACAAGCCTATATATTTGGAACTAGAGAAAAAAGAAATGTGGCCTATATAATTGGGACGGAGAGAGTAATATTTTACATGAAAGTGATGAACGCATAATACTTTAAACATGCCAACTTGTTTAGATTATTTAATTTAAAGTAATAATGCAACCTTACCTGATCGTCATAATATTGGGTTTCACAAATTAAAAATATTGAGTTTGGTGCCAATAAAAAATTTATACGTCCACGATGTTTGCATTGTATTGAATGTGAATGGCCATTTCTTTCCCTCCTAATTAATTGACTGAGCCAATAGAAGCGTAATGCAATTTATTCAATTTTGTACTGATAAATCCATTTAAATATTATCAAAAAGTAATAATAATTAATAAGTTCACATAACATAGGAGGAGAAAATATGATATTTTACACATAATGTACATTGAAAAATGAATAGGATTTTATCTTTAAATCTTTATTTTTATCATTTAAGTCAAATTTCATTCAAGAATCTTAATTCATAAAGCTTAGTTCATGTTTGATTGCATCTTTCACTATGTAGCTTATATTTTGTATCTATCTCTTCCATAAATAAGTATTTTATTTTCAAAAGTCTATTATGTTATTGATAAGTACAATTTTGTACTAATCGAGACCACACAAAGGGACAATTATGAGTACTATTACATGTTTTCAACTTAATGGTGAGTTTTTTTTTTTGTTTTTTTATCATTACAAGAAAATAACCAAATTTGAGTGTCGATCAAACGAAAAAAAAGCAAATATAAGAAAAAATGACTCATTGAACAACTAAAGAGAATTGAGAAGCTTGTCGTACAAATATTAAAGAGAGAAACTGAACAACCATAATGGAATTAACCATGCGACCACATGGTTGAGTTGATGTGCGATCGCAAATTGGTGAATTTTTCTACACAACATCATAGTGCACTACCATGCAATCACAACGTAGTGCACCATGCGATCGCATGGTTAAAATGTGAATGAAAATTTATGTTTCTTAATGGAAATAGATCCCTATTTAGTACAAGATAAAAACCTAACCTTAAACATGTTTCTGGGGACTAGGAAATGATACAAAGGAAAAGAACAGAGAAATTGCGAGAGGTGAATTAGAGAGAAAAAATACATCAAAAGAATCGAAGATCAAATGAACGGATTGAAGATTCTTCAGCAAGGAATCATGTGTTGTATTTCTCTTTTCTTCTTATTCCTCTGGAACATGATTAGTTAAACTTTTGTAATATTTTAAGAAATCATGTCCGGCTAAATTAGTTATTGCTAGGATGAACGATGAAACCTCACTTTTTGATTAATTAGTAGTTTTCCGTTTTTCTTAATTAATTGCTTCTGGGTAAATTATTATTTATTCTCTTTTTACGTTTTGATGCTTGATTACCATTGGAATATTTTGTGATCTTTATTGATTTCGAGAGATTCAATGTAGATAAGCACATGATATTGAATAACATATGGACCAATAATAGATAGAGATTACTGTTATGACTTATGAAATCCTTTTAGGGTGTTCATGTGATTTGAATGCATATTTTTATGTTCGAACATTAGCTAGAGATAATTAAGTCCGCATATCGATATAGAATTAATTGTTATTAAATTACTTTTGATTGCATGTGTTGATAATTTAGACTTATTTAAACTCGAACGTAATAAACTTAGGATATAAATTCAAAACGAATGTGTTTTTAATTTAGTTAAAATTCAAACTATAAATTAATTAGTTAATTAATTACTAGTCCTCATGGGTTCGACTCTTTGCTTATCACTTTATTACTTGTAACTGATCCATTCACTTGGAGGATTAAAATCGACAAATTTTCCAATCAAATGAATGAATATTTAGTTAGCTAGGGCACCCTTTTACTCCTTTTCAAAGGATGAGATTAAATCACACATATCCAGCGGATGAGATGGGTCCTGATGATTGCAATAGAAACAAATCTGTAGGCATTTTTAAATTGCCATTATCATCACTTTTTGAAATTGGAGAAAAGAGTTAATAATTGATAGTAAATCAATTAGTTAATTAATTGCTAGTTCTCGTGGGTTCGACTCTTTGCTTATCACTTTATTACTTGTAATCGATCCGTTCACTTGCAGGATTAAAATCGACAAATTTTCCAATCAAATGAATGAATATTCAGTTAGCTAGGGCACCCTTTTACTCCTCTTCAATGGATGAGATTAAATCACACATATCCAGCGGATGAGATGGGTCCTGATTATTGCAATAGAAACAAATCTGTAGGCATTTTTAAATTGCCATTATCATCATTTTTGCAATTGGAGAAAAGAGTTAATAATTGATAGTGGGGGAGATGTACACCAATGCAACAATGATCTAAGAATCAAATATCCAACAACACTGGGTATTTTTAAAAACATGAAGCAGGCATCAAATATCCTATCATTAATACATGATCTAAGAAAAAAAAAAATATTTTCTTTGACTACCATTTCCAACAACTGTTCTATTGAGACAACCTTAGTCTCTCAGGCACAAAAAATCCGAAGAACGGCGAAAATATATGCCAGAGGAGTTTGATGCATTGATTCTGATTGGACTATAGGTTTCCACCACACGTGTAGCACCCCGGAATTTTGTAATTTGGAGGGTCATTTAAATATTTTTAAATAATATTTGACGATTTCAAATAAATTTTTTTATGTCTTTAAATGATTTTAAAATTTATCTGATTGTGAAAAGTTAACAAGTGCGCAACAAAATTGAAGTAAACTTTCAAAGCCTTAAGATTTTACCAAACTACATTACGTGTTGCAACAAATTATTTGATCATCTAAGCGGACTCTAAAAATATGATGTTTTTACTGTAAGTAGTTGGCACTTTAGGCTACAACGTATCAAAAATTCGGAATTTAGTCATGTCATTTGATATGAAAAAAATGTAGCCAAAATTGCTTGAAAAATTGTCCAAAGTACAACTGACATAAACGGTTATAATAAATTCATACGATGTGATGTTTGGGTGATTCCAAATTTTACTCATAGATGACTTATAAATCTATCTAACACCACTAATATGACTCAAATTCAAAGTACGCGAAATAACCCCTACTCCTTGACAACTTTATAGTTGGGTAGTAGCAATGTCACTTTCAATATGTTGGAATTCTCTTTCAATTATGTGAATACATAAATGTGGTTTAACTTACCGCGTTTTATTTCTGAAGTAGTTTTCGCCAAGACACCAGGCTCTTGAATCTTCATGTGGTTTTGGCAAATTTTCTTGTGTTCAGTCTCGATTGAGCTTGAAATATTCAACCCCGTATTTTTGAATTATTGTATATTTTTGAGACATAGTAAATACTTAGAAATGAGGTTTTCCTCCTCCTTGCTTATTTAGTAATCTAAATGAACAACTACTTTGTGCATGGAAGACCATCATGCCGAGTCCCCGATTCTATTTCATACTTGGAAATTTTGTGTGCCCTATTGATCATATAGAACGCCTTCGAGGTAGTAGTAATGTCGTCTAACTAGGCTTTACCTATTGGCTAATATATGAACCTTTACTAATCTTGAGAGTTTTTACACTCTCACATGGCATAGGTTTTTGGCTATGTAGTAGGGTAGGTTTTTTGAATACTCGATAAAATAGGTTACTTCCCTACCTGCGTGGTAGGTTTTAGCTGCCTGGTAGAGTAGGTTTTTTAACTGCTCGATTGAGGATCTTTACTACCTACTTGATTGAGTGGTTTGTTGCTTCGATTGAGTATCTTTGCAACATACTCTATTTAGTGGTTTGTTGCCTCGAATAATGGTCTTTTTTACCTACTTGATTGGGTGGTTTGTGCCTCGATTGAGGAACTTTGCTGCCAACTTAGAGCTTGTTCGGCAGAGGTTTTTGGGCAAAAAAAGAATTTTTCTAGCATGACATAATTAACTTTTCAAAAGTTTTGAAGATAAAATGACAAAATTGCTTTTAATCAACACAATTTTATTTTAAAGTAGTAAGGACAATTTTATCATTTTACCTTCAAAACTTTTGAAAAGTTAAATATGTCATGCTAGAAAAACTTATTTTTGTCCAAAAAACTCTACCGAACAAGCTCTTGATTGAGTAGTTTATTATTAGCACCTACTCGATTTAGTTATCTATACTACATCTAAAAGTCTAGACAAGGAAGAAATATTTTTGGATAAGTACGTCCTCATTAATATTTTATATTTCTTAAACTATCCTTCAGTTAATGTTATAATTAATTGAACTCCTAATTTAGTATTTATAATCACGTATAGTCATTAGAAGTTGAAAAGACAAAATCACATTTAATTGCTGGATTTTGAAAATATTTTTGTTGAATTGTGACAACATATTTGGTGAGTTACAAGATGATTAGTTATTGAGATTCCACCAACAATTTATTCAACTTAATTCATATCTAATTTGAATTTTAAGGTTGTTCTATTTGAAGGTAATTATGAAGGAAGTCCATCAAAACTTCATTTGAAGATTTGTATTTGTAATTGTGGTTTTTTTTACTTCATGTGAATAATCCTCTCTCAATGTTCTTTTTTTTTTTCAAAAAAAAAAAAAAAAATTTGCGTTGGACCTTCTACTATAAAGGTTACAGTGTATTTTTTAATTATTGTGCATGCTTGTGAGTATTTGTACATTGTTTACATATCTAATTGATTTGCGCCTTCAGTTTTATAGATGAAAAACTTCATGCGTTAACTTCAATAATAGTTTCAATCCACTATTGATACGGATCTCATTTCTATTATTTTATTTTTCTATATATTTTTTTGAATTGAATTGTTATCTATTTTGCTTAAACTAATTTTCTTAACTATTTTATGCTCCCACATGAATAAGACGCTTAAATCGTTAGAATATTTAGTTTTGTTAATATTACTTTATTTCTCCATTATTATTTGGATAAGTTCACGTAAAGACATTTGGGTATGAATTGAGCAAATGAGAATGTTTTTAATTATGCCGATTTCTAATGTAAAAGTTATTATTATTATTATTATTATATATATATATATATATATATATATATATATATATATATATATATATATACATTGATTGATAAATCTACATAACTTGAGGTGCTACAAGTCCAAATTGCATGTGATATTTTGGGTTAAAACTTTTTCACAGTTGGAGAACAATATTAAATTACAAAGATTTGTTATAAGTCATTTGTCATCTCACGAAGCAATAAAATTCAATGTGTTTTTGAGTGCTCGATATATTTAAGAATTTATGCACATTATTTTTATTCTGTTTGTTTGCATTCTTTAATTGATATTATTTGACTATATTACATAAATTAAAAAATAGATGTTTAATACTGATAATATAATTATAGAAACTACTTTATTTAAATACAATATCGAACATTATATTTCATCGTATTTTCTAATGTCATATTTTTACATTTTAATAAAGTATTAAATTAAAATATAATTATTTAATATTTAAATAAATATATAACTCACAACACCGTTATTAAATTACGTATAATGCACGTTTTACGTACTAGTGTAAACAAGTGACTATTAGACTTGAACTTGGAACTTTCATCTTCACTTCTGACAAGTCCAGATCCATTGTCTTATTGTTGTTGTTTCAACCCCCTCTCCCTCTCTCAATAGAGCTAGATTGATAGAGAGACAATGGCGGAGAGGATCATAAAGCCACACGCGATTATAATCCCATTCTGTTATCAAGGTCATATTATCCCAGCTATCAACCTTGCTCTCAAGCTTGCTTCAAAGGGCTTCACCATTACTTATATCCACACTGAATTTATTCATCAGTTGATATCTAAAGCCCAGAATCCCAATTCTTCTACTGAAATAGATTTCTTTGCAGAAGCGAGGAAATCCGGAGTGGATATACGTTACGCCACGATTTCTGATGGGTTTCCTCAAGAATTTGATCGGTATCTCAACTTCGACGAGTTCTGGGATTCTATGTTTCGAGATTTTCCTGTTCGTGTAGATGAACTTGTTGGGAAAATAATCCAATCCGATCCGTCTTTTGTGCATTTTCTGATTGCTGACACTTTCTATTCATGGCCAGCAGCGATTGCTGAAAAGTACAGTCTGGTGAATGTTTCATTGTGGACAGAACCAGCAACAGTGTTTGCTATAGATTATCACTTGGATCTTCTGAAACGAAACGGTCATCTCCCTTTTGAAGGTGTGTGCCTCTTCTTTCTATATTTTCCCTTCACCCAACTTGAATTAGGCGGATCTTATAATGTCAGAAAAGAGAGATGATTCCTAAGCTGTAAAGTTCTTTATTTTTTCCATCTCATTCTCTTCTATCTACAGTGGAATCTCAATTTCCAGATAGAAACTCTCAAAATTACATTTGAAAACAATCTATTTTATGATATTTTTTTATCTCTAAACCAAATGATTAAAAATTCTTCTCATGCACTTTAAATAAACTACTATTTAAAAGTTAGACTGCCAGTTACCAGGGGGTTACTATTTTAGCCGAATTTGTGATGGTTAAATTAAGTTGCTAGCTTTGTTCCATATATACATGGAATTGGTGTTTGAAGTTTTGAATAAGCCTCTTGTTTAATACAGACCGTTCATTTTTTCATTAATCATTAGGCAATTTTGAGCATGAAATAGATTATATACCCGGAGTTCAGCCAATCAGCAACAAGGACTTGATGTCGTATCTCCAGGACGATGACATAACGTTGCTAAAGCTTGTCATCAAGGGATTTGAGCAGGTGAAGAAGGCAGACTTTATCTTATGTAACACGGTGCATGAACTTGAATCAGAAGCACTTTCAACCCTAAATCTAAAACATCCAACTTATGCAATTGGCCCCATTAATTTTGATAATATATTCTCCAATATTAGTGTTGCAAAAAGCCTGTGGTCTGAATCGGATTGCATTCAGTGGCTTAACTCCAAGCCTCCTGGCTCCGTTTTGTATGTATCATTTGGCAGCATTGCTCAGAGTAATAAGCAGGATATTGGGGAGATAGCAAATGCTCTTCTTCTAACTGGAGTAAATTTTATCTTGATCCTCCGGCCAGATATTGCTGGCCCTGATGAAACTGATATTTTGCCCGATGGATTCAATGATCGTATGAAGGATCGAGGGCTCATCCTTCAATGGTGCAATCAAAATATGGTCCTTTCACACGAGTCAGTAGGGGGATTCATAACACATTGTGGTTGGAACTCTGTATTGGAAAGCATTTGGTATGGTGTTCCGATGATTTGTTATCCATTTATCACTGATCAACCTACAAACAGGAAACTAGTGGTTAGTGATTGGAAGATTGGAATTAATCTTTGTGACAGAGAGCAACTTAGTACAGTGGAAATTTCTCAGAAGATTAACATATTGATGAGTGGAAAAACTTCTGATGATTTGAAGCAAGAGATGAAGAAAGTAAGGAAGATAATGCACAGTGCATTGGACATGGATGGATCATCACAGAGAAATTTCGATCAATTTCTCCAAGATTTGAAGGTAAAGTTATACGAGAGAGCCGAGGAAGTACCATCATTCGGCTAGTCTTGCTCGAATTTCACTCCGTTTTATTGATGACTTTATTTACTATGAGTTTACTTTCATTATTATGGACTGCTTTGTGTTAGAACTCTAATTAACTATGAGATTAATTTCTGAGTTTAATTTTTAACTTTACCATATTATTTGTCATCTAATTATAATTGTTCATGTTAAGAAGGAACCAACACTTGGTTACGCCAACAAAGAAAACTGTAATCATTTTTTCTATTTCTTCTTTTTCATCGCTTTTTTATTTTTCATTAATAACAAGATAAATTTATGTTTATTAAATTCTTATATAGTGGTTGATTGTAGTTTATTAATGAATTTCTTTAGGTTAAAAGTTAATCTTTTATTATTTTTTTTTTAATTTTAATTTTAATTTTAATTATTTCTATTTATCTTGATGAGTATGGGTGTATTGTTTTCTTTGTAAAGTTATTTTGATATGACTAAATTATTTAAGTTACTTTGAGTGTATTTAATGCAATACTTTAATGAGTTTCCAATTAAACCATATAATGAAGTTTCATTAACTTCATCGGTGATAGATGATCAAGGGATAATTTTGGTCCATTTTATGAGAATCAAGAATAGCAAAGAGAGAATACTAACGATTATAGCTACTGATATGTGGAATGATGTTGGGTATGTTGATAATATTGACCATTAGCGATTTCTTTTTCATAGAATAGTACTGATTACTGATTTTTTTTTAAAAAAAAAAAACTGGTACTTTGGTTATTTATTTGTGTACTTGAGGTGATTTATAATGATATCTTATTATAGATTATTAAATATAAGAAGTGAGATTATAAACTCTGATAAGTGTATTTGATATGCTTATTTATACTTGTAAACTTATTATATATTTACTATATGAGTATATTTATATTTAAATGAGTTCAATTATTGTATACGTAGGTACAAAACCCAATTTAGATGAGTTTGGATAAAAAAAAAAAAAAGAAGAGTTTAAAGTTTAATTGACGCTTAATCGGATGGCAAAGACATAAGTTGAAACTATTATAAAGCAACCGTGGTGAATTCAAAAGTTTCGGGAGCAAAAATTAGATTTTGAAAAGTTTGGGGACTAATTTGCACAATTTTGAATAGTTGGAAGGCCACTTTGGAAGACTTTAGAAGGATGAGACCAATGAGAATGTATTTGGAAGCTTTTGGATTGAATCAAAAAGATTTAAAAAAGAAAAGACCAAAACTGTACATCAAAAGCAAAATCAGGGACCAAATTGTAAGTTTTCAAAGAAGCGGTCACACCTAGGTAGTGCATCCTAGGTGTGGTAGTGAAAACTTACTAGAGGTCGCACCTAGGTAGCAGAATGCATTGTGCGACCTAGGCGCGACCTAAGTGCGACCTAGGTGCAACCTATGTTGAAGGAAAGTAATAAATGTAGTTTTCTAAAGTTAAGAGGGATTATGACCCTTTTCAAACACAACTTTGAATACTTCCCAAGGACTATAAAGAGACATCTTGTAGGTCTTTTGAAGGAGTTGCACAATCGAATAGAGATAGAGATCAAGAGCAAGGAAAATAAGAATTCTTGGGTAACATTCATCATAGTGCAATAAGAGATTTTAGATTAATTCAAGAATAAGGATTGTATCTATATATTTTTCTTCTTTTTTTCTTCTTTCGAATCATGAATTCTTTCGTTGTTACCACTATATTCATAGGAATCATGTCAGTCTAAATCTTTTATTGTTAGGATGAACAATGAAACCTCACGTTTTTAATTAATTTGAAGTTCTTCTGTTTTAGTAAGTAATTGTTTTGGGTTGATTATTCTTTATTCACTTCTTTCTAACGTTTTAATGCTTGATCACCATTGGAATGTTTTGTGATTTTTATTGAAGTCGGGAGATTCTATCTAGAAAAGAACATGGTATTGAATAACATAGAGTCCAATAATAGATAGAAATTATTATTATGCTTTATAAAATCCATTTAGATGTTCTTGTGATTTAAATGCATATTTTTATATTCGAAACTTAATTAGAGATTAAGTTCGTATATCGATATAGAATTGATTGACCATCGAGTGAGACTTTTGATTATTATAGGATCATCGATTTTCAATCTATGGTAGTTATAAACTAAAGCGATTAATGAATAGTTGATTAAAGAACGAGTAGGTGAATTCGTGAATCCTAGTCCTAATAAAAATCGAATTTATTCTTAAAAATTACATTTGATTGCGTGATAATTTAGATTTAATCAAACTCAATTAGAATAAAATTAGGTTTGAATTCATAAACGAATTTGTGTTTTTATCTTGTTAAAATTTGAATTATACATTAGTTGGTTAATTGGTAGCTAGTTCTCGTAGGTTCGACACTTTTCACATCATTATATTACTTGTTTACGATCCGTCCACTTGCGGGATTAAAATCTACAACAAGTTTTGGGCTCTATTTTCGAGGACTAGTTTTATTAATTACTACGATAATTGATAATTTAGTTTTAACAATTTTTATTTTTTTTTATTTTTATTCTCATTCTCATTTCTTTGTGTTGCTGCCGAATTCAAACTTACAAAAAATCTTGATTTATTTGATTTTGACCTAGAAATCGAACGAAATTTTCACCAACGACAACCTGAACAACAAGAAAAGAAAATCAGCAAAAAGGCACAATGGACCACAACAACTGAGTCCAAGATCTACCACCAGCAGATATGAGAAATATCCTTGCACTTGTGGCTCGATCTGTTAAAGTTAATGAACGAGATATTCTTATAGGTGAGTATATGATGCCCCAGATTGTTGAGAATCAGTCCATGATAATCTATCCGTCTTATGGACACGATAATTTTCAATTGAGACCAGATGTAATTAATTTGTTCTCGAACAATCTGTTATTTTATAGGAAAACAGACAAAAATCCTTATTACCGTCTTTCTCGATTCATGGAATACTGTGAAAATTTCAATTACCACGGTGTTAATAAAGAGACAATTTTCACATCATTATATTACTTGGTAGCTAGTCCTCATGAATTCGACACTTTTCACATCATTATATTACTTGTTTACGATCTGTCTTCTTGCGGAATTAAAAGCTACAACAAACTCGATAATTATTTTTTTGCTGGAAAATATATTTAAAATGATTCACATGTCATATTTTTTTGAATTTATCCACAAGCCATTTGGAAGTTCATAATTTTACCTAAAAGAAAAAAATATGTGAACTAATAATTTATGTCATTAACTTTTGACATAGTTTACTTTCAGCAATTAAATAGAATATTAACAACTTATTTGCACAAATGGTCCCTGACTTTTGCACTTACTGCTGGTTGAGGACCTAACGTTTCATTTTTGGTAGTTTGGCCCCTATTTCAAATATTTTTGGCAGTAATGGTCCTTTTCATCAATTTTCGTCCAAATCCCTGTGAAAATTGATGGTGGAAAATTTTTTATTTAAAAGGTAAAGGAAAATTTGCAGCAAAAGTCCCTAATCTTTTAGAAAGTGTTGAAAAGTCCCATAACTTTCTAGTTGTAATACATATGACCCCAAACCTTTTTGACAATTTAACCCCCAACTTAAATAAATTAAAAATAACTCATAAACCTTTTCAAAAATACAAATAAGTCCTAAATTATTTTATTTTTTTACAGATTTATACTTAAAATAATAAAAAGTGTGTCATCAAGTCTCAAAAATTTTAATTTTGTTCACTAAAATGATATTTAAACTGTGTTTGATTAAAATCAAATTTTTTAGTAAAAGTTGTTGAAATGTGTGGTTGAAAAGTTATGCGACCATAAAATGTGTGGTTAATATTAATTGTTGACTTTGACCTTAGCTTTTTATCAAAATCAAAAATTGAAAACAAACAGGCTGTTAGAGTCTCTACAAATTTTGTCCAGTGGTCTATTAATTAACAAAAAAATTATACCCATGATCAAAATTTGACCAATTTAAAATTTTAAGTGGTAGAACTAGCAAATAGGCCAGATGAACTAGTCCAACCTAAAATTGGATGAACCACATAAAAATTGGATTGGACTAGCCTTGACCCAATTTTACATGGACTGGTATGTATTTGCTGGGCCAACCTAGCTCGATTTTGGGCCAATGGGCCAGCCCAACTTACAATTTTAACTTATTTTTTCAAAATAATTACTTATAATTAAAAAAAATCAAAATTCACCATCTTCCTCCAAAATAAAATGATTTAGGACTTAATTGTAACAAAAGGCTGACAACATTTGTTGGGGGTGGATAGGTGGGAATTGTAACAAAAGGCTGACAACATTTACTGCAACATTTATTTTGTTGAAGGAGTGGAGGGTGAGGGTGAGGGTGAGGGTGAGGGTGAGGGTGAGGGTTAAAAATGGCTGACACTTTTTTGGGTTTGAAAAAAAGTTACCCACGTGGTATTGCCACGTGGACAGTGGGCACCAGTGTACATGCTATATCATTCTTATAATAATTGATAGTGTAGAGAAGTACAATGCTGCTGCGCTCTAACACATGCTTGGCATAATATTGAATGTTAATGGACATGTTCTTATCTCTCCTCGTTCACTGAGCCAAAGCCCCATTTTTCTTATTTTCAACTTTCAAGTAAGTGTATCAGTTTTACAAGAATCTTATTATTTTATACACTAGATTGTAAGGATTTCATCTAAATCTGATTTGTCAATCTAATTCTTCCAAGTTGAGCATTTGAGGAAGCATAAAGGTCCAGGTTATGAGCCGGAAGTTGATAAAACCATGCACGCCAACTCACATAAATCTTCGTAACTTCAAGATATCGTACTTGGATGAGCTTAATGCAACAATGAATGTGGTTGCTATTCTCTACTATCCATCTGGTTTTACTAATAAAATTAGACTAAATCACTTGAAATAATCATTGGCAGAAATCTTACCCCGCTTTTACCCACTTACCGGGAGATATATCAAGGAAAATCACTTGATTGACTGCGGTGACCAGGGTGCTGAGTATATCAAAGCTCAAGTGGATTGCGAGCTTCTGGAGCTTGTTAATGTTAATATGTGGAGCCTAATTTCTATTTGCTTAAGTCAGGGTATTTTGAGATTTTGTCTTTGTAATTAGGTTGTCCTTAATTTGTGGAGCCTAATTTCTATTTGCTTCAGTAAGAATGTTTTGAGATTTTGTCTTTGTAATTAGGTTGCCCTAGTATTTCATTAACTAGGAAACCTTCGTTGGGTTATCTTAAAATTTTATTTATAATAGAAAACTTTCATTGGGTTGCTTTAAAATTTCATTATAATTGGGAAACCTTCATTGGGTAGTTGTATATAGAACTGATCTCTTGTAAACAATTATTATCATTCATTATAGTGAAAATACTGCAGTGACTAAAAACATGACGTAGTCCAACATTGAGACAAACCTTAATAAATTTTTGTGTTCATTATTTTTCGTCCTTTATTTATTGCTCTAATCTTAACACTTAATGGCTCTAAGGTTAACCCTGAAGAACTAAATGACCTTCTTCCATTTGAAACCTGTGCAGTTGATGAAGTCACAGATCCCTTGTTGGCAATGCAAATCAGCAAATTTAAGTGCAATGGGCTAGCAATTGGTGTCAACATTTCACACATGATAAATGATGCAGCTTCACTTGCTGTATTCATAGATGCCTAGACAAATTCCAGCCGAGGAGAAAACATTGACACAATTTTCCCAATTTTGAACTCTCCCTCATTGTTCCTTGGTATGAATTTTTCTTTACACGATTTAGAGAAAACAAGGAACGGGATCCAACCAATGTTGCCATGAGGTTTATATTCAATAAGTGGGCAATCTCAAGGCTGAGAGATACAGTGATGAAAGCACAAGAAACACTAAAACGTCAACCTTACAATTAGTGTATGTACTTATAGTGAAGGCCATTGTTGGTGTAGATAGGAAAAACATGGAAAATCCAGAGCTTTACTCATTTCACACGTGGTTAACATTCTAGAAAGAACAATTCTACCACTCCCTGAACATTCTTGTGGTAACTTAGGGGTGTTGGCGATTACTGAATACACAGCTGAAGAAAGCCAAAACATAGAATTTCAAGACTTTGCTCGTTTCTTAGGTGATGGCATAGTGAAATCCTAATTAAAATCTAAGGACCAAGCTCGCAATGCTTTGGTCCAAAGAATTTCAATTAGATTAGAATTGGTTTTCTGGGACATGAAACACGTATACACACGCACAGGAAAATACACATTTAGCAGAGAAGAAAATGCACGTGGAGAGTTTAAAAAATGGAGGAAAAAAGAATTGTTTGGCAAGAAAAATTTGGGCACAAATTTTTGGACTTTCTTCTTCAACTCTTGTATTTCACAATTGATTGTTTGGTGATGTCTTTCTCTTTTTTATTGGCGTAATATTTTTGGGGTTCTATCTATTGTGTTAAATGGTGTTTATTGTTGTTAGTCAATAATGTATTGTTGATGTGGTGTGTTAGATTACCTCTTGATTTAAGGCATAAATCGAGAGAAGAACCAGTGTAACATTCATTTGGTGATAGTGGATTATTGTCGGTTTGTCCTGTCGATTTTTCATTTATCTTAAAGAGTTTTATGACGTTAAAGAATAATTTTGGTATTGTTTAGCTTGATTCGTTATTTTGGTATTTATATTGCATGCATTGAAATATTGGTTGCGTTGATAATTTTTATTTTAATTGCACGGTGAAAGGAGAAAAGTACATTGTTGCATTATACACCTAGTTTTTTCCTAACAGTGGTATCAGAGCTCGGGTTGGGTTTTTCCCTAAAATGGATGAACCAGTTGGTAGTGACATGATTAGACTGACCAATTATAATTGGGTAACTTGGAAGCCTAGAATGGATGATATCCTTTATTGTAAGAATTTGCATGAACCTATTGAGAGTGATGAGGTAAACTAGATGACATGGCAGACAATCAATGATATACTTATAATAGAAAAACTATTTGAACTATCAGAGAGTGAGTGGATAACAGAGTACTTCATCATGTGGCACAAGAGACTAATGCTCATAAATTATGGTAAAAGTTAGAGTTTATGTTTGAGAAGAAAACTGCATCTAAGAAGTCTTTTTTAATTAGAAACTTGGTCAACATGAAATATAAAGAAGGTATGAGTGTGACAAAGCATTTGAACAATTTTTAGAATATCATAATCAGTTAGATACTATGGATATGATTCTTGAAGAAGAATTGCAGGCTTTGTTGATTTTGAGTTTTTGCAAGATAGTTGGGAAACATATGTTGTGACTGTTAGTAACTCTGCTCCTGATAGTATTTTGACCATCAACTCTGTAAAGATATAGTATGCAGAATGAGGAACAAGAAGAAAATATGCTGGTATACGTATGGGTTCATATAATGCATAGACTCTTGTTACAGGGATAGATGAAGAAATAAGAATATATGACAAAGAGGTTACAACAAGTCAAGAGGCAAATTAAAATCAAAAGACAAAAGGTTATTTGTTACCGTTGTGGAAAAGACGGTCATATTAAAAGAAATTGTCGGGTTTGGTTGAGAGAACAAAAGGAAGGTAGCAATTAGAAGATAGAATATGACAAGAACACTACAGTTGTTGTATCTTGGTGATGATATACTCTCTTGTGGAGAGCATGAGTTCCTACATATAGATGATCCTAGTATTGAATAGATTGTTGATAGCGGTGCTTCTTACCACATTTCTTCAAACACGAATTTGTTTGCTAATTACACAGTGGATGATTTTTGTATCATGAAGATGGAAAATACTAGTCAATCTAAGATTGTAGGGATTGTCAACATTTACTTGCAAACAGATGTCGGCTACACCTTGATGTTGAAAGATGTGAGGCACATTCCTGATATGTACCTTAATCTAATTTCAGTTAATGCTCTTGATCGGCAGGGTTACAATAGCTTCAATGATTTGAAATGGAAATTGTCAAAAGGCTCTTTGGTTGTTGCTAGAGGGAAAGCTTGTTGCATGCTATACAAGACTTATGGAAAAGTTTGTAAAAATTGGTTGAATGCAATTGAAGATTCTTCTCCTGAGCTTTGGCACAAGAGGCTCAGCCACATGAGTGAAAAGGAGTTGCAAGAGGCTCAGCCACATGAGTGAAAAGGAGTTGCAGGTTCTGGCTAAGAAGACAGTCATTCCCTTAGCTAATGGTATGTCTCTAAACCGATGTGATTATTTTTTATATGGTAAACAATGTAGAGTTTCTTTTAGTGGCTCTTTTAGAAGAAAAGAAGATATATTAGAACTAGTGCATTCTAATGTGTGATCTCCTAATGATGTGGCTTCTTTGGGTGAAACTAAATATTTTGTTACCTTTCTTAACGATGCTTCAAGGAAACTTTGGGTATATCTTCTGAAATCTAAGGACCAAGTATTTCAGTGTTTTCACCAGTTTCACACTATAGTAGAAAGAGAAACAAGAAAGTCTTTGAAAGGCCTCAGAACGGATAATGGTAGAGAATACATTTCACAGGAGTTCAGAGAGTATTGCTCGAAAATTGGGATTCGACATGATTTTACAGAATCTAGTACTCATCAACATAATGTGCGGTAGAAATATTTAATCGTACCATTCTTGATAGAGTCAGATGCATGTTGAAGACAACCAAGCTACCTAATTTTTTTTAGAGAAGCAGTTCAAATTGCTTGTTACTTGATCAATAGATCTCTTTCTATTCCTTTAGATTTTGATATTCCAGAAAGAGTCTGGATTGGTAAAGAAATATCCTACTCTCGTTTGAAAGTGTTTGGGTGCAAAGCATTTGTGCACGTGCCCAAGGAACATAGGTCAAAGTTTGATGATAGAGCTACTCTTTGTATTTTTTTTGGCTATGGTAATGAACATTTTGGCTACAAATTTTGGGATCTAGAGAAAAAGAAGACTGTGAGAAGTAGAGATGTGATTTTTCAAGAAGACCAAACAATTGATGACTTTAATAAAGTTGAATAGCCTAAGAGAGTGACTACAGTTGTTTCTGATCTCACGCCTCCAACACCACATCCTATTGCTGGATATAATATAGTTCCTACTGATAATGATATTGATGACATGGTTCATGGTGATATGCCTGTTCATGAGATTGTTAATCAGGAGGAGCAAATTCTAGATGAATGAGAAAATGAAGAATCACATGTTAGGAGATCTACTAGAGAGCACAGGCCATCTTCTAGGTATCTTAGTCTTGACTACATTTTACTTACCACTAATGGAGAGCTAGAGAGTCTTTCTGAGGCACATATTCACATTGATAAAGTCCATTGGATGAAAGCAATGACAGAATAGATGAATTCTTTGAGAAAGAAAGATACAAATAAGTTAGTGAATCATCCTAAGGGTAGAAGAGCATTGGGGAACAAATGGGTATATACAAAATCAAACGAGACAGCAATGGTGATATGATGAAGTACTAGGCTCGATTGGTTGTTAAAGGCTTTGGGCAGAAATATGGTGTTGATTTTGATGAGTTCTTTTCTCCTGTTGTGAAAATGACATCTATCAGAGTTGTTTTAGGTTTAGTAGCTAGTCAAGATTTGGAAATGGAACAACTTGATATGAAGATTGCCTTCCTACATGGTAACATAGAGGAAGATATTTATATGTTGCAACCGAAAGGTTTTGAACAAAAGGGAAAATAACACCTTGTGTGCAAATTGAAGAAGAGTTTGTATGGGCTCAAGCATGCACCAAAACAATAGTACAAAAAATTTGATACTTTTATGACGAGTCAGGAGTATACGAGGATGACTTCAGATTCTTTGTATATATCATATCATTTTCAGGTGACAAGTTCATTATTTTACTGTTTTATGTTAATGACATGCTTATAGTTGGCCAGGATGTAGGGTTGATTAAGAAATTGAAAGAAGCCTTGCATAAGTCATTTTATATGAAGGATTTGGGGCTGGTTAAACAAATCTTGGGCATGAAGATAGTTTGGGACAGAAAGTCTAAGAGGTTGTGGCTATCATAGGAAAAATATATTAAGCAGGTACTTGAAAGGTTTAGTATGAAAGGAGCTAAGTCAGTTAGCTCACCTCTAGGTAGTCATCTCAAACTTACCAAAAGATCATGTCCTTCGACTAGTGAAGAAAAAGAAGAAAATAGAAGTAGTTCCCTACTCTTCAGCAGTTGGTAGTTTGATGTATGTCATGATATGTACTCGACTATATATTACACATGTAGTTGGTGTGGTAATCAAATTTTTGTCTAATCCGGGCAAAGATCATTGGAAAGAAGTAAAATAGATCATGCAGTATCTTAGAGGGACTTCTACTTTGTTAGGGTTTTAGGGGAGCTCAGCTAGTTTTGACAGGATATACAAATGCAGATATGTTGGAGATCGTGATAGCAAAAAATCTACATCTGGGTACTTGTTTACTTTTGCAGGGGAGCTGTTTGTTGGCTGTTAAAATTTCAAAAGTGTGTAGCTTTATCCATTACCGAGGCTGAGTACATAGCAGTGACTGAAGCATGAAAAGAGATGGTATGGATAAAAAGATTTCTTGAGGAGCTCAGTGTGAAGAAAAGTGAGTACATCATTTATTGTGACAGTTAGAGCGCTCTTGAATTGAGCAAGAATTTCACATATCATTCTCGCACCAAACACATTGATGTGAGATTAATGGGCTTTTAATTATTTGAGCCAATTGTTTTTCTTTAATTAAATGGGTTCAGTATATGAGAATTAAATAGTTTTGGATCCAAGTGAAATTCTAATTAAAATTTAAGGACCAAGCTTGCAATTCTTTGGTCCAAAGAATTTCAATTATATTAGAATTGGTTTTCTGGAATGGGAAACACATATACACACGCACAGGGGAAATACACATTAAGCAAAGAGGAAAACGCACGTAAAAAGTCTAAAACGTGGAGGAAAAAAAGATTGTTTGGCAAAAAAAATTTGGGCACAAATTTTTGGGCTTTCTTCTTCAACTCTTATATTCCACCACTGATTGTTTGGTGAGGTCTTTCTCTTTTTTATTGGCTTAATATTTTTGGAGTTCCATCTATTGTGTTAGATGATGTTTATTGTAGTTAGCCAATAATTGTTGCTGATGTGGTGTATTGGATTACCTCTTGATTTATGGCATAAATTTAGAGAAGAAACACTGTAATATTCATTTGGTGATAGTAGATTATTGTCGGTTTGTCCCGTCGATTTTTCCTTCATCTTAAAGAGTTTTACAACGTTAAAGAATAATTTTGGTGTTGTTTAGCTTGATTCATTATTCCGGTATTTATATTGCTTGCATAGAAATATTGGTTAAGTTGATAATTTTCATTTTAATTGCACGGTGAAAGGAGAAAAGTACATTGTTGTATTGTACACCTAGTTTTTCTCTAACAGTTGTGGGCAAATACTCTCTGATCACGGCGAGAATAGTCATGCGGTGATCGACAATGAAGTCGAGTCAATAGATAAATCATTCGTGAATGATACAAATCTAGTATGGTTTACAGATTCTATGAAGCTGGTTTTGGTTGGGGAAAACCCATATGGGCAATTGTTTCAAATATGTCTATCAAAAATCTTATCACATTGAAGGACACCAAAGGGAGTGATGGAATTGAAGCATGGATACATTTGGATGAAAAAGACATGTATTATTTTGAACAATATGAAGAAATCAAGCAGTTTACCACTTAAATGATCATGCCGTGCATCATGTGTCGTGAATGGCTTTTTAATTGAATTTATTGTCTTGTATTAATTGAATCAAACATGTCTGTTATCTTATAATTTGATTGTCTTGTATTTTCATTGAATCATCAATAAACATTTGTTGTGTGATTGCCTAAGTTTACCACTTAGCTGATCTAGGCTACTTTCACCTAGAAAAGTGCGTTGTCTATATAGAGATAATTATATTATAACACCAAATCCTATTCTTAGAAGTTTTTTTTTCCTTAATCTCTTCATCCTTTCGAAAAACCAGTGTCAAATCTCCCCTATAAGTATTATTCGAAACTAAGACATTCGTTATTGTAAATGTCTTATTTGTTGGGATGTTATCTTTTCCTGTTTTCATTTTGTCATGCATTATTTGAATTATATAAGTCCAGTCATACTTAATAAATAAATCATCACTGGCACTTGACATGCATTGCATGTCTACAAACTAGTAAAGTATAAAAGTTTGAACGAGTATTGAAAGGTTAGATTTAGATAATCATTCGAAGTATTATGGGATGAAGTCTACTATTACTTATTAGCAAAAGTTGGAAGGTGAGATTTTAGACTCGTGGTTCAAAGTAGTGTTAAAGATGAATTCGGAAGTGTTCGAAGATTGACATGATGGTATGAGAGTGATAAGAACCATTAAAAGAGCCATTAGAGGAATGCCACAAGTTTTCGGAGTGGATTTTAACTTACAAAAAGTTTGAACACTGATTTGTACACTTCTAAAACTTGAGAAATACCAAATTCGGATGACCAAAGAGGTTTGGAGACCCATTTGGAAGCTCTTGGAATTTGTGGGATCAATGTTGAAAGACTTGGAGCAAAAGGGACCAAATATGCACAAAACACTTCAAGTAGGGACCAAATCGCACAATTTTGAAAGTGAGGAACCAAACTGCAAATTAACCAAAAAATCTCTGTTAACCAGACCGTGGAAAACCTTGAAAATCTGTTTGCCGACCATTGCCACCATAGGGTTGTTTTTTAGTTGGTTTTTTTAAAGTTGAAACTCAAGGGGTATTAGTGTTCTTTTCAATTAAAACAAGTTGGAGGGACGTAAACACTATAGAAAGACCTAATCTAGGTCAGATTAGAGGTGGGAGAATGAATGAAACAATAGAAAACTTAAAGATCAAAGGAAGAACAGTGAATGCTTTGAAGATTGGGACGTGAAGGGTGAAGGCGGTGAATTCTTGGTACAAGATATTCAACGTTTTTCATTCTTTATTTAGATCCGGTTATGCATTCCAAACTCTTCATATTTTCTTTTGAAGTAATGGCATTGTTCCTATTTTGATCTTGCAAGAATTCATGTACGTGCATTTTGGGGGTCGGAAGAACTGTTTTTTGTTTTTAAATCTTGGGTACGTGCAATTTTGGGTGGGTTTGTGTGTTATAAATCTGTGCGTGCGTGTCTTGCGATCGCAAGGAAATAAAATCCTGTGATCACAAGTCAGACTTTTGCTTGGCAGAATTTGATTTGCCTAGTCCATTCGACTGCAATAGGTGTACATTTGCGATTGCATGGGCATACTGGTTGCAAAAAAATGCTGTTTTTTTTTTTTTTTTGGTATCAAAGATAGCATTTAAAATGTGTGCCGCTAATGTAAGTGGACGACGGTGATTGGCCTTATCAGTTAAAATTCAATAAGAATTATTCCTAAGTTCTAAAATCACGAAACATACCTAAGCTATTAATGCATTTCTAGAATACTATACGCAATGCAAAATGAAGTAGAGGATAGAAAAGATGGGTTGCTTCCCATTATGTACTTGTTTAAAGTCATAAGTTTGACTTTGTCATGTTGATCATTTCGGATTGCTTAACTTGGTGAATGACTTTTCTTGTGAAAAACCGCCCTCCAAATATGGTTTAAGTCTTTATCCATTTATTTTAAATCCGTTTTTCGTATCATAATTGACTTCAAATGCAATGTGTAGATACACTTTCACTACTATGAACAACCCAGACCATCATGAACGTAGCTTCACCAAAAAAAGCTTAAGGTGTGAATTAAAAAATAATACGTTTTGTCCCGCCTCAAAGTGCTTCTGCTCGATATGCTTGTCATGCCACTTTTTAGTTCTCTCATTGTATAACTTAGCATTCACATAAGCCTCGAACCAGAATTCGTCCATTTTATTCAATAAAAGCATCATCTTTTCACCGACCTCCTTTAAATCAAAATTCAATTTTCACATTGTCCAATAAGCCCGATGCTCCTACTCAACCGATAAATGGCATGCCTTTCTAAAAATGAATCGATATGGTGACATGCCAATTGAAGTCTTCAATGCTGTACGATAGACCCATAGAGCATCATCCAACTTGTTAAACCAATCGTTTCTTGAAGTATTCACGGTCAGTTATAAAATTTTCTTCAACTTCCGGTTGGAAATTTCCACTTGGCCACTTGTCTGTGGATCGTAGGGGATAGCAACATTGTGTTTCTCACTATATTTTTTCAAAAGAGATTCAAATTGTGGGTTGCAAAAGTGTTTGCTCCCATAACTTACTGGCCTGGGGTTCCAAAATGCACAAAAATGTTCTTCTTAAGAAAACCTACCACCACCCGACTATCATTAGTAGGTAAAGCTACAACTTCTACTCTCCTAGAGACATAGTCCACAACCACTAAGTAACATAAATTCGAGAATGAAGGTAGAAAATGTCCCATAAAATCAATACCCCATACATCGAATAACTCCACTTCCAGAATGCCATGAAGGGGCATCTCTTGTTTTTTTGATATGTTTTCGGTCCTTCAGATCGATAACACTTAGTCACTAAACTGTGTGAGTCTTTAAACAATGTTGGCCAATAAAATCCAGATTGTAACAATTTGGTTGTAGTTTTAGTAGCCCTTAATTGTCCTCTTATGGTGAAGAGTGACATTGTTATAGAACCATTTCCATTTCCTCTTCTGGCACACATCTCTGAATTACCTGGTCAATCCCCTTCTGTAGACAATAGGATCCTCCCAAAAGTAGTATTTAAGCTTTGACAAGAATTTTTTTGTGGGTAATTAGAACAAAACGTGCCTACATATTGAAGTGGTTGTGCAAATCGTCATTACCTTTGAAATTTTGACATTTTCACCCTCACATATACCATTTCTTGCTCAAAACGTCCTTGCCGTTCAAAAGATGCCATTATCTCACCTCCCCAACACGACTCATAAGGGTAAATTAGTCCAGACACCTATTTCAAAATGAAAAGAAAATAAAATTGGCAAAAAAAAAAAAGAAAAGTATTGATGGTTTTGAGGAGAAACAGAAGTCTAAAACGGCGAGGACTCGGTCGGCTGCCTCACGAACGGCGGCAGAGATGGAGGAGAGCTCCCACGATCTTGGAAGAGTAGATCTGTTGCTCCATCTCGGTTTCTCATCTAGCACGACCCATCTCTGTTGTATTCATTTGGGACTGTTGGGTTTCCCTCCTAAGTTTCCTTGACTTTTTCCGCAATGGGTTCGAGTTCATAACGGGATTTGCGGCTAATGATGATGCCATCACAATCAAAATCAGAAAATGTTTCAGAGATATTTTCAATTTGTTTTTTTGAATTTATTTTCGGAGAAGCATGGTAAATCTATTAAATCTAAAACATAAATATAATAAATAAGTAAAAAGGTACACAGTGAAGACCTTAATGTTGACTGTAATAGGATTTGAATGCTGAATGTAAAAAACCATTCTCTCTCTAGCTCATCTTCCTCTCTCGTTTTCTTCTTAAATTTCGTATTCTGGTATTGAAGATTGAATTTGGAGCAACGGGAATGGCAGCCTCAAACTCACAGCTTCATGTTCTTGATGTTGATGATAGCCTTATAGATAGAAAACTCATTGAAAGGCTACTTAAAACCTCTTCTTATATAGGTACCAATTTTTCTCCAATAAACATTAAAAATTCATAGGATTCATGTTTGCTTAAAATTCATGTTTTTTGAATTTTTCTGGGTATTGTGCATTGTTCATAGCAGTTATAACTTACAACTGTAGATTCTGGTAGCAAAGTTTTGGAATTTCTTGGTTGGCATGAAGATGATAGAAGAAACACTTATGGGACTTCTGTTTCTCCTCAAAACCATCAAGCATTTTTCATTTTTTTTTGCCAATTTTATGTTCTTTTCATTTTGAAATAGGTGACTGGAATAATTTACCCTTATGAGTCGTGTTAGGGAGGTGAGATAACGGCATCTTTTGGATGGCAAGGACGTTTTGAGCAAGAAATGGTGTATGTGATGGTGAAAATGCCAAAATTTCTAAAGTAGGGACGATTTGTACAATGACTTCAATAGGTAGGGACGTTTTGTGCTAATTACTCTTTTTTCGTGGTTGGTGATTATATTCCAGTGGCACAATGTTACTTGTAAGATAATTTACATAGTCGAAGTACCACAGTGCTTCTCTTTCCTTTTCTGCCTGTTCTACCCTGAACATATGTTCATCTAGGTTTTTTTATTGATTTTATCCCTCTAATTTTGTACTGATTGCTCTAATATTGATAATTGGTCGGCTACACTTCTCTTTTCAGGAATCTGTGTCCCGGTGTTAATTCTGAACTTTGTTCGAAAAGGAACCGTTTCCAAATCAAATTCTTGAAGAAGTATTATCCAACAGATTAGCCTTGCTTTTGCATCCTTCTTGGCAAAAGGTACTTCAATGTTGCATGGTCCGTATATACAATCACATTCGACCCAATGAGATAAGAACGAAATTACTCAAAGGTAAAGATTATAGCTAGTAACTCATTTTCCATTGTGGCATAGTTCATTTGAGCATCATTGAGCGTCCGACTGGCACAATAGATGACACGTATAATTTGATCCTTTCGCTGCCCCAAAACTCCCACTATTGCATAATCACTGGCGTCACATGAGCTCAATGGACAAGTGATGCGAACCCGCGGAGAATTAAATATCCAAACCCACAAAAAGTTTGATCTGAACCCCAAGAAAGCTAAAATCTGGTAGCAAGAACTTGATCCGATGATTACTTGAATCAAAGAACCATAGTTATGAAAATGCCACAAAGGTTTGTGTAATCTTTGATAAGTTTTTAGGGTTTGTTCAATTAAGAACACGGAACAAAAAGTGAATCCTTACTTTAATTAATCTCTCAAAATACTAAATTTCTGATTGTTTACAATGAAAAGTGTTTAAATAGTAAACATTAAAGAAATCCTAATCTAATTAGAAAATATAACTAAAACGAATTAAAATAGAGTTCTAAATGAGAAAAGGAAACAAAATCCGCCAAAAACTAGATTTTTGTCGAAATTGGCCTACCAGGCTTACAAAAAACCATTCTGCTGTTGTTGAAGTGCCTTGGGCGATCATTTTTTTGGCTCTACTCTTTTGACCTCTAAACTTCGTTTTATGCTTGTTTTGGTCCTCCAACCTTCCATTAGCCTCTAATATGTCTTCAATATGGTCCTTAATTTGACTCATTTGTACCAAAGTTGGTTCTTCATTTGTCAAACTCATTTTGAAGGTTGGTGTCGCACTTTAAATCGCATAAGCAAGTCCCTGGCAATGACACCCAAAATTTGTTGTATATTTTATTTCACAAGTAGACGGATCATTAACAGGTAATATATATAATGATGAGAAAAGTGTCGAATCCACGAGGATTGGTAATTAATTACTACTTTAATTGTACTTAACCTTAACAATGTAAACACACACAATTTATGAATCATTATAAGAAAAATTTATTCTAAATTCAATTCAATCTAAATTAATATGCAAACAAGATAGAGTATTTATAAAACTCAAGTTTTACGAGTACTAGGATTCACATAACCACCAATATCATATTCCGTGTATTAATTACCTATTACTCATTGTTGTAGATTATCGCCCTAGATTGAAAATCAATAATCTTAATATAATCAAAAGCCTATCTTAACAGCCAAGCGATTCTATATCTATAAACCTAACTATTTCTAGTTAAATTACAAACGTAAAGGCATGCATTAACTCACAAAGATAATCCGTAAAGATTTCATAAAGCATATAAGTATCTCTATTTATTGTTGGACTCTATATTGTTTATAACACGTGCTTATCTATATTGAATCTCTCGAAAGTAATTTAGATCACAACCACATTTTAATGGAGATCAAACATCGAAAAAATTTAATAAATATTTAACCATCAACCTGGAATCAATAATCTTACGAAAACGAGTAACTTCTAATTAATTAAAAACATGAGCATCATTCATTCTAGATACAAATAATTTAGTCGGACATAATTTCAAAAAATAACACCAAATAAAAATCATAATCTGAGAAATACAGATGAAAGAATAAAAACAACCCATAATTATTCTTCAATGGTCTTCAGTTGTGCTCTCTTGAATCTCTTTTCTCAATTGTGTTTTTTTTTTTTTCAATTTTTTTCTTCTCATGAAGGTGTATATTTATGCCCTTTTATAAGTGTCCAAAGAACCCTAAAAACGCCCACAGAATTTATATTTTCATCAACTACCAAAAATAGTCATGTTTTAATAAGAAAATAAGTCTTCTACCCTAAAATACCCATGCTATTGCATGGGGCATGGCATGGCAATTGCATGGTTGATCTTAGTGCAATACTGGTTTGGTATGCATTTGCGATCGTAGGCCTAATGGACCATGCTATCAAGGTTTCCTTTCAAGTTGCGGCTGAGTCTGGAGTATTTGCGTAGAGAGTCCTCTGTCTTTCTTCGGTCTCTATTTTAATCCCTAAATTTTCATTTTTATTTCAATTTAGTTCTCTTTTATTTTCAACCCAGGTCCTTTATCTTTCATGGAATTACATGTAGGTCTCCAATTCTAATCTTTTGTATGCTTTCAACCATTTTTCATCTATTTTGCTTTTTTTCCCTTCCAATCACCATCTCAACTCAGGTTTTACCTAAAAATATTAAATCCACATGCATTTAAGTAAAAACACCCTTAAGATCACTTACAATTGTTCACTTTTGATTGGTCCACATAAGTGCAGAACCGCACTTATCAAATTTCTCAATTATATATGACCAATAATTCTCAACCCCCCAAAGTCTAAACTAAATTTCAATCTTTTCTTTGTAAACGCTAACATTAAATATATTTTTCTCTTGGGCAAAAAATAACAGCATGAGTCAAGTGCAGCACTTTAATGTATAATTAATTAAGTCTAAAGTAATATGCTAATCTTGTCTATTTTTAGGCTTCATGGCACGAAAAATTGTAATGTTGGTTTTCAACTAATAGCTCTAGTGTAGTTCTAAGTTGGACACTATCTGACCTATACTAAAAGAGTGTAAATTTAGCTTATTGTTAAACTTTTCGTCATTCTCCAAACGACGACGTATTGCCCCTCGGCCCCTCCCACCTTTTTTCTTTTCTTTTTGGTTGGTAAATAAGAATAGGATTTTTGCCCGTCATTTGAGCGGAGTAGGATTTCCAATTCCTTTGTGGCGATTCCACAAATCTTCTCTTGAGATTCCTAAATTGAAATTCTCAACTTGTTCCGTCTTTGATTTTCATCCTCTATTGGATTAGAGGTTATTTCAACCACTTGGCATATGTTAGATTTTCTATTTCCCGTCATTTGATCGTATTAGGGTTTCCTTAATGTTGTCGATTCCCAAATTTCTGAAACCAAATTTCCGAAATAGTTCCGTTTGTGATTTTTATTCTTTGTTCGATTAGAGGTTGTTTCAATCCCTTAGTCTAGGTTAGATTTTCGATTTTGTGCATTTTCTAAACTATCCACCACAACTTCATGTCTCTCCCACTCTCGCCTACCTCCTCAGAGTTGGAACCCTCAGTGCCCCTGGCGCAAGAGAACAAAAGCCACTCGCCAAACTTACACCCACTAGAACCCTCAGACAATCCAGCAGCACCGAGCGATGGACATTTACAAAGCATGTGCCCAATTAAACCACAATAAAACAAAATTCTAGAAGCCGTTCGTAACGAATTGGATGGGTGAATTCCTAGCTTAAGGCTTCCGATAGGACCCTAATACGAGGTAGCAAACCATCCAAACAACAGATTCTAAAATCTCCAATTGTTTACCAATAGATTTAACACAATTTTATGTTAAGAAAATAATGGGAACATTATGAATATGCACCCAGAAAGGAAAAAGCGAGAAATTCATCGAGAAAAAAATCACAGGAAAAAAATCACAGGCTCCATTAGGAATAACAAGAAAAAGTGTTGTTTATTAAAGAGCTATGGTCTACCAGAATAAACTCCCTGATCGTCCTGGGTCGATCCAAATTAGAACAAAAATAAATTGTTCCCACCCTTATTTCGTTCGTCAGATTGAGTCGTAGAATACCTTCTTAACCCCTCTTTGTTTTTCGGATTGCACCCTAGAATCCTGTCCACAAGTTTCCATGCCCTTAGAGGACGTAGGATGGCTTAACATGGTCTAGAGGCCTTCTTCTTCATCAAGGTGTAAATTATCGCATAGTTTATAGATTTCGTCGGGATCTATGTATTGATTGGAGAACACAAACCACGAATCAGACAATGAAAGAGAAAAAGAAAACCAAGAAGGAAGACTCAAGCGCTTGGGCAAACCATCACAAAAACCCTACCCTAGAGGTAAAATCAAACCCTAATCATCATTCTCGAGAAAGACATGATGATGGAGACTCAACCGTCATTTTATTGTAATGTACTTTAAATTAAGAGCATGTTTGGTACGATTTTTTTTAAAACTCATGTTCAACCACATATTTATAGGATCCACAACTTTTATCAACTTTTTAACCAAACATTTCACCAACTTTTGTAAAAATCTCCTAAAAAACTATTTTTAAACTCTACCAAACAGGCGCTCAGTGCTTAGCATAACATGCTAATTGCTAACATATACAAGGGGCAGCTCGTTGTAGTGCAATTGGTTTGAACATATGGGGTTCGAATTATATGAGTAATGTTATCTAGCACCAATAGTGCTTAGTAGCAGTCTATGTGGCTTACAATTGGTTAAAATAGAAACACTACAATTGATTAGCAATTAAAAGAAGCGGACTTTATTGCTGGTGTTAAGAACTATTAGTGCAATATACAATTATCCGAATTATATTGCAATTAACTTTTTTTTGATATTGGAGTAAAGGGTTAATAATTGATAGTGGGAAAAAGTTCAATACAGCAATTTAATTTGAATTGTCAAATGGAATCTATTCTCGATTTTGTGAAATTTTAATACAACATGTCAAATTTAGTTTAATTACACATTTTGAGATATTTTGTTAATCTTCTCTGTATATTTTTAAGTACTTTAGTGTAATTACAAGTTACAACAATAATTGATGGGGGCAGTTTGACTAACTCGAATCAATATGATATATTGTTTGAATTTATAGTACAACATGTCAAGAATACACCTAAATAAATAGATTTTGTCAAGATATGGAAATACAAAAAATAATAATATTTTACATGAAAGTGATGGACACATAAAACTTTAAACATGTCCAACATGTTTAAATTATTTAATTTACAGTAATAATGCAACCTTACCATCTTCATAATTTTGGGTTTTACAAATTAAAAATATTGAGTTTGGTGCCAATAAAAAATGCATTGTATTGAATATGAATGGCCATTTCTTTCCCTCCTAATTAATTGACTGAGCCAATAGAAGCGTAATTAGCAATTTATTCAATTTTGTACTGATAAATCTATTTAAATATTATCAAAAAGTAATAATATTATCAATAGACTAGTGTGACTAATAGTCGGCTGCCTCTCTCCGTCTTTGAGACTCTCGGCCTCTCTAGTCTATGTAACTTTCTTTTTCTTTAATCTCTTTGTGAAATTATTATTCTTTGAGTATCCCAATAGTGTATGGTCTAAAATTAAGTCCTTTTGGTTCTGTTGTGAGGTGTTGTCATTATAGTGTTTGGCTGCATAATTATAAAAATATTTTTGTATGTACTTTATATTTATTTAACTAAATAGTAATTAATTATTATATATCTAATCTTATTGTCTTTTATAAATAATATTATTTTATATCTTATAATAACTAATAAAATTTAATATCTTAATTATATTATGATACCACGATTTTTTTTTTGTATATATCATATTACTTAAAATTAATTTATTTAAATTGAACTTATTTGTAATTGTATTATATTAATTAATACCCCAACACATAATATTCACTTTATATAAATTATGAATTTGGGTTAGATGCAAGTTTTTGTTTTTTGTTTTATGTATTAATGGTAATTTTGTTAATTTTTACGTTTTATTTGATGTTAATTACATCTTTCTGTAAAAGCTCAATTATAATTTTTTAGAGAAGTTCAAAATTTGGACTACGCTATCTTTTTAGTCAAAAAGTACTTATTAACAAAATAGAATTTTTTTCTTCGTCTTTACAAAAATAAAAAAAGAAGAAATTGTGGCATGTTCACTAAAAAAAAATTCTTTTTGTACACTACAACATAAAGAGTCTTTTGCAACATCTCAACGACAACATTCGTTAATAGCTTGTTGCTAAAACGGGTTTACGGCAACAGTCATCAAATGTCTGTTGCAATTGGTTAATTCAATTGACATTTCGCAACGGTATTTAAATGAATGTTGCCAATATATCTTTTTGCAACGGTCATTGTCTGTTGTCAAAATAATTATACATTTCGCTATTTAACAACGAGCAATGACTGTTGTCAAATAATATAGTATTTAGCAACGTTAACGCATGTTGCAAAAGGCTCTATTTTAGGAAATTTTGCAATTGCTAAAGGTTTTATATAATATATGATTTGGCAACGTTCAAATTGTAAAACTTATAATTATTTACCCGTTGCTGTTTAGAATCTGAAGGATACTAACCCATTTAATAAATTCCCAACCCGCAAAAATGAATTATTTGGCTCCAATCTTGTGTAATCAATCTCCTACCTTTGTTGTTCCCAAAATCTAACCCCAAATCCAATTCAAAACCTTATGTTTTGATTTCCTCACGGTTTGGGCTGGGAAGAAGAATTTTGAGCATTCTCAAATCTGAATATTGTTGCTGAGAATTTGTCGTGTTCGTGTTCCCGATTCTTCTGTGAAACAAGGCTTCCAGCACCGGAGTTCAGTTAAGGAAGGAAGTCGGAGTACCATCTGGGAAAAGGAACAGCCGCCGGATAACCCTTTACTCAGATGGAAGCTTGATGAAGATAAGGACAACGATGCTTCTACTAAAGAGAAGAAATCATCAGCTGAAGTTCACCAGAAAAGTGGCAGGAGAATTAGTGTTAATATCTCGGCTAGGAAACTTTCTACCGGACTCTGGCCGCTTCAGTTGCCGGAGTTTCAGACTAATGGTGGCCAAAGGTTAGGGTTTCAGGTACAGTCCATTCAAATTTTAAAAAGATACTTTTCAAGGCTTTTCACTTTATTTCACGTATACTTTTTTATTAAATAAATAATTGAATGTTGAGATCAATAATTAGACTGTCTTTAATCTGAATCTTATGTACTAATTTTCCTTAATCAATTTCTAGGGTGTTTTTAGAACATTGGTTTTGCTCTTGTTAATTAGGATTTCAGTAGAAAGCAGTAATTGATTTATGCTTAATTACTACAATTTAGCATAAAATAGAACACATCCTGCGATCTAGCAATAATTTTATTTTATTTTTGTCTAGAATGAAATGGGATTGATTTATTTATTTTTGTTGTGTAATAATTGTTGAAGGGTGCGCCTGATAAATGGAGATTGGTAAAGGCACACAGTACAGCTGTGGGGCTGCCCACAGAAGATTACATGGCAACATTGAGGTTGGTCACAACGCTCTTGGTGCTGGACGGATTTTCGCACAAGGGTGAGTTTCACTTTATCTTTTGTTATTAAAGCCCAAAGAAAAAAATAAACACAAAAACTTAAGCTTTGCACTTGTGCATTTGTTTCCGTTAATTGATTTAATGAATTTTGTGATGTGTGGCGAATGGAACAGACAATAGGAGCATTAAGATGCTAAAAAATGCATGATCGACATGCAATTTTCTCCTTAGAGTAATTATTAACGTGTTTCACTCATTTGACTTTCACTCTAATGTTAGTCACTTGAATATGAGAAATTGATTAGGGTTCGAAATTTTTCGATTATGGTGTGAAATTTAAGGCAAAATGGGGCAATATTTAGATTTCAATGCAATTAATTGGCGTCACAACATAACTTTGTGGGGGAGTGTTCGATGCTGAAGATATCGTGGACCAATACTAATTCAGGTTGAAGACACTAATCATTGACTAAACTAAAACAAATGTATAAGTTCAATGACCATCTATGCTAAAAATATTTGGAGAAGAAGCTTTTAAGATATTTGGTTTGGCATTCCAGGGAGCAACTTCCCAGTAGGCTCGTGACTTCAGCCACAAAAATGTTGAACTGTGAAAGTTGCCGACACAATTTTTATTCAAAAAATGTCTCATGCACAATCAAGAGGAGCATTAGTTTTAATATGCTACTAGATGTGCAAATATTTCATTGAAATTTTCTTCATTTTGATGTGGTGAAGCCTAAGAATGTTTAGATGTATTCATTGTAGAAAATAGAATGGTGAGATTGTTTGCACGCTATGTGATTGCAGTTTTACAACTCTGTTCCTCTCTATTTCCAGTCCCAGCAATTAGTAAATCAATCTTTCTGAAAATATAGGCCATATATTCATTTATTTGTGGTGTATTTGTTTCACATTGAAGATAAAGTCATTCTCAACAAGCGTAGATTACACCTAAAGTATGGAAGGACTTCTTGCTTAAGCATGTGTTCTAGAAGGGTATAAGATAGTAACTTACTCTGTTTATGTGTCTTCACCAGTGCGAAGCTTGTTGATCTAGCTCTTGCCTCTGGAAAAATCTATGAAGGAGAGGGTTTTGCTCACATTAAGGATTCTTTTGTAACTGGAACATTGCACCTCATTGGGCTACTAAGTGATGGAGGTGTCCACTCTAGACTTGATCAGTTGCAGGTATGTCTTCATAATTTTGTCGATCTACCAGATATTAGTTTTATCTCCTTTGAGTCTTTCTCATAATAACTGTAATTATATTAGCAATTTTACCTTATAGAAAAACTAAATGTAAGTGTCATACTGGGGTAGCTGTTGTTAAAAGGTGCTAGTGAGAGTGGTGCCAAAAGAATTCGTTTTCATATTCTCACTTACGGATGTGATGTGTTGGATGTCTCAAGTGTAGGCTTTGTGGAGACTCTTGAAAATGATCTTGCAAAAAAAAAAATCAAGTGTAGGCTTTGTGGATGCACTTCTTTCTTAGGTGTTTCTGCTTTGATTTTATTCTCTTAATGACAAAAAAAAAAAAAAAAAAATCTGTTTTGACTTCTCAAATTCAAAGTCAAACAAGCATTTTGTTTGTATTTTTCTTTTTTGGGGTTTTGTTTTGAAGTTTAATGTCTCAATCAGTAGTTGATGTTACTACTGCTTCTCTTGGTATTTATCAGAGCTTAAAGTTTTTCTCATCTCATCTACCTCAAACATTCAAGAAGTGTAATCATTTTGCTAAATGTTGTACTTTGTATCAAAATTTCCTTGTTATTAACTAACATTTTAGTTTTTCCTAGTTAGTCAAACTGCCATCTTAACAAATCAATGTTTCTGTTTCTCGTGTCTCTCCAGAATGATTGGGATGTTGTGAAACGAGGTTGGGATGCCCAAGTGCTTGGAGAAGCACCACACGAGTTTAAGAGTGTTGTTGAAGCTATCAAGAAGCTGAGAGAGACTCCTAAAGCAAATGATCAGTATTTACCAGCATTTGTTATCGTAGATGATAGTGAAAAGGCTGTTGGGCCTATTGTAGATGGTGATGCCGTTGGCTGATCATATGGTTATGCTGGCCAAGGCACTTGAGTATGAGGACTTTGATAAATTTGACCGAGTTCGATTTCCGAAAATCCGTTATGCTGGAATGCTTCAATATGATGGTGAACTGCTAAAGACCTGATTTTATATAATTTGATTCATTCCGCACCATGTGGTACACTGTGTTAGGTGGTTACTTATAGGTGATTGAGCATGTTATGTTTGAAGATCTTTTGTGCATTCACGTCGAACTTGGATATCATCATATTAGCAAAGATACAGTTTTCCTTTTAATTTTGACCATTAACAAACTTGGTTTTTTTTTTTTTTTTCCTTTACCCCTTATTTTCAGCCTTCGCATTTGTGTGATTTTTTACTTATCAAATCTTAGATGCTCTCATATATATAAAATATGTTTGAAAATAATAGATAAAAAACTCAAGGTAAAGACAACGTGCACAAGAATGTTGTTGAAAATGAATGACAACATAGGCAAAGGCAACGTGCAAATATACGTTGCTAAAATTAAATGACAACGCATAAAACTAAATGGCAACAGACATTGAACGTTGTTAAAGAGAAATAACAACGAACATATGAATGTTGCTAAAAACTAAATGGCAACGGACAATGAACGTTGTTAAAGAGAAATAACAACAAACATTTGCATGTTGTTAAAGAGAAATAACAACGAACATATGAATGTTGCTAAAAGCTAAATGGCAACGGACATATGAACGTTGCTAACATATGAACGCTGCTAAAAAATAAACCACAACGTGCAATGCCTGTTGCCGTAAATAAGTACTTTTCGGCAACATCAAAGGACGCAACATACGGGTGAATGTTGCCAAAACTATTTTGCAACGTATTTTGCCCGTTGCAAAAGACTCTTTTTCTTGTAGTGGTAGTCAATCATTTACTAAGAAAAATTGATAAGCTTAATAAAAAACTAGAAAATGAAATAATAGTAATTTGTCTTGGGCATCTACCAGTATACCCACAATGATCTTCAATACGATGACTGCCTATTTATATAACAAATTGTATTGTAGGACACAAATTGAAAGATTTTGCACCTACTTTAAATTTTTGAAGAAAAGCGATAATAGACCATAAATTTAATTAAAATTAATTTTTCTTTTAAGAAGTGTTTTTGAATTTAAAAAAAAAAAAAAAAACTTTCACTACAAGAAACGTGGTATATAGTAGCGACAAAAGCCGTCGCTAAAATACAAATTGTCGTCCTTTTAAATATATAGAGACGACAATGTCGTCACTGTATGTCGTATCAATAGATTAGTCCGTCTAGGTCTGTGGCGATGACATATTATCGTTGCTATAGACATGAATCTATATGTCGTCGCTACATTGTCGTGCTTCATTTTTCGAAATTAGAAAAATTGTGACGACAAAGTCGTTGCAAAATATCGTCACTGTTATCTAAAATAGTAGCAACGTTTAGATCGTTGCCACAAACGTTTTGATACCATATTTATTGTCGTCGCTATTTATATAATATATATAGAGACGACAGAGTCATTGCTAATAGTCATAAATATTTTTTATTATAGTGACGACATTGTCGCCGCTATAAACACTATACTTTTTTTTTTATATTTTAAATAATGTAAACATTATACATAAAATTTACATATCCCCCAAACCCCCACTGTTGTCCCCGTCCTCGTCTGGCACAATCCCCGATATGCAATATTTCAGATTCGCCGTAAGACGTGCTCTCCATTCGGCGCAGCTGAGCCTTATACAAATCAAATCGAGAATCGTCATTCTGAAGATCTCCAAAGAACTTATTGAATGTTCCTCGTGGGGCTTTTGATTCAGTGGTCGAATCTAGGGAGGGAAAGGGGCCATTTGGAACCCGTCCAACCCCACGGACGTGTCCCCATCGTTCTTCGAGAACCTCATTTGCAATAGCACGCTCGTTTACCGACGCGCCATTGGAGGCGACCTGTGACTGTTGAGTCTGTCTCAACTCAACAAGTTTATCATATTTAGTGAAAAAAAATATCAAATAAAATTAACAATATTTAAAAATAGGAATATGTCCTTACAATCATCAGCCGCCTGTGGGTTCACCTAATTACCATCCCAGAAGGTCTAGAAAGTCCGGAACGACTCAATAATACCCGGCCACTTCTGGGTCTCGGGGTCCCGCTACAACAATTACATATTTAAGATTTCTATAATAATATTGAAAAATTGCTTGTACCTTATCGAAACGAGTGGCAGAGAAGCTCTTCGACTCCTGCACGCTCAGGTATTTGCCTTACTCCTATTGGCCTTATTTTTTGTGGATCGTTCTTGAAGAAATAAAAAATAATTGATTAGCAGAAAACTTTATATTTATAAAAATATTAACATAAAAACGTAAAAAGTAAATGATAATATATACTACGAAAGTAGGACTTTTGAAGAAGTCAATACACTTCTGTCAGTCTTTGGTAGACAGCTCACCGTATGGACGACTCGGTCCGTGCGCTTTCAAGTGATTATGCACCTTAGATTTGTAATCTCAATAACAATCGGCCGTCAAGTGATCTACGGTGGCATAGACTGCCCAGTACTTGTCGGGTGACCGATCGCCCTAAAGATCGAAGTAGTTCTGCAACATAGGAAAATTTTTCGTTAATATATATTACATAGAACAATTATTTATAGAATTCGCTAAAGTAAAAAATTCTATAAATCAATACTTCGATGATGCTACGTAACTGTGCTTACTGCTCCTCTGGAACCTTTGTCCATGAAGGGTAGCAAGGGGGCACAGTGAACCTCACTTGGCTCCCAAACCAAGCGCATGAAATACTTTGCATTATTTTCGATCGGCTGCATTGTATGTTCGACATTGTCGAACGTAATGGGAAGTGGCCTTTTTCCGTTGGCCTACCAAACATTCTCAATGTTAATACCTCGAGAGATATCCCGTTGCTTAGACGGGGGTGCTAAAAAAAAAACAAATACGAATTGTATGATATGAAATTCAACGATGATTGTAAAATACAAAAAAATTGGTTTTAACGAAAATTATTACCAGACTTAGCAACTCAAATCGAGCTGGCAAGGTGGCTGATGTAGAGGATCGCCTACACTCTGTGCGACATCATGTCAACTATACTAACACATGACAACAGCGAACATCAATTAGTGCGGAAAATGTCCCTACACTTAGTTTATTACACACGAGTCCCTAAATTATTCTAGTTTTTGTGCAATTGATCCCTAACTTAGTTTTTTACAAATGAGTCCCTAAACATAACATTTTTTGTAAAATTGATCCCTAACTTTTATGTTACAAATGAATTTGTTCCTAAACTTATTTTATTTCAAATAAGCCACTACACTTTGAGTTTTTGTGAAATTGATCTCTAACTTTCATTTTACTGATGAATTGGTCCTAACTTAGTTTTTTTTACAAATGAGTCCCTAAACTTTGGGTTTTTAGTGAAATTGATCCATTACTTTTATGTTACTTATGAATTTGTTCCTAAACTTAGTTTATTTCAAATAATCAACGACACTTTGGATTTTTGTGAAATTGATCCCTAATTTTTATTTTACTGCTTAATTGGTTCCTAACTTAGTTTATTTCAAATAAGTCCCTAAACTTTTATTTTTTGTTACATTTGTAATATTTTTTATTTTATTGATGAATTGGTACCTACATTTATTTTATTTCAAATAAGTCCCTACATTTTGAGTAATAACAAAAAATGATCCCTAAATTTCATTTTACCTAGTGAAATTGATCCATAACTTTCCTAATTTACCGATTTCATCAAAGAAATCCACATTTAATCTAAAACTATCCACAATTAACACCTCATTTACAAAATAATTAACAAGATAATTGAGCAAAATTCATTCACAGATTGCACAATTCAACTCATGCATAACCATTAAAATACATCCACAATAAAATGAATTAATCCTGTAAATATCAACTTCATACAACCTCATTCATAGACTGCCAACAAAGTGAAGCCAAAAAACTGAACAAAAATCAAGTCGAATACAGTCCCAAAATCAAACCAACCGAAAGCAAAAATCAATCAAGTAATTATCAATTAAATTAGTAATTCCAACATAAAGATTAAGCTAGATGATAATTTAACCAATTAAAAAGGAAAATTAAGCATTAGGGCTTCTCTTATAATACATAATTTTTTTTTTTTAAAAAAGGATTTTCATGATAAAATGGCAGCAAAGAGAACATACAATAGATGATGTTCACGGTGGAAGGTAGACGAAGACGTTGGGAAGAAGGCGGCAGAGAGAACACTGCGACACTAGAGAAAAGATGACAGAGAAGCTCCAGAAGAATGGTTTTGCGAATGGCTGAAGTTGAAGTGTTTTCTGCATTTTTTTAGATGTATAGCAACGACCTCTGTATTTAATGTTTTGGTTGACGTGATGAAAACGTGTTGCCAAATTTTTAGGTGTCGTCGCTATATATGTCGTCTATGTTGGTTATTTGCAGTTAGGTCCATCAATTTTAAATATTTTTTTTTATTTTGGTCCTTGTATTTTCTCTTTTATTTCAATTACATCCCATTTTATTTGCAATGTAAGTCATTCAAATTTTATGAGGTTAGATCTATAGGTCCCCATTACCATGATTAAGTACAATTGCAGTCCCTTTTTGTCATTTTTTTTGTCCACAAATGTTGGGATTCCATCCAAACTCACGTTTTGACCTATAGTAATGATAGTATGAACAAAAAACATTCAAGCCGAAAACATTAACAACAACAACGAAATTTTTATAAATTTATTTCATAAATCTTAGTGACACACAACAAAATTCAATCTAATTCACTATCATGATATGATTGATCCTTATCACCGTCACTGTCGTCCTCATTGATTTCACTTGATGTTTAGTCATCCTCAAATTCTTCATGTGTGTCGTCTTCTACATCATCGTCGTTAATAAACAAAGTATCTCCTACACTATCAGACGAGTCTCTCCTGATAACCGATACTCCTATCTCATCAGCTTCACCATCATCTCGGTGCAAGTATATGTTCTCTAAGTTTCCAAGATCAACGATCAAAGATAAACTAAAAGAGTTCAAATTGTGGAGCAGGTCTATCTCAGTGGTGTTAGATCCCATCATATCTCATGTCCTCCTGTGATGGACTACTTGTACTACTCGCCAGTTCAGACCACGGGAAGGATCTTCAATGCTTCAATGTAGAACACTTGTTGTGCTTGGCTAGCAAGTATAAAGTAATCATCTTTGAAAATCTCTGCACCGATGTTAATACTGGTAACGTTATTTTCAATTACTATTCGTCTCCCATCACACCTAAACCATTTACATCGGAACAAAAAAACTGAAAGTTTCAGTCCAAATTGTAGTTCTAGTATCTCTTGCAGCTGTCCGTAGTAAACCTCATCCCATTTCCTAGGACGGACACACTATTGTGCTGAGTTTTTCTTCAAATATCACGATCATATGTCAAGAAGCGAACTCCTTTCACAATACAAGCCGTGTAGGACATAACCTGCTAGAAACATCTACTGGCCAACGAAAATAACTCACGAGAAACTTGATGACTTTAGCTCATTGCATATACCTGCATGATGATGAAGTTGGTTTTATTCAATGTTATTGAAATGAAGAATGTGGACATATTTGAAATGTATTCGGTCGTTGTTTGTTTACCTTTCTGTAGAACCAACTGTAAAAATATGCACTAATTTGATGTTTAGGCAGCCATTGTTCATTAGCTACTACCTATATTCTCTATAAAAGACATATAAGATCAACTAATTAGTTCGTTTAACATGACTAGTTCATTTAAAATGACAAAGTTCATTCGAGATAAATGAATAACATTTAAGCATGAAGTCTTACTGCAAGAATGACTCAATTTCAGAATAGTTGTTCAGGACGTAAAACATCGTTTGACTTTGAACATGAGCAGGAAACGTCGTTGGTGTCTTTTTTCCAATTGAGCGACACTGCGATTGGAAAATAGAAAATTGTGTTCGTGGAACACTAGCATCTTCATTTTTGTCTGGTCGGTTGAACCTTGTTTCTATGACGTCGAAGTACCTCGAACAAAAAGTCAATGCCTCCTTCACGACATATCCTTCAACTATTGAACCCTCGAACCGAGCTCTATTTCTGACATAGTCCTTCAGTTTCTTCAGGTACCGCTCGAATGGATACATCTATCTTATGTGCATGGGACCTACAATGATTGTCTCTTCTGGCAAATGCATTACGAGGTGAATTATGATGTCAAAGAAGGCTGGCGGAAAGATTCGTTCCAACTTGCAGAGGATGAGTACCAGGTGATCGTGGGAAGCCATCATGTCGCTAACCGTTAATGTTCTTGCACAAAGCTGCTTAAAGAACATGCAAAGTTCAATAATTGTAGTGAAAATAGTTTTATTTAAGAACGTCCGACACCCAACTGGCAATAACCGTTGCATGATAATGTGGCAATCGTGTGACTTCAACCCAATAATGCGGGATGTCATTAGGAGCAAAATTTTTCCGAAGATTAGAAGCGAAGCCATTGGAAACTTAACCGATAGGATGAATTTACAAAATTTCTGACGATTTGCAGACGACATGGTGTAATATGTGGCAGGCTTCATACACCTGTTCTCGTTCTGATACAAGTGTAACTATCTTTTGATCTCTAATTGCATCAGATCGCGCCTAGCATTGACTGTGTCATTTGATTGGAATGGATCGTCCATAATTGTATCGAGCAAACTGTCACAAACATTTTTCTCTATGTGTATAACATCGATGTTATGTTTGAGCTCTGTAGAAAACCAATACGACAACTTATAGAAAATGCTCATTTTTCTCTAATTCAGCTCGTCATCACTTCTCCTTTTTCTAGCACCCATGTAGTTTAGGTGCTTTCCTGGAACACTATGTCTCACATGGTTTAAATGTACTAAAATGTCTGTAGGCGTTAATCGACGCGGAGTTGGTCACCTCTCCGTCTTTTCGTCGAAGTCTAAATTGCTCCGAAAATGATGCCTGGACGACAGGAACTGACAGTGACCCACATAAGTAGTCTTTACCTATCACACGAACTGAAGGAGTCTTTTCGTTGCACGTAGGGCATGCCATGTACCCCTGACCGCTCCAACCTGACAAACTACTTCTCGTTGAAAAATCGTTAACTATCCACAACAACGCTGCATGTATTCTGAATACCAACCTATTATTGGTTCTAGCGTCACGCGTGTCAATTCCATCGGCCTACAACTCCTTCAACTCGTCTACTAATGGTCGTAAGAATACATCAATGTCCTTACCCGATACATTAGGATCAGGTATCAACAAAGTAAGCATGAGGTATTTTGGCTTCATGCATATCCAAGATGCAAGTTGTAAACTACTACAACTACTGGCCACATGCTGTACGTCAGACTCATGTCACCAATGGGATTGAATCCATCTGTGACCAAACCTAACCTGACATTCCAGATCTCACTTGCGAACAGTGGATACTTCATGTCAAAATCCTGCCATGCCTTCCCGTCAACAGGATGTTGCATTTCATCATTATCTTTAGACCTTCCTATACTGTACCACCGTATGAGTTTTGTACTATCCTTCGTCACAAACATTCGTTTTAGTCTGGAGGCCAAGGAAAAATAGTGCAACACTTTATACAAAACATTCTTCCTGTTTACTTTTCCAAAAGTGTGCACCCAACGACTCTCATGGAAAATCGGACAACTTTATCTATCAGCATGCTCACCCAAAACAGTAAACAGTTGTTCTTACAGGTGTGAATATATTTGTAACCAAAACCAAGCTTCGTCATCATCTTCTTAACTTCGTAGTGGGAGTCCACCAGGTTCATGTTTGGAAAAGCTAACTTCAGCAATTTCAAAATATCATCGACAGACTTGTGTGTCCATTTGTTCACAACCTTAATATGCATCAACTTTACTAAAAAATTTAAGGACGAAAATGATGAAACTCCCAGGTATAGTTCTGAATCAAAGCCTCAAACAATTCATCATACTGACCATTGATGCTTGTACCAGCATGCTCATCACCAACTATGTCGTCCATGACATCCATGATCTCATCCTCCACACTTGCTCTCTCATAATATATATATATATATATATATATATATATATATATATATATATATATATATATATATATATATGCGTTTGCAGACTAAACCTCAGTCTCGCCATGGTATATCCAGGTTACATAACTTTCCGCTAAACCATGACGAAATATGTGAGTCTCGACAATTTCCAATTGATGTATAAGATCATTTAAACATCTTGTGCATGGACATTTAATCTTTCCATTGTCATTTATGTTTGGCCTAGCCATATTTATAAATTCTTTCAAACCATTATGAAAATCTAGCAATTTTGTGGGATTTCTAATTTGTGTCCAACTTTTATCAATATCCATACCTGAAAATTACTCTTTTTTCCAAAAATGCAGTAAGGATAATAGATGGAGATAGAGAAATGAAATGGAAAGAAGATGGTTATAGAGAAAAAAGATAGAGTTGGAGAAGAATTATAGAGACGGAAATGAAAAATTGCTGAAACACATTACAGTAATGCGGGGATGGTGAGCTAAAAAAGGAAAATCTATAGCGGCGACATATGTTGTCCCTATAGATTAATATGTCGTCGCTACAGACTACATTACATATTACAAGGAAATTAGTAATTCACGTGACTGACAAATTCATCTATATATTTATTGCGACGACAAATATCGTCGCTATAGATAAGAAAAGGACGCTAAATTTTCCGCCAATTTTGATATAGGTCTATAGCAACGACAATTGTTGTCGCAATAGACTACATTACATATTACGAAGAAAATCATGATTTACGTAACTAACAACATCATTTACATATCTATTGCGACGACAAATGTCGTCGTTATTGGCACAAAAAATGGCGTTGTTCCTGCCATTTGGAAAAGTAATTAGCAACGACATAAAAAATCATCATGATACATTACAAATAATATCGACGACTAGTTAAATATAACGACGACTTATGTCGTCGCTATATATTTTGACATTATAGCGATGATATTTCTTTGTCGTCTCTATTGTCCTGTATTAATAGAGGTAACATTTTGTTGTCGCAATTTTTGTCGCCGCTATAGACATATTTTGTTGTAGTGTTTTCCTAGAGCTTAAAATGTTTACATGGAGAGGAAAAAACAGTTTTTTCATAAAACAATGATTGTTTGGCTGTAGCAACGTATTTGTTGACTTAAAAAATAACTCTTTAAGCTACTTTTGAGAGGTTCAAATTTTGAGCTTTTCAAAAGGCTCTAAAGTGAGCTTATCATGAAATTGAAATGCTCATTTAATGCAATTTTGAAATTGACAATATTATACTTGTTATTTTAATAAAATGTCAAATACATCTAAATTAAATCCCACACATTAATATTAAAAAAGCAAAAAAAAAAAATTAAATAAATAAAATGACTCCTAACCCAACAAGTACAATATGACATCTACAAATTTCTATCAAAAAAATTGTAAAAACTCGTTTGTTTCTATAAATTGTATTTGTAAAATATCGAGTAATTATTTAATGAAATTTCTAGTTCAAATATTTTTGAAATTTTAATTTAATTGTTGCAAAATATATTTGTTAGTACATAAAAAAGTCAAAAAGAAGTAGTGCATAATTCATAAATCATTTCATGGGATGTGTATTCATTGATCTAGAAAATTAAATTTTACAACGAATAAATGTTTTGAACAAAAAATGAAAATATAAAATAAAACATTATTTATAATAAAACAATTAATGTTAAGTCAAATAAATATATAATTTATAAATTAAAAACACTTTTAGAGTTATGGTGCCAAACAAATTAACAACACATTTTAGATTAATAATCAAACACTAACAAAATTTTTAACAATGATAAAAATTCTACATATAAAAGCTCTACTCACATCAGCGGTGTCAAATGAATCCTAAACCACTTATTTTATACTGATATAATTTTACAATGCTTTTCTAACATGGTAGACCAACCAACACAAAGGGTCCAAATTATACTACCATTATTTTTCATAGACAATTTCTATCTTCGCCTTTTTTTTATTCTTCTTTTTGTTTTTTCCTTATTAAAAGAAGCAACAATCTTTTTAATTAATTGTTGAAACATAGCTAGTGACGATCATTGACTATTTTGTGAAATTTTTATTAAATAGCATTACACGATTGTCACACCCTAATAATTTATATAGTAAATTATTTTTGAGACAATATCTATAAATTGATATAGTCTCGATCACATGAATATCTAATGGGGTATATAGTTGGACAAAGAGAAGTTGCATTAGATTAATTATGGACAACTGACAAGCATTTGTCCCAACATAACTCGAACAGATACAAAATTGACAAACTAATATATCCGCCTAATATAAAAATAGATTTCTAATAGATGACAGACTGCATGTAATATAATTTTCCTATATAAAGTTTCAGGGAGACATAAAAAAATATTACATGCCCAACATCTGAACATTATTTATACTATTAAATCACTTTATTTTCATAGTTTTTTGTGCCACAAACTATCCTAATTTGGTCTTATAATCAAACAAGATCTAAACCAGAAAGTGTGACACCAAATGAATGAAGTTTCTTGATTGCTACTCTAAATGTCAAAAACGTGTGGACTATTTTTTGTTCCATTTTTCTTATTATGTACACTCAAAGAAGATCTTTAAAAAAAAAAAAAAAGTATAAAATTGGACATCAAGAGTGGAAAATTTACCAAATTTATAGAAAGTAAAGATGATACAATAAAAAAAGATTTGATGGGAATCATATTTTCTTTATTGTGTTAACAATAAAATATTTCAACAAACCTAACACTCAATTATGAGATCTACAAGATATTTAAAAGGGAAATTTTCATCAATAAGCTAATTTATGTTAATATTAATAAAAAAAATGTTACATATTTTATATTACAAGAATACTGGATGAAACTGCCTTTTTTTTTTAAATTTTAAATCTAATTAATTATAATCTATCTTCAGTTTACCATATTAATTAGGATTTTATATTCGACTAAAAATCATAATCAATTCTAATCTTTTCAACATCTCTCCTCTATTAAAATAAACTGCAATTCGTCTTCTTCGTGCAAAATTATTTACAACAAATTATCACCCAAAAATCGTAACAGATTAACACACATGATAACATCAAATCAGATTTATAACATTCATTGCAACATATTAATAGCCAATTTAACATCACTACAAATTTTGTAACATCCTTTGCAATTAATGTTTTTAACATTCAAATCTACATATTTGTAACATTCAATAAGCCATATGATGCTAATATTTATACAAAAACACATGATAACATCAAATCAACATATAAAAACATATTAACACACATGATAACATCAAACCAGTTTGTAGCATTCATTGCAATAGATTGATAGCCAATTTAACATCACTATGAATTTTGTAACATCCATTGCAATTGAAATTCACAATTTCTACTACCTGTGTTTCGTAGACATGAGGTTGGTTAATCTTCTTGGAATTACAACTCTGGACTACCTTGTCTAAAATAAGTTTGTCTACATTTTCATTTTTATGCAAATCCTTCAAAGCAAACGAACCCATTCGCCGACAAGTTCCTTTTTTCGTAGTTTGAATCTTTTGAAGGAGTTGGCGTGTCAAGAGAAATGAATTTTTGTTTGGAATATAACGCAGGGTTCTTCACAAAATCAGGTGACTCCTTCTTTGCCGCCGACCGAGTCAGCCTGCGAGTTAGTGTATCCATGTCTGGTGATTAAAATTTCTACAAGTTGGTGGTTAGTCTTTCATTTAGTCGTAGAACCCTAGAGATTTTGGGGATTTCACGATATGATTGTCGGTAATTTGGGCGAGACGTATGGGATGAAGAGGGTTTGTGATGAAACTATTAAAGACTCTGATTCTCTCTCTCTCTCTCTCTCTCTCTCTCTCTCTCTCTCTAAATTTATGGAATTAATATATTTTGTTTCCTTTTTGTAAAATATTATAATATATTATAATATATTATAATATATATTAATATTGAAATAATACCTAATATTTTTAGAATAATTACATTACAAAAGTAAATTTAACAATATATTGTATATACATAGTAATGGGTGTAATTTCCTCTATTCTATTTAAAAACGTTTCCTAAGGAAATAATCATAAGAGCCCAATAGGGAAACTCCAAATTTAGAGTTTACCAACGCATGCCAAGTCATTTGGACTGAATGTCAAGATGTGAGAATCAAAAGGTCAGAGGCGGATTCAAAGGTGGGCTACAATGGGCTTCAAGTGCTATTTTTTGAGTAATTTTTTTTTTTTTTAAACAATAGTTCAGCCCAAACAAAAAATAGCCAACTTTTTAAGTGGGTTAAAAATTTTTAAATTATTTACACATTAAAATCCATTACATTCCAAACAAAAAAATAACCCACTTTTTAAGTGGGCTAAATTAAAATTTAAATCATTTACACAATAGAGTCTAGGGAAAATAACATAAATACACTACTTTTGTCCTAAAATTGCAATTTTGCTGGACTTTATCAACAATTAGATATTTACTGTATTCATTGTCATTATTTACAACATTACTGGCCGTGATAATAGAGCTTATTAACAGATTCCTGAAAGGCCCACTATTATCTCATCTTCACAAAATAGAAAACCACGTATAAGTCTAGATCGTTACAAATCAATGGAATTTATCAGCTTGATAATGTCGATTTCAAATTTCAAAAATGAAATAGGATATTGTTTTCCATTGTTGATACGACGATCTTGCAAGAACAAATATTTGGGTTTCCGTCACCATATTTCAATCCAGTATCTGCCGTCTTGGTGTGCTGAAGAATTTTTGAAAAATTCATTGTACGAAAGCTTGGATTCAAATACAGAACTTCAAAAACAAGGTACTAATTTTTTTTATGAAATATATTAACATAATTGTTTGATTCATGCGATAGTTAATCGCTTTTACCACGGTTGAAGAAATTTTTTTTCCTTTGTTCGAATAATTGAATATTATGAATATATCATAGGAATAGTAAAATATATAGTTAATTGAATTTAAACAATTGGTTTGCGTTATTTGTAATATCTTGAATGTTTAATTTGATAGGAGCTACATGCTACCCTGACTTGTTAACATAAATTGTTTAATAATTTGTTAACACATTTAATTATAAATGGAATTGAAGTATTTTCTCAATAGGAATTGGCTAGAATGTAATAAATTTTGGAATTATGATATAAAGTGTTATGATTTGTATGAATATATTTCAGAATACAATGAAATTGTTCTCAAATTACAGTTTAAATATGATGATTATACTTTCTGTTGAAATGCATTTGATTTATCTACAATTTTTTATTATACAGATGATCAGTATTAGTGTTTTAGTTTATTACAATGGTGAATGAAATGAGTCACGCTCTTACAACGATTACTCAATTGTTGGTATAGTTGTCCCGTTGAATTGTAGTTATGTGACTTTGGTTGGAATAATTATGAAGGAGTTGAAAATGGATGATTCTGATTATCGTTTCACAGTTCAGTATCAGGCTATAGCGAGATGACCCTTTATAGAGATTAGCACATATAGTTCTTTGTATTTCTATATACAAGTCAAACAGGGTGAGACTGATTTGACAAAATTTTCGTTGTGTGTTGATATTGAGAAAGTAAATAGAAATGAAAATAATTTGGGGTACCTATGCAACTCAGTTACAGAAGGTAATGCTGAAGAATTTCGTAATAGGTCAATCACGGATCACACAAAATTTGGCTCATTTGAAAATTTCTTGATAACAAACATCCCAACGATTCAAGAAATGGGTAACGATATTTGTGAGAACGTGACAAGTGGAGATAATAATATTGATGAGAGGGGTAGGGACGTCATCTCACGACCTAGTATCGAAAATGTGAAAAATGGTTCAATATTTTGGAATAAAGATTTACTAACTACAAGCGTGGCACTTTATGCAATTAACAATAGGTTTCAATACACAGTATACAAATCAGACAGAAATGAGTATGTATTGAAGTGCTTGGATGTTAATTGCAATTGGGGACTTCGCGCTTCAGTAATTGGGAAGACAACAATGTTCAAGATAAGAAATATAAAAAATAGTCACACATGCTCGTTGGATGTAGTATTAGGAGTTCATAGGCAAGCAACTTATTCAGTTATTGCAAATTGCATCAAACACAAGTTCACCTCCGCAAAAACTGTATACACACTGGCTGACATTGTAAGGGATATGATGAAAACTTATAGGGTAACAATTAGCTATGAAAATGCTTGGAGGTCTCGAGAACGTGAATTGGAGATAGTAAGGGGTGATCCAGAAATATCGTATGGAGAATTGCCATCATATCTGTATATGCTCAAATAATTAAATCCAGGTACATATACAAAAATTGAGACTGATGATAATAACAAGTTCATGTTTAGTTTTGTAACATTGGGAGCTTCAATAGATGGGTGGAAACATTGTAAACCTATCATTGTCGTTGACGGTATATTCTTAACAGGCAGTTACGGTGGGACTCTATTCACTGCATGCACCCAGGATGCAAATGACAATATTTTCATACTTGCATATGGTGTAGGTGATTTTGAAAATAATTGTTCGTGAAAATGGTTCATGTTAAGATTGAAAGAAGCATACGGTGACCGTGATAGATTAGTTATTTTTTCTGATAGACATAATGGAATTGAGAATGCAGTCGCAAATGTCTACCCAAGAGCAATGCACGGGCTTTGTTCTTACCATCTATTCCAGAATTTGAAGAAACGATTTGGTAAAAAGTCAAAGTTCATCATACAACCATTCAATGCAGCAGCAAGAGCTTACACAGTATCTGAATTTGATATTCAAATGAGGCATTTGGACACTATAGACGAGGATATAAGGGGACATTTGGTAAGTAAATGTATACAAAACTTAGTACATTAATCTAATTTATGTTTAATAACCAATTATTCAAATGTTGATGGTGAAAAAAGAACGAGTCGGGTATCATAAGTGGTCAAGAGCTCATATGACATCAAACAGATTTTCAACAATGACATCAAACATTGTGTAGTCGATAAATTCAGTAACAAGGTTAGCAAAAAACTTTCCAATAGAAGCTTTGTTTGAATCATTACGTTGCACAGTGCAAAAATGGTTTTTCAAGAACTTAAACGATGCTAGATCCACCTTTTCAAAACTCGAGACAAGATATGCGTGCATGATGAGGGAACGATCAAGAGAATCAATTAGAAAGAAGGTATATTTAGTTTTATAATCATTTTTCATCACATATGGAAATTGATATTATAACTTTCCATTTATTATTGGAGCAAATTTACTAAAATTTATTGCGTTATGAAATCAATTAGGTGATACCTTCATCTGATAGTACATATCAGTTGAATGAGGAAACGACATCATAATTGGTAAAGCTTGATGAGAAGACATGTTCATGTAGACGCTTCCAGATAGATGAACTATCGTGCCCCCACGCGATAGCAGTAATTAATAGAAAAAACTTGTCAGTCTATGACTTTTGCTCACATTATTTCAGCAAAGAATCTTACGTAAGTGCTTACACTGGTACAATAAACCCTATTGTTCACAAATCTGAGTGGAGTGTATCGAACGAAGTATCAAAGTTTGTTGTTCTAGCTCTAGACACAAAAAGAAGGTCTGGAAGACCAAATGAGCATAGAATACGGTCGGCCTGTGAGTTTAAGAAGAAATCTAAATGTGCCCGTTGTTCTGAGTACGAACACAATCGATCTAAGTGCAAAAATCCAATTCCATTGAAGGCAACGAGGATAAGGAAGCGAAATATAAATAATACAAACAACGAAGAGGTATAATCTTAACAATTGTTCCATTAATTAATTGCATATTATTTACATGATCTACAATCTTAATTTTGAGATATTATTGTTAGCAAATTTTACGAGATTGTTTATGACAGTAAAATGGCATTCAATGATACCGTGCATGAATGGATAATGAACATATATAATAACTGTTTATAACAGGTATGTATTATTTATCTTCATCTAAAATATCATAACTATTTGGAGATATTACGGAACAGTCCAGTGAAGCTAGATTTTTGGTACAAGCTGGATTTTTGGGTCTGTTAATTGTCTACCTCACATAATTTTGATTACCTTCATTATGCTTGATGAAATAGCTTCAGACAAGTCATATATTTGTTAGTTGTATATCAAATATGATTTTGGAATTATTATAATGTAGAGTAGCAGATATTATCTTGGAATTATTATACGATGTAACATTAATGTTCAGTGTATAATCAACTTCACTTTGAAGTATTTTAGAATCTTTAATTAAAGTAATTCTCGTATCTTTGTCAACAGGTTTTGATTGAGATGAAAATATGATGGATTGGAAGTGGCTAAAGTTTTACGGCTGAAAAACAGACGTATTATCATCACTTAATACATTTGAAGGCAATACAACATGAAGGAATTACATGGAAGTGAACATGACATTTGTTACAAAATGTCTCTTATTTATTTTGTGTAATTTTATTTGTTACACTTTACTGTGTTTTTTCTAAATTCATGTTTATGTGTACTACTGATTTCCAAAAGAGGGGTGATGAATGATACTTTTGAATTATTTTGGCAATCTCATAATTTCGTTAGGTGATGATTGTTCAGTGTGTAGCAGTCCATACATAGTTTAAATTCATTAGCAGTCTACCAATTTCCAATTTCGGTGAATCCGATCACTTGGTGTTGCTGAATGTGACATAGATATATTAAGGACTTGGAAGGAGATATATTCATGCCATTAAAAAGATTTAAATTAATTAGAAGTCTGCTATTTTCAATGCTGAATGCATGACGGATCCCACATCAGTAATGCATTTTAGTCGTTTCATTACTAAAGTGTCTGAATACAAGAGTGCAGATTGAAGATGAAGAATGGTCTGGATATTGAAGAACTGCCTGGACTTGCCTGGACGGAAGTCACTATTGAAAAGGGCTACACTTTTGCTACACTTGATATAAAACTTAGAAGAGAGAAAAATGGCGAGGAATAAAAAATGATAAAACTGAAATGATAAATGAACTGCCAATGAAAATGTTCAAAGTCTGAATCTGTAAATTGAAGCATCATACTATAAGAGCAACGTCCCAATTCATTAGTTGAATTTCAACTCAAATGTGGAAGAACTATATTACAATGAATTCAACACTTAACTGTTGTGAGGTAAATATACTTGAGATGTTAATAAATGTAGCTTATAATATATCAAAAAACGCAAACACATAGTCATTGCATATTGACAAAAATATGATAATATATGCCAAACAAAAAACAGTGCCATAGTATCTAAATATCATAATTTGTCAAAAATTTAAGGCAGAAGACAGTAACAACTGCTAATTGGCTAAGTACATAGCAGTACATTGAAGTATTCCAACTAGATTCGTATTCTTCCATCTATCTAATTCCTTCACAGCACTGAATGTCAGGCTTCTCGATTGCATACTTGTACAATTGAACAGCCATGTTGTGCCGAGAAAGTTTCATGTCCAGTGGGTTTGGCATTGTTGAAATCTTCTTATGATGGATGTACTCAGCATATTTGGTGATGAAAATGCTGCAATCACCCCTGCATTAATATGGTAACATGGGGTTACAAAACTACAGTTTATATGGTTTCCAGATCTGGTAACCCCTAAAATAACGAAGTATCGTATGATAAGTTTAAAGAAAAACCAATGTCATTACTGAATTAAACAATCAAAAGGCCTATGAAAGGATTGAATGAAATGTAACTAACCCATTCATTTGTTGTGGTGTCCCTTTACATAGCCTAGATGAAAGAGGTTAGTCGGGAGCTTCCAAGTTGAGGACATTGGATTGGCGGAGGAGGTGGGGGATAACCATGAGTAGTGGCTGGATAGCATCCATAACTGCAACAGCTCTGACGGTTTTGTATGCTGAGTTGTATACATCCAAGTACCAATTTTCTACGTCGAAGTGCCCTAAGATCCAGTGAGCATGTTTCTCCATGAAAATGGGAATGAAAACGTTGTCAACATCTCTCCAATTTGTGTTGAACTATGGTCTTTGACCATTTATATAGAAAATAAGAGGATTTTTTTTGGAGAAACTGATTGTTCTGCTTAGTTAAAAGATCAAATAAGAGACGGATTTTGAAGTCAAAGTAGCAATCAATAGTAGTCAAACGGGTCTCATTCGAACTATTTAGTTTCATCTCCATTCGCAGGAAGTAGAACATTGCATCAATGTGCTGCATTAATATCAAAAACTATGAACATGTTTGGGATCTTATAATTTAAACGAACATATGTCACTTTACTAGTCAACAAGTTTTTGTTGACTTTACCTGATCACTCAGTGGCGTCGCTACTTGCTTCAATTTATACCACCACATCTTGGAGTCCATGTTCACTGGTCCAAGATCCATGGGTGGCACGATAGGTAGGTTATCTTTATGGAACTTCTTAACCCTATTTTGAAGATAAGATAACAGAGGCATTAACATATTACAATGTAGATATTCAATCAAATGAAAGAAAATAAGTGGTTCAACTCACTTGTTACCAGGATGAAGGCCTCTATTATACCAACTGTCGAATAATTCAATATCGGATTTTGTAGGACTGTCCATGCAAAACTTGTATTTAAATGAAACCTCTTCGACTTTATGTGAACTTGACTGCTAATTGAAACTCTTAACAAACGGGGATTGAAGACAAGCTATTGGTCTAGTTACCCTTTTACATGGTTCAGGCGTTTTGACATTGCCAATGTCAAACAGGATATGCATGATTGCCTGATGATATATAAGTTCAATTTTTTTATATATTAATTAGACTTGAGTATAGATGTAACGACTGTATAAATGAGATAATGTCTCGGTAAATTGTATAAGAACCTGTGCATCTATTTCCCCGACATCCAATCGATGTTGCTCGGCAGATTCATCAATGGTGATTAGGTCCTCATCGCTGAACACCAGATCATCTTCCATGTGAAGACCAGAGCATGGTTGAATTGAACTAATCTTCATGCGTTTCGATGTATGTCTATAGCCGTCTTGGTCAAGTGGATCAACAGTAGCTAACGGCATAGTATTCTTTTCATCCAACTGGCAATTAAAAAACAATTGTTAGTAATGAGATCTGGTAATGTATGCTTTCAATCCATGTCTAAGAAGTTTCAAAAATCTAAATCCAAAATTCAAGAATTTTACAACAACAAACGTAATCCAGCAACAGAGTTGTACATCTAATTCTTAGATGTAAGATGTAATTGAACTAGAAACAATGTATTCAGTAAACTAACATTTGAGACCACAACAGCATCAATCATCTTGATGTCTTCATCAGTTAATAAAAAGCCATCATCTAGTAGAAGAGAATTGGCATTAGGTTGTGAGTCAATCCCTAGATCAAAACTAGGTACATCAATCTCACCGCTTGTGATGTTGTTCACAGGCCTCATTACTTGCCGAAGTAAAGCCGATCTTCTCTTTTGACAGTCAATCTTCAACCCCACATCCTTCATTAAAATAGAAAAGATAATTGGTAGTGCACAATTAGAAGAATTGAGATTATACATCACATGCATAAATGAATAATGTTTAAAACTGAGTTAGGAGAGAGTAAACCATTGATGATGCAAGACTAGAGAAAGAAGCACTAGGAGGATAATGACGAACACCTTGAATAACATCAGCTATTGAATTTTCCATATCAGACACTAAACTTTGAAATTGCATTTTGAGGATGAAGTGGCTACTACATTCACAGATTGTTCAGAATTGTCAGTTGATTGTTGTTCATGTACTGCAGACTGTTGTTCCTTGCCTGATGGACCAAAATTAGATGCACAGACTTTTCGACCAAAATTAACATCAAGTTGTGCAGGAGATTGGAGAACCATTGCGCTAGGGTGTGACTCTATCTTCGAATCATCATTCAACTGAATCTTCATCGGTTCTTCCTGTAAATAGATTCAAGATATTAGTTCATGTTTTTGTATTACATTGAACTTCAATTGTACAATACAAACTTGAGACAAACCTCTATGACCCTCCATTTCAAACGAGAACTGCTGATGTTGCATCCCACAGCAGTATGTTTCATCATAATTCGTGGAGATCTTCGAACCACGTGAGATGCAAAGTCGTCATCACTTTCTTCAACACGCAATCCTTGCACGTCATGATAAAATCCTTTGGTATAAAGCTGTTGCCTTTCATCAGTGGTTGGCTTAATCGAAACAACTTTAAGCTGAAATACAGAAAAACCAAGAAAGAAAACATGGATGATCGGGAAATATTAAAGACACCAACAAGATTACGTAAACAAATAAATTGATGGTAACACACTTAACATACATTGGGACGACCGAATATGTTTTTTCCAAGATTGAGTCTTGATAGGAAGTTTTCTTGCACGTTGGATGTCCAATTTAGAATTCATGGACATCGATGACTGATTTTTGTGCAAATCTTGCCATCAAGAACTGGAAGGGTTTCATAAATGCATATTTGAAAAGATATTAAGAAACCATTGAGCCTGTATGCAATGTAAGGTTTTTCGTCGCCCTCAACAATCAGAGACTTATTCCTTAGCTCGGATCTGAGGGAACATAGTCTAAACTTGAACAACTCCTTACCCCAAGCATACGAATTTATGTCTTCGGAGTCTACAAGAACCATTAGTGAATCTTCCACGAATCTCCTGTACGCTGTTGTGAAAAATAGATTTGTCAGTAGGAGAAGAAGGCTAAACTTGAAAACTTCCCTGTCACTAAGCTGTGCTTTATGGAGAAAAACTTCATAAATATCCAATTGTAGCACATTAGGTAAATGTCCTAGAATCTCATGTTTGATCCTGCAATATATGTCGTCATACTTTGATCGTGTCTCTTCGCCAAAGCATCGTAACCCAGTTATCAAGTAAAATTCCTCCAAGCTGAAACATACCATACTGCCACTCAAATTGAACCACATCTCATCCACATTGGGCTGTTTTACTTTCCTAAGCAAGACTTGATGAATGAGCTGATGATATAAGATAATCTCATTCATTTCAAGAAAGTGTCCGAAGCATGATTCAGAAAACATCTTCCTTTGAACATTAGACATTTACCTCGCAAAGTGGATATAACCTCATTTATAGAGAATGCATTTACTTTGCCAAGACACCATTGCATAGGTTTAATGACGAATTCACAATCCTGCCCGAAGTCAACAAAATATTCGCACTAAAAAATAAGATAAACGATAATAAATATGTCCATAATATAAAATATACTGTAATTTCAATTCATGAATTTCAAATAATAACAAATGAATCATTTAACAATTATAGAACAAAAGGAACAAATGCATCACAAGTGTAAATATCGGTGCTCCTTTACAAATGACACTTTCAAAACCTAAATGTATTGACATTAAGTAGTAACAAATATAACCAAAGCATGCTATAATCAACAAAAATTCGAATTTCTTAAAACAAAAGAGTCATGAAGCACACAAACATGGTCTCTTATTTGAAGAATTAAGTGGTACCAAACTTAGGTATCGATAATCATTTACATATGAAAATTCACAAAACATGAGTAGCATATTACTTCTAACTAAATGTAGTAACATGTAGCAGTAACAAACATGAAAGTGTCATAATACGGTATCAAGTCATATAGTACAAAGGAAAGTAATAAGAGAATAATCATTGTACAAGGTATCAAGACAAGCATTGGCATCAGGAACCCGAAACAAATGTAAGTATCGGTGTTCGTCAAAACCAAATGTATTAACATTAAGTGGTAACAAATATAACGAAAGCATACTATAATGAACAAAAATTCGAATTTCTTAAAACAAAACAGTCATTTAGCACACAAACATGGCCTCTTATTTGAAGCATAAAGTGGTACCAAATGTAAGTTTCAGTGGTCAATTACACATGAAAATTTACATAACATGAGTAGCATATTAATTAATACTTCTAACTAAATTTATTAACATGTAGCAGTATCAAACATGGAAGTGTCATATTGCGGTATCAAGTAATATAGTACACATAGAAAAGTAATAAGAGAATAATCTTTGTACAAGGAATCAAGACAAGAAATCGCATCACTAACCAGAAACAAATGTAAGTATCGGTGTTCATTAATATGTGAATTATATTCCAAGAAATATAGTTCACAATTGGTGTATCAATTTGCGGTATCGTTTAACAATGATCATTAACATTACATAGAGACATGCTTAGATTGTTAACTTATTTTATTGAAGATTGATAATCTAATTATGTAATAGAGTTCATTCATTAGTAACAACCAAAATGAATTGATTGTTGTGCATACTAACATGTTGAAAAAAAAAAGGAAAATTTGTATTTGGCTACAACATTCGAACAAAATATGACAAATAAACCTTCATTCACTTAAATACACTTATTGTGTCTAAAGGATTGGAATGATTGGAATGATTAGAAAGCTTATTGTGTCTAAAGGATTGGAATGATGCCGAACTTCAAATTTAAGATAAAGTGGACAGAATGATGTCCGAAGAACTTGAAGATTTGAATATGAAATACTTGATTTTGTAGTAAGTATTATTTGCGTACATATTTGATATTTTCTTTGTCCTATTTTAACAAAAAATTGTACACATATCAACTTGTTCATGTACAATTTTAATTCCGCTTACTTTCAAAGTAGCCGATCCCAATCCCAGAAAAAGAAGGAAGGTTTCAACTTTTAATTTTTAATAGAAAAAATTTCTCACACTTTAATTCTTTTTTATTTTAAAATTCTTAGAAAAAATATTAAGAAAAAAAATTGAGTCGAGCTTATGGAGAGCTCAACTCGTCTCGTTGAGCCCACGAGCTTGTGGGTCAAACCGATCTTGAATATTTGGGACGACCCGAGCTTGGTGGGTAACGGGCCGAGCCGAGCATTGCCACCTCTAAGTGTATGTTACCTTTAGATTTAGCTTCAATTACTTTGTTTCTATCTGTGTCAGCAGTTTCTACAATACCTGATTTTTTCAACATCTGATTGTTGTTGGTTACATATTTAGTGGACATCAGAACGGTATTTGGAACATCAGAATCTTTTTTTCTCATTCATTTGACACGTGTTTCTCTTTGATTTCTTGTCTTCCACATGCTAAATATATCTTAATCCATGTCCAATATTGGTGGTTCTTCCGTAGCTCAGCACTTCATTCAGCCGAGTAGCTCCAACAGTCAATTGTTCGTTTGCTTTCCTACTTTGTTTAAATTCTATGCTCCAACGTTTGGCTCCCAGTTAGAACATTCATAAGTATGATCAGTTAACTCAGAATCAGATATACAACAAGCTGTAAATAAAATATCTTGAGTTTTAGAAACTGATCTATTCCCTAATTGATTATTAGTTGATTCTTCCTCAACACTCCAAGGTACATTCATGACCTTTTTACCAAATGTTCATATTTTTTATTATTATCACATTCAGAGGAAACATGACCATTTCCTTCGCAAGTATGACATTGTATACGATTTTTTTTTTCTCTTTGGAGGATTTGACCAATTCTGTCTATTTTAGTTAGGATATTTATTTGTAAATGATCCTTAATTTTTAGTTGATTTGAGTTTTTGAACCCGTTTCAAGATTTTGTCAAACTATTTTGTTATTAGGGAAATATCAGTGTCTGAATCACTTTCACCACATTAGAATCACTTTCACCACATTCATCTTTTTCTTCCTCAACCTGGAATGCTATGCCTGTACCTTTTTTTTTTCTTGTACTGAGATTTAGTTCATAAGTGATTAATGACCCAACCAGCTCTTCGATTTTGATATTGTTGATGTCTTTGCACTCTTCAATTGTGGTTACTTTAGACTGGAACCTATTTGGCAAAGACTGTAGGACTTTTCTGACTAATCGTGACTCTGAATATTTTTCTCTAAGGACAAGTTCTTGATTTGATATGTCACACTGCCAAGCGTAGAAATCTTTGAATGTTTCATCATCCTTCATGCATAGTTTTTCAAATTCTATGGTGAGCATTCGTAGTTTACACAATTTCACCTTGAAAGTTCCTTCATGTGCAATTCATAGGATCTTCCAAGTTTCCTTTGTTACCCTACAATTAGATAGTAGCCTAAATTGATTAGTATCTACAAAATAAAAAATAGTAGTCAAGGCTTTTCTATTCCAACTAGCATTATTAAAATCAGTAGTTACCTATTCTTCAGTTTGATTTTCGCTTTCAACATTATTTTCAACGACTGTGGAGGGACTACAACCTCTAATAATAGAATGCTATGATTTTATTTGGAGCTTGAATGTAAACAATCATACAAATTTTCTAGTAGGCAAAATTCATTCCTCGATGAAAATTAGCATCATCTATACTTATATTCATAGGATCTCACTTTTTTAAAGGTAAACTCAATTTGATACCAATTGTTAGTTTTAAACCTAGATAACAAACAATCTAGAATGGGGTCAAATAGGCTGTTACTGAAATTAAGTGGAAGCTATAAATATTTTTTCTTAAAAAGAAACTGTTAACTCGAAAGTTCAATTTAATGTTCTGATGTTAGTGAAAATTTTTTGAACGTTAGAACATTATAATGAACGTTTTGTGCAGTTCAGGACAGAGAACATCACTGGCGATTAAAGTATTAAATAAACCCCTAAGAGAAAAATCGACGGGCCCATGCCACAGATAAATAAATCCACTATTTCTGAACACGTTACACACGTTTCAACCTTTTGAAATTACAATCTTAAATATAATATAAAACTTTGTCAGCAATTTACAAATAAAAAACTCAGTTAGAAAAGAACAATAAAACTCCCATTGTTTTAGATCTTCTTAACTAGTCCATGAATGTAGTCAAGCTATTCAGTCTTGATCTTGGCCTATTCTACGAGTGTACCCGGATTGTCTCCACAAATCAGAATAAGGACCATATCATTATCTTGTCTCCGAAATGCCGTTTCCTCTTGCTGTGAATTTCTACACTACTTAGTTTTTTAAAGTCTTTCACAAACTGGAGTTTTGATCGAAGTAGGACTTTTAAATATTTATTGGAATGCACAACTCACATATTATTATTTTTTTATAGATGCTTGAGAATATTTGATTTCAAAGTCGATGAGATTCTTGGTTCATCAAGAGTAATTTATTGAAACTTAATAACTTAATATATTTCTTCTTCAGTGATAAGATAGATCAAGTCTTTAAATTTAAATACAAGTCTTATCATAAGAAATAGGATAAGTAATATCACAACAATTAATTTTGAAAATAATTAACTAAATCATTTAATTAAAATACTTTCATTTAACTAGATAAGAATTGTGATAGAGATGATATTTCAATATACAAACAACTTTATCTACTTAGAAACTCAGTTCATATAGAGTGCTTAATATGCATTTAGCTCAATCACTTATTTATTAGACAAAGAACACGAGTTTTAGAACAACTATAAGTTTTCAACTTGATAATTAGATTAAGATAAGAATATTCTTTCAACATCATACATATTTTTATTTAACTACCAAGCTAGATTGACTCTCAATTATCTCAACTCATTTCAATACGAATTAAATTAAATTAATATATAATTAATGATGACAACAAAAGCACATATTCTCTTCGCAAGTGTTAATACTATTTGGTACTTATGATTTGTCTAGAAAACATTGAGTTTTCTAATTCATTGTTTAATAGATTTACTGGTAATAATTACCCGTACTGATACATAAGATTACTCAATTTGTAAATGATCATTTTCCATGTCAACAAGCTACATCAATGTACTATAATTAAGAAAATATTAACCAACTGTCATATCTTAAAATACCCAAAGTCAATGTCTTTACCCACAATTATTTACAATGTAAACAAAAAATTATAATGGCTTCAACTTGTTGAAAATATTGCTAATTATTAAGTAAAATAAATTAATCATGTTAGCTCATTATTGCGTTGATTACAGTTCAAGTGCAATAGAATATAACTAGTTCACATTGCTGCAATTTAAAATTTCTAAACAAATTAATGCCAGTTTTAATTTTCAATTTTAAATATATTTGCTGCAGACAAGCATTTTAGTTTATTAATAATTTCAATTTTTTCTAAGTAAAATCTGTTACATATTTTCTTTATTTGTTGATGTTCTATTTCTAATTTCTTTTATTTTTTTATTATATTTTAAAATAAGTTTGCGAAGAAAGTTTAGCATATGAACATTTTACACAGCTAGTTAAATCCATTGCAACAGTTTTTATTTCCTTTATTTGTACTTTTAATAATTTTTTATGGAATATAAGGTGGTGTTCTTTTTGCATTTCTGTTTTGTGTTTTGAGTTTTGAATTCATTTTGTGTTTTGTGTTTTATGTTTTGAGTGTTTGTTTTGAAATTTTTAGAAATACATTCTTTTTGGTATTTTCGAAAATTGTTTCTGAAATTATAAAACTCGAAAACACGTTTACTTGAAATTTTTTAGAAATTTGAACTTACTTGGAATTAAAAACATTTATTAATTAAAAATAATTAAAAATAATTATTGTTGGAATTAAAAAGAATTAAAAACTTGGAATTATTTAGAATTAAAATTAAAAACAATTATTAATTAAAAACAATTAAAAACATTTAAAAAAATTATTATTGAAATTAAAAATATGTAAGTTCAATTGAAAATATTTAAAAGCAATTAAAAACAATTATATTTGGAATTAAAAACAATTAAAAAGGAGCCGCGCATGCTGGGGACTCGAACCTCTGACCTCTCGCTTGGAATTATCGCGTGCTGATCGTTTTGGCAAGAAGCCGCATTTTTAAAAAAAATAAGGAAAATGATTAAATTATTATTGTTTTGCCCAGCGTAACATGAAAAAAAAAATGCTGGATACTAGACTCGAAACGCAGACATCCTCAACCAAAACGCGCATTTTCAACCGTTTTGGAAAACAGCCATATTTTGTACACAAAACGTGAAAACGATGAAAACATCATTTTCTATTTCCTTTGAAATTTTTTTGGGTATTTTGGAAAATGCATTTTCAAAAATGACAAAGAGAACGTGTTTTCACTATTTTCAAAAACACAAAACGAAAAATGGGTTGAAAACACTAAAGAGAACACACTCTAAACTTTTAGAATTACTTGTTATATAAAGGGTAATTTGGACTTTTGGTCCCTAACTTTTGCAGTTGGTTACTAATCCACCTTGAACCAATTTTATTTTATTTTTTGGCATTAGACATCTCCAATTTTTGTATTTTGTTGCAAATCACGTCTCCATTGACATATTTTGATGGATTTGTCCTCCTCTTTAAATAAACAAAAAAAATAAAAATAAAAAGCTAAAAACAACCAAAAAAATTGCAAATGAAGTCTCATATCTTTTAAAAAGAACAAAATAACTTCATTTTCTCCAAAAGCTTACCCAATGGAAAATTATGTACAAAATTCCATAAAAATTACAAGACCATCCTAGAGAAAACAAAAATCAAAGTGCAACAAAATTCTAGAAAAAACACGCTGGTGTAGAGACGGATTGAGCGGGGACAGAGAGACAGAGATTACAAGCGAGAGAAGCAGAAGTTAAACACGGCAAGTGAGGCTAAGGATTTTGAGAGATAAACTGAATTATTAATAAAGATGCATAAAATAGGAATAAATTGCAGCAAAAGGCAAGGGAGATGGAGATTGAGGAAGAAATCTAGGTATATGTGCCGTGCAAATAACTTCCAAAGCTTTGATGCTTGTTCCTGTACCACATGTATTATCTCTGTTTGTTAATGTATAATTGTGTATATGAAACTTTTTATTCTCTCTGCATAAATTGTCAGAAGAGTCGGTGTCTATTTCTCTCTCTCTAACTTTTGGGTATTGTCAAACTCACCGTCCCAAAACTTCAATGACCCAATATTTCATCTCAAATCCAATACATGGCTGTTATTAGATTCAAAATCAAATGAGCTTATAATATATTTTTGATATGGTTTTTGTCGAAGAATGAACAGAGAAGACAAATCTACAACTGTGTGTACGATGAAATTGAAGTTGGGGTAAGTTTTTGGAGAAGATGAAGTTATTTTGTATTTTTTTTAAAGTTATAGGACTTTATTTGCAATTTTTTTTTTTTAGCTTTTTTCTATTTTTGTTTATTTAAAGAGGAGGGCAAATCCGTCAAAATATGTCAATTGGGACGTGATTTGTAATTACTTGAAAGATTGGAGATGTCTAGTGTTAAAATAATTAGTTGAGAGTAAATTAGTAACTAACTGTAAATGTTGGAGACCAAAACTACAAATTATCCTTATATAAACATAAGTTGCACATTGTTTGGTATGATAAAAGTATTTATATTTTAGGCTTTTGTATATTGATATATTAAATTTTTGTGATACATATTTGAAATATTATATATGTAAGAATGGAGTAAGTGGTCATTAAATAGGAGTATTCAAAGTAAAGATATGACATATTTTACGGTTAAAATGCAAACCAAATGTATGGTCTAAATTGTATAATAATGTTTATGATTATTAAGGGTAATATGACAATTCAAGCAAAAGGTATGTAATAATGTTTCCAATGAAAATATGGATGCGAAATATAAGTAACATATGAAAAATGATAATATTATTATAGGATTACTTTTTTTATATATATTTTTTGTCAACATTACATCTCTTTGTTTTTATTTTTTGATAACCAATTTTGTTGTTGTTTGCATTGTAACTTGTTGTGAAAATAATTGTAAGTACACAATATCGTTAACAAGTAATAAAGTGGACCTTATGAGTTTAGATTATCATTCACACAAAAACTATTTTATTTATATACTAGCTTAATTAATCATAACCATAATCCTATTCTATTGAAAACAATTTGAAATACGTTTAGTTGAACAATTAACCTATAATTATTAATTTATTAAAACAATGTGATAATGCATGTGAACATGAATATCAAGAATTTATCAAATATGATGATTAAAGCATTTGGATTTACAAATTCACCACAGTTATCATCTCTAATCTCATCTCAAGTTTCTTCCGAACGTTGTACTAGGTCAAATTCATGAATTTAACCTAATTTACTTCTCTCGAGTTCAAATTATTTTTATCTAATTAAGTCAACTCACTATATCTCTATGTGAAGTCAGAATAATCCTTAATTAGATATATTAAATCTCATAAGAATTCAATTTAAGATTGCAGCAATAATAAAAGCGTATCTCTATATTTTATCCAATTGTTGAATTTTACTACATAGTCTAGATTAATAACTTACCTTTCAATTTATTACAATCTACACTTTAATGAAATAATGACCAATTATTTCAAGCGTTATGAGAAGAAGCAAAATCAATACATAATCAACGCATACTCAAAACTTGAGAATCGAAATTGAAGAATCTAAACTAGGTTATATCGTTCATCCAAACTATTTACTTATCATACGGGCAAAAGAAAACATGCAAAGTTTGGAATACATAACCCGATCTAAATAAATGACGAAAAAAAGTTGAATATCTTGCACCAAGAGTTTAACGCCTTCACGTCCCAATCTTCAAAGCCTTCACCATTCTTCATTTACTCTTTTAGTTGTCTATTGTTTCTTTCATTCTCCTACCTCTAATCTAACTTAGATTAGACTTTTATATAGTGTTTATATTCCTCCAACTCGTTTTAATTGAAAAGGACACTAATACCCTTGAGTTTCAACTTAAAAAAAAAAACTTTAAGATGAAAGCGGTCGACTAACCGCGGCAAACAGATTTTCCACGTTTGTCACGGTCTGCAAACCGTAGCCAGAACGTGGCAAACAGAAAACTTTTGGTTAATTTGCAGTTTGATCCCTCACTTTTAAAGATTGTGCGATTTGGTCCCTACTTGAAGTGTTTTGTGCATATTTGGTTCTTTTTTCTCCAAGTTCTTCAACATTGATCCCAAAAATTATAAGACCTTCTAAATTGGTCTTCAAACCTCTTTAGTAATTTGAATTTGGTCTTTCTCAAGTTGTAAAAGTGTACAAATCAGTCCTCAAACTTTTTATAAGTTAAAATTCACTCACAAAACTTGTGATATTCCTCCAATGGCTCTTTTAATAGTTCTTATCACTCTCATGCCATCATGTCAATCTTCAAACACTTCCGAATTCATCTTTAACACTACTTTGAATCACGAGTGTAAAATCTCACCTTCCAACTTTTGCTAATACATAACAAGAAGACTTGATCCCATAATACTTCGAATGATTGTCTAAACCTAACCTTTCAATACTCGTTTAAACTTTTATACTTTACTAGTTTGTAGACGTGCGATGCATGTAAAATGCCTGTGATGATTTATTTATTAAATATGACTGAACGTACATAATTCAAATAACACATGACAAAATGAAAACTGGAAAAGAGAACATCTCAACAAATAAGACATTTACAATAACGAATGTCTTAGTTTCGAATAATGCTTATAGGGGAGATTTGACACTGGTTTTTCGACAGGCTAAAGAGATTAAGAAAAAAACTTCTAAGAAGTATGATTTGGTGTTATAACATATTTATCTATATTGACAATGCACTTTTCTAGATGAAAATAGGCTTGATCATCTAAGTGGTAAACTTAGACAATCAAACGGCGAATGTTTATTATTGATGATTCAATTAAAATACAAGACAATCAAATTCTAAGATAACACACATGTTTGATTGAATTAATACAAGACAATGAAATTCAATTAAAAAGCAATTCATAACACATGATGCACGCCATGATCAGCTAAGTGGTAAACTGCTTGATTTCTTCATCTTGTTGAAAATAATGCATGTCTTTGTCATCCAAATTTATCCATGCTTCAATTCCATCACTCCCTTTGGTGTCCATCAATATGATAAGATTTTTGATAGACATATTTGCAACACTTGCCCATATGGGTTTTTCCCAACCAAAATCAGCTTCGTAGAATCTGAACTTACTCCAATCTGTAAACCATACAAGATTTGTATCATTCATGAATGATTTATCTATTGACTCGACTGCATGGTCGATCATGGCATGCCTATTCTCGCCATGATCAGAGAGTATTTGCGCACAAGTTGTAACAGTTTTGTTGATGCCATCACCCAAGAAACGAGCAAAGTCTTGAAATTCCATGTTTTGGCTTTCTTCAGCTGTGCATTCAGTAATTGCCAATACCCCTAAGTTACCACAAGAATGTTGAGGGAGTGGTGGAATTGTTCTTTCTCGAATGTTAACCACATGTGAAATGAGTAAAGCTCTGGATTTTCCATGTTTTTTCCTATCTACACCAACAATGGCCTTCACTATAAGTGCAGACACTAATTGTACCCTTGAAGGTTGACGTTTTCCTGTTTCTTGTGCTTTCATCACTTTATCTCTCAGGCTTGAGATTGCACACTTATTGAATATAAACCTCCTGGAAACATTGGTTGGATCCCGTTTCCTAGTTTTCTCTAAATCAGGTAGAGAAAAATTCCTACCAGGGAACAATGAGGGAGAGTTGAAAATTGGGGAAATTGTCTCAATGTTCTCTCCCCGGCTGGCATTCGTCCAGGCCTCTATGAATATAGCAAGTGAGGCTGCATCATTTATCTTGTGTGAAATGCTGACACCAATTGCGAGCCCACTGCATTTAAATTTGCTGATTTGAATTGCCAACAAGGGATCTGTGACTTCATCAGCTGCACAGGTTTCAAACGGAAGACGGTCATTTAGTTCGTCAGGGTTAACCTCAGAGCTATTAACAAGCTCCAGCAGCTCGCAATCCACTTGGGCTTCGACATACTCAGCACCCTGGTCACTGCAGTCAATCAAGTGATATTCCTTGACATATCTCCCGGCAAGTGGGTAAAATCTAGGCAAGATTTCTGACAATGATTCTTCTAAGTGATTTAGTCTAATTTCATTAATAAAACCAGATGGATAGTAGAGAATAGCAACAACATTCATTGTTGCATTAAGCTCATCCAAGTACGATATCTTGAAGTTGCGAAGATTGCAGGGAGTTGGCGTGCACGGTTTTATCAACTTTCGGCTCGTAACCTGGACCTTCATCCTTCTACCTGAATCAACAAAGAACAGCTTTATCTGATTTGGGTATATTAGAATCCTATTTACAGTAGAGTACCATGTAGTAGGATACCATACATGTAATATTCCTATTCTAGGTAGAACTCTTTTCCTTTTCTTATTAGGTTTCCATTAGTTATCCATTAGTATATATATATATATCATGTACCCTATTCATTAATTACATTACATCAATATACAGAGATAATTATTTCTCCACACGTATTCTCCATTATATTTCTTCATCTCTTTTATATTTTTACATGGTATCAGAGCGACGATTCTGAGCAACGATGTCTGGTACAAACACCATAGAAGCGACGATTGCCCAATCGGATCCCATGGCTCTACAGCAATCCGATCATCCCAGCTTAATCCTCGTTTCTAAACCACTTGATGGAAACAATTATGGACAATGGAGTAGATCTATGAGAATTGCTCTAATTGTCAAGAATAAGATTGGCTTCATTGATGGAAAGATCGAAACACCAGAAGCAGAAGATGAGAAGTATTCCATATGGGATCGAAGTAACCATATGGTACTGTCCTGGATACTTAATTCGGTACATCCAGTTATTGCTGAAAGTATCATATACTCCGAATCTGCCACAGAGGCATAGAACGACCTACGAGATCGATTTTCTCAAGGCAACGATGCGCGAATATATCAGATTCGCCAAGAGATTGCTGAGCATCGACAAGGAAATCAATCGGTGTCAACCTATTGTACCAAATTAAAGGGACTATGGGATAAATTGGGTTCTTATCACAACCCAATTGGATGCACTTGTGGAAATCTTAAAGCACTGGCTGAAAGGGATGAGAAGGAGAAAGTCATGCAATTCCTGATGGGGTTGAATAATTCTTATTCTACCGTTCGTGGAAACATACTAATGATGAGCCCCTTTCTAGACACCAGAAAAGTCCACGCTATTTTAATGCAACATGAAAGGCAAGTTGAGGTTACAACAGATCGTGAAGGACAACATTCAATCAATTGGGAGAAGTCGAGCAGTTGGGAGACGAATAGGAAAGATAATAATCGGTCTAATCGGTCGACCGTTTCATCCGACCGGTCGACCGGTTCAACGGAACCTAGCCAAAAACGATGCACCCACTGTGGGATGATTGGCCACATCATTGATACCTGTTATTTCATCCATGGCTTCCCTCTAGGGCACAAGTTTCATGGGAAGGACGTGAAGCCACGAAACAAACGCTTCACAAACACTACTACCACTTCTACACCTGACCCAAAGGAAGGCAAAACGCTCACAACCAAGGAATATGAACAGATCATAACACTTCTAAACAACAAGTCGGGTAATGACAAGCCTTATGTTAACACCTCAGGTATCAATCTCTCTACTACCCTTTTGAGTAATTCGTGGATTATTGATAGCGGGGCCACTGACCATGTGACGAAGGATGGTATTCTTGAGAATAAATTCATGCCAAAACACAAAACTGTGCAACTACCGAATGGGGGTCATGCTCCTATTAAATCCATTGGTGCAGTTAAATTTGAAAATAATATGACTGTTGATGATGTGCTTTATGTTCCCAATTTCAAAGTTAATCTATTATCTATCAGTAAACTTACTCAAGGGTTAGGTTGCTATATGACATTTTCCCCTGATTTTTGTGTCATGAAGGATTTGACGACGAAGAAGACGATTGGCTTAGGAAGGCAGAGTAACGGCCTATATTATCTTTCGCAAAAACCACAAATACATCATACTACTAGTGGATCAACCAACTTATGGCATAGACGTCTTGGACACCCTTCAGCTTCACCTCTTCAATTCTTAGCACAAAATACCTTAGATATTAGTTTTGATTCTCAAGATATTTGTGATGTTTGTCATTTGGCAAAACAATCTAGACTCCCTTTTAAAGTTAGTCAAATTTCTAGCAATAAACCTTTTGATTTGATTCATTGTGATATTTGGGGACCTCATAGAGTTTATTCTTATTCTGGTGCTAGATATTTCCTTACAATTGTTGATGATTTTTCTCGTTATACTTAGGTACACCTCATGCGTCACAAATCTGAAACTCAAAGCATAATTAAAAATTTCTTTGCTTGGGTTAAAACTCAACACAACTTGACTATAAAAATCCGGAGGTCTGACAATGGCCAAGAGTTCTTATCTTTGCAAACATTCTTAGATGAAAATGGTACAATTTTCCATAGATCATGCCCTTATACCTCTCAACAAAATGGAGTGGTCGAGAGAAAACACCGAAACCTCCTAAATGTAGCTCGTGCCATTAGATTTCAAGCCAATCTTCCATTAAAATTTTGGGGAAAACATATCAAAACAGCTTGTTATCTCATCAACCGGATACCTTCGCCATTGCTCTCACACAAAACACCATACGAAAGATTACACAAGAAACCACCGCCTTATTCCCATTTACGTGTCTATGGTTGCCTATGTTTTGCCACCAACCTCAAACCCAGCAATAAATTTGATACACGAGCCAAACGGTGTGTGTTTCTTGGTTATTCCTCAGAACAAAAAGCATACACCTTATATGACCTAACCGACAAAAAGCTAGTAGTATCCCGAGACGTCGTATTCTATGAAAATATATTTCCATACACTTCTCAACAACATGATGAAACCAACTCCATCCCATTGCCACAATCTATGTCTCTAGATGTTGAAACACCATATTTCACAAATCCTGAGGACCAACACTTAGCAGAAACAAATAACTTGCCTGACAATCCCGGACAATCATCCGGACCAACCGGTTCAACAGAGAGTTTAAACGGTCGACCGTTTTCACCTACCGGTCGACCGGTTGAGCAGTGTCCGACCACAATTGATCCACCTACCTATTCTCACCCTCCAGATGACCAACTTAGACGATCCACAAGATCAATTCACCCCATTTTACCTGAAAGATTACTATATCAATCATACTCTGCCTACTCAAGTCGGGTCTCTTCTAGTCAAATCCAGCACTCGACATCCTATATCAAGGTATGTATCATATAGTAACCTTTCTTCTATTTATCGTGCTTTTACATATAATATTTCTCATATCGCTGAGCCAGCTACATATGAGGCAGCATGTCAGGATCCCAAATGGGTCACTGCCATGAATGATGAAATTCGTGCCTTGGAAGAAAACAATACTTGGTCACTTGTACCGCTTCCTCTAAATTCTCATCCTATTGGTTGTAAGTGGGTGTTCAAAATTAAATTTCATTCTGACGGTACAGTTGAACGATACAAAGCATGATTAGTGGCAAATGGGTTTACACAACGAGAAGGAATTGATTATAATGAAACTTTCGCTCCAGTTGCAAAGTTAACTACAGTCAGATGCTTACTTGCTATCGCCTCTATTCGTGACTGGACGCTTCATCAGATGGATGTACACAATGCTTTTCTTCATGGTGATCTTGATGAAGAAGTCTATATGACTCTCCCTCCTGGATTTCGTCGACAGGGGGAGACACCAGTTGTATGTCGACTTCATAAATCTCTATATGGATTGAAACAAGCATCTCGTTCTTGGTTTCAAAAATTTGTATCTGCTATTATTCAGTTTGGGTTCAAACAATCACATGCGAATTACTCACTCTTTACAAAGGTCAATGGTAATTCATTTACGGCAGTCCTATTATACGTGGATGATATGATTGTCACAAGAAACAATAGAAAAGCAATCTCCACTACAAAAACATTCATTGCATCCCAATTCAAGTTGAAGGATCTTGGCACATTAAAATACTTTCTTGGAATAGAAATTGCTCGCTCAAGATCAGGAATTTCAATAAACCAAAGGAAGTATACTCTTGACATTCTTCAAGAAGCCGGATTACTTGGATCAAAACCCGCAGCATTTCCTATGGAGCAGTCATTGAAATTTAATCTGACTGATGGAAAGTTATTGAAAGATCCCACATACTATCGACGGTTGGTCGGAAAGCTCATTTATCTCACCATTACCAGACCAGAGATCTCATATTCAGTCAATACGCTCAGTCAGTTTATGCAGACACCTAGACAACCCCATCTTGATGCAGTTCACCGATTGCTCCGATACTTGAAAGGGGCACCAGGACGAGGATTATATTTTCCATCAAGTAGGAAATTACAGTTAGCAGGATTTTGTGATGCAGATTGGGCCGGAGATATTACTACACGACGGTCAATTACAGGATATTGTGTATTTTTGGGAAATGCACTTATATTATGGAAAAGCAAGAAACAAACAACTGTGTCCAAATCTTCAGCAGAAGCTGAGTATAGGGCAATGGCTTCCATTACATGTGAACTTATATGGTTGAGACAATTGCTGACAGACTTATGTGTAGATCATCCACAAGCAGCAATATTATATTGTGATAATCAAGCAGCAATACATATTGCTGCTAATCCAGTATATCATGAAAGAACAAAACACATTGAAATAGATTGTCATATTGTTCGTGAACGAATTGATAAGGGAGAGATCAAAACTGCCTATGTTCCAAGCAACAACCAGATTGCGAATTTATTTACTAAAGCATTGGGCAAGGAGGCATTTCACAATTTCACTCACAAGTTGGGCACTTTTAACATACATGCTCCAACTTGAGGGGGAGTATTAGAATCCTATTTACAGTAGAGTACCATGTAGTAGGATACCATACATGTAATATTCCTATTCTAGGTAGAACTCTTTTCCTTTTCTTATTAGGTTTCCATTAGTTATCCATTAGTATATATATATCATGTACCCTATTCATTAATTACATTACATCAATATACAGAGATAATTATTTCTCCACACGTATTCTCCATTATATTTCTTCATCTCTTTTATATATTTACAGGGTACTCTGAGCTAATACCCAATCAAGAGAATAATATTAATTTTCATAAGAAAGTGATGAACTCATGGAAAAATATAAACTATTTTTGATTGAAGATAGTCACATCACACTAGTCTTGACAATAAATCTATTTTTCTATTAAATATATTCCTGATGTGTTGTATTATAATTTTAAATATCATTTTTTTATTGGAAATAGTCACACTAGTCTATTTAATATACAGAGAAGATTAAGACGAATTAAAAAAAAAAATGTATAATTAAATAGTCACACTAGTCACTTTATAATTTATTCAAATCGAGAATAGATCCCATGTGTTAATGCACAATGGCACTGTACATCTCCCCCACTATCAATTATTAACTCTTTTCTCCAATTTCAAAAAATGATGATAATGGCAATTTAAAAATGCCTACAGAATTGTTTCTATTGCAATAATCAGGACCCATCCACTGAAGAGGAGTAAAAGGGTGCCCTAGCTAATTGAATTAGGGTTCGTTCATTCGAATGGAAAATTCTCTCTCTCTCAGCAGCCAAAACGTTTCATCTTCTCTATTTGATTTAGAGATTCTTGTAGTGAGGAAATTGTGTAACAGTGTTAGGAGGTTCGTTTTTATATTTTTTGCTTGCACGTAACATTTTTCTTCCTTGCACAAATGATTGTATCAATTCTCTCTCATCAATCACGTCTTAAAAAAGTAATAATTAATATATAAATAGCTTGTACATAACAACCACTAACTTAAATTTAAAAGTAATAATCTAACAAGCCAAATATTATTCCAAAGACAACGATCGAATTAACAGTGCTATGGGACCTATTTGTAAGTAGATTGTCTTAGTGGATGTGACCATTTTTTACAAGTGTAATTTTTTCTCGGTTTCTCGGTACATATAAGTGTAAATCTATAATGACAACGATTGTCGATTTTGATTATGCAAGTGGACGAATCAATTACACGTAATAAAAGTGCTAAACACAGTGTCGAACCCACAAGTAATAGCAATTAATTTATAGTTTGAAATTTAACAAAATTAAAAACACATTCATTTACAATTTCTATCCTAAGTTTATTATCTTCGAGTTAAACTAAGTCTAAATTACCACCTATCAAAAGAAATTTAAAAATAAATTCGAGTTTTACTAGCACTAGTATTCGCGAATCCACCTACACGTTCATTAATCAATTATCTGTTAATTGTTTTAACTAATAATTCTAGGTTGAATATCGATGATCCTACAATAATCAAAAGCCTTTCTCGAAAATCTATTAGTTCTATATCGATATGTGAACTTAACTATCTCTAGCTAATGTTCAAACATAATAATATGCATTTAAAATCACATGAACACCCTAAAAAGATTTCATGAGGCATAACAATAATCTATCTATTATCGGACCCTTTGTTATTCAGTACTATGTTCTTATCTAGATTGAATCTCTCAAAATCAATTAAAATCACAAAACATTTCAATGGTGATCAAGCATCAAAACGTAAAAAGGTAATAGAGAATAATAAACCCGAAAGCAATTAATTAAGAAAAAATTGAAAACATCCAATGAATAAAAAAGTGAGGTTTCATTGTTCATTTTAGCAATAAGTAATTTTTCGAACATGATTTCGTAAGATATTACAAAAGTTGAACTAATCATGTTCCGGAGGAATAAGAAGAAAAGAAAAACACAATCCATGATTCCTTGCCAAAGAATCTTCAATCCGTTCATTTTCTTGAGATGTATTTTTCCTCTCTAATTCGCCTCTCGCGATTTCTCTGTTTTCTGCCTTTGTATCCTTTCCAAGCCACTAGAAACGTGTTTAAGGTTATGTTTTTATCCTCTACTAAATAGAGTTCTATGTCCAGTAGGAAACATAACTTTTCATTCACGTTTTAACCATGCGATAGCATGGTGTACGTTGCGATTGCATGGTAGTGCACTATGATGTTCTGCAGAAAAATTCACCAATTTATGATCATACCTCAACTCAACCATGCGGTCACATGGTTAATTTCATTCTGGTTGTTCAGTTTTTCGCGTGGCCATTCACATTCAATACAACGCAAACATGTTGGACATATGATGATAGAAACGATGACAGCTCTTATATGTTGTCTACCAATAATGGCACGTCCTGGTACTCCTGCCTCAATGATTCGCCCGCCTCACCGACTCTTTCATCCCGATTGTCTCATAGATCGCCTCTGACAGGTGGACAGTAATAAACTGACTGTTGTTGAATTAGTCATACCAATGACCCATGGAATGACAGTTACTAACAGCGAGATGAAAGGGCACCTGTCATTGAAGACAGACTCTCCCAATTACCCCTATAAATAAATAGAGGTTGATCCATCTAGGTAAAAATGACTATTATTCTCTACATTACTATTCTGCACAACTGATTTAATCATATATTGATTATCACACTGAAGTAGTCACGTGGGATATAAGCCCTATTACTATTTTATAGGTTTCCACCACTGTCGCCACCGCGTTCGGAGGAGGAGAAAAATATTTATCATCATTTGGCGCCGTATGTGGAAAATCCGCACAAAAAGACATGGTTTAAACTAGAAGAGTGAAGAATTTGCACAGAGTCCAATGCCGCTACTAACCATCTATAACAAGAGTTTGCACTATCTGCTCAACTAGCGGCACTGCAAGCGTAAGTGGCGGCTTTGGCAGCTTAATTGCCCTAGGCTCTTCGTCTTTCACCGATAGGACCATTACCTCCAGGGGCTCCACCCCAGGCTCCTAATTTTCTAACAATGAAAACAATGCCAACAGTGGCTCCACCATTGGACCAGCTTCTTTGGCTCCATCATCTGCACCCCATATTTATTTATTAACGTCTGGCTCAAATACACTATGAGTGCAACTGTCATGGGTGGCTCCACTTATGCTAGGTAAGACACTAGCGTTAGGCCTCGAACAATGGTTAAAAGACATGATTGTTCAGAAAATAGCATAGGCTATGTCTAAGAAAAGTATAAGCAAAAAGCTATTGTATTGGAAAAAGATCTTTTTGCCCCAAAAGTGATGGCTGTTCATTTGCTTCGAGACTTTGAACAGCCAAAGACGGAGAAGTATGATGGGTCCTCTGACCCTGTTGATCACCCATTGGCCTTTGTTGGTTTGATCAGATTACGTGTCACACCAAATGCTATTATGTGCAGGGCCTTCCCGCCAACACTTAGGCGAGAGGCAAGAGACTCGGTGGCAACCCTTTTTCCCAAAATCCATTCGCATGTTTGATGATTTTTCTAAGCAGTTTGTTGCATACTTTGCCAGCAGCAAGCATGCTAAGAAGACACTATTGGACTAATACAATTGACCCAAAACAAAGACGAGTTGCTAAAATATTTCATAGCTCGGTTCAATAAGGCCACCCTAGAGATCAATGAATTCTAGATGTCTGCTGTAATCACTGCCATGATGAGTGGAACTTGAAATCACCCTTTCAAGATGTCACTCTCCAAGAACCTTCCAAATACGATGCATGAGTTACTAAGGAGATGGGATAAGTATGTAGACATTGATGAAGTATATTTCATCACCAAATACATGAAAGGTCGAAAGGAACTTGAGTCTATCAAAAGAAAGACTCGGAACTAGCCCAAACCTCAAGATGACAAAGGCAAGTAGAAAATGAACCATCTAAGGTAAATAAATGATGAGGGTATCCAAGAAAGATCAAACTACCTGGAAAGTCCAGGTGCACCTATTAGACTTTACCTGAGGTAACTTCTTATTTTTACTACAATATTTATTAATTGTAAAACAAGGTGATAAGCCTCTGCTAAAAATCAAGGTGATGATCCCCTGCTAAAAAATAAAAAAAAATAACAAGATGATGAGTCTCTGCTAAAAATTAAGGCGATAAGCCTCTATTTAAAAATCAAGGCAATGAGCTTTTGTCTGAAAAATAAGGCGATGAGCCTCTGTCTAAAAATAAAGGCTATGAGCATTTGTTTAAAATCAAGGCGATGGGCTTCAATTTAAAAAACAAGGCAACGAGCCTCAGTAAGGAAATGAACCTTTGTCAAAATAAGTAAAACTCTAATGAAACGAGAACACAAAATGAAAGGGAAAACCTACGCCTAGGGACGGGCACACGACCTCGCAACCAAGGGCGGGTGCAAGTAAACGCCCACCCTGCTTCAAAGGGGCTGGCATGCACCCATCCCAACTAAGGGGCGGGGTGCCTCTTATTGGCCCTACTCGTACCTATTTTTACGAACTACTTCACCGTCTCAATATTGATTGGTGCTATACGCATTTATAGCACACAACATACAAACAAATATTCTTCTGAATAGAAAATTGAAAAAGTTAAAGATGCGTAGTTGCGGTAGATTATTTATACTTCCCATTGATGATAGTCAACAAAAAGTGGAAGAGCTTATGCTGATAGAAACGATGACAGTTGTTATATGTTGTCTGTCAATAGTAGCACATCCTAACACGCCCGCTTCACTGGTTTGCCCGTCCCGATTGTCTCATAGCTTGTCTTTGACAAGCGAAAAACAATAAACCGACTGTCGTTGATGACCCATAGAATGACAATTACCAATGGTGTTTGGGAAGTTGTAATGTCCCCTGATTAACTCCGATTAATGAGGGAGATGAAATGGCACCTGTCATTAAAGATAGACTCTTCCAATCACCCCTATAAATAGAGGTTGATCCCTACAGATAAAAACAATTCTATTATTCTCTACATTGCTATTCTGCACATTTAATTTAATCATATACTGATTATTAACACCGTAGTGGTCACGAGGGATAGATGTCCTGCCACTATTTTACAATCTCCACTACTATCATCACCGCGCTCGAAGAAGAAAAAAATATTTATCATCAATATAAATTTTTTATTGGCACCAAACTCAATATTTTTAGTTTGTGAAACCCAATATTATGACAATGGTACGGTTGCATCATTACTGTAAATTAAATAATCTAAACAAGTTGACATGTTTAAAATTTTATGCGTTCATCACTTTCATGTAAAATATTATTATTCTTTTGATTTCCATATCTTGACGAAATCTATTTTTTTAGGTGTATTCCTAACATAAATTTCAAAAAATATATCATATTAATTCGAGTTAGTCAGACTACTCCATCAATTATTGTTGTAATTATCTCTTCATAGATATCAGACATGATAACAAATTACAATAAAGTACTTAAAAATATACGGAGAAGATTAACAAAATCCCCACATCTCAAAATGTGTAATTAAACTAAATTTGACATGTTGTATTAAAATTGAGGATCGATTCCATTTGACAATTCACATTAAATTGCTTGTATTGATCTTCTTCTCACTATCAATTATAAACTATTTTCTCGAATATCCAAAAAAAGTTAATTTCAATATAATTCGGATAATTGTATCTTGCACTAGTAATTCATAGCACCAGTCTATGTAGCAATGAAGTGTGCTTCTTTTATAGTGTGTTTGGAAGAGTTTTTTTTTGAGGTCCAAAAGTACTTCTTCAAGAGAAAAAGTACTTTTGGTTATATTTATAGTTGTTTAGCTAAAGTCAATAAACACTTTTTGATTAAAAAGACACCTTAAAAAAGCTGTTTTAGAGAAGTTCAAATTTTGAGCTTCTCTAAAAAGCTACGGGAAGTTGTAATCAATATTTAATAAACATAAAAATTAACGAAATTATCATTAATACATCAAAATAAAATTTATTTAGTTATCACATTAATTACTTATAAAAAGTTATTTCTTCATATATTTATATAAAGTGAAAAATATTTATTGGCGTGTTAAATAATATAATAAAAATTAAAAATAATATGTTTGATTAAATAATTAATTAATTTTAAGTAATATAATATATACTAAAATAATTATGTTATTATAATTAAATTAATATCTTAATTTAATAGTTATTATAAGATATAATTTTTTTTTAAAAATAATAATGAGATAGATATTAATTAATTACTATTTAGTCAAATATACAAAAATAATTGTGTTATTTTAATTAAATTAATATATTAATTTTAATAGTTACTATAGTATATAATATTTTTATTTATTAAAAAAATAATATGAGATATATAATAATTAATAACTGTTTAATCAAATAAATATAAAATTTTATATAAAAGTACTTTTATACTTATGGTGCCAAACACTCAATTTAATATTTATAGCACTTTTTGAATTTATATCCAAACAGTCAATAGCTTTTTAACAAAAGATCTGCCACCAAAAGTTCTACTGCTAAAAGATATATTCATAAAAGTTGTGCCAAACGGACCCCTTACCGATCAATTGTAGTGTTTTTATTTTAACCAATTGTAAGCCACGTAGACTGTCACTAAGCACTATTGGTGCTAGATAGCATTGCTCATATAATTCGAACCCCATATGTTCAAACGAGTTGCATTACAATAAGTTGCCCCTTGTATAGGTTTGCCTATTATGCTAATCACTTATCGCCTATTTGGTAGAGTTTAAAAATAGTTTCTTAGGAGATTTTTGAAAAAAGTTGGTGAAATGTGTGGTTGAAAAGTTGATAAAAGTTACAGGTCCCATAAAATATGTGGTTGAAAATGAGATCGAGAAAAAAGAGTTTAAAAAAAAAAAACCATACCAAACATGCTCTTAATTTAGAGGACATTACAAGAAAATAACGATTGAGTCTCTATCACGACGTCTTTCTCGAGAAGGGTGATTAGGGTTTGATTCTACCTCTAGGGTAGGGTTTTTGTGATGTTTTCCAAAGCGTTCGAGTCTTCCTTCTTGGTTTCCTTCTTTTATTTCATTGTCTGATTCGTGACTTGTATTTATGGATCCCTCGTTATTCCTAATGGAGCCGTGATTTTTTTTCTTGATGAATTTCTCGCTTGTTCCTTTCTGGGTACATATTCATAATTTTCCTATCATTTGCTTAATTGAAAATTGTGTTAAATCTATTGATGGACAATTGGAGATTTTAGAATCTGTTGATTTGGATGGTCTGCTATCTCACCCATCCAATTCATTACGTTAAAATGACGGGAAATAAAAAAACCTAACATATACCAAGTTGTTGAAATAACCTCTAATCCAACAGCGAACGAAAATCAAAGACGAAACAATTTGGGAATTTCAATTTAGGAATCACAAGATAAAAATTGTGAAATCATCATAAAGGAATTGGAAACCCTACTACGCTCAAATGACGGGGAAAAAAAAATCCTATTCTTGTTTACCAACCAAAAAGAAAAAAAAAAGAGGGTGTAAGGGGGGCGAGAGGGGCAGTATGTCATCGTTTGGAGAAGGACAAAAAGTTGACCAGTGAGCTAAATTTACAATCTTTTACTAATGGTTAGATAGTGACCAACTTAGAACTACACTAGAGCTATTAGTTGAAAACCAACACTACAATTTTTCCTATTTCCCGCAAAGAGACCTATAAATAGACAGCGTTAGCGGATTACTTTAGACTTAATTAATTATACATTAAAGTGCTGGACATGACTCATGCTATGTGATTTTTTGTCAATAAAAAAATATATTTATTGTTAGTGTTTACAAAGAAAAGATAGAAATTGAGTTTAGACCACATGGGGTTGATATTTGTTATATATAATTAAGAAATCTGATGAGTGCAGTTTTGCACTTATCTGGACCACTCAATTGTGAGTGATCTTAAGAGCGTATTTACTTAATTGCATGTTATTTCCAACCAAATTTCTCTTCTGAACTTATAATAAGCCGAGCTATAGGTTCACTGTTATCTGAAATAGTAGCAACGTTTAGATCGTTGCCACAAATGTTTTGATACCATATTTATTGTCGTCGCTATTTATATAATATATATAGAGACGACAGAGTCATCGCTAATAGTCATAAATATTTTTTATTATAGTGACGACATTGTCGCCGCTATAAACACTATATTTTTTTTTTATATATTTTAAATAATGTAAACATTATACATAAAATTTACATATCCCCCGAACCCCCACCGTCGTCCTCGTCCTCGTCCTCGTCCTCGTCCTCGTCCTCGTCCTCGTCTGGCACAATCCTCGATATGCAATATTTCAGATTCGCCGTAAGACGTGCTCTCCATTCGGCGCAGCTGAGCCTTATACAAAGCAAATCGAGGATCGTTATTCTGAAGATCTCCAAAGAACTTATTGAATGTTCCTCGTGGGGCTTTCGATTCAGCGGTCGAATCTAGGGAGTGAAAGGTGCCATTTGGAACCCATCCAACCCTACGGACGTGTCCCCATCGTTCTTCGAGAACCTCTTTTGCAATAGCACGCTCGTTTACCGATGCGCCATTGGAGGCGACCTGTGACTGTTGAGTCTGTCTCAACTCAACAAGTTTATCATGTTCAGTAAAAAAATATCAAATGAAATTAACAACATTTAAAAATAGGAATATGCCCTTACAATCATCAGCTGCCTGTGGGTTCACCTAATTACCATCCCTGAAGGTCTAGAAAGTCCAGAACGACTCAATAATACCCGGCCACTTCTGGGTCTCAGGGTCCCGCTACAACAATTTAAGCGTGAAATTTACTTAAAAAACACGCATATGTAATATATTTAAGATTTCTATAATAATATTGAAAAATTGCTTGTACCTCATCGAAACGAGTGGCAGAGAAGCTCTTCGAGTCCTGCACGCTCAGGTATTTGCCTTATCCCTATTGGCCTTATTTTTTGTGGATCGTTCCTGAAGAAATAAAAAATAATTGATTAGCAGAAAACTTTATATTTATAAAAATATTAACATAAAAACGTAAAAAGTAAATGATAATATATACCACGAAAGTAGGACTTTTGAAGAAGTCAATACACTTCTGTCAGTCTTTGGTAGACAGCTCACCGTATGGACGACTCGGTCCGTGCGCTTTCAAGTGATTATGCACCTTAGGTTTGTAATCTCAATAACAATCGGCCACCAAGTGATCTACGGCGGCATAGACTGCCCAGTACTTGTCGGGTGACCGATCGCCCTAAAGATCGAAGTAGCTCTACAACATAGGAAAATTTTTCGTTAATATCTATTATATAGAACAATTATTTATAGAATTCGTTAAAGTAAAAAATTCTATAAATCAATACTTCGATGATGCTACGTAACCGTGCTTGCTGTTCCTCTGGAACCTTTGTCCATGAAGGGTAGCAAGGGGGCACAGTGAACTTTACTTGGTTCCCAAACCAAGCGCGTGAAATACTTTGCATTATTTTAGATCGGCTGCATTATATGTTCGACATTGTCGAACGTAATGGAAAGTGGCCTTTTTCCGTTGGCCTACCAAACATTCTCAATGTTAATGCCTCAAGAGATATCCCGTTGCTTAGACGGGGGCGCTAAAAAAAAACAAATACGAACTGTATGATACGAAATTCAACGATGATTGTAAAATACAAAAAAATTGGTTTTAACGAAAATTATTACCAGACTTAGCAACTCAAATCGAGCTGGCAAGGTGGCTGATGTAGAGGATCGCCTACACTCTGTGCGACATCATGTCAACCATACTAACACATGACAACAGCGAACATCAATTAGTGCGGAAAATGTCCCTACACTTAGTTTATTACACATGAGTCCCTAAATTATTCTAGTTTTTGTGCAATTGATCCCTAACTTAGTTTTTTACAAATGAGTCCCTAAACATAACATTTTTTGTAAAATTGATCCCTAACTTTTATGTTACAAATGAATTTGTTCCTAAACTTATTTTATTTGAAATAAGTCACTACACTTTGAGTTTTTGTGAAATTGATCTCTAACTTTCATTTTACTGACGAATTGGTCCTAACTTAGTTTTTTTACAAATGAGTCCCTAAACTTTGAGTTTTTAGTGAAATTGATCCATTACTTTTATGTTACTTATGAATTTGTTCCTAAACTTAGTTTATTTCAAATAATCAACAACACTTTGGGTTTTTGTGAAATTGATCCCTAATTTTTATTTTACTGCTTAATTGGTTCCTAACTTAGTTTATTTCAAATAAGTCCCTAAACTTTTATTTTTTGTTACATTTGTAATAATTTTTATTTTATTGATGAATAGGTACCTACATTTATTTTATTTCAAATAAGTCCCTACATTTTGAGTAACAACCAAAAATGATCCCTAAATTTCATTTTACCTAGTAAAATTGATCCATAACTTTCCTAATTTACCAATTTCATCAAAGAAATCCACATTTAATCTAAAACTGTCCACAATTAACACCTCATTTACAAAATAATTAACAAGATAATTGAGCAAAATTCATTCACAGATTGCAAAATTCAACTCATGCATAACCATTAAAATACATCCACAATAAAATGAATTAATCCTGTAAATATCAACTTCATACAACCTCATTCATAGACTGCCAACAAAGTGAAGCCAAAAAACTGAACAAAAATCAAGTTGAATACAGTCCTAAAATCAAACCAACCGAAAGCAAAAATTAATCAAGTAATTATCAATTAAATTAGTAATTCCAACATAAAGATTAAGCTAGATGATAATTTAACCAATTAAAAAGGAAAATTAAGCATTAGGGCTTCTCTTATAATACATATTTTTTAAAAAAAAAAAAAAAAAGATTTTCATGATAAAATGGCAGCAAAGAGACATACAATTGATTATGTTCACGGTGGAAGGTAGACGACGACGTTGGGAAGAAGGCGGCAGAGAGAACACGGCGACACTAGAGAAAAGACGACAGAAAAGCTCCAGAAGAATGGTTTTGCGAATGGCTGAAGTTGAAGTGTTTTCTGCATTTTTTTAGATGTATAGCAATGACCTCTGTATTTAATGTTTTGGTTGACGTGATGAAAACGTGTTGCCAAATTTTTAGGTGCATATAGCGACGACTTGTCATCGCTATATATTTCGTCTATGTTGGTTATTTGCAGTTAGGTCCATCAATTTTAAATATTTTTTTTATTTTGGTCCTTGTATTTTCTCTTTTATTTCAATTACATCCCATTTTATTTGCAATGTAAGTCATTCAAATTTTACGAGGTTAGATCTATAGGTCCCCATTACCATGATTAAGTACAATTTCAGTCCCTTTTGTCATTTGTTTTGTCCACAAATGTTGGGATTCCATCCAAACTCACGTTTTGACCTATAGTAATGATAGTATGAACAAAAAACATTCAAGCTGAAAACATTAACAACAACAATGAAATTTTTATAAATTTATTTCATAAATCTTAGTGACACACAACAAAATTCAATCTAATTCACTATCATGATATGATTGATCCTTATCACCGTCACTGTCGTCTTCATTGATTTCACTTGATGTTTAGTCATCCTCAAATTCTTCATGTGTGTCGTCTTCTACATCATCGTCGTTAATAAACAAAGTATCTCCTGCAGTATCGGACGAGTCTCTCCTGATAACCGATACTCCTATCTCATCAGCTTCACCATCATCTCGGTGCAAGTATATGTTCTCTAAGTTTCCAAGATCAACGATCAAAGATAAACCAAAAGAGTTCAAATTGTGGAGCAGGTCTATCTCGGTGATGTTAGATCCCATCATATCCCATGTCCTCCTGTGATGGACTACTTGTACTACTCGCCAGTTCGGACCACGGGAAGGATCTTCAATGCTTCAATGTAGAACACTTGTTGTGCTTGGCTAGCAAGTATAAACTAATCATCTTTGAAAATCTCTGCACCGATGTTAATACTGATAACATTATTTTCAATTACTATTCGTCTCCCATCACACCTTAACCATTTACATCGGAACAAAAAAACTGAAAGTTTCAGTCCAAATTGTAGTTCTAGTATCTCTTGCAGCTGTCCGTAGTAAACCTCATCCCATTCCCTGGGACGGACACACCATTGTTATGAGTTTTTCTTCAAATATCACGATCATATGTCAGGAAGCGAACTCCTATATTTTGGTAGAACAAAAAGGCAAAGGTATGGATTTATTTTGAGGAAAAGTGCTGTCAATTTCTTTACTCAATTCAACTCAACAAGGCTTTGATTTACAAGGTAGTTTCTTATGCTACTTAATTTGAATTTCCATGATTTTAAATTGAGAAAAAAATGTAAATTATTATGCCATGCTTAATACTAAAGTTGGAACTTTATAGTGATTGACGATAATCACAAATGTATGTTAGTGATGTGGTGCTGGCTACCGAAAATGTTGTTCATATATATGTTTTAACGATTGGCATTGTTGCATTTTAATTTCGTATATTTTCTCACATATTACTATAATTTACTAGTGAGTGTTTTTTATGAAATATTCACCCTAAAATGATTAAATGTATGATTAAATGTCTAGATTGATTTGATTGGCACTGGCGCGATGGCATAAAGTACGACCTTGAAATAATTGTGCCATTTATGATATAAAAACTTAAGTACAATGTTGGATTTGATTATGTAAAGTACTAGAAAAACTGAATTTATATTTTAGACCGCCACTTGGATTTTAAATACGAAGATTTGTAAGGATTTTTTTCAAATTTCAGCTTTTTGCCTTCATCTTTGAAATATCATAACTTTCTTTGTACTTTGTATTTTTAAGTCAAATAAGTGGTTGTTAATGGATTTATATGTTTTCTAGTAAACTCAAAAACCTTGTTGTATGAATTTATTATTATCGTTTTATCGGGCTGTTTGAGTGCACCCGAGATAGTTTTTCAAACAACCTTGGCTAGATTTTCACATACTAAATGACATAGTTAAGGTCTAAAATTTTAATATGTTGTAGCATAAAGTCTCAAATATTTACGGTTCAAATATCATAATTTTTTATATATGTTTAATTGATAAAATAATTGATGGCGAGACCTAATGCAGTTTTGGTAAAACCTTAAGAATGAGAAGATTAATTCATTTTTCCTTGCGCGGTTGTTTTTTTCCGTAGTAGTTACATTTTTAAAACCATTCAAGGGCACGAAAAAACCTATTTGGAGTCATCAAAAGTTATTTAAAGATTATTTTAGTGAGCCTCCAAGTTGAGAAAATCTAGAGCGTTACATTAACACTCCAATTTTCAAAAAATGACGCAACATTCTGAGGATAAATCGAGTATAAAACATAATTTTCTTACATGTGTGTCCATAAAATAAAGAAGACAACATTATTTCTTAAGAAAAGAATGACTTGAACAACTTGTTAAAGATATATAATCACGACAATAAATATCTAAACTCATAATAGCATGACCAAAGACCTGACATCTATAGCTAATATTAACATGTACAACTTCAAACTAAATCATTCCAGCTACATACATAAATAACTTCACTTAATCAGCTCACGTTTTCATCACCCTATATACTTTAATATCACAAAAGAAACATGTTAGAATCTCACATTGACCTACAACTTTTTAGAAAAAGGTACCAAATTGCAGTCCAACCCCTACCACAACCAAGCCCCAAACAAAGTAACTCACGCAGATGTGTTACAAAAATGGGCAACACATGTCAGTTTCGAACACGTGTTAAACTATGATACTTAGTCCACAAAAGAGTGACAATACCTTGTGGAACGAAAAACACAGATATTTACAATAAAAGCACACAAACCTCTAATAAAACAATAAGTTCAATATGAAAACAACAATAAGTTTAATATGACAATAAGTTCAATAAAAGCACAAAAATCTATGATCCATGTTATATTTAATTCTTAGCATGACAATAAGTTCAATATTCTTTGCTTCAAGGCCAAAAGAAAAAAAGAATTAATAAAACAAAAATGAGTACTTGAATTCTAGAGGGATCCTTAGTCTTTAGATAAAGAAAAATCGTAGCTCTTTGCTTCTGCTTAGAAATTGATGAAACCCACTCAAGAATGGACAGAAAATTGAAATTCGAACTAATTAGAAATTGATGAAACCCTACTATGCTCAAATCACAGGCAAATTATTTTCTTGTTTATCGAGAACACTAGTAGCTTTTTGCTTCTACATGGAAATTGACGAAACCCACAGGATAAAATGCACAAAATAGAAAATAAAAAATATAACGTAGACTAAGCAGTTGAAACAACTTTTAATCGAACAAAGAACAAAAATTACAAACGAAACAATTTCAGAAATTTGGGAATCGACGGAGAAGATTAGGGAAACCCTAATACTCTCAAATGATGGAAAATAAAAAATCTAATCTATATTGTTGTAACTTGTGTCCAAATGTTGTAAGCCCACTTTGAAGTAAGCCCACAATGATGAAAGCCCAGTGTTTCTGGCCCAACTGATTGTGCCTAGTTCTGTTTAGTCCAAAAGTTGATGAAGTACGTTTTTTGCCTTCTCTTGATAATGCGTCTTTGATGCTGAGAATGCTGTTGATAACCATCTGTTGATATTCTACACTTGATTTCAGCCATTGAAGTGCAATATAAAAAGGCTCCTTCAATCACTTTTAGGGTTAATGTTCTGTGAGTGCGTAGCTTCTTTTTTCATTCGATCGTCTTCTACTCCATTTGTTCTTCAATTCTGTTGGGTGAAATGTTGGTTCTCCATTGGTGTGTTGAAAAGTTGTTGCTACAGTAATCTTCATTGGATTACTATAATTTTCTATGATCTATCATCAAATCTGTTGTGAAAGGATCTTATCTTAATGTTGTGAGAAGAGTGTGTAATGAATGAGAGATTAGGGCTATTGTGAGTGGTTTAACTTCTGTAAACTTGGATCTTGAACTGATTTTGTGGTTTCTAATAGTACATAAAGAGGCCAGATCTACGTTTGTAGAACCTCAAAGGAAGATTTAGGCATTTACGTGCTGAACTGCTTGTCTCCTAAAAAGGAGCGCTCATATTTTATGTTATCTTTACTTTTCTGCTTATTTTCTCGTTATACTTGTTTTATTGTCTGGCTAAAAGATTCTCAAACTCAAAAAACAAAATTGTTACAAGTGGTATCAGAGCTGGATAACTGTTTTTTGATGATTAATCTTCATTCGCCTCTGTTACTGAGAAAAATCTCAAGGTTGTAAGTATGATCTTCTACATTTCTTTAAATATAAGTATGAGATGATAAGTTTCTTGTATATAAACTTTATGTTTTGTATTAAGTACAAGAAAATTTGACTTTTACATGCTGTATGATTTGTTCTCAGTAGATGTTGTGAAACAATTCTTAAAATAGGTATAAAAGATTGTGATATTCTGTCTTAATACGTGGGTACTGTTTTCTATAAAGTGTATTGTTAACCAATCTTATTATCTTTGTGAAACACCTTCTCCTAGACGTTCTTGATCACTCATTGACCTGAGAATCTGATTTTCACAGAATCCTGGGGTGGTCTTGATTATAGGCCTCTCCCAAAACTGTGTGTAAGATCTTGCATATGCTTGTATCTGATTATTGGTGTTCTTACTTATATGCTTGTATCTGATTATTGGTGTTCTCACTTTCTTGTCTCTTGACTTTGTCTTTGAATAAAATACTTCTTTCTTGTCATCTCTGTTATCTATGTGAAAAATTGTGATAAATGGCTATTTCAAGTTTTCATTTAGATCAATTTAATAGAAAATGTGACTTTGCAATCTGGCAAAAAAAAAATGAAAGACATTTTAGTTCAACAAAAAGTGTCCAATGCTATAAATAAATCCTTTCCTGATACTATGTCTGATGATCAAAGAGTAGAGGTTGATGAGTTAGCCTATACCTCTATTATACTTTATTTGTCTGACTATGTACTTAGAAAAATTGTTACATTTGATGATGCTCAATCTTTATGGGAAACTCTTGAATCAACTTATCTTAAAAAATCACTCCAAAACAAATTGTTTTTATTGAAAAAAAATTTTAGTTTTAAAATAGATCCCTCAAAGGATCTTGATGAAAATTTTGATATATTCAATAAGTTGATCCAAGATATAAAGAACTATGGTGATAAAGGTATTGATGAGTATAAAACAATAATACTGCTGAACTCAATTCCTAATGCATATAAAGATGTTAAAAGTGCCATCAAATGTGGTAGGGATGATCTTATTGTTGATATGATTATAAATGCACTAAGAAGTAAGAGTCGTGAGATGAAAAATGATAAAGAAACTAGAAGTAATGGTGAAGGCCTATATGTTAGAGGTAGATCACAGCATAGACAGACTAATAATCAAGAAGAAAATAATTATAATGGTCAAGGTCACAAAAATAAAGACAAGAGTAAGTCTAGATCAAAATCAAAAGTAAAAGGGAGAAAGTGTTATAAATGTGGTAAGTTGGGACATTTTATTAAAGATTGTTATAAGTTGAATAACAATTCTCAGAAAAATAGACCCACTGAATAGAGTAATGTTGCTACCACTAATATTGAAACACTTGGTGAACTGTATGTAGGCCTTGATGATGAAGAGCCTGAGACCTATATGAACTCTGTGGCTTCTATTTGTATGAATGGTTACATGATTCAGGATGCACTTTTCAAATGACTCCAATTATTGATTTGTTTTTCTCTTATACTAAAGTGAACTCTAGTATGGTTGTTATGGGAAATAATGTTACTTGTAAAATCCATGGGATAGGTAATATAAGAGTTAAATTTGATACTGGTTTTGTTTATCTCCTTGAAAATGTGAAACACATTCCTGATTTATCCAAAAATCTTATATTTATTAGCACTCTTGAAGATTCTAACTTTGATGGAAAAATTTGGTGATGGCTGTTTTAAAATAACAAAGGGTGCCCTCCTTGCTATCAAAAGATATAAGAGAAATGACTTATATTTCACTCAAACTGAAAAATCTTCTTTAAGTACTACTATGGTTAATTCTGTCAATAATGATTGTACTGATCTTTGGCATAAAAGATTAGCTCACTCAAGTAATAAGGGGCTTAGATCAAGGGTGTTTTGGAAAAAATAAAATAACTCATCTCCCTTTATGTGAAACTTGTATCATGGGAAAAAAAACATAGAGTTCAATTTTCTGATGGCTTACATAAATCTTCCTATATACTTGATTATGTGCAGTTATGTAGGGTCAATCTTGCACTAAAAACTCACTGAGAGAACAAGTACTTTTCATCTATAATTGATAATTTTTCAAGAAAAGTGTGGATTTTTCTTTTGAAAAATAAATCTGAAGTTTTTTATAAGTTCAAAACCTAGAAAACTCTTCTTGAAAATCAAACTGGTAAAACCTTAAAGTGTTTAAGGATAGATAATGATCTTGAATTTTGTAATAAAGCTTGAGATGATTTTGTAATCAATCTGGTATAAAGAGGCATAGAACTGTTTCTTATACCCCTCAACAAAATGGTGTTGCTGAGAAAGGATGAATAAAAATCTTCTTGAAAGAGTTAGATGTATGATTTCTAGTTCTGGTCTATCTAAACCTTTTGGGGTGAAGCTGTTGTTACAACTTGTTATCTTGTTAACAGATCTCCTTCTGCTGCCTTAAATGGTAAAACTCCTGAAGAAATATGGCATGGTAAGCCTACTGACTACTCTAATCTTAGAATTTTTTGTTGTACTGCATATTCTCATTAGAAGGATGATAAACTTGATCCCAGATTTCAAAAGTGTGTGTTCTTAGGATATCCTGATGGAACTAAAGGTTATAGACTATTGGCTAGGAGCTTATGGGGATTTAAAACTGTTTTCAGTAGAGAAGTTGTTTTAAAGAAGATTAATTGATTTGTTTAAAACAAACTACTGAGATAAGTGATAATAGTAATTCCACTAAGACAGAAATTGAGGTGGAGCCTGATAATATAGTTATCACTCCAACTGAGCAAAATCTCCTAGATGTTCCTCAACATGTAGACTCTAATGATGATTCAAACCTCAATCAAATTAGAAATGAAAGTCATCATCAGACTCAAAACTTGGGATTAGAAGATTATCATTTAGCTAGAGATAGGGATAGAAGAACCACCAAGGTACCTTCTAGACTTTCTGATTATGACCTTGCTGCTTTAGCTGTAAATTCTTTTGATGGTATAAGTGGTAATGAACCTAAAACTGTTGATGATGTTGCAAATGGATGTGAATATGTTATGTGGTGGAATGCAATGATGACTTCTTCATATAAAAACCAGACTTGAGAATTAGTTCCCAAATCTCAATATAAATCCATTGTGGATTGCAGGTGGTTATACAAAGTTAAGGAAGATAATAAGTCTTTTGACCCTCTTAAGTTTAAAGTTAGACTTGTTCCTAAAGTGTTTACTCAAAAATATGGTGTTGATTATATTGAAATTTTTTCTCCTGTGGTAAAATATACTATTTAAGAGTTATGTTTACTTTAGTTGCTCATTCCAATTTAGAAATGGAACAACTTAATGTTAAAACTGCCTTCTTACATGGTGAACTCGATGAAAAGATTTATATGTTTTGAAGCAATCTCCTAGGCAATGGAATAAGAGGATTGATACTTTCATGTTATCCTTAGGTTTAATAGAAGTGAATTTGATCATTGTCTCTATTTTAAATTTGAACTTCCAAGTAATACTCTCGTGTTTTTATTGTTGTATGATGATGATATGTTAATAATTAGTTCATGTGTTGACTTAATTAGTAACATTAAAGCTATTTTAAGTTCAGAATTTGAAATGAAAGATCTTGGCAATGCCAAGAAAATTCTGGGAATTGATATAATTAAAGACAGATCTAATTCTACTTTAATGCTAAAACAACAATCTTATATCATGAAAATTCTGAAGAAGTTTTCTATGCTTGATTCTAAAACTGTTTCTATTTCTTTGGCTAACCATTTTATGCTATGTAAAGACCAATGTCCCCAATATGATGAAGAATTAGAATAAATGAATAAAGTGCCTTATTCTAACGTGATTGGTTTTGTAATGTACACCATGGTTTGCACTAGACCTGATATTTCTTATTCTATAAGTATCTTGAGTAGATATATGTCAAATCCAGGAGAATAACATTGGAAAGCCTTAAAATAGTAATTGAAATATTTGAAAAGTATTGCAAGTGTTGGTTTAGTCTTTAGACATTGTAGTGAAGGAATAAAACTGAAAAGCTATATTGATGCAAATTATGCTAATGATAGAGATAGTAGAAAATCTAATACTTCATATGCTTTTACTCTTTGTAATTATTGCATTAGCTGGAAATTCCAGTTACAACATATTGTGGCTCTGTCACTACTGAATCTGAATATGTTGCAATTAGTGAAGTTGTGAAAGAGGCTTTATGGCTGAAAGGTTTGCTATCTAAATTGAACTTACTCCATAATTCTGTTCTTGTGTTTTCTGATAGTCAATCTGCAATACAGCTTTGTAAAAATCCTGTTTTTCATGATAAAACTAAGCATATGGATATTAGATTACACTTTATTAGGATATTGTGTCCAAGAATTAGATTGATCTTGAAAAGATTCCTATTCAAGCAAATCCTTCTGATATGGGAACTAAACCACTGTCATTAAACAATTTTAAGTCATGTTTAAGTTTGCTTAACATTGATTCACGTTAAGTTGTTTGAAGTGTGTCTAATAAAATAGTATATATAGTGTATATATATTACACTAGTTATTCTTAGATTTCCTTTTAGCACTAACTTGTTCATTTTTTCTTGCAGGCACTAGAGGCAATGATCTAACATTATGATTCATTTCTTTCTTTTTGCACTATGAAGCTACATTTGGTTCAAGGTTGAGATTGTTGTAGCTTTGTGTCCAAATGTTGTAAGCACACTTTGAAGTAAGCCCACAATGATGAAAGCCCAGTGTTTCTGGCCCAGCTGATTGTGCCCAGTTGTGTTTGGTCCAAAAGTTGACGAAGTACCTTTTTTTACTTTTCCTGATAATGTGTCTTTGATGCTAAGAATGCTGTTGATTGCCATCCATTGATATTCTACATTTGATCTCATCCATTGAAGTGCAACATAAAAAAGCTCCTTCAATCACTTTTAAGGTTAACGTCCGGTGAGTGTGCAGCTTATTTTTTCATCCGATCGTCTTCTACTTCTTTTCTTCTTCCTTTTTGTTGGGTGAAATGTTGGTTTTCCACTTGTGTGTTGAAAGGTTGTTGCTACAGTAATCTTCATTGGATTACTGTAATTTTCTATGATCTATACTCAAATATGTTGTGAGATGATGTTATATTGATACTGTGAGATGAATCTATAATGAATGAGAGATTAGGGCTATTCTGAGTAGTTTAACATCTGTAAACTTGGATCTTGAACAGTTGTGGTTTCTAATAGTGCATAAAGACACTGGATCTACGTTTGTAGAGTCTCAAAGAGGCATTTACATGGTGAACTGTCTATTCGTTAAAAAGGGACGCTCATATTTTGTGTTATCTTTTCTTTTTCACTTATTTTCGTTATACTTGTTTTATTGTCGGGCTAAAAGATTCTCAAACTCAAGAAACAAAATCGTAACATATACCAATTGGTTGAAACAACCTCTAATCCAACGGAGAACGAAATCAAAGATGGAACAATTTGGGAATTTCAATTTCGAATATCAATTTAGGGATCGCAAGGGAAGATTTGTGGAATTGCCAGAAAGGAATTGGAAACCCTACTAATCTCACATGATGGGCAAAAATTGTTTTCTTATTTACCGACCAAAAAGAAAAAAAAAAGAGGGGCGGGTTGGAGGGGCAATACATCATCGATTGGATAGACTAAATTTACACTCTTTTAGTATAGGTTAGATGGTGACTGTTGTGCGATTATAATCCCACAAGTGGACGGATCGTTGACAAGTAATATAGTAATAAATAGAGTATCGAACCCACGAGGACTAGATATCAATTTAACCTATTAATTTATAACCTAAATTCTAACAATATGAATAAACACAGATTCAATTTGATTTTTGTGATTCTATATTATTTTAATTAAAACTAAATTATCAAACAATTAACTTTAAAATAGTGAGAACGAATTTAAGATCTACTAACACTAGGATTTGCGAATCCACCAACACTTTCCTTAAACAAATATCTGTTTAACCGTTTTAGCTTATAATTACCATAGATTGAAAATCGACGTTCCTAAAATAATCAAAAGTCTCTCTCGACGGTCAATCAATTCTATATGTTATGCGAACCTAATTATCTCTAATTAAGCTTCGAACATAAACACATGCATTAAAATTTCAAGAACACCTAAATGAATTTCATAAAGCATAATAGTAATTTTTACTATTATTGGACCCTATGTTATTCAATACCACGTGCTTAATCTATATTGAATCTCTCGACTTCAATATAAATCACAATATATTCTAATGGTGATCAGGCATTAAAATAATAGAAAAACTGCATAAAGAATAATCAACCCAAAAGCAATTAATTACTAAAACAGAAAAACTTCTAATTAATTAAAATCCTGAGGTTTCATCGTTCATCCTAGAAAAAGTAAATTAGCCGGACATGATTTCGTCAATTATGACAATAATTGACTTCATCATGATCCGGCGAAAGAAAAAGAAGAAGAAATAAATACAACCCGTGACTCTGGCTGAATAATCTTCAATTCCGTGCCTTGATCTTCGATTCTCCTCTTCTATCTTGTTCCCAAAATTCATCTCCATTTGTTCTGGCTATTATCTACATTTTATAATGCTCTCTAAAGACTCCAAGACGTGATTTAGGTATCTCAATCAATATGGACTTCGTAGAGTTCTAAATCCATCAGGAAACTGCTAAAGTGTTCTGCGATATACCCTTGCGATCGCATGGTACGGCCAATTAAAATTCTGCCTAATTTCTGGAGGTCTTGCGATCGCAGCTTGTAATAACCATTCCATGCAATCACATGGTTGTATTGTGACTTCCTGCGTTTTCTCTTTGGTATTTGCTTGCTAAGTCCTTCAGGTCTCTTTGTATGTTCAATTTAGTCCTCTTTTCTTCTGTTTGCTCTCTTTGCATCCGATTGACACTTGAATTTGATTATTTCCTAATTTGAACAAAAACAACACACAATTATACCAAAAATAAAATAAGAGTACTCATAATTATCCATTTTTGTAAGTTCAGATAAGTACAAAATTGTACTTATCAAATACCCCCAAACTTGAACTTTTATTCGTCCTCGAATAAATTAGCTAAAAACAATCATGCACTTAATGAAATAAGCAATAACACAATTCACAATATAAATAGCTTGTCGTTCTTGCTTCATCTTTTGCAAAAAAAAAACTTATAATTCATGACGAGTATTCAGGTGTTACTATTGTAAATGTGATTCTACTTAAACCATAATTGATATGTGTGTGAGAACAGTTAAACCAGCCACTTGGTCAACTTTTCCTTTCCCTCTCGTAAGGTACACTTCCCCCAAAATAATTGTTTTCTCTCAAATCCCGAGATTTTGGTTCAAAGGTTAAACTTTGTATTATTTTCTTGCTCGAGACTGGTTGAGAAAACTAATAATCGTGACAACTTAAGTATATGAAGATTCTCCAATTTATGAGCACTCTCGACCAGAAAGTTTCTACTAAATAAGTCAAACCCATTAGTTATCTAATCCCCAAATTTACTTTCCAAAAGATTTTTTTTTTCACCGGACAGAAATTAAATTTAAATAAATAAATAATAATTTTTTTTTTAATATATAGATCTTATGTGCAAAACTCAATCCATTAAGCTTTCTAAATGACTCATGTAACCAGCTTGAGGTCGATGACTCCCAGGTCTTTCGATCCTTAGGGCATTAGGTTTTGAGAAACCTCTACGGACCTTTTCACTCGAGTCAAATAAGCTACGAAAGGAGTTATAAGATATTAATAAGGTGCAAAACTCAGTCCATTAAACTTTCTAAATGACTCATGTAACGAGCTTGAGGTCGATGACTCCCAAGTCTTTCGAACCTTAGGGCATCAGGTTTTGAGAAACCCCTACGGACTTTTTCACTCAAGTCAATTAGGCTACAAAAAGAGTTAAGCAATAATAATAATAATTTTTGTTCCTTGCGTCCAAAAAGTTCATGCGTGAGGATTAGATTCCTAACATTCGGTCATTACTTAGTTTCCTCTAACTGGTCTAAAGTGCTCCACACAATTTTTCAACATACATGGAATCAATCATAACCTAGATAGCCACTATCACAGCTTAATTACCACACTTTCTCACTATATTGGTTACTTGTTCGAGATACGGATGATTTTTAGGTTTAAACAGGGTATCCTATTGTTTTCAACTTAAATGCACCAACATAGCTAAAAATCATCTTAACTGGCCGACACAACACAATATCAAACATGGTCAAATAGTCTCACATTTAACCAATAGTAATAATTTGTTCACAAGTCATGGATTAAAGCGAAATAATTAAATAAAAAGTTGCATCATTAGCTGGCAAGGCTATTCATATCATACAAATATGCAAACAAATAAATATTTTTTTTAACGAAATACGTTAAAAATCAAAAATCAAATATCAATTATCGAATTAAGCAAATTTTGCATTAATCACCCCCAAACTTGAAACAAACATTGTCCCCAATGTAAAAATTAAAATCAAAAGATCAGAGACTTTCCTGAGGTAAATCTGATGGTGCTGGGAGAAAAGGTGTGATAAGATCAACTGGAGGAGAAATCTGTACAGGTTGGTCGGCAAATCTTTGTTTGAATGTCATCCAGCTAGCCTGTAGGTTGTAACCTTAAGAAGAAAAAAGGAACTTATTAATAATATATAATTTTTTTCAGAAGCAGTGCGATCGCAAGGGCAAAATGTCCTGCGATCGCGAAGAATAAAAAATCTGAGCAGAAAGTTTTCTGCCCAGGCCATGCGATCGCAGAGAGGTATACCATGCGATCGCATGGTACAAAATTTCTGAATCAAATTTCTTTTTTTATATAAATAAACAATTTTTTTTAAATATAAATTTAAAATAATTAAACAACGTGATTATGCAAGATGATGATAATTGTAGCCTCAAAACCTAAGAATTAAAAACCTACTTTAAATCTTAAAAACCTAAAACGTGCAAATTGTCAATTGAAATCCTAAAATTGAAATAATATGAAATTTAAATAAATAAAAGGGAAGAGAAATGGGTTGCCTCCCATTGAGCGCTTCTTTAAAGTCATTAGCTTGACTTTGTCGTGGTGATCGCTCAAGACACTTTGAATAAATCTTTGGAGGACCTGCTCTTCTTGCTTTGATCAACTTCTGTACAATTTTTGTTTACCTTCCAGAGCTTGATTTTTCCCTTATCATACTGATATGATTTTGTTTTACCGTCCTGCTCGAACTCAACTAAGAAAATTTCAGCCTCCTCATCAGCTTTGATCATAGAAGACGGATGGAACTTCTCTTTCTGCACATATTCTTCTTCTCTAAGTGGTGCATCTTGATGTTGGGTAACAACTTTATCATCTAAGCTCCCTGCCTTCTGGTCAATGACATCAATCTCGAAACAAGAATTTGAAGAGCTTGGAAATTTAATTACTTTGAACACATTGAATGTAATGTGTTCATCATTCACTTTCAGCTTAAGTTCTCCTTTCTGAACGTCAATTACTGCCCGACCAGTAGCCAAGAAAGGTCGACCCAAAATAAGTGGTACATCCCTGTCTTCACACATATCCATAATAATAAAATCAGCAGGGAATATGAACTTACCTACTTTCACCAATATGTCTTCAACTATTCCTCTTGGACGTTTGATTGTTCTATCAGCAAGTTGCAGTATTACTGTTGTTGGCTTTGCTTCTCCTAAACCGAGCTGTTTAAAAATAGAATAAGACATTAAATTTACACTAGCACCCAAATCACATAAAACTCTATCAAAAAATAAATTACCAATAGTGCAAGGAATATTAAAACTCCCTAGATCTTTTAATTTCGGCGGTAGCTTGTTTTACACTATGGCACTGCATTCTTCAGTTAGCGCGACTTTTTCATGCTCCTCCAACTTCCTTTTGTTTGAAAGAATGTCCTTCATGAATTTAGCATAGCTGGGCATTTGAGCTAATGCATCGGCGAAAGGTATATTGATGTGCAGCTTTTTGAAAACATCTAGGAACTTCTTGAATTGCTGGTCTAGCTTATGTTTTTGCAACCTTTGAAGAAATGGAATTGGAGGGACGTAAGCCGGTGGTGGAATATAATCTGGTGGAGAGTTCCATTCTTCTTGTACAAATTATATATCTGGTTTGTTTTCTCTCTTTGTTGGACACAGTTTCCTTTTCTACACCTGGTCTAGTCACATGAATCTCTGGCAATTCAAATCCGCTTCTCGTGGTGATTGCATTGACTTGATCTTTTGGGTTGACCTCTGTATTGCTTGGCCATGTGCCTGGTTGTCGCTCGGTCAACAGTTTAGCCAACTGTCCAATCTGATTTTCTATATTCTTTATCGAGACATCTGTCCTTTTTTGCATTTCCTTTAGCGCAGAATCCATATGTTCTGATAATTTAGCAACTGTCTCTTCTAATCGTCCATCTCTTTCCTGGTGCCTTTCTTGATTTGGTAGATTTTGAATATTTTGGTTATTGCCATAGGAGAAGTTTGGATGATTTCTCCATCCTGGGTTGTAAGTCTATGAATATGGATTATTTTACTGTTGCTGAAAGTTCTGAGCATATGCAACTTGTTTAGGGGACATATCAACTTTTGTCAAAGGACACTCTGATGATTGATGGTTTGCCCTGCACGTTACACAGATTGGTAGAGATATTTGAACCATATTGGCTGAGTGAAAATTTTTCATTGTTTCCATCTGCTTTGCCAATGCATCAATTTTTGCCAGTACAAGTGAATTAGTGTTCACTTCGTGTATTCCTGCTGCTTTCTTTTGTACCCCTCTGTTTGGCCACATAACAAACTATTCAATCATTGTTTCATACAAGTCATGGAGGTCACCGACAGACCTATTTTGGATAGAGCCACCTGCTGCAAAATCAACTGAAGAAAGACTGCTAGGAACTAAACCAAAGTAGAAGAAACGATTCTGAGCTGCTAAAGGAAAACTGTGACATGGACACTTTTTGAGCAGTTGCTTGAATCTCTCCCATGCCTCGTGAAGGTTTTCCAACTCAGATTGTTGGAAATTAGAAATTTCATACTTTAATCTGTTCACTCTGGCTGGAGAAAAAAATTTCAGTGTGAATTTTTAGATTAGATCTGCCCAAGTAGTGATGCTTCTTGGCGGTAGAGAATCTAACCATTCTCTAGCTTTATCCTTCAATGTGTGTGGGAAGAGCCTCATCTTTAGTGCTTCTTCATTAACACCGTGGTATTTGAAATTTCCATAGTATTCATCGAAGTGAGAAATGTGATAGTGAGGATTTTCATCTGTCATCCCATAGAACGGCAGATTGTTCGAGAACAAATTCATCACATCTGGCCTCAACTGGAAGTTATCATGTCCATAAGGTGGATAGGCTATGCTGGATCGATTCTCAACAATCGTTGGCATCATATACTCACCCATAAGAATATCTCGTTCACTAACTTCAACTGGTCAAGCTATTGGTGCCTGATTGTTTCTCACATCAGCAGGTAAAGGATTCTGGACTTGGTGGTCTGCCATTGTGTCTTTTTGCTGTCTTTTCTTTTCTTGTTTTTCACGTTGTCGTTGGTGAAAACTCCGTTCAATTTCTGGATCTAAATCAAATAGATTAAGATCCTTTGTACGGCGCATACACACTTAACACCTGAAAATTTAGAAAACAAATAAAATTCAGCAGTATCACAAAAAATTTAAAATAAAAATAAAAATAAAAATAAAATAAAATAAATATAAATATAAATAATACTAAAAAGAATTGTTAAAAGCTAAATTATAAACTAACGTAGCAATTAATAAAATTAGTCCCCGACAACGGTGCCAAAAACTTGTTGTGCGATTATAATCCCGCAAGTGGACGGATCGTTGACAAGTAATATAGTAATAAATAGAGTATCGAACCCACGAGGACTAGATATCAATTTAACCTATTAATTTATAGCCTAAATTCTAACAATATGAATAAACACAAATTCAATTTGGTTTTTGTGATTCTATACTATTTTAATTAAAACTAAATTATCAAACAATTAACTTTAAAATAGTGTAAACAAATTCAAGATCTACTAACACTAGGATTTGCGAATCCACCAACACTTTCCTTAATTAAATATCAATTTAACCGTTTTAACTTATAATTACCATAGATTGAAAATCGGCGTTCCTAAAATAATCAAAAGTCTCTCTCGACGGTCAATCAATTCTATATGTTATGCGAACCTAATTATCTCTAATTAAGCTTCGAACATAAACACATTCATTAAAATCTCAAGAACACATAAATAGATTTCATAAAGCATAATAGTAATTTTTATCTATTATTGGACCTTATGTTATTCAATACCACGTGCTTAATCTATATTGAATCTCTCGACTTTAATATAAATCACAATATATTCTAATGGTGATCATGCATTAAAATAATAGAAAAACTGCATAAAGAATAATCAACACAAAAGCAATTAATTACTAAAACGGAAAAACTTCTAATTAATTAAAAATCATGAGGTTTCATCATTCATCCTAGAAAAAGTAAATTAGCCGGACATGATTTCGTTAATTATGACAATAATTGACTTCATTATGATCCGGGGAAAGAAAAAGAAGAAGAAATAAATACAACCCGTGACTCTAGCTCAAGAATCTTCAATCCCGTGCCTTGATATTCGATTCTTTTCTTCTATCTTGTTCCCAAAATTCGTCTCCCTTTGTTCTGGCTATTATCTGTCTTTTATAATGCTCTCTAAAGACTCCAAGACGTGATTTAGGTATCTCAATCAATATGGACTTCGTAGAATTCTAAATCCATTAGGAAACTGCTAAAGTGTTCCGCGATATACCCTTGCGATCACATAGGCTTATGCCTTGCGATCGCATGGTACGGCCAATTAACATTCTGCCTAATTTCTGGAGGTCTTGCAATCGCAGCTTGTAATAACCATGCGATCGCATGGTTGTATCTTGTGACTTTCTACGTTTTCTCTTTGATATTTGCTTGCTAAGTCCTTCAGGTCTCTTTGTATGTTCAATTTAGTCATCTTTCCTTCTGTTTGCTCTCTTTTCATCCGATTGACACTTGAATTTGATTATTTCCTAATTTGAACAAAAACAACACACAATTATACCGAAAATAAAATAAGAGTACTCATAATTATCCCTTTTTGTAAGTTTAGATAAGTACAAAATTGTACTTATCAATGACCAACTTAGAACTACACCAGAGCTATTAAATGAAAATCGACATAAAATTCTTCTTATTTATTGAATGAAGCCTAAAAATAGAAGAGATTAGCATATTAGTTTAGACTTAGACTTAATTTATTATACATTAAAATGTTGCACATGACTCGTGTTATGTGATTTTTTTAGACTTAATTAATTATTTATAGATTAAACTGCTGCACATGACTCATGCTATGTGTGTTTTTGTCCAAGAGAAAAATATATTTATTGTGAGTATTCACAAATTAGAGATGGTAGAAATTTAGTTCAGACTCGAGGGGATCGAGAATTAGTGGCCATATATAATTAGGAAATCTATTTTTAGGATTCATGTTGTATATGATTACTATAAAATTATTAATAATAATATCAATGTATCAATATCATAATTTCAGTACATCTTTTTATATCAATTAACATGTAGACCCGGTGGTTTGAATTATTAAAAAAAAACAAAAAAGAAGATCTTGATCTGTTTCAGACAGCAGAAAATGAATTTTGATTTTCAGCAGATAAAAATATAGTTCTTGTGTTCTTGGATCTCGATAAGTTGGATTTTCCAAATTTATAATTGTATATATAATTAGTATAGTTGACAACGAGCATTAATTAGCTGGCATTGAATAAGATGTGCTAACTGCTAACAAATTATCATGGAGGGTGGTTTAGTATCAATTAATAATTCTATTATTTAATCTCGACAAGAAGATGTAAAGAAAATAAAAGGTGTGATCCATGTAACAATCAGGGTTGAAAAGTAGCAACATCACTTCTTTTACAGCGTTAACTTTTGGGCTCATCTCCACGGGACGGTACCAAGAGGGATACAGTCAAAATAAGTTGCTATTTTTTTTTTTTTAAATAATATAGTAATAAGCTGCTTCTCGTACAAAAAGAAGCTTAGCCAAACGTGAAATATAAGAAGGCCATCATCTTGAACACACGAGTAAGAACACAAGCCAATGGAATTGGAAGCTAAACAGAGCCCCCAATTACCTCACATAGTCATGTTACCACCTCCAACACTATTAGGCCATCTCATTCCCTTTATTGAGTTTGCCAAAAAACTTGTCTTCCAATATAACTTCTTAGTCACCTTCATAATACAAAATGATGGAGGTTCATCCATCAACTTACAAAAGGCCTTACTTGAACCCCTTCCCACCTCCATAAACTCCATTTTTCTTTCTCCTGTAAGCATTGATGACCTCCCTGAGGACGCATGCATTGAAATCCGCATGTCAATCGGTGGAGTCCGATCACTTCCGGCTTTGCACGACAAGTTAAATGAACTAAACAAATCGAATGGTATTTTAGCCCTTGTGGTGGATCTTTTTTGTCCCTTCACCATTGATGTGGCTAGAGAATTCAGTATTCCAGCGTACGTGTTTTATATTGTATCAGCCATGGACTTGTCACTGGGCTTACTTAATCTGCACGAGGCTGATGATGAATTCAGTTGGTCTGAGAATGGACATGAACCGGAAAAGATGGAATTACCCGGTTCTCTAGTCTTAGAAGGGGCAGATATACCGGAGTCGCTGCGAGATAGAAACAGTGATGGCTACAAATGGAATACTGAGTTATACAAGAAGTACAAATGTGCTGATGGAATCATTATTAACAGCTTCCTGGATTTCGAACGGGATGCCTTTAATGCTTTGGAGCAAGATGAGTCGAGCAAACCACCAATTTATCTGGTTGGACCACTGATACAGTCCGGCTCAGATACTGAATCAGATAGTGAGTCCAAATGTTTGAAGTGGTTAAACGATCAGCCACCTAGGTCTGTGCTTTATGTATGCTTTGGCAGTGGTGCAACTTTATCGGAAGAGCAATTCAATGAATTGGCTTTTGGTTTGGAAACTAGCCAGCAAAGATTTCTTTGGGTTGTTAGGAGCCCACAAAAAAATGCTGCCGCTGCCTATTGCAGTAATCAAAGGTCTAATAGCCCTTTTGATTTTCTACCCACAGGATTCTTGGAGAGGACAAAAGATAAGGGTCTAGTGGTGGATTCATGGACTCCCCAAGTGAAAATCTTGAGTCATGGCTCGACAGGGGGTTTTGTGACACAGTGTGGGTGGAATGCAATTCTAGAGAGTGTTGTCAATGGTGTGCCTGCAATTGCATGGCCACTATGTTTTGAGCAGAAGATGAATGCAGTATTCTTGACTCAAGGTTTGAAGGCTGCAATTAGGGTTAAGGAAAATGAGAATGGTGTTGTTGAGAGAGGACACATCTCAAATCTTGTAAAAGAATTGATTGAAGGAGAACAAGGAAAACAACTTCAAGAGAGGATGAGGGATCTCAAAAATGATGCTGCAAAGGCTTTGAGCCCAGATGGAGCTTCCACTAAGTCACTTTATGAGGTTGTCCAAAAATGGATTAGCACCCCGTGACACTAGTTCGATGTGATTTCTTTTGTTAAGTGAACTGTACCCTTTTATCCATTTCTATTTCTATTTCTATTTCTGTTAATTTAAAATAAAAGTATTATGATCATGAATATGAAGATGCAGGTTTATGTTGGGACATGATCATGAAGTGACGAGATTTATGCTATGGTGACTAAAGATATGTAAGGAACAATTAATGTTCTTGAAAAAATGATTTTAATGAAAATTGTTCCTGAAAGGTATATATTTATGTTGATCTTCCGAAATATGCCCACTGTTCAAAGATGAATTTACATTTGAATGTTGACAATTTTAATGAGGTCCTGCATGGTGTTGTGATTATGTATAGTGTTGTGCGATTATAATCTCGCAAGTGGACGGATCGTTGACAAGTAATAAAGTGATAAATAGAGTGTCGAACCCACGAAGACCAGATATTAATTTAACCAATTAAATTAATTTATAACCTAAATTTTAACAATAAAAGAAACACAGATTCAATTTGATTTTTGTGATTCTAAACTAATTTAACTATTTTAATTAAATTGAAAATAACAATAAGTAACTTTAAAAAGGCAAGAACGAATTCAAGATCTACTAACTCTAGGATTTGTGAATCCACCAACACTTTCCTTAATCAAATATCCGTTTAACTGTTTTAGCTTATAATTACCATAGATTGAAAATCGACGTTTCTAAATTAATCAAAAGCCTCTCTCGATAGTCAATCAATTCTATATGTTATGCGAATTTCATTATCTCTAATTAAGCTTCAAACATAAACACATGCATTAAAATCTCAGGAACACCTAAATAGATTTCATAAAGCATAATAGTAATCTCTATCTATTATTGGACCCTATGTTATTCAATACCACGTGCTTAATCTATATTGAATCTCTCGACTTCCATATAGATCACAATATATTCTAATGGTGATCAGGCATTAAAATAATAGAAAAACTGCATAAAGAATAATCAATCCAAAAGCAATTAATTACTAAAACAGAAAAACTTCTAATTAATTAAAAATCATGAGGTTTCATCGTTCATCCTAGAAAAAGTAAATTAGCTGGACATGATTTCGTCAATTATGATAATAATTAACTTCATCATGATCCGGCGAAAGAAAAAGAAGAAAGAATAGATAAAACTCGTGACTCTAGCTGAAGAATCTTCAATCCCGTGCCTTGATCTTCGATTCTCCTCTTGTATCTTCTTCTCAAAATTCGTCTCCTCTTCTGGCTATTATCTGTCTTATTTATAATGTTCTCCAACCCTCTAAGACGTGTGTTTAAGTTGTTGTTTTATCTTAGAGTTGTAGAGTTCTAGTCCCATCAGAAAACTGCCAAAACTGGTGCCCGTTATGCTCTTCAAGTCTCTTTTCGTCTTTTTGTCAGATTGATACTTGAATTTGATTATTTCCTAAAATAATAAGAAAACAACATGCAATTAAACTGAAAACAACTAATAGTACTCATAATCGTCCCTTTTTATGAGCACAGATAAGTACAAAATTGTACTTATCAAATACCTCCAAACTTGAACTATTATTCGTTCTCGAATAAACTAGCTAAAAACAATCATGCACATACTAATAAAAATAATAAAAATAGTTATACTATAAATAGCTTGCCGTTCTTTTGTAACAACTTATAATTCATGACGAGTATCCAAGTATTACTATTGCAAATGTGATTATACTCAAACAATACTTGATACGTGTGTGAGACCCGTTAATCTGATTAACTTAAATTCTATGGTGGTGATAGCCCAACCAATGGGTCAACTTTTCCTTTCCCTCTCGTAAGGTACACTGCCCCCAAAATGATTTTTCTCTCAAATCCCGAGATTTTGGTTCAAAGGTAACACTTCGCTCATTATTTTCTTGTTCGAGGCTGGTTGAGAAAACTAATAATCTTGACAACCTAGGTATATGAAGATTCTCCAATTTATGAGCACTTTCGACCAGAAAGTTTCTACTAAATAAGTCAAACCCATTAGTTATCTAATCCTCAAATTTACTTTGCAAAGGATTTTTTTTTTGGGACAGAAATAAAAATTAAATTTAAATAAATAAATAATAATTTTTTTTTTTCAAATATATAGATCTTATGTGCAAAACTCAATCCATTAAGCTTTCTAAATGACTCATGTGACGAGCTTGAAGTCGATGACTCCTAGGTCTTTCGCACCTTAGGGCATCAGGTTTTGAGAAACCCATACGGACCTTTTCACTCAAGTCAAATAGGCTACGAAACGAGTTATAATATATTAATAAGGTGTAAAACTCAATCCATTAAGCTTTCTAATTGACTCATGTAACGAGCTTAAGGTCGATGACTCCCAGGTCTTTCGAACCTTAGGGCATCAGGTTTTGAGAAACCCCTACGGACCTTTTCACTCAAGTCAATTAGGCTACGAAAAGAGTTAAGCAATAATAATAATAATTTTTGTTCCTTGCGTGCAATAAGTTCATGCGTGAGGATTAGATTCCTAACATTCGGTCATTATTTAGTTTCCTCTAGCTGGTCTAAAGTGCTCCACACAAATTTTCAACATACATGGAATCAATCATAACTTAGATAGCCACTATCACAGTTTAATTACCACACTTTCTCACTATATTGGTTTTTTGTTCGAGATACGGATGATTTTTAGGTTTAAACAGGGTATCCTATTATTTTCAACTTAAGTGCACCAACATAGCTAAAAATCATTTTAACTGGCCGACACAACACAATATCAAACATGGTCAAATAGTCTCACATTTAACCAATAGTAATAATCTGTTCACAAGTCATGGATTAAAACGTAATAATTAAATAAAACGTTACATCATTAGCCGGCAAGGCTATTCATATCACATAAATATGCCAACAAATAAATATAATAATTTTTTTTAAACGAAAATAAATTAAAAATCAAATATCAATTATCAATTATCGAATCAAGCAAATTTTTCATTTTAGTCCATTACCCCCAAACTTGAAAGAAACATTGTCCCCAATGTAAAATTTAAAATCAAAATATTAGAGACTTTCCTGAGATAGATCTGATGGTGCCAGGAGAAAAGGTGTGATAAGATCAATTAGAGGAGAAATCTGAACAGGTTGGTCGGCAAATCTTTGTGTGAATGTCATCCAGCCAGCCTGTAGGTTGTAACCCTAAAAGGAAAAGAAAAAAAAAAAAACTTATTAAATTTTTTGTTTTTTTTTTTAAGAAAAACGAAATTAATTTTTTTAATTTTTAATTTTTTTTTTAGAAAAACGAAATTAAATTTTTTTTTAAGAAAAACAAAATTATTATTATTTTTTTAAATATAAATTTAAAATAATTGAACAACGTAATTATACAAGATGACGATGATTGTAACCTCAAAACCTAAGAATTAAAAACCTACTTTAAATCCTAAAAACCTAAAACGTGTAAATTATCAATTGAAATCCTAAAATTTAAATAATACGAAATTTAAATAAATAAAAGGGTAGAAAAATGGGTTGCCTCCCATTGAGCGCTTCTTTACAGTCATTAGCTTGACTTTGTCGCGGTGATCACTCATAGTATTTTGAACATGGCTTTTGATGACTTGTTTTGTTTGCATCGATTGACTTTGCACCATTTTTCTTTTGTTCTCCAATATTTAACTTTGTACTTCTCATAAAAATATGATTTAATTTGATCACCTTGCTCGAACTTAACTATGAAAATTTCAACTTCTTCAATGACCTTGATCACAAAATCAATTTTAGAAGAAAGATGGGAGTTGAAAAATTGCTTAGTTGGTGTAGCATCATTAAACGCCACTTTTTCATTCTGCTTATGTATGATCAACTTCTCATTCTCCATATACTCTTCTTCTTTTGTTGGTACTTCATCAATATGGACAACTGGTCTATTTTTCAAAATTTCATGTAGTTGATCCTCACTAATTGTTCTAATGCTTGACATGTCTTCCATCGGGGTGGCTTTAGTGTCACTTGGAAAGGTGCCTTGTGGACTCTCTGTCAGCATCTTAGCCAACTGCCCAATCTGATTTTCCATATTCTTTATAGCAACATCCTGTCTTTTCTGCATCTCATTCAATTCAAATTCCATACGCGTGACAGCTTCTTCCAGTCCTCTTTTTTTTTCTTGTGGCCTCCCTTGATTTGGCGGATTCTGGATATTTTGGTTGTTGCCATAGGAGAAATTTTGATTATTTCTCCATCCGGGATTATAAGTCTGCGAGTATGGATTATTCTGATGTAGCTGAAAGTTCTGAGCATATACAGCTTGTTCAGGTGATGATACTTCAGCTTTGGTTAAAAGGCATTCTGATGATTGATGATTTGCCCCGCAAGTTACACATATTGGTAGAGACATCTGAACCATATTGGCTGACTGAGAGTAATTCAGTGTTTCCATCTGTTTTGCCAATGAATCAAGTTTCGCCAGTATGAGCCAATTGATGTCCACCCCGTGTATTCCTGTTTGACTTTGGTTATTGTACAAAGAGTAATCTGAGTGATTTTGCCAATCCTGATTGTAGGTGTAGGAGTAGGGACAAAAATTTTGTTTGACCGGTGGTTTCCATAAATCTTCCAAGAGCAAGTCATCATTGTCAATCTCAAAGTCTGTCATCTTGTGTTGTGCTTGATCTCCTAGCTCATCTTTATTCCCTAGTAGCAATGAAATCAAGAGAAACAAGTAGATCAACTAAAAAAAAAATTAATAATAATAAAAAAATAATAATAATAATAATTAAAAAAATTTGTTAAAACTAAATTATCAATCAACGTAGTAATTAATAAAACTAGTCCCCGGCAACGACGCCAAAAACTTGTTGTGCGATTATAATCCCGTAAGTGGACGGATCGTTGACAAGTAATAAAGTGATAAATAGAGTGTCGAACCTACGAAGACCAAATATTAATTTAATCAATTAATTTATAACCTAAATTTTAACAATAAAAGAAACACAGATTCAATTTGATTTTTGTGATTCTAAACTAATTTAACTATTTTAATTAAATTGAAAATAACAATAAGTAACTTTAAAAAGGCAAGAACGAATTCAAGATCTACTAACTCTAGGATTTGCGAATCCACCAACACTTTCCTTAATCAAATATCCGTTTAACTGTTTTAGCTTATAATTACCATAGATTGAAAATCGACGTTTCTAAATTAATCAAAAGCCTCTCTCGATGGTCCATCAATTCTATATGTTATGCGAACTTCATTATCTCTAATTAAGCTTCAAACATAAACACATGCATTAAAATCTCAGGAACACCTAAATAGATTTCATAAAGCATAATAGTAATCTCTATCTATTATTGGACCCTATGTTATTCAATACCACATGCTTAATCTATATTGAATCTCTCGACTTCCATATAGATCACAATATATTCTAACGGTGATCAGGCATTAAAATAATAGAAAAACTGCATAAAGAATAATCAATCCAAAAGCTATTAATTACTAAAACAGAAAAACTTCTAATTAATTAAAAATCATGAGGTTTCATCGTTCATCCTAGAAAAAGTAAATTAGCTGGACATGATTTCGTCAATTATGATAATAATTAACTTCATCATGATCCGGCGAAAGAAAAAGAAGAAAGAATAGATAAAACTCGTGACTCTAGCTGAAGAATCTTCAATCCCGTGCCTTGATCTTCGATTCTCCTCTTGTATCTTCTTCACAAAATTCGTCTCCTCTTCTGGCTATTATCTGTCTTATTTATAATGTTCTCCAACCCTCTAAGACGTGTGTTTAAGTTGTTGTTTTATCTTAGAGTTGTAGAGTTCTAGTCCCATCAGAAAACTGTCAAAACTGGTGCCCGTTATGCTCTTCAAGTCTCTTTTCGTCTTTTTGTCAGATTGATACTTGAATTTGATTATTTCCTAAAATAATAAGAAAACAACATGCAATTAAACTGAAAACAACTAATAGTACTCATAATCGTCCCTTTTTGTGAGCACAGATAAGTACAAAATTGTACTTATCATATAGATTACATGCTAAACCGTTATGTGATTAATTAGAATATTTATAACCCGAATTTATTATCTACTCACATCCTCGTTTTGTACTTTTTTTGTGATTTTTAAAATTTGTGATTTCTACAACCCTCTTTCCAACAACTGGTATTACAGCAATCTAGATTAAATTATTTTTTTATTATAATAATTCCAATTTAATAATTAGATGTTTGTAGTCAAGCAATGCCTCGAAATTTCTTGTTTGTTATATGAGTTGAATGAATAATTGTATTTATTAATTGGAATGGATGAATGGATTTTTCAATTGTTTGTGGACTTCAAAAAAATTCGATTGTAATTCATTTTTCAAGTCTATATCAAGGTGGGTGGATTATTAATCCATAATTCCATCTTGCATTACTTTTCATTGCAAAAGATACACAATTGTGAGCTCCAAATTGGGACTTAGGTTTTCTATTGTAAATGTTTCACTTCATTGAAAATTTGGGGATTTTATGTAATGATAAATTGCAGCTAGTGTCTTTAACTTTTGACTAATTATATAAGGGCATAAGAGCATTGGTTGCTAATTATATAAAAAGGTTGGGGTGATCGATGCCAAAAATTAAATACTCAGGATACAAGTGCAAATGAAGTCAAAGATTGAAGATACTAGTTGCAATTTATCCTTATATAATTGATGAAAAATTGAAGATTGGACAAGAAGAATAAGACGAAACGATTGAACGAAGGAGGTGACGAAGGTGGGGTAGTGCTCAAAGGCTATGCATTGGGATGTACAATACAAATAGACTAATGTTTGCGTGTGGTTGAGTAGCCTTGTGCATAGTGGTGTCAAGATAGACAGGTCGGTCGAATCCATATCAGCCTACTCGACTTAACCCGGAACCGGGGGCCGCGGTTCAGCCTCTAACAGGCCAACGGTTTGATAATTATTAAAAAAAAAATATGGCAGACATGGCAAACATCCGTTGTTATTTATTTTTTAATTAGTAATTTAACATTTTTTTTTGAATTACAAGATATTAATAAATTTTTTTAGTAATTTCAAAAAAAATTAATTTTTTATTCATACGAGTCGAACCGGGTTGAACTGCGGCCCACATGGGCTGGACATGTGTTCAATTTTCATGTGTTGGGTTGGCCTAGCCCGCAATCCACCGTGGCGCAGGCTTTTTCTAATGCAGACCGTCATCGAGCTTCATCTTTTGCGAGCTGACCCGACCTGCCTCACCCAGATTAACACCTCTACTTGTGTAGGTGGGGCCAGGTGGGCTATGTTTCATCACTCGATGATTGTCTAGTGTGCACTGGTCACCACTTCCATAAAACAACAACGTGGGGACTGTGGCACCTACTAGGGTGATGTAGCACCCTAGCAAGCAACGCAATGCACCACATAGAGGCACCTATGCCACAATAATCGCATAGTAGAAGCCACGATCATTACCACATGTAGCCTTAAAATTGTAGTCTAGCGGTGACGGGTCGCTCCGTGGGCGTTAGTAGGGATGGGCATCCAAACCGCCAAACCACTCAAACCGACCGAACCAAACCGAATCGAATTGGGTCGGTTTGGTTCAGTTTTTCACACCCTGGCGGTTTGGTTTGGTTTACTAAGTTAAAAAATATATTCGGTTTGGTTTACTTTCGGTTTGTAGCAAATAAACCAAACAGCTGAAAAATCGAACCGAGAAAAACACACATGAAATTCAACCCAAGTGGCCCAACCCAACAACCCAGCCCAATCCATTTCACATTTCAGTATGTCCACAATTCATTTCCATATATCCAATTCTCCAAATAACAGTGGACCCTAAATCACAGTCGAAATCGCCTCTTTTTCTCCATTCCATCGTCTCCTTCTCATTGTATCTCCATCGTCGTCGAAATCGCCGTTTCCTTCTCCATTTCATCACCTCCTTCTCATCGACCGCTTAGTGTTCATTATCTATTTCGTCATTTCTACTATCTTCATCAATTTTAGTTCATACTTCATAGTGCTCGCTGCTGGCTGATGCGTCATCAGTGTCAATTCATTAATCTCTCTCTGAAGGTGAAGGCGATGCTGGCTGTTGTTTCTTGTCTAAGCTCCAAGCCCCAATTCGAAGACCTAGGGTTCCTCATTTTGATTTGCCTCCATCTTCAACCCAAATTCTCGGGCAAATCAGGTAATAGGTTATCTCTTATGCTCTTTTGTGTATAACTCCTTCTTTTGTGCAAAATCAAAGCTGATAACATCTAATTATCGACTACAGTGGCATTATCTCCATAATTTCTCTATCATAAACTCGTTGCTGCTACAATTTCTCAATTTGAAGGTATGAATTTTCATTTTGTCAAGAAGTATTTTATCCAATCCATGTAAAGGTATGAATTTTCATTTTTTTGAGTATACAAATACACGCCCAAAACATTAAAGCCCAAACCGCCTAAATCAAATCGAACCGAAACAAGATTGGTTGGTTCGGTTTGGATCAGTTTTATCTAACGCTGCGGTTTGGTTCGTTTTCAGATAATAGCCAAACTGAATTGGTCGGTTTGGTTTCGGTTTCGGTTTCAGTTTCGATTTCGATTTCGATTTGGGCTCAAAACCGAATCGAACCAACTCATGCCCACCTCTAGGCGTTAAGTCAGATTTGTGGATCAAAATGGAATCGGACTATGATGATTGGGCCTAACACACCAGCCTAAAGATTGACAGGAGTTTAATTAGATAATTGGACTTGGGCCCATTGGGTCATTTAATTAATAGAAAATTAGAAACTGTACTCTTTTTTTTTTCATGATTTTGAAATATTCTATTCCTTTTTTTTCCCCTCCCATAATTACTAACTCTCTTTTAGACGTGCTGTAATTATAAAATATTTTAATCCCAAATTAACTGTTTAACATAATATCCTAATTTTTAGGAACAAAACATATCTTTTCCCGGTTTTCCGTAATGGATGAAGTAAATTTTGGTAGTACAAAAAAAAATTAGCCTTCTCTTCAATTTTTTAAACGCATCAAATTCTTTCACATACGAAGAAAAGGAAACCATCCTCCATTATGCATTTTGATCTTCCATCACAATTCCATTATCTATTCCAATATGTTATCTCTTGCTACCTCTCCATTTCGCCTAAATATATTATCATCTTCAAAATACTGCTACCATGCCTCGATGCAGTCATTGGCTGCCTCCGTGCGACCGGTAGAAACAAGTGACTGGAATGATGTTGGACAAATTAAATTACAATATTGTGAATTGAGTTGTGGGGTCCAATGATAATCTAGTCATTGCAGGTTCACCTGATGCTAGAAACTCCATTTTTTTTTTTTATCTGTTTTGAATTAACAGCAGGTTTAGGTTGAAATTTTAGTATGTAGGAATCAGTTTTTTAGTTACATTATTTAATATATGTTTAAATTAATGTAGTATTTGGTTTTATTTGTGTTGTGTAGTGTTTGATGACTAATAATGTTTAAATAAATTATTTAATTACCTCCATTGCATAAAAGTAATGATGTCGTCTGCACCACCACAGTAGCCACTATTCAGTGTTGAATAATGCTTGTTACTGTGTCTAATGCACATTGTTACTAATAATTTGGAACAATTTTCAAGTGTAATGGAACAATTTTCAAGTTACACCAGTTATTCTAATTTATTACTGTTTTTTTTTTTTTTTTAAATTTCATTTGTTGTCATGTTTTGTTAATGCATATTGTTAAAATAATTTGTTATTACATGTTGTTACTGCATATTTTTTATCGCTAGAATACTTGGTAGAATGGTGGAATTTTTTCTTGGATGGAGATTTAATTTAATTCAATGATTTAAAATTTTGATTGTATTGGATCGTATAATGGAGAGATAATATAGTTTGAGAGAGAGAGATGCTATGAAGAGGAATGAGAATTGTTTTGATAGAGAGATATTGTTGTACTTTTATTAAGGCAACTATGATTTACATTATTTGTAATCAATAAGAGATTATCAGTATTTTTCAGTAACATATTATGATTCATGGGTATTTTTCAATTATTACATACAGCTTAGTATTTTTTTCAATTTTCATTTACATTCTAGTGTATATATATTTAAATCGTCCTTTAATTAATTTGTCTATTTTTAGGACAGGGCCACAATTGATTGAATTTACTATTTATTGCTTTTTAATGTTTTATTTAATTGTTTATCATTATAGATTGCTCATAAAGTGCGTTGTACAGTATTTAATTGTTTATCATTATAGATTGCTCATAAAGTGCGTTGTACAGTCGATGCAATGGTTTGGAGCCGCATGTTGGCATCGATGTCAATGACGTTACGGGACGTTACGGGAGGAACATCAAGGCATGGACTGTAATGCCCTAGATTTTCTTAATACAGAGGGTCACTAAAATAATATTTAAATAATATTTGACGGCTCCAAATATTTTTTTTCGTAAACTTTAATGGTTTTAGAAATATAACTAGATAACAAGCGCGTAAAGGAAAAGAAATTAACTTCTAAATTTGAAGATTTTTACCTATGCCGAGATAGTGTCACCACAAATTATTTGACCACCCAAATGTACTCCAAAAATTACAAGATTTGAACTAAAAATACTTGGTACCTTGGACTAGGCCATGTTAAAATTTCAGACCTTAGCTATGCCATTTGTAGTTGAAAAACTTGGTCAAAATTACTTAAAAAAACTGTCCCCGGGTGCCTTAAGACAGACTGCTAAAACGTTTATAGTAAATTCATATAATGGAAATTTTAAGTGATTCCAATTACTTCTATTAGACAACATATAAGGCTTTTAATAGCCACTGTTTTCAAAAACTCCAAACACACGGTTACGATTTCTCAGAGTAGGGACAAAAAATTGAATTTCAGGTATTTAAGACAAGGCAATTTCTATTTTAAAAATTGAAATGACAACTAAACCAACATCTAAATTATAGTATGTACATTATAATTGACTTGATCATCTCGATACCAAAACTTAATTAAACACTAATACACATACTTCGTGATCGCTAGTCTATCCATTGCGCTGCCGCCAAGCATATCAATCTGAAGAGTAAATAATTTTGGGGTATGAGTATTTCAAAGAACACTAAGCAGAAATTAAATTAACACATGAGGAAAACATACAAAATCATAAATGCGACATGCCAAACTTTAAAACATACATAAGGAACAACATAAGTCGATAGTCAGCCACATAAATTCATAAGTAATTACCTTCAGTAAAAACTTTCTGAAGTGATTACCTTCAATCACTATTATAACATTCCTTCATAAAAATTTAACACGGCATAAAATCTACGCATTTATTTCCCCAAAGTAAATTTGGTAAAATCATATTTTAAGTAGTATAAAAACTACCTTGCAAAAATTGGATTTCTATTGAGTTGATTTGTGGTATAACTTTGTAGTTTCTTTTCCTCAAGTAATGACCACGTTCTTGCCCTTTTCGTTTCTAAAAATCCAAATTTTGTAGTGCGATTTGAATGATAAAAAAATGAAGAATGGGAAGGTAAAATCTAGTTTTTATGCTGGCCAAGAATGGGGACCTTTGGGCTGCTTAATGACCGAAATTGGTACCTGAAATAAAGGGAGAGATTCTGGACGAAAAAGAAAGAAAATCTTGGAAGGGAAGATCTGTGATCTTTGTGGCTGAATAATAAGGAGAGAGTGGGAAACTTAAGGGACAAAATTGGGGACTGAATGGAACAGTTTTCTTCAGAGAAAAAGTGGTGATTCACCTGGAGTTTGAAGTAAAACAAAGTGGTTGAAGTTCAGAAGGGAGAATGGGACTACTGACAGCTTTTAAGAGGGGGAAAAGGGAAAAAATGATTCAATTGTTTGGATGAGGGGAGAGGTTAATGGCTTAATGGAAGGTAGGCAAGTTGGTTTAAATAAAACTGATCAAGGTGGGCAGTTTTTTTGAGGCAGAATGGACGATTTACTGATAATGGGGAGGGGCTATTTGGTTTAAGAAAAGAAAAAGACCTTGTTGCTGTGACCGGTCTTTTTTTTTTTTTTTTTGTGGTGTAATTTAGTGGATGAAAATAGGGGATAATGGGGACTTCTTCCTGGCCAAAAATACAGGGAGAAGAAGGGGGGACTTGAGGCCGAAAATGGGGGGAAATGAGTTGGAACAATGGGCGGTTCTAGGGAAGATCATGGGGTGCGTTTTGTTTTGGCATTAAGCGGGGCGGTTTCTTGGCATAAAGATGGATGGTTTTCTTGCTTCAAAAATGGAGCAGATAGGTACTTGTTTGGGCTTTGAAGTGGGAGAATAAAAGGGACGCCATTAAGGTAAAGCAGTTGAACGAAAAATTTGGACCGAGACGAAAATTTAAACATTGTTGATTTCTAAGTTAAACGGTCGATCTAAAATTAAACCTGCAAAATTTTAATCAAGAAAAATTAATGGGTCTTATAAGTGGGTAGGAGATCAATCCCCCCTATAAATATACTTGATTTGTGTATAAAATCTCCCACCTTAGAATGCACCCGCACCCACTCATACACGCCTTATATCCTCTCTCTCTCTCTCTCTCTCTCTCTCTCTCTCTCTCTGTAAAATTTATCCATTTTGCGAAAAAAAATATTGTCGCTTAAATAGAAATTTTGTTGCAAAAATAATTTAATGACAAAAAATTGTTTGCTATAGGCATTGTCGCTCTATAAGCGCCATAGAATATATTATGCGACAACTATCAATCACTCATCGCATAAGCAAACTCGCAACATTATTTGTTTGACGCACAAGTATGAGATAACAATATATTTGTCATCATAATGTCTTCGTAATGCATATGTCACGAAAAATTATAAGAGCGACCAATCAATTTGTCACAACAATTATTTCAAAAAAAATTTACGAGAAAAAATATTTATCGCAAAGTATAACGTTTGTTACGTATTGTGTTTTGTAACCAACTAAGCTTGTAGTAATATACATTTTATAACAAATCATGTTTGTCGCATAATTTGTTTAACAATGATTTTGATTTCTTGCATTATTTATTTTAAGATATTCAATATTTGTAATATAATTTATTATGTAATAAGTTGTGTTTGTAGTTCAATTTATTCTGCAACACAGAGAATTTGTCGCATAATCATTTGTGCAAGTTTTTGCATAATATATTTTGTGACTATTTATATAAGTCACATATAGACAATTATTACATTAATATTTATTTTCTTGGGAACTAAAAATATTAAAGTTCAAACTCAACATACAGAAAAATAAGAGTTCAAATTTTATTTTACAAAAACCAACTAACAAATGTTATTGTAATTGCAAACAGATTCATTCAATTCCTTAATTTTAGAATTCCAAATAACATAAAATCAAACAAATTACAAGATTAATAGTCTAATAATTATTGGAGACACTCCTTCTTCTGCAAATGGAGTACACTTGAATAAGTAACAAAAAACCACCATAATCTAATAAGAAATTTAAAGAAAATCACATTCAAATTAAAGGCTTCCTCAAAACTTCTCTTCACTATAATCTTGTTATTTGATTCTCAACACCTTTACAGAAATGACATGTACAATTTAGATTGAAATGAAGTGGAGTGAAGAGCCACATAAATCTCATTTTCCAAAAAATGAGTTTTTTTGTCTACTTTTTTTGACTTTTCAAACTTTTTTATTGTGTTAAAAGTTTGAAAAGTCGAAAAATGTAGGCAAAAAATAGGTTTTTTAAGAAAAAACAAAAAAGGAACCAAACATGCCAATGTCCTTGTACATAACATATACTGATTGCACCAGTATGAAATCAATGCCTTTAACTGCTAATCCATGGTAAAACGAAGGCACAACATTGTATACACGAAAATACACTTGGCTGAAAATACACGCATAAAAGACATTGTATATGCAATAAGATGCATGTATGCATCTTTGCCCCACCGAGGATACGAAAAATGATTATCAATTTTCAAATAGGGTACAAATTACATGATAATTAAACCTCTAATTTATTAAAAATTAATTCACAACCAACAGCTCCCAAACATAAAACGAAATTGGTGAATAACAAAAACTGATCATGAAACTACATAGATATTTTTTAGGTTTACCCCATTGTGAAGATTCATTTCCAGTGTTGTTCACCTAAAACTGCAGTAACAATTCGACCATTGATCAACATTAGAGCATAAAAATGAAATCTAAAAACATATTTGTATAAATATGACACCTTTACAGCTAAAGCCATAAGGCCCCAAAAATATCTATTTCTGTGTATGTAGACTGCACAAGTTGATGAACTACTTCCACCCCCATGAAGGTACGATATGAACCACTAATTCTAGCACTTATGAAAATTTAACTAGCAGAAATTCAAACTTACCTAAGCTTCAATTGACTTTCTATTAGTCTCTCCTAGAGATAAACTAAAACTATATTCCAAAGAGTCCTCCAGGCTCCAACCAAACCATGTTGCGAGAATTTTGAATACAAGTTCATGAATTTTTTAAAATCAAGCAAGTGAAACTAACAAATTCATTAATTTAATCATGATAATAAGAAATGTCATTCTTTGTTACTAAGATGAAAACACAAAAGACATCCTGAAATGAGTAGCAAGAGAAAGAAACACAAAAATGGAAGTTGTTGGGATTTTTGTGATCTCAAATAAACTCGGGGCAGTGATGATTAATAGACCCGTTATATCTTCATAGGCTTTGAGCCCAGGATTGAATGATAATTATATAGTCCACTCCATAAGTGTGTCAGCCCAAATTAATGAAGGACGTGTGTTGGTCACTTGGAGGTTTTAATGTAGCTTTAGGTCGTTGCTCAGTGACCAGTGTATTGGACCCGGTTTAAAGTGGGACGGCTAGGTTTAGGAAATATATATATATTAGGGGGGTATAATATAATATGGGTTATTATATTATTACCATATATAAATATATATATTATACCATATATATAATATATATTACACTATATATATACTCTTGGTTTTGGGCAGAAAAATAACCATCAACCATTATTTCCACACGTGAACAGGAGTCACAGAAAAGCAGCCAAAACCAGGAAAAAACCTCAGCCATTGTTATTGATTTTCTTTGTGAAAATTGCAGCCCCTTTCCTCCCTTTATTTCCTTTGGTAAAATAGGTCATTTTTAGTTTATCCTTGTAACTTGGTGTTATCTTTGTGGAGTTGGACAGTATTAATCTGAGCCCTGTCAATTGTTCTTGCAAGAATCAACGATCCGGTGAACTATTTTTCCCAACAGAAGTTATAATGGAATGTCAAGTGTATATTTTTCTACATAGCACCAAAATCGAGTGCATCAAAAAACTAAAAGGGTAGAACACCTAGAAGGACAATTAACTTTTTCAATGCCTAAACCTTGTTCGGTTTAGATGAACAAATTGATCACTTTAAAATCAAGCTTCAACTTCCTAATTTACAGCATTATTGATTGATCCATTGATGAAGTTACGAGTGAAAAGCAAAATACTCAAGATTCACTACCCTACTGGGATTTTTTTAGTAAAGAAAAGCAGAACTATGTTTCCCGCTTTGAAGAAAATTTAGAAAGGTCGGGTCAAATGGCCAGAATAAACTAAACCCAGTCACAAATTCTCAAGATACTTATAAACACAATCAATTTTACCATAAATCTTAGTGCACATACATACAAGTCAACAAATAATCAATTACTACACAGAGATTTGAAGAAATTGAATAAAAATATCAAACTAAAGTCATTTTAGAACTTTTCAAGAAGTTCATAACATTACTAATTTTTCAATATATCTCAGAACACATAGCAAAAACTTAATCAAAACCCAATCGGGTCTATGTAGGAATTTAAGTAAAGAATCAAATTTAGAGTCTTACGTGGGAAATGTTTGAGAAGATGATGTTCTAAACAAAGGGAAAGTTGTATATTTATTCCACGTTAATGATTGAGGCTCAGTGTAGTGTATATATACACAGCAAACCTAACCGCATGCATAACAGTCAGCATGCATTGAACAAACTACAACCTAACAGCATGCATAACAGTCAGCATGCATTGAACAAACTGCAACCGAAAAGAAGGAGATTCTAACTGAATGAAAACAGAATAAAACTGAGACAGAATAAACTTGAAATGGAATTTATTTCATCATCCCCTCCTCAAGCTGGCCATTGATGAAGATCAGCCAATCCCAGCTTGGAAAGTAAGGAGTTAAATTGAGGAGCTACTAAAGCTTTGGTGAAGATGTCCGCGATTTATTGGGAAGAACTAATGTGTAGAGGCAAAACAAAACCTTCTTTGAATTTGTTTCGGACAATGTGGCAATTAATCTCCAAATGTTTAGTTCTTTCATGGAATACTGGATTTGCGCTAATATGCAAGGCTGACTTGTTATCACACCATAAAGGAACAGGCAAACGAGTGGGAATGGCAAAGTCTTTTAAAATATAGCTGATCCATATGATTTTACATACTGTTGCAGCCAAGCTTCTGTATTCTGCCTCAGCTGTGGATCGTGAGACTGTGGTTTGTTTCTTGGTTTTCCATGAAACTAGTGTGTCTCCAAGAAAGATGCAGAAACCAGTGAGTGACCTTCTAGTGTCACTGCATGAGGCCCAATCTGCATCAGAGTATGCAGTCAAATTGAATTTCTGTTGAGCTGGAAAATAAAGGCCAAGGGATGGACATCCTTTCAGATATCGTAGTAGATATATGGCTGTGTCCCAATGAACTTGACAAGGGCTGTGGACAAATTGACTTAGCTGTTGTATGCAATAGGTAATGTCTGGTCTGGTCAGATTGAGGTATAAAAGCCTTCCAATGAGCCTTCTATATCTGTCTGGGTCTGAAAGTGGAGGGCTTGATCCCTGTGACAGCTTTGTACCTTTTGGGATTGGAACTGAGACTGAACGAGCACCCATGAGTCCAACATCTTTGATAATGTCTAGGATATATTTCCTTTGATTAACATATGTCCCTTCTTTACCTCTAGCAATTTCAAGTCCTAGGAAATACTTTGCAGCCCCAATGTCTTTGATGGTAAATTGTGAATGCAAATAATTCTTAACCAACTCAATATCTGATTCATGGGTTCCAGTGATTAAGACATCATCCACATAAATGAGTAGAAATAGGCTGCGATCAGAGGTGTGCTTGAGGAATAGGCAGTGGTCATGATTGGATTGGACAAAACCATAATCTGTAAGTTTAAGGCTGAGTTCTGTGTTCCACTGTCTTGATGCTTGTTTCAAGCCATACAAGCTTCTTTTTAGCCTGCAGACTTGGTTAGTAGTTGCCTTCCCATATCCTGGAGGTGGTTGCATAAAAATTTCTTCATCAAGGTATCCATGTAAAAAGGCATTATTTATATCCAGTTGGTGGAGAGGCCAAGATTTAGCTGATGCTAAGGCAATGAATATCCTTACAGTGACCAACTTGGCAACTGGTGAGAAGCAATCAAAGAAATCAATTCCTTCCAACTGATTGTAGCCTTTTGCCACCAATCTTGCTTTAAGTCTATCCACACTTCCATCCGGTTTGAGTTTGACTTTGTACAACCACTTACATCCTATAGCCCTTTTTCCTGTAGGTAGGTCAGTGAGATCCCAAGTATTGTTTGATTCCAATGCTGCCAATTCATCATTCATGGCTTGTATCCAACCTTCATCTTTACATGCTTGGTGATAAAAATTTGGTGCTTGAATCTTTGACATATTTGCCAGATATACCACATATGATTTATGCAGGTTTGGTGAGGTTATGTAAGGGTATGTAGGTGGTGTAAATTGTGGTCCTATTTTCATTTGGCTGCAAGGATGATGTTGGTCAGTGGTGGAATTATCTGAACTTTCAGTAACATTAGTTATGTAATCTTCCATCCAGACAGGTTTGGTTTTCTGTCTAATGCTATGTCTGGGTGCTGGATTATGAGGTGACATGTTCTCTGGAGAATCAAGGAAGGGCACATGGACAAGAGGTATGGAGTTGTGATCAGTGGAGGAAGAATCAACAGTGGTTTCACCTGGTGATGGGTCTATATTGTTGTTTTGTAAAAACTCATTGTGTTGATTGGTGTAAGGTGGTGCAAAGGGTGTGTTAACTGGATCATCATCACAGTATTCAGGATGTGGAATGACAGGAGTAGACTCATCAGCAATGTGGCTGATATCAGATTTAAAAGGAAAACAATTTTCATAAAAAATGACATCTCTGGCTACTTGAACTTGTTTGTTGGATAGATTGTACACCTTAAAACCCTTTTGTCCAGGATTGTATCCTATAAAAACACATTTATATCCCCTTGTCTCAAACTTGTCTTTGTGAGGTTTAGTATTGGCTGTGTAACAGAGGCAGCCAAAGGTCCTGAGGCAGGTGTAGTCAGGCTCCTTGTTATGCAATATTTCAAAAGGACTTTTCCAATCTAGGATAGAGCTTGGGATTCTGTTTATGATGTGTGTGGCCATCAGAATTGAGTGTGACCAGAAATAATTGGGTAAGTGTGCTTGGAACATGAGTGATCTGGCCATTTGAAGTAGGTGTCTATGTTTCCTTTCTACAACTCTATTTTGTTGTGGAGTGTAGACACAAGATTTTTGGTGAATGATTCCTAAGGACTGCAGTAGAGTTTGACATTCCCTACCAGTGAACTCACTTCCATTGTCAGTTCTAATAGCTTTGACATTCTTTCCAAACTGATTTTTGATCATTTTGAAGAACACATCTAAGGTTTTGACAGTTTGGGATTTTTGGAAGAGCATGAAGGTCCATGTGACTCTACTATGATCATCTACAATGGTAAGCATGAAAGGTGTTCCTGTTAGAGTATACTGCCTGTATGGTCCCCATAAGTCAATATGCAGTAATTCAAAATTGTTTTTGGAGTGAATTTGTGAGTTTAGGAATGGGGTTCTGTTCTGTTTTGCTTTATGGCAGACATCACAAGGTTGCAGTATTTCATTAGGATCACTCATTTGTTTGATGAAGTTCAGGTGTTGTAGACATTGATATGAAGCATGGCCAAGTTTAATATGCCAATCAACAAGAGAGAAAGAACAGGTCTTATTATTGACAAAATTTTCATTTCTGGAGTTCAGATCCTTTGCAGACATGAGGTTACAGACATTCAATTCCTTACTACAACCTTTTACTTGACCTTTCAAGACACTATGATCATCAAGGACATACAATCTTCCTCTCAACTTCCCAATAGCCAAGGTCCTATTATCCTTCAGGTCCTACAGTAAGCAATGTGTAGGATAGAATGTGAACTTAATCTGTGCAGTTTGGCAGAGCTTAGGAACAGACAGCAAATTTAATTTGAAAGTGGGAATATGAAGAACATCAGTCAGTTTGATTCTGTGATTGATTTCAATGTTTCCAGTGTTTTTGACAGATTTACTGGAACCATCAGGTAACAAGACAGAGGTAGGCATCATGACAGGTTTTAAATTGGACATTTGTGCTGAGTTTGTACATATGTGATTACTGGCACCTATGTCAATGATCCAAGAGCCACATTTTAAATCATCAAGTGAAGTAAAAACAAAGTGTTGAGCACACATACCAGAATAGTCTTTGAGATGAGCAAAATTTGTTTGATTCTCATTATCAGTCAGTTTCTTTCCTTTCAGCATTCTCATTAATTCTTGTTGAACTATGGCAGCAATGCTGGAATGTGGTGATGTTGTATCCATTATATTTGCAACATGTGGATCATCCTCAAATGCAAGAGGTGAGCAGTCCTTCATTACATTGTTTGCTGTATTCTTCCAACCAGTTTCTTTTCCCTTTTGATCTTTCTTGTACCAGTCTGGGAAGCCAATCAACTTGAAGCATCCCTCCTTTGTATGTCCATTCATACCACAGTGATCACAATGCAGCAATTCTTTATCAATGTTCCTATATCTCCTACTGGTTCCTTTGCCCCCAGCATAATTTCTTCTGCCAAAGTTAGATTTTCCTGTCCAATTTCCTCGGCCAGATCCATTTCTTGTGTGTCCATCATTCCTGATGTTGAGGCCCCTAACCATCATAGCAGCATGATCACTGGTTTCAGGGTACATCATGTGTACTTCCCTTTGTTTTTCCACCCTCAGAACCATTGAGTATGCCCTGTTTACTGATGGTAAAAGATCCATTACAAGTACCTAGTTTCTGACATTATCATATGAATCATTCAGGCCCATCAGAAACTGCATCAGTTTGTTGAAAGAGCTCAGATCTGAGACTTCCTTTGCTGCTCCACAAGTGCAAATTGGAGATGGCATAAGGCAAGCAATCTCATCCCATAATTTCTTTAGATTGGTGAAATATTTTTCTGCAGTGAGTGATCCTTGTGTCATGCTGCTGATTTCTCTCTGCAGCTGATACAACAAAGGTCCATTACATTCACCATATCTTTCATTCAGCTCATCCCATAGATCTTTGGCTGATGATGTATATATAAATGCTTCTACTATCTCCTTCGAAATTGAATTTAAAATCCAAGATCTTACCATGCAATCAACCCTATTCCATTGATCAAAATTTCGAGATTCATTGTCTGGTTTTTCACATTTTCCATTTATGAATCCCAACTTTAATTTTGCCCCTAGTGCTAATTTAACTGATCTGCTCCAGCTGAGGTAGTTCTTACCTGTCAATTGTGAAGATACTAGTGCCATTCCCGGATGATCCGAGCCTTGCAAGTCTAATGGATCACCATTAGAATACTCCTTTGTTGTAGCTCCTGTTTCCATTACTGGGGGCATTTGCAGATTATCCTGATCCCCATTGTAAGCCATCCTGTTGCTTCAAGTGTCTATGGATATGTGGAGAAATCTGGCTCTGATACCATGTTCTAAACGAAGGGAAAGTTGTATATTTATTCCACGTTAATGATTGAGGCTCAGTGTAGTGTATATATACACAGCAAACCTAACAGCATGCATAACAGTCAGCATGCATTGAACAAACTGCAACCTAACAGCATGCATAACAGTCAGCATGCATTGAACAAACTGCAACCGAAAAGAAGGAGATTCTAACTGAATGAAAACAGAATAAAACTGAGACAGAATAAACTTGAAATGGAATTTATTTCATCAGATGAGTGGCGACTTCTTGGAGAACACGATGTGTAAAGGCCACACGTTTCAGCCTTTCGAGAAATTAAAAATACTGTTATGAAGAAGGACCTACTGCACCATCAAGAGAAGCAGAATCATAGTGGAAACCAGCTGAAGTAGATGAGGAAGATGTTCTGCACTGGAATGGGATGAAGAGAATGAGCAACCGAGGGAAAGCAAATAATTGAAATTCAAATCACTCCTCCGTGACGCCATTTTGTTTTACTTAAGTTGTTTTACATTTTATAAGTTGTAATAATGAAAACACGTTTTTATTTCATTGCTATTATATGTAGAGCCGGAAGAGAGAAAATGAATTATGTTGAACTCAATGCTTAGTGAATATTCTTCCATTCTATCTCTCTTCTCCTCCGATTTCTTCATGTTCTTAATTTCTTTTGGTTTTACTCGTCCTATAATTGAGATTGATTATCTTCAATTGAGCGCAAGTTTATACAAAACTAATACATTTGGTTGATTTTGAGTGAAATTCTTCATCACTGGAGCTTCATTCATTACATTTGGTATAAGAGCATTAAGATCCTAAACAAGATAGAAACTAGACTAAAAGCTAGTGAGGAAGGTTGGAAAGGGTTGACAAAGAGATAAACAATCTGGGAGCTGCCTACACCACAGTTGCTGTTAAGGTGGTCTCAACTGAAAACTTCTTAGAATATTGAGCACTAAACATGATAACTATATGTTAGAGATAAATGATAAATACGAATCTATAGTTGCTATGCTTGCTAAAATAAGTATGTCTAAGAATAAACAAGTGGAAGGAAGTATGTCTAAGGATAAACAAGTGGAAGGACTTCATGTAGGTTCAGCTGAAGGAAGAGTATTGGGTGGGAGATTTGGGGTGAGATTAGAACTGGGAAGAATTGGAATGATACCAGATTGAATCATAAACTCCCTAAAATTGATTTTTCTCATATTTGTGGTGAAAACTCGAGAGAGTGGGTGAGAAAAGCCAACAAGTATTTCCAATTGCATCAAATACCAGAGGATATGAGAGTGGGTATAGCTGAGATGTACTTGAAAGGGAAGGCAGATATGTGGTTTCATGGATTCCAGTCTAGCCATCCAAATGTTGATTGGGGACTTTTGACCACTGAAGTGTGCATGAGATTTGCTAAAACTACTGGTGAAGAAGTGGTAGAAACTTTTTGCAAAATTAGGCAATATGGGGAGATTGCTGAGTATGTGGAGAAGTTTGAGGAATTAAAGGCTCAAGCTATGCAAGCTTTACCAAACCTACCTGAAACTTACTATATTAGTGTGTTTACAACTGGGTTGAAAGGAAAAATTAAATCCATGGTTAAAATAATCAAACCTTCTTCTTTAACCCAAATCATTGAAATTGCCTTACTACAAGAAACAACCATATCAGCCATCAGTAAAAATATCAAGACTCACAAGCCTTATATCCACCCTAAACCACATGAATCACTGCATACAGAAACCAAAAGACCAAGCCCTCCTTTTTCTTATAAAACCCTTACCCTTGCTGATTTGCAAACAAAGAGAAATTTGGGACTTTGCTTTAAATGTGATGAGAAGTATACAATTGGACATGTTTGTAAGAACATAATGTTAAATTACATATTTGTGGCCAAGGAGGAAAAAGATGAGGCATGAGAGAATGTGTTAGCTAAAGAAGAAGATGTGGGAGTCATGCAAATTTCTCTAGATGCATTGATGAGAACCTTTGTCTACAAAACTATTAGGATCCCAAGGAGAGTTAAGGGCAGAAGCATGTCTATTTTGATAAATAGTGGAAGTACTCATAGCTTCATAGATGATAAGTTGGTACAAGCTCTTGGATATCAGATTGATGATAGCAAGCCTCTAACTATGACTGTGGCCAATGGACAAAAGTTGGACATTAAACCTATTTGTCAACCTATAATCTGGCAGATGGAAGGTATAGAGTTTCAATATAAGCTGAGGTCCTTACAACTTGGGGGTAGTGACATGGTCTAAAGGGTCAATTGGTTGATCCAATTCGGACCAGTAACTTTTGACTTCAAATAGGGGCATATCAGTTTTTTGAGTAAGGCAGAAAGAATGACACTTTGCAGTGGGAATGTTGATAGTAGGATTGAACTAATTAACGGTTCCCAATTGGAGTCCATACTAGTCCAACAGCCTTATGGATTAGTGGGGCAGCTTAATACTATTATGGAGGAGGAAGTGACAGAAACACCAGAAAAGTTGAAGCCCATCTTGGCTGAATTTGATGATGTTTTCCAAGAACCTAAGGACTTACCTCCATAGAGATTGCATGATCACCACATTCCACTCAAACAAAGAGCTCAGCCATTCCAGATTAGGCCCTACCGATGCCCCTTCATTCAGAAAGCTGAGGTGGAAAAACTGATAGAAGAAATGTTGGCCATTGGAATTATTCGACTCAGCAATAGCCCATTTGCTTCTTCTATATTATTGATGAAAAAGAAGGATGGCACTTAGAAGTTTTGTGTGGATTATAGACAACTCAATAACCTGCCCATGAAGGACAAATATCCTATGCCCTTAATTGATGAATTACATGGGGTTAATTACTTTACAAAGATTGATCTTAGAGCTGGAAACCATCAGATAAGGGTCAAGCCAGGTGATGTGTATAAAACAACCTTTAAAACTCACAAAAGGCTGTATGAATTCAAGATTATGCCATTTGGGTTAACCAATGCACCAGCCATATTCCAAAGTCTGATGAATGAGATCTTCAAAGAGCAGTTGAGGAAAAATGTTCTAGTTTTTTTTATGACATACTGGTATATAGCAAGGACATGACAAGCCATAGTGAACATTTAGGGACTTTACTTCAACTGTTGAGACATCATCAATTTTATGCCAAATTGAGCAAATGTGCTTTTGGCCAGATCAAGATAGAGTATTTGGGCCATGTGATAAATCAACAAGGAGTAGCAGCTGATCCTAAGAAGGTAGAGGCTAAGCTAAGTTGGCCTCCTCTAATTAATGTCAAGTAGTGGAGGGGATTTATTGGCTTGACTGGTTATTATAGAAAGTTTTTGAAAGATATGGGACTCTAGCTAGACCTTTAACCGAATTGTTGAAGAAAGATAGTTTCATATGGTCAGAGACAGTAGAGACAGCCTTCAATAGACTAAAGGTGTCCATGAGTTCCACTCATGTGCTTGCCTTGCCAGATTTCACACAGCCTGTACTGATGGAAAAAAAAAATACCCCTGGCTTATATCAGTAGGGCTTTTGGATAGAGAAGTCTAGTCATGTCCATTTATGAGAACGAGTTACTTGTATTTGAGACTGTTGTGGTCAAGTGGAGCCACTATCTGGAGGGGCACCATTTTATAATAAAAACAGACCACCAATCATTGAATTTTTTACTAGAGCAGAGAGTCACTACACCATTGCAGCAGAAGTGACTTACTAAATTAATAGGGCTAGATTATGAAATTCAATACAAAAAGAGGAGTGAGAATGTTGTTGCTGATGCTCTTTCCATGAGAGGAGAATGGGAATGCATTGTTGTATCACTACTTGTTCTAGCTTGGGTTCAGGAAGTGATGGATAATTATAAGGATGATACTACTATTAAAGAGAATATTCAAGCCTTGGTGATTTATCCTATCGCTGATCCCTTACATCAGTATCATAATGGTTTATTAAAATACAAATCTAAAATCTACATTGGCAGTGGAGGTGACATCAGACACAGAATAATACATAATATTCATTCTTCACAAGAGGGAGGTCGTTCAGGGATCTAGGCAAGTATATTGAGGGCTAAATAGCTGTTTTTGTTTTTGGCCGGGCATGACACAACAAATTAGAAAGGAGGTCATGTAGTGTGATGTGTGCCAGAGGTGCATGAGAGAACATGTTCCTTACCCAGGACTCCTCCAACCCTTTCCTGAACCTCAGTATTCGTAGAGCCATATATCTATGGATTTTATAGAAGGGTTGCCCAAATCTGAGGGCAAGGATATGATTATGGTGGTGGTTGACAGATTCACTAAGTATGGGCACTTTATTTCCTTATCTCATCCATACTTAGCAAGGAATGTAGCTCAATTGTTCTTAGATAACATTAGTGGATTACATGGCTGTCCTCAATCTATTGTATCGGATAGGGACAAGGTCTTCACCAGTACATTTTGACAGGAGCTGTTCAAATTATTGGAGACCAAACTACATATGAGCACATCATATCATCCTTAGACTGATGGCCAAACCTAAAGATTCAACCAATGCTTGGGGATGTATCTCAGTTGCATGACATATACCAGACCCAAGGCATGGAGAAAATGGATCTCCATGGCAGAAATGTGGTACAATACCACTTACCACCCGGCCATTCAAAGGACTCCTTTCGAGGCTCTTGTGGGATTCCTCTTCCACAACTAGCTACGGGAACCTACCAACAAATTAATATTGCTGCTGTGAATGACTTATTGCAAGAGAGGTATAGAATGGATCAAATGCTGAAAGAGAAATTGGCACAAGCCAGGGCTAGAATAAAACATTATTCTAACAAAAATAGGACAGAAAGAAAGTTTCAGGTTCGAGATTGGGTTTATTTAAAGCTTCATCCATATCAGCATCAATCTATCATCAAAAGGGATAATCAGAAACTCAGCCCTAAGTACTATGGACCTTACAGAGTTGAAGAAAGAGTTGGAGAAGTTCCTTACAGATTAGGTTTACCAACATACTCTAAAATTCACCCAACATTTCATGTTTCCTTGTTAAAGAAGAAGATTGGGGATAAAGCACTAAAGGTTGAAGATTTACCTGTGGATACAAATGGAAAAGTTTTGGATAAACAGCCATTGAAAATTATCCAAGCTGGAATATTCAACAAGGAAAGTGAAGCTAGGGTTAAATAGTTGATTCAGTGGGAGGGTCAATCTGAAGAAGATGCAACTTGGGAGGATTCAGCATATATAAAAAAGCACTACTCTCCATTTAAACCTTGGGGACAAGGTTTAGATAAGTAGGGGATTTGTCATGAAGAAGAACCTGCTGCGCCATATGGAGAAGAAGAATCACAGTGGAAACCAGCTAAAGAAGATGAGAAAGATGTTCTGCAGTGGAATGGGAAGAAGAGAATGAGCAACCGAGGGAAAGCAAATAATTGAAATTCAAATCACTCCTCCACGACGCCGTTTTGTTTTACCTTTTATAAGTTGTAATAATGAAAACACGTTTTTATTTCATTACTGTTATATGTAGAGCTAGAAGAGAGAGAATGAATTATGTTAAACTGAATGCTCAGTGAATATTCTTTCATTCTATCTCTCTTCTCCTTCGATTTCTTCATGTTCTTAATTTCTTTCTTATTTTGGTTTTAGTCGTCGTGTAGTCAAGTTTGATTATCTTCAATTGAGATCAAGTTTATACAAAACTAATACATTTGGTTGATTTTGAGTGAAATTCTTCATTAGTGGAACTTCATTCATTACAAATACCAGTCCTCACACTTTCCTATTCATAATCTATACATAATACACTATAATCTAACATTATTACTAGGAACTGCACAAAGCTTATAGAGAGAGTGATGCGCAACCGTGTTCGAGAGACAGAGAGAGAGAGAGCATATCCTTTCATATTTAGCCCTAATTTGAGAGGTCTTTGGTTTTATATAAGGATCCAACAACTATTATTGGATCTTGGCTTACTGTTCAGATCTGTCCCAAAAAGTGTGTTTTCCTTTAGGTGGAACGAAAAAAGTTAAGCGGGAAGTAAAATTTTTAGAGGGAAAAATTGGTCCTATTTGATAAACTCTATAGACCCTATATGATCAAATTTTAATGTTTTGAAATTTTTACAATTCACATGTTGTACACTAAAATAATATAAAAAATTAATATATTTTGAAAAAAAATACAATTGCATATTTATGCATTCTAATTAATAATTTACTACCTATTTATTAATTAGTTTAAAATATTTATTTATAAAAAATAGTAGAATAGATTTGTGACAAATGTTGTTATCACAAGGACTAATAAGCAACGAATGTGGATGTCATGGTTTGTTTTCCATCATCTCTACAAGCTAAAGCAATGACAAATATAGGTGTCGCAAATTTTTTCTTCTATCTTAAAATTTTTAGCAACAAATATTACTTGTCGCAAAAAGTAGACTTATTGCATCACAAAAAACTTTGTTGTAAGAAATAAAAGTTTGTCACCATAAGTTTTCTACCAAATATATTTTGGCGCCAAGCTTCTCTTCATGTTTTTGGCGAAAATCTTTATTATTTGTTCATTTCGACATTTTGCGACAATTTTTTATGTTGCCTTATTTTTATTTTTTTTTGTACTTGTCTTTCCACTAAAATTTTTGTGACAAACTTTAAAAGCGTGTCCCACTAAATCACTTATCTATCGCGACAAATTTATGTATGTCGCAAAATATCTTTTTGCGAAATAGAGATTTTGTTGTAGTGAGAGGACTAACTTCCAGATTGATATGGTTTAATTTATATTCGTATTTAAGCAACATGAAAAATAGCACCAGATTATTTTGTTGCAAACGTAGTGTTCGTCTTGGAGGTTTAGGTTGTTCTAAAACCTTGCTATGGAGGTCAAGACTCATTCGAATGAGCCTATATCTTCTTTTAATTCTCTTACTACAAACCCGACCGTAACAAGGTTTGACATTTGACTGACAATTACATTCATAAGAATTTTTTGGTACAAAAAATAAGCAGCTTTAATGTAACTTATCAAAAATAATTGCAAAAAAGCAACAACCAACATAACCTCTTTATACAATCCATGCAACATGGCCACCAATAACTATTATATAGTGAATCAACTCTAATGAAAATAAAGGCAGTCTATAGTTTAAGTTGGGTTCCATTGTTCAAACAAGGGTTGCACTGCACGTTTGCAACCCAAGCCATAAGATAAAAGCAAAAGAAAGCATTTGAAGACTGGAAAACAATATATGCAGATGTAATGGAGAACATAGAAGGTCGAGTCTTATAGCAAATTGGAAAAAAAAAATGTAAATATCATAAAGTTGGAGAACATAGAAGGCATCAAATCACTGGCGGAGGGACGGGAGCACGTGCCCCTCCTGAATTCTGGAATATTTTTATAATAATATTTTTTAATTTTAAATTAAAACATGATAATAAAAATTTAGACTAGGTTTCTGTGCTTGAGTGGTTAAGATTTCATATTTCTTATTTGAGGACTAGGTTTTGAATCTCAAAAGTCATGTCTTTATGTTTCTGTTTTTCTTTGAGAAATTTGTGCAACTAGTATTTAACCTTTAACGGCTCTACCAAAATTGTTTTCAGTCCTCAACCTTTTGTTGCTTTCGTATATTTCATCTTTTGTTTTTCTTTACATATTTCTTTCAACTTCAGCGTTAATTTCCTCAAGTGAGATATGCACAAGCTAATTTTTTAAGGGTATAGTTATCAAAATACTATGTTTGATTGTTTTAAGTAAAATGTTGTTGATTCCCCTTTTTTGTTTTCTTTACTATTTTCTTTTATTTATAGTTAACCTAAAATTGACTACTTTTTGTATTTTCATAAACTTAGCTTTATTATTTTTTCATGGCTCTCACCCAGCTATCGCTATGCCGTCAACCTCGTAGCGCCGTCATCCACAGTAGTGCCACCACTACATCCATCATGGGAAAATTAATCTATTTATAGAAGTCTGTGCAAAAGTCATAATATGAAGAGCTGCGTATTATATCTTACGAATTCCTTTTTCTCATTTCGTTTTTGCATATTAGGATTGCTGGGTCAAAAACTCCAGGTTTCTTTAGTACATTCAATTTTTCATATATTACATCTTTTATTTTGGCAAATCATTCCTCTATCGACATTCTTCGACGGATTTTGATTCAACATCGTTGCTTTCGTTCAAAATATTGCTTGTTATATTGTACTATAAATATCTTGTCAACAATTATTTATTTTTTATTTCATTCTACTTCATAGAGCGACATAATTTTATTGTTAAATGTAAAGATATGTGACCCAATTTATTATCTATGTTATTTAATACCACATAACATGGTATTAATAAATAACATACTAAAAAAAATTGTAGAGCTTGCTTAGAATTTGTATCAAAATATATATAACAAATATGAGTAAAAAGAGATCAAGTTTCAATTACCGCATCCATCCACCTACCAACTTGTACCCTCTACCTAACAGCATATACCATATTGATCAGTTTTATTCCAATTATTAAACGTCTTATTCTTTTTGTATTAATATTATAATGCAACTATAAAACACATATATGATTTATTGAGCCTTTCAAATATTATAATACAGGTATGAAACACATTATATTGATTATTTCTCACCACTTTACATATAATATATAAAAGCATCATAAATAGGTCTCAAATAAAGCAATAACGAGATCTTTTTAATTTCAAATTATAAAATATAAGAAATACTTGTCACGTTAATTATAATTTATTCATTAGAGTTGTGAAACATGCAAAAATATTATCTTAATCGCAGTGGTTAATACATTAATAGATTTTGTTGGATACATGTTTAAAGAAATTAAGAATGCTGTCCATGCATGTGTTACTTAAACACAGCGCAAGTGCAGTTCAAAATACTACTTATTGCCATCATAAATTAAAGAAATTTTTTAATCTGATTTGTTTGAACATCACCATTGATAAGTGCATTGCACTTATCCAAGCCTTTAAACTAAGTTTTTATTTCGTTATTTTATTAATTTTCTACTTAATTTATTATATTTTCTTTTCTATTTTAATTTTGGACATGTTTAATAGTAAGTGGAGAAAAATAGATGAAAACAACAATAAATTGGAAGATATTTCAGAAGTATGAGGATTAAATTATACTCAATTGAAGCTTGGAGGACCACATTGGAGGTTATTAAAAGTGTTGAGGACTAAAGAATACAAAATCTAAAATTAGAGAACCAAAGTCGCACATTCAAATAACTTAAGTTGGACGACCTCCCAGCACCATGATTCAACAGCATAGAGCAATTCAACTAAACTGGGCGATCACCGAGGAATGCATTGGGGCGATCGTGCAGTGTAAATTTTGGTCGACGAATTTTTGATTCCTCTTTGTGTTCAACTCCAATTAGGAAACTTTTTGAAACGCAATTTTTATGATTTTTTGGGATCCTTTTTTGCACTATTATAGAACTATAAATATGAGTTATTAATTCATAATTTGGAAGCTGATTTGAGAGACGATTTGGGAGCTGATTTTATTATAGCCGAATTTAGAGAAAAAAAAAACAAGAGGTTTTGTCTTTTGAGTTTTTTCTTATCTTGGTGATGGCAATTATATATTTTCTTCTTCTTAGTATGTTTTAGACTAAATTCTTTTTGTGCTATGATTATGATGAAGCTTGTAGTTTATAAATTATATTTGAAAACTTGATTTTTGACGATTTGTATCAATATAGTTTTGAATAATTAATTTTTATTTATTTACCTCTACATAGTAATTGTATGATTGTTGTAGTGTGTTTTACTATCGAGAGATTGAAAAAAAGCTAAAAATAATTTTAATTATCTTAAAGTCTGATATGAGATATAAATATAGTGTTATGCTTTTTAATTATCAATAAAAACTTAATGCATTCTTGTGTATTCACATTCGTCATAAAAATATAGTCGAGTCATATATATGGATATGTTTGATTTTATTCGAGAGAAACTGTTAAACAATTTATAGATATTGATTGTCATAATAGATGTTCTTTATCAAAATCTAGAATCAAGATTGATGAATTAACAACTATAAGTAGATTCGAGATCCTAATACTTTTCTTTTCTCAAATTTAAAGTAATTGGTCATAAATTTAATTTTTTACTTATTTGAGTTATAATTATTTAATTATTCTTAGTTCAAATTTTAGTTAGTTCTTAGTCACCAAATCTTTAAAAATTAATTTGATTCGGTTAAAGTTATTATAATTGAATTAAAGTATCTATATCCACGTGGGCACGATACTTAGACTCAAAATCCATTATATTACTTGTTCAATCCGTACATTTACGGTACAAATAAAATTTGCTAACAAATTTTTGACGCCGTTGTCGGGGATTTAGTTTTAGTTTTTTTTTTTAGTTATATTAACACGAATTCGAACTTTATTTATTTATTTAATTATTTATTATTATTTATTGTTTATTTTAGTATTTGATTTGTCTCTTTTCAAACCGTTGCATGTGAAGTGTGAGACACGAGTCTCTAATTCCAGCTGATCTAAAGATCGAACACACTTTTCATCGTAGGCAAAAAGAAAGAAGAAAGACACACCAAAAGACCAAAAATAACAAATACAATGAATAACAAAGAAATTGCTCAGGCAGGACGGGAGATTAATGAAGACAATATGCTAGTTAGAGATTTTATAACTCCGCAGATCATCCATAGACAATCTAGCATTTTTTATCCACTTTTTAGGCAGTCGAACCTTCAGTTGAAGACTAATGTAATTCATCTATTTCATAATTGACATCAGTTCTATGGCAGGGCCCAAGAAAATCCATATACACATGTCTCAAGATTCTTAGAAATATGCTAACATTTCAAATACCAAGGAATCTCAAACGACACCATATGTCTGTGTTTGTTTCCACATACTCTACGTGACTGAACTCTTTAGTGGCTGGACTCACAGCCAATGGATAGCATAACCACCTGGAATGATCTAGTCTAAAAGTTCTGCAAAAAATTCTTTTCACCAGCCAAGATTTTGAAGTTGGAGCATGACATATCCATATTTCAACAATCAGAAACATAATCTTTTGATAATTCATGGAACAGATTCAAAAATATGCTAAGGAAGTGTCCTCAGCATGACATTAGCAATGGCTTTAGTAATTTTATGCTGGACTACTTCTTTCATTTAAAAGCATGATCGACTCTTCATCTAACGGCTCTTTGTTTACCAAAATTGTTGCTGAAGCTTTAGAACTATTTGAAAGAGTAGCTACCACCACCGCCATGTGGGCATCAGAAACAAAGTCATACAAAGGAGAATTGCATGAGTATATGAAATAGATACTTTCACAGTGTTATCTGCAAAAATAGATTTTTTGGTACACAAAGTGGAGAGCATGTCGCATTAAGTCAATGCAATACAAACGAAGAAATTAACTTGTGAATAGTGAGGGGTAAATCACAGCACATCAGAATACCTTATTCTATCACAACAATCCAAACAAGCCGAATATGTTCAAGGCGGTCAATACCAGCAAAATAATCAATTCTCCAATACATTTAATCCATGTTCGCGTAATCGTCTAAATTTTTCATAGAAAGATAATTAGAATAACAACATACCACTGATTTCTCAGTTCAGCAGCCAGAAAAGAGAAATATTTAGTAAATTCATAGAGAAATTTGAACATTACATGAACAAGCATAAACCACTCTTCAAAATCAAAACGCATCATAAAAAATTTGAAAACACATATGGGTTAGATGGCAGTTGATATGTTGACAAGCAATACCAAGGTCAACCCCAGAGAGCAAGTACATGCAAGAACTACCAGAAGTGAGGTTCAATTACCAAAAATCTAAGTAAAGAAACTAGTCGTAAATAAAGAAAAGATGACATCCACTGATGAGGAGCACGTGGAACAGACTAAGCAGACAGTAGATATTAAAGAGAGTTAAGGTACACCACAGGTTAAGGCAACCATTCTTATCAAATCATATGAATCTCCCATCCATTTTCCACAGAGGTTAAATTCACAGAAAAAAAGCAGGATTAGTAGTGTGTAGAATTTCTAAATTATCTAAGGAAGTTGCATATTGACATACCATTTGTAGAGGTCCTGACTCAAATGTCCAACTACGCCAAGTATATAAGACAACTGCTTTCAAATAAGAAAAAGTTGGTAGAAATGGATATAGTAAAACTTACAAGAGAAGTCAGTGCTACAGTGGATAAGCAACTACCAGACTAAAGAAATGATTTAGGCAGCTTCACAATTCCAATTACCACCGGTAATCTTGTGATTGACAAGGCATTGTGTGATCTTGGGGCAAGTATCAATTCAATGCCTCTTTCTATTTTTAGGCGATTAGGACTTGGTGAAGTTAAACCTGCAAAATTCAATCTAGTTAGCTGACAGATCTATTAAAAAGCCGTTTGGAATGGTGGAATATTTTCTGATGAGAGTGGAAAAGCTATTATTTTCCATTGACTTCGTTGTTCTTGATAGGGCTGAGGATGCAGAAATGCCTATTATCGTAGGCCGGTCTTTCTCAGCTACTACGGATGCTCATATTGATGTTTCACGATGTGTAATGACATTGAGAGTTCAGCATGAAAGGGAGGTATTTTATATGTTGGGTGGAGATGTGGAACCACCACCTATTTCTTAATGGACAGGATATGAGGTTGAGACCTTAAAGAAATTCAAGAAAAACTTCTTTAAAAAGTTTTGGGAGACGAAAACAACAATACATGTGAAAGATAAAAGGTAAACAGATTGTGCAGATGCAAGAAGCTGACATTGGTGAACATATGGTTGAAGCTGAAGAAGTCATCATTGAGGCACATGGTAGAGCTGTTAATGGAAGATGAGAGACAAGTCACAAAACATGGAAAAGAAAATCAAGAGATTATTGGAGAGTGATACTTTCGATAATCTCGAGACCCCTTCCTCTTCTACTTGAGCAACCAGACAATAAGTTAAGCTAATGACAATAAAAAAGTGCTTAATAGGAGGCAACTCATTCTTATATCCTTATTTATTAATTTAGATTAAATAATGCATTATTTTTCTTTTCATATATTGTTTATTACTTTTGTAAAACCTCACCATGTCAACCACAGGATGCTCGACTTTGCAAGGCCTATGGAAAATATCTATGACATAATATTTTGACCACGAGTCCCAGCAAAACATCCGAGTCCACTTTAGCTAGTCTGTCTAATCAGCCTAGACAATCTTCTCTACATCTACCTCTGAGAAGTAACTGATACCTTCCCTCTTTTATTTGCTTATTTTTACTATAACATTAGGGTCAATGTAATGTTTTAGGGGGTGGGATAAGTATCAGAATACTCATTGGATTATCTTTCGTTTGCTTAATATTCGAGTCCGTATAACTGAAATTTTTGAGAAAAAAATTTATTTGTTTAGTTATTGTTAAACATCTTACCACCAATGATGATGATATTTGTTGGAAGTTAAGTACATTTTTAGTTAGAATATTGGACAATACCTAAACTGTGTTTTTACCTGAATACTTATCCATGTTAGACTAGATTAATGAAACACGTAGCCACTATTGACTTATAACTTATATAGGAACATGAATTGCATGTATGTGTTGATATTGTTGACTTAGGAGGATCAAATGCGCACATTCAAAGAACTTAAGTTGGGCGATCGCCCAAGATTAAATTTAGGTGACTGCCCAACACCATGATTCAACAGCAGAGAGCAATTCAACTGAACTGGGCGATCGCCCGGGAATGCACTAGGCAATCGCCTGGGAATGTACTAGGTGATCGCCCAGTGTAAATTTTGGTTGACGAATTTTTGTTTCTTTTTTGTGTTCAACTCCAATTAGGAAACCTTTTGAGACGCAATTTTTATGATTTTTTGTGATCATTTTGGGCACTATTATAGAACTATAAATATGAGTTATTGACTCAAAATTGGGGTGCCAACTTGAGAGCCGAATTTGGAGAGAAAAACAAGAGACAAAACAAGAAACGAAGATCAAGATTTATTCTTTCAAGAATTCAACGAAGATCAAGATCAAGATTTCATCTTTTGAGTTTTCTTCTTATTTGGGTGATGTCTTATATATTTCTTAATCTTTTTATTTTCTTATTCTTAGTATGTTATGCTAAATTCTTTTTGTGCTAGGATTACGATGAAACTACTAGTTTAAATTCTTCTATTTAGAAACTTGATTTTTAACGATTTGTATCAATATAGTTTTGAATAATTAATTTTGATTTCTTTTCATCTACAATTACTTTATATACGTAGTAATTGTATGATTTTTGTAGTGTGTTTTACTATCGAGAGATTGAAAATGGGCTAGAAATAATTTTAATTATCTTAAAGAGATATAGTCGGATCATACATATGGATATGTTAGATTTTATTCAAGAGAAACTATTAAACAATTTAGGAATATTGATCATCGTAACTGATGTACTTTGACAAAATCAAGATTCAAGATAGATGAATTAACAACTATAAGAATCAAGATAGAGGAATCAAGATCAACATTGTGAGCAGAAAGTATATAAAACCAAGCACGCCAACTCTAGAAAAACTCCGTACATACAAAATACATGCATGGATGAGATTAATCCAACTATGAATGTAGTTGGACTTCTCTACCATCCATCCACTGATAATATTGGAAATTTAAACAACTTGGAAAAATCACTAAAGGAAATCTTGCCACAATTTTACCCTTTTACTGGACAATACATCAAGGAGAATCACTCTGTGGATTGTAGCGACTAGGGTGTTGAATATATACAAGCTCAAGTCGATCAGGAGCTTCTTGAAATTATTGGGTTTGGAATCGAACCTGTGGAACTAAATGATCTCCTTCCAGTTAAAGTTGGTAAAACTGATGAAGCTAGTGACCCAATTATGCCCATTCAAATAAACAAATTTAAATGTGGTGGAGTAGCCATTGATACAACTATTTCACATAGGATTGTTGATGCATCTTTGACAAGACCCGTCCCAAGTAATATTTATATACACGAGACGTAACGTGCGCCGATGATGGATACCAACTAAGGATTGGACCCACCATCAAGCTACTAAAATTACAACTCATAACTATTTATTTTTAAGAAAATTTTGGCAATATCCTTCCTGTAATTTGTACTAGCCAACCTGAAATAAGATACCAAAAATCCCAACGAACTTATTCACAACTAAATGAGACCATTTGCCCTTCCAATACCCACAACAAAAGCACATGGTAGAGACTAGCCGAATCATAAAACTTTTATTATTTAATTAACATAAACTATACATATGGATACAAAATACATAGTGAGCCCACCTAACTATTTACAAGTTAGGCAAAATGATGTCAAAAAATGAACATGTGTCCCCAAAATATAATGACTACATGCTATATGATATGAGTCATACTAACCAACTCTGTCTTGTGGCTCCGACTCAGAACTCAAAACCTTTATCTCCAAGGACTGCCCAAAAATTCAATCGCTACCTAATAAAAAAAATCATCGTTGGAAAATACATGAGTTGATAGGCCCAGTGAGTGGAGATTTTCAAAAATAATTATATTTTCCAATGTATACATTATAAAAATCAATTTTAACCTCAGTTAATCATCCATCTCATATAAATTAGAACAATAGAAAAATCATATCTCAAATAACACTATTAATAAATAGCTTAACAACGAATAATATATTAGACTGTGATATACTAAATTGACAAATCATCGTCTTATCATAATCACTGTAGGATCATTATCTCAAAGACTATAATCTAAAATGTGGCCATGTATAGCAAAATTTTACCAAAATGTACCTATCGTATATAATCTCAATATGCGTGCATAAACTTTCTCAAAGGGCTAAGCTTTCTAGTACACAGCCAAGACCCCTCAGTGTATTAATACACGGCCAAGACCCCTCAATGTACTAATACACGGCCAAGACCCCTCAGTAAACTAGAATATATAAAATCGTGGGTACTTTTCTGGTGGATTTCAATATCACATATTTCTCACATTCTATTTTACAAGTAATCAATTTACAATCTTCATAATTTTACAAAGACTATACGAAATAAAATTTTAATTATAATCACATAGAATGACAAATAAATTCTTAAAATCACACGTAACATAATAGTATAATTAATTGTCATTTTCTAGAAATATTTAAATTTTTCTACTCATAGAATTGTCTATTGGAGACTAACTCGGCTGATACTGTCCCGATATTTGAATCACTTCCTCATATTGTAGCCAAAGTAGGAAATTAATTCTTCCAAGCTTAAAGTTTCATCACTTTTTCCACTTTCCAATTGCTTTCTCCGATTTCAAAATTTTTAATATACCACCGCCTGACTTCAATATACCACCAAGGCAGGAGGTCGTTCAGGGAGAAACACCCGTCCAAGCAATTGCAGTAAGACGACAGCATATACTATTTGGACAAAAAAGAAAAGAGGAACACCCAATTCATTACAGTAAGAAGGTTTATTTTATTGTCTTATTTTACTTGGTTTGCATCTATGGATACTATTGTCTTTGCATTAAATCATATATATTTGATCCTTACTTTTCCGCATAATTACATAAAATCAAGAAAATCAAGAAGTTAAGCATGTGCTTAAAAATTGGTATCAGAGCCTAGTTTACATTATAAAATAAGTACAATGATACACTGCAGAATGTGTAATAGATATATACTAAACATGGATTGTTACTATTTATAGTATAAATTTCATTATGATAATTATACATACATGAGAGATTATGGAAATCATACAGGCATACACAGGTTTGCGTATGAATATCACAGACAAAAGATGCACTTAGAATCTTCTAAGTATGACAGAGAAATGGAATGCTTTATTATGCATTATGCTTTACACCATACACAATGATTGAATGTGATACTTGTGAAATACATATACTCACATTAACATCAGAATATGAAATCACATATAGAGAAAACCTATTTGCTAATGTTCATCGTATTTCATTACGAAGAATGAAGCAAAGAATGATAAATGCTTTACACGTTTATGAAAAAAGTGTACAAGAATTTATTATGCACTATGTCCTACATCATTATCCATCATGATTGAATGTAGAATATGTAATGCATACATTAGTTCTTTTACAAACAAATACAATTTTTATAAATTCTATGAAGAATACAGATTTCAACTAATGTTTGAACATGTACACCACTTTGTTAGAATTAACATGAGGAAAAAGAGAGATAAATACAAAGCACTTTATGATGAAAGTGTTAATGAATTTATTTTGCATTATGTCATATATCATTATATGAACAATTAAAATGGAAAATACAGTTGAAAATGAAGTAGACGAAGTTTTTGAACAAACTGAGTCAATAGGAAACACTTCAAAAGAAATCCTAATTTCAGATAAGAAATTAGCAAAAATCTGCAACAAGGATTTAACTCTTGACCCAAGTGAAGTCTTTGTACAACCTAACATCTTTAAAAGATATATTCACAAAAGTAGGCATATCTATTATGGAGTTTCCCAGAAAGAATTTGCCATACATGTCCAACATACATACGGTAAGATAGGAATATCCCTTTTTACAAAACAAGATATAAATAAGGCTAAGCAAAAAATTGACTTAGACAACAACAAAAATCTTTTTTGGGTAACAATAGGAGCTATTAGAATTCAACTCCGTAGTACCTTATCAGACAAAATTGATCAACCTATCTCAATGAGCTTGATTGATGAAAGAATAAAAAAATCCTAGAGAAGGATGTTTGGGATCCTTGAATGGAAACCTTGCATGTGGAAAGTTAATTTTCACATGTCATCCAAGACTCTCTGTAAGTCTACATGACCAAGACTTTGATGGAATCCTTTCTTTCATATTTAATTATAGAAGAAAAGATTTAGTTAAAGAAAACAATGTCCCTTTCTCAATATCATATTTGGTTAGTTATGCCATTCATAACCAACACAATATGACTATTGTTAAAGAACCCAAAGGAATAAAGATTGACCCTTTATTCTTAGACTACCTTGAACATAAAGAAACAGAATTTGACTGGTTGGTTCAACCAGCTAGAAGATCAATTGAAATTGATTTTAATCAAAACAGAACCCTTGTAAAAGAGCAAAGACCTTTATTAAATCATTCGTCATCAATGAGAAAAGAACCTATTCTTAGATGGAAAGAAGATCTTCCAAAAAGTAGCCAAACTAAAGAACTTAGGAAACTAAGAGATACGATAAACAATCTAGCTAAAAATATTATTGGAAATCAATAATGTCTTTAGGAGATATTCTAAAAGAAATAAAACAGTTAAAAGATGAGATTCAAGAATTAAGAAAAGACCTTAAGGAATATTATTCTAAAACAGAAAAATCCTTAGATCAACACTCTGCTGTTATTATAGCAGGAGTTAAAGAACAACCTTCCACCTCTATAACCCCAATAAAAACAATGAAATTTGGAAATTTCACAAAAAGAGGGGAGTTTACAGAAAAACAAAAGAATACAAGAAAAGGTAAATTTTCTTTTGAAGATTCAAACTCAGAATGACCAACGTTAGAAAAACTCTAGAAAACCTTTATGAAACATCTCAAAATTTGGGACATCTCAATGTTCTGCTTTCTTTTGAAGATGAAGAACTTGAACAAATTGCCTCCATGTTCAAAGGAGTCAATATAAATAACCAAGAAACAATCCTTACAGCAAAATCTGTAGGAGACGTCCCAGAAAACCAAGAACCAATTATGGTTGAAAACTCATAATCAAGTTCTCATGATGAAACAATCATAGACCAAAGATTTTACCCATCTAGAGAATCTAGCAAAGAAATTCAATTTAAGGAATCAAAAATTGAATCAGAAGCTGAGCCAATGGATTATGAACCTTATGGACCTTCATCCTCAAATCCAATAGGAGATGGAAAAAGATCAATAGGAGACTTTACTCTAGACCAAAACCTTCATATGATGATGAAATTGATCCATCATATCTTCTCAATAAACCAAAGAAATCACCAATTGATGTCAAAATTCTTGACTTAGATTGTGTAAAAAATCCAGACAAAGTCATTGATGATTGGTATAATAATATCATGATTTCAATGATTATACATAAAGAAATACAAAGAGATGAACAAAATTCATGGCACTATGTTATTTCTAGTAAAAGAGGAAATGTTAAATCCTTCCTTAGTACAATTACTTATGAAACCAAAAATGCCATTTGGTTAGAAACTCGTGGAAATATTCCTCAATTTATAAAAAGAATTGTGGAACAAATCTACAAACAATTTACAGGACAAACTTATGAAGCTTTTAAAAGTACCAGAACAACAATTGATCAAGTTGATGCTTTGAATCACCTTGAAAGAATGTCAATATGTGATATGTGTTATTTTGAAGAATTTACGTGTGAATATTCAAAATACTATTACATATGTCCTCCAACTGATTGGAAACATTTAACAGAAAAGACGTCCATATCCTTTCAACAATGAAGTAATGATTCTTTTTAATGAAGCTATCAAAATACAAGAACCAAGTAGTGAAAACTATAAGGTAAATATACAAATTGATTCATCTTTGGGATTAGCAATCACCATTACTAGGAACCTCCTTGCAGAAAAATGTAAAGAAGGACATCTGGTAAGATCAAGTCAAAAAACAATCCCTAGAAATCCAAAATTATGTTGTAGTCCATATCTTGACAGAATTACTGGACAATATAGATGTACTCCTGAAAGAAAAAGAAAACAAGTTAAAAAACCAAAAAGAAAGAACTATAGATTTAAGAAATATAAAAAACCATACAAAAAGAAATTCTTCAAGAAGAAAAAATATTTCAAAAAATATGACAAAAAATCTTCAAAAAAGAAAGCAGATGACAAAAAGAAATTCTGCCCACAAAAGAAAAAGAATTGTTGATGTTGGTTCTGCAATGAATCAGGACATTACGCAAATGAATGCCCTGCAAGAATTGGAAACGAAGAAAGAATTAAACTTTTGAAAACTTTTGAAAAACAAGGCTTCTACCCAGTAGAAGATCCCAGGGATATAGAATCATTGTATTACTTAACTACAGATACTGATTCTAATCATTGTATTACTTAACTACAGATACTGATTCTAGTTATTCATCTTCAGAATCTTATGATTATGAGTAATAAAAACATCACAAATCCAAATTCAATCTATATCCCAATCAAATTAAGTTTTGAAGGATACAGAAATTTTACAGTGTATGCATATATTGATACTGGAGCATCACTATGTACTGCTAGTAAATGGATTATACCTTAATCTTTTTGGGTAAAATCAGAAAAAAAAAATTAAGTTTAAAAATTGCAAATGAATCAACAGTAACTGCTTCAAACGTTATCAAAAATATAAATGATGGAATTTATGGTAAACACAATGGAACCATGAAAACATTTTATTTTAAAATACCAACAATTTATCAGTTAGAAACTGGAATATACTTTATAATTGGTAATAACTTTTGCCAATTATACCATCCTTTTATTCAAGAAATTGATTATATCAGTTTTACTTTGAATAAAAACAAACTTTGGATCGCAAAGAAAAGAAAAGCGATTGCTTTTAATTCTTTACAAAAGAAGTTTTTAGATTCTCTAAAAATTGATAACAAAAGAAAAACTTTTTCTCATTTTCAAGGGGAGAATATTGCAAAAAATTCGCATATTTTCATAACCTCTGGAGAAATAGAAAAATTTAAAATTAATACAAATAGAGGAAAAATTGCTAATCTACTCAAACAATGTAGTTCAGAAAATCCTTTAGATCCAAAAATTAATAAAGAAATTCTCACTGCAAAAATTGAACTTCTTGAAGAATGTAAAGGCAAAATCATTAGGTCTAAGGCTATGGTTTATAGTCCTAAAGACAGAGATGAATTTACAATTCAAATCAAGAAATTACTTGACTTAAAAGTCATTGAACCAAGTAAGTCACCTTTTTCTTCACCAGCCTTCATGGTAAGAAAAGAAACAGAAAAACGACGAGGAAAAGCTAGAATGGTTATTGATTATTCTGTGCTAAACAAATACACAAAGCCAGATGGGTATATCTTACCCAACATGCAAAGTCTTTTGTAGCTTATTAAAGGAAAAAATATCTTCTCTTCCTTTGATTTAAAATCAGGTTTTCATCAAGTCAAATTTGATGATGCAACAAAACCTTTAACAGCATTCAGTTGCCCCCAAGGACATTTCCAATGGACAGTTGTACCATTTGGATTAAAACAAGCACTAGGTATTTTCCAAAGACATATGGATAATACATTTAAAAAACATAGCAATTTTTGTTGTGTTTATATTGATGACATACTTGTATTTTCAGAAAATGAATTTGATCATGAAAACCATGTTTTACAAGTTCTAAACACAATCAAAGAAAATGGAATTGTTTTGTCTTTGAAAAAAGCAGAATTGTTCAAAGAAAAAATAGGATATTTAGGTTTAGAAATTGCCTATGGATTTAAGCAATTAAAACCACATATCTTGACACACTTAAATGATTTTCCTAACGAAATACAAGATCAAAAGCAATTGATGAAATTTTTAGGATGCTTAAATTATGCTGAATCTTTTATTAAAAATCTAGCAAAAATGAGAAGTCCTTTACACAAAAAATTGATAAAAGATTACAGATGGAACTGGACTAATGAAGATAGTTAGTATGTACAAAAAAATTAAAAATTAAATAAAAAATATTCCATCTCTTTATCATCCAAACAAAAATGATAAAATGATAATTGAAACAGATGCATCTCAAGAATATTGGGGCGCAGTTCTCAAGGCAAAAGACAGTAATTCAGAAGAAGAAAAACTTTGTAGTTATTCTTCAGGAACTTTTACATATTCTGAAAAGAATTATCATATTAATTAAAAAGAAATATTTGCTATGAAAAAAGCGATTACCAAATTCAGGTTATATATTATTTCTAACAAATTCATTGTTAGAACTGATTCATCCACTTGCAAATCTTTTATGAAATGTCAGATACACCCAGATTACAAACAAGGAAGATTAATCAAATGGCAAATGTGGTTTAGCCATTACGATTTTGAAATTGAATTAATTAAAAGTAAAGAAAATTCTCTTGCTGATTCATTAACCCGTGAATTGTCTTTTGCAGGTCAAAATGACAGACATACAGGATCAAATTGAAGACTTGGAGCTTCAATTAGAAACAAAACTGATGGAAATATCAACATGACAACAAGAAGTTGTTATCTTGAAGAAAAAAATACTTCGGTTACAACAAAAACTTCCTTCAAAAGGGGAGGAAATTGACAGTAGTAGCAATACTGCTGGAAAGTAAAAACTTGATGAAAACCCACAAATTGACAGTAGCAATACTAAAAAGCAAAAAACAGATTGTTTGCAAGAACAGAAGGATATTCCAAATCTGAAAACAAAAGATACCCTCGTAGGTATTAGAACTTCCCTTCCGGGCAAAAATTTTTATGTGATCTTCAATGGTCCAAACAAAGGTTCTTACACTAACTGGACTGAGGTTGAACCTTTAGTCAAACAGAAACCTTTCAAACACAAGAGTTTCAAAACTCTCACCGAAGCACAACAAGCTTTTACAGACTATCACAAAGACCAAACTCAAGTTGATTTTAAATCTCCTTTTGACCAAATCAGTCTTAAGCCCAATTACCAACAGCAAAATATCAGGTCAAGACCTAGACTTCCCAACTTTCAAACAAGACCAGTCTTCGCAGACTTAAGATTTAAATCTTACAAAGATGTTACTCAAACTATTCCAGAAGTTATTCCTGATCGTTTCAAAAGATTAGGAAAGACACCTGTTAAAAAAGATGATCCAACCATTTCAGACATTCATTTTCCAAGACTTCCTTCACCTTGAAGAAGAAGCCAGGATTATAGGTGCGTCAGCCCCTCAAAACAGTTACTATGGTACACTTGACAAAAAGTTTGGTCAGTTCATCTTTGTCCAAGGAGCAATACCAAACCTTATTAGAACAGCCTTTTAATGTGGGTTAGTCAAATTGATCATCCCAGGAAAAGATCTGGAAGAAGTAAAATTAATTGATGACAAACTCTTTCAGTCATTAAAAGATTTTATGAAATACGTCATAAAAGACCAAGATCTTCATCTAATGTTGAAAATTAACAGCACCATCCCTTTCTGGAACAAAGATAATATCCTCTTCAAAGGATATCATCATATCCAAATAAAATCAGTAAAATCAGTCTACTTGGATAATCCTATTGAAGGATCCCCAACTGATGTTAATACAGAAATTATCAATGACTGGAGAGGTTTATCTTTTCAGAGAATCTTGACAGGTCTGAGATCAATCAATGGCGAGTCCAAAGTAAAAATAAATTTCAATTCAGATTTTATTTTGGTAACCAGCAAAAACAGTTCTCTAATGTCAAAAGAAAATATCAAAACAATTTGTAATTTTGAAAATGTTTTTTACAAAAATTTTAATGTTCCAGATAGCTACTCTGGAGAATTATGTAAATACCTAAAACACAGTCTTGGTAAAGATCATCTGTGCAAATGGTGTGCCAAAGACAAAGAAGATAAAATTCCAGACAATGATAAAGGAAAGGAAAAAATCATTGATGATGCGGTGGATGACCAATTGTCAAAGATAGGATCCTACAACAGTAAAGAAGAAGAAATGGCAAACAACCTTTTTGATTGATGGATACAACTTTTGATAAAGTAAAGTTTTTACTTTATTCAAAAACCCGTGAATGAACAGAAAGGATTCTTTCCTCGTGATTGAATAAAGCAACCCAAATGGCAGACAAAGTAGAGACATCTTTTGAAAAAGAAGATGCCAAACAAATCTGACAAGTGGATGCCAACAAGCAAACACATTGAGGAGACGCCTATAAATGCTGAAGACACTGAAGACTTAAGGCAGAGTTGTTTAGAATTGTCTTGATTTTTCTCTCAAAAAATTGTAATCATCTGAGTCATGTATCGAGGCTAAAAACCTCAAAGACAGTAGATCCATTTGGATCAAAAACCTTGTATCTAGATAATCTGTAAAATTCAGCCTTCTTGAATAAATAAATGTTTTTCTGAATTCTTCTACTTCTTCAAATTTTCATACAAATACATATATACTGTCAGATTTGCATAGAGTCAGGTGATCATAGGAGTACCACCACCAAGGCAGGAGGTCATTCAAGGGAAAACACCGATCCAAGCAATTGCAGTAAGACGACAGCATATACTATTTGGACAAAAAAGAAAAGAGGAACACCCAATTCATTACAGTAAGAAGGTTTATTTTATTGTCTTATTTTACTTGGTTTGCATCCATGGAAAAGTAAGGATCAAATATGTATGATTTAATGCAAAGACAATAGTATCCATGGATGCAAACCAAGTAAAATAAGACAATAAAATAAACCTTCTTACTGTAATGAATTGGGTGTTCCTCTTTTCTTTTTTGTCCAAATAGTATATGCTGTCGTCTTACTGCAATTGCTTGGATCGGTGTTTCTCCCTGAACGGCCTCCTGCCTTGGTGGTGGTACTCCTATGATCACCTGACTCTATGCAAATCTGACAGTATATATGTATTTGTATGAAAATTTGAGTAGAAGAAAATCTATTATCCCCCCCTCCCCCCCTTTTTGAAACTTGGCATGAAAAAATTGACCAAGAAATTCTTTGACTCTAACTGAAGTATGATAAACTCACCCTCTTCAAAAAATTTCGTCCTTGAAATTCAATCCATCAGGCATTGAAGAGCTGTGGATATTGGGAAAGCATCCGATCTTCAATTTCCCATGTAGCATTTTCTATTGCGTGATTTCTCCATAACACTTACAGTGCTATGGTTTTACTTCGTAGAACTTGTTCTTTTCTATCAAATATTCCAATTGGTTTTTCTTCATATGTAAGATTCTCTTTCAACTCAATCAGTTGCGATTTCAACACATGAGACGGATCTGTAATATACTTATGTAGCATAGAAACCTGAAACATATCATGAATTCTGGATAACTCAGTTGGCAAGGCTAAACGATAAGCAACTAGGCCAATGCGCTCAATGATCTCATATGGGCCGATATATCTTGGACTTAATTTTTCCCTTCTACTAAATTTGAGAACACCCTTTCATGAATATAATTGAAGAAAAACTCTATCCCCAACTTCAAATTCAAGGTTTCTTCTGCATTTGTCTATGGAGTTTTTCTATATGTCTTAAGCCATCTTTAGCTTTTCTTTAATTAGTTTTACCTTGTCAACAGTAATATGAACAAGTTCAGGACCTAACAGTTTCACCAACCTCATCCCAACAAACTGGAGTTCTACACTTTCTACCGTATAGTGCTCCAAAATGAGCCATTTCTGTACTAGAATGATAACTGTTATTATATACAAATTCCATTAAGGATAGATGAGTATCCCAATTTCCTTTAAACTGAAGCACACAAGCCCGTAACATGTCTTCTAAAGTCTTTATACTCCTTTCTGATTGGCTGCCTGTCTGTGGGTAAAAATATGTACTAAAATGTAGTTTAGTACCCCATGAATTTCTGTAAAATAGGCCAAAATTTGGAAGTTAAACGAGAATCTCGGTCTGAAACAATAGATACTAGTGCTCTATATAAACTGATTACCTCATCCACATACATTTTCACCAATTTATCTAGTGAATAAGTAACTTTAATCGATAAAAATCTGACAGTTTTCGTTAATCTGTCTACCAGGATCCATATACATCATGACCACTCTGAGTATGAACAAGCCCAAATAAGAAATCCATAGTGACGTTCTCCCATTTCCACTCGAGATTAGGCAATGTTGGTAAGAGTCCAGCTGTTCTCTGACGATCTGGTTTCACATGTTGGCAAATAAGAGATCTGGATACAAACTTAGCTATTTATCTCATCATTCCGTGCCGCTAATAATGTTTCTTAAGTATGCGAAACATTTTGGTACTACCCCGGATGCATTACATAGGCTGAACTGTATGCCTCTTCTAGAATTTATTTCTTTAACTTTGAGTCGTCCGAAACACATAGTCTGCTTTCCATAACTATGGTTCCATCATCTCAAATGGTATAATATGCATGTTTACAATTACTAACGTCTTCTTTCAATTTACTCAATATCGAATCTTGAGTCTGAGCTTCTCTAACTTTATCAATCAAAGTTAGTCTTACTTGAAAATTAGCAAATAATGTTTCCAAACTGGTCACTGATAGTTGAACATTTCAAACTTTGAATTCACTGAACAAGAAATAGGAATTTGCATTAGCCTGAGTCGCAGAACTAGATGTCTTCCTACTGAGAGCACGAACAACTAAATTGGCCTTCTCTGGATGATAATCGATTCTACAGTCATAATCCCTTATTAGCTCTAACCATCTTTTCTGCCTCAAATTCAATTATTTCTAATCAAAGATATACTTTAAGCTTTTATAGTCTATAAAAATCTGACATTTCTCACCATACAGATAATGTCTCCAAATTTTTAATGCTAAAACAACTGCGGCTAGCTCTAGATCATGTGTAGGATAATTCAGCTCATGTTCTTTTAACTATTTAGAGTCATAGGCTATGACCTTCCCATTCTACATCAAAACACAACCCAACCCTTGACGTGAAGCATCACTTTAAATCACAAATTCCTCACCCGAAGATGGAAGAGTAAGCACTAGGGCAATAACTAATCAATATTTCAATTCTTGAAAACTCTTTTCACATTCTTCAGTCCACACAAATTTAACATTATTTTTAGTCATGCTGGTCAAAGAGAGAGCAATTTTGGAAAAGCCTTTTACAAAACGACGGCAGTACCTACTAAGCCAAGAAAACTACGTACTTCTGTCACATTAGTAGGTCTTCCCCATTTTACCACTACTTCAATTTTATGTGGGTCGACATAAATTCCTTCTGATCATATAACATGCCCTAAAAATATCACTTTGTCGAGCCAAAAATCACATTTATTGAATTTAGCATATAATTGTTTATCCTGCAAGACCTGTAAAATTATTCTAACGCTCATCCCAATTTCGAGAATGTATTAGTATATCATCAATAAATACAATTACAAATCTGTCGAGATAGGGATAAAACACTTTATTCATTAGATCCATAAATGGTGATGGGGTATTAGTCATCCTAAACGATATCAAAAGAAACTCATAATGGCCATATCGTGTTCTGAAAGTAGTTTTTGGTACATCTCCATCTCTGATTTTTAATTGATGATATTCTGAATGCAAATCGATCTTTGAAAATATTGTAGCACCCTGAAGCTGATCAAATAGATCATCAATACGTGTCGAAGGATATTTATTACAGATTGTCACTTATTCAACTGTATGTAGTCTACACACAATCGCATGGTTCTGTCTTTCTTGTTCACAAACAAAACTGGTGTTCCCTATGGAGATACACTAGGTCTGATAAAACCTTTGTCTACCAATTCTTGTAATTGAACTTTTAACTCTTTCAATTATGATGGAGCCATTATATATGGTGCTTGTGAAATAGGTGTAATTCCCAGAATTAGGTCAATAATAAACTCAACTTCCTTATCCGAGGTAGACCTGACAGTTTTTCTAGAAATACATCAGAAAAGTCTCAGACAACTCAGACAACTGGGATGTCTTCGAGTTTTCTCTTACTAACATCTGTATCAATTACATGAGATTAATACTCAGATATCACATAAGATGGCAAGATTCTACGATGTCCACTAAATATAACTTTAGGTTGTCTTGATCGTCTAAACACAACCACTTTACGAAAACAATCAACAGAAGCACAATTTGCAGCTAAGAAGTTCATGCCCAAGATAACGTCAAAATCATGGATAGCAAAAGGTATTAATTTTTCCTTGAACTATGATCATTCACCTTGATCCCATAATCTCGATATACATTCTTAGCTAAACGAGATTCTCCTACTAGTGTTCCCACTACCAAACAACTGTCTAAATGTTCTAACTTTTGGTTAGCATATATAGCAAGTGCAATTGAAATAAAAGAGTGCGTAGATCCAGGATCAATTAAAATATGAGCATCTTTATCTAAAATTGATAACATACCTATAATTACATCTGGTGACTCTTCTGTATCATACCAAAAACTTTCGTCCAATTCTTTGGACGTCCTTTCTGGCCTTTCTATTTTACCCTACTACTACTCGCTACATTGGACTGAACTATACTATTTTTGCATGTTTTATTAGTCGAAGAATCTTCTTGAATCTGATCATGTCTTGTACCACCCACACTCTACTGGAGAAATATCCTTGGTGATATGCCACTCTCTTGCAATAGAACTGGAAAAACTTCTTATTATGTGTCCAGCTTGTCAACACTAATAATAGACACCAAGCCCCCTTGAACTTCAAACACTTACCCAAATGAAAATTTCCACAGATTTCGCAATGAGGAAATTTAGTACTGCTGAAAATCTCTCGATAACTTGGAGTGAATGGTCTCTGAGAAGAACTCGATAGTAAGATGATAGTTACTCATTAGCTGTTGTACTATACTCTGGCTGAATCTAGAGCCCCGACTTCCTCGTGATCTAGGCTTGAACTAGCCTGAAGTAGAAACACCAAGTCAAAATCCTCTGTTATCCCTCTAAGGTGGTATGTAGCTAGAACTTCTTATCCATGTCTGACTACCGCTAGCTCTGGATTTTATCTGTTATTTATCGGTATATTTGTCTGGCATACTTTTATCCACCTTCAAAGCGGATTCTACTAATTTTTCAAATTCACTCCAACCCACTACGGTTACTAATGAGCTAATCTTTTCTCTTGACCCATCTTCAAAGCGTCTGCATTTGTCAATTCATTACCAACCATGACTTGTGCATATTCAGCAACAGTTGAAGACCCTTGTACTAGTTTCAAGAACTCATCTTGTTTAGTATCTTTATAAGATCACATGTAATAAGCATCATAAAATTTACATCTGAAATCTGCCCAAATTATAATAGAAAGGTCTAGATATTTGTTCTGCACTGACTGCCACCAATCGTATGCTCCATCTTCTAACAAAAAAGTGGCGAGACATAATTTTTTGTCATCTGGGCAACCCATCACATAAAAAACTCTCTATTTTAATCATGTAGGCCTAGGCAACTGCATGATCAACTGTGTCTGTAAAAACATTAGATCCTAACTTCGTTGATATCTCAATACAGAAATCTCTATATGTACTACGCATCGATGAAACAACAGCAGCATCAATCTTTTCAACAGTAATTGGGTAATTTTCAACCATATTTCCCTATATCGGATGTTCAAATGGTTGATGAACTAATTCTTCTATTATTTTCTCCTCTCTAAGATTATCTCTATGAGGAGCAATATGTGTCTGGGGTAAAATATCTTGGAGCGTGCGAGTTCTACCACAATGACGCATGACTTACCCACATGGTATGCATGATATGCTAAATATCAGAAAGTGTGAGTCATGCAAGCCTATAAACTCTAAACCATGTTCTGATACAAATCTGAAACGACTCGTCCCAAGTAATATTTATATACCCAAGATGCGACGTATGCCGATAGTGGATACCAACTAAGGGTTGGACCCACCATCAAGGTTACTACAATTACAACTCATTATTATTTATTTTTAAGAAAATTTTCACATTATCTCTCCAGTAATTTGGACTAGCCAACCTGAAATAAGATACCACAAATCCCAACGAACTTATTCACAACTAAATGGAACCATTTTTCCTTCCAATATCCACAACAAAACAACGCGGTAGAGACTAGCAGAATCATAACACTTTTTATTATTTAATTAACATAAACTATACATATGGATACAAAAAATATAGTGAGCCCACCTAACTATTTACAAGTAATGCAAAATGATTTTAAAAATGAACATGTGTCCCTAAAATATAGTGACAACATGCTCTATGATATGAGTCATACTAACTAACTATGTCGTGTGGCTCTGACTCCGAACTCAAAAACTTTATTTAAAAGGACTGCCCAAAAATTTAACCGCTACCTGATAAGAAAAATCTTCGTTAGAAAATACACGAGTTGATAGGCTCAGTGGAGATTTTTGAAAATAATTATACTTTTCAATGTACACATTATCAAAATCAATTTTAACCCCAGTTAATCATCCATCTCATATAAATTAGAACGATAGAAAAAACGTATCTCAAATAACACTATTATTAAATAGCTTAACAATAAATAATATATTAGACTGTGATATACTAAATTGACAAATCATCATCTTATTATCATCATTATAGCATCATCATCTCGGAGACTATAATCTCATATATAATATGGACATATATAGCAAAATTTCACCAAAATGTATCCATTGTATATAATCTCAACATGCGTGTATAGACTGCTTCAAAGGGCTAAGCTTTCTAGAACACGACCAAGACCCCTCAATGTATATGATACACGGTCAAGACCCCTCAATATACTAATACATGGATAAGACCCCTCGGTATACTAATACACGGCCAAGACCCCTCAGTATACTAGAATAGATAAAATCATGGGCACTTTTTTGGTGCATTTCAATATCACATATTTCTTACATTCCATTTCACAAGTAATTAATTTACTATCTTTATAATTTCAAAAATACTATACGAAATAAATATTTAATTATAATCACGTAGAATGACCAACAAGTTTTAACATAATAGTATAATTAATTGTCATTCTCTAAAAATATTTAATTATTTCCACTCACCGAGTTATCTATTGGAGACTAACTCGGCTGATAAATTGTCACAATAATTGAATCGCTTCTTCGTATTGTAGCCAAAGCAGAAAATTAATTCTTCCAAGCTTAACGTTTCATCACTTTTTCCACTTTCCAATTTTTCTGTCCGATTTCATATTTTTTAATATGAATTATGGTGTGAGTAAAGAAGAAAAAAGAGAGAAGATGGTTGCTATTTCTTTTGCTGAAGATGATAAATGAAAAGAAAATGAAATGTTAGATTTTATTTTGAAAATCCACCGCCTGACTTCAATTATCCCCTCTTTTTTATAAAAAAAAAAACTTGGTATGACAAAATTGACTAAGAAATTCTTTGACTGGCTGAAGTATGACAATCTTCATTTGGAACCTTACTATTTGCATGGACAAAGGCTAATCGAGAAGACAATAGTGAACCAATTATCCCAAATTTTGACTCACCCTTGTACTTTCCACGTGAGAATTTAGGTGAACTTGATTTTGGAACGATAAGGACTAGAGATCCTACCATTGTGACTAAGAGGATTTTGTTTGATAAGAAGGCGATAGCAAATTTAAGAGCTAGAGGGAGCCACTTGTATGAAATGTAGTTTATCAAAAAGTAGTTTCAGTTTTAGCAGTAAGAAATATTTATATTCATTTTAGTAGTGGTAGGCATTTAATTTTGAAATATTGTTATTATATCATGTAGATAAAACTTAATGGGATAATTGTATGAAACGTCTACAACCTTTCAAAATCGTTGGTGTTATGATTCTAACTTTAAAAAATAGCACCACACACGTCTTCAACGTATAAAGAAATAGGCATCGTAAGTCTGTCTTGATAGTTTCTGTCAGTTTTCTCTATTAACCTTTAAAAATTGCATTATACACGCTTTTTTTTCAGATTAAGCGATTGGAATTGCATGATAGTGATTAGCTAAAATTAAGCGATTGAAATTCAGATTGATTAGATTTTGCTTCTGCTGATAAATCAAGATTCAGATAAATGAAAGTTGATTCTTCCATGGCACTGAAATTACTTTCCTTAACTTGATAAACACTCCTATATGGAACACTGTAAACACCATCACCCCTTTCAACATCAAACCCATCTCTGAATCTACTTTTTCTTGGTTCAAATCCACTTTTTCTTGGCTCTGATTCTGAATCCATGAAAACACCACTTGTAAGATCAGAAATTTTAGCACTTGAAAATGCATAATAACTAGCTTCATCCCTGAAACTGCACAATGACCTAGATCTAGAAACACCCATAACATCAGTGGATGGACCCGGCACTGGATTCAGACTGGCTTCACCATTTTTTTTCTTCATACTAGCTTTACCATTTTTTTCACCTGGCACTGGATTCACCTATAATCACACTGGCTTCACCATTTTTTTCTTCACTTCAACACAACCCGGCACTAGACCCGGATCTGGATGTTCAGCAATCCGTTCTTGAATTCGCCCAATGTGCCACTTGGTGTTTCTAAGGAGTGGAATTGGCGTTCTAGAGACTGGATGGAGTGGTGAAAACTGAGGTGGGCTATTATCAAGGCCATTTTCACAACCCGGATTACAAAATTGTGTGTACTGGTACTACAAAACATGCTGAAGTGGTTCAGATCCAATTTTACCCAACTGAAGCAAAGAAGAATGAGTTCCATAATAAGAAGATTGTTACTAAAATTCTTCTGGCAAAGACATTTTATCGAGTAGAAGAGTACCATCAGCAATACCTGGAGAAAAGTGGAGGCAAAGGTTTCGACACAGTCAGCTGCTAAAGGCTGCAATGGCCCATTCAGATGCTATGGTTGATGCAACAAGCAAGCAAGGGCATCCCATTTCTATGATTTTACATGGAATATGTCTAGTTTATGGTATACTCTAATTCCATATATCGTGGTATGATAATTATACTTTGGCTATTAATGATTTGTTTTTGTCATTAAAAAAAATTCTTCAACGCAGTAAGCACAGATTCCAACAGAAGATGAAGATGGGTGCTTCCTGCAAGGCATTTCTGATGTAGAATAGTTGAAATTTGAATAGTTGTTGTAGATTTCAACAGCTTGATTTGCCTCTCTCTTTCATGGCTTCGGGTGAAAGAAAGATCAAATATTGTAAAGATTTGACAAAAAATATTTGGGAAATAAAAAAGGAGAAATAGACTTGAATGGATTGTTACAAGCGGAGAGAGATGAATACATCTACAATTCCAGTCGCCTAATTTGGAGAGAGAACGCGCGTGTAATCCAATTCTGAGATTTAACAAAAAATAATGGATGGAAAGTGTGAAAAGGGACCTACGATGCCTATTTCTTCATACGTTGGGGACGTGTGGTGCTATTATTTTAGGTTAGGGGCATATTTTCAACGATTTTGAAAGGTTGGAAACCTTTGATGCAATTATCCCAAACTGAATTTGATTTTTGTTTCTTGTTTGTTAGGACATGGATATTGTGTAAACTTTTTACTTTTGACGATTTACTTTAGTTTGATTAAAGTTCGTAGTTGTGCCGAATATTTGGATAATAGTTATTAAATTTAAACCCCACTATGAATTCGATTTATACTAAAATGACAGAAGATATCTCCAACTAGTGAGACATATCTATACTAACCTGAAGAAAATCCAAAGGTTAGCAAAAGATGAGCCTGTTAACTTGTAAATCTTATTAAGAAGGCAAAATGACAAATTAATCGATCATTTCAGCTAAAGAATATAGAGTCAATGATGTTTTTGAATTTGTTCATTTTGATGTGTGTTATCCTATGAGCACACCTACAAAAAGTTGTCACGAGTTCTTCATCACCTTTACTGATGACTAGTCGAGATTTGGATACATTTACTTGATATCTCGTAAGTTTGAAGCTTTTGATAAGTTACAACGAGTATTGAGTTGAGGTCAAGAAACATCTAGGTAAAAGTATCAAGATACTTTGACCACATTGTGATGGTGAATACCTATCAGGTGAGTTTAGGGGATGCACCAATTGAACGCCATTTTAGAGAAAATAAATGTGACTCTATTGTGTATAGTTACATCCATGATGAGTTTCTCAGTACTTCCTACCTCATTTTGGAAATATACACTCGAGACAGCAACATATGTTCTTACTCTAATGCCATCTTAGTCTATCTCTAAAACTCCCTTAAAGTAGTGGAATGGGCGTAGGCCTAATCTGCACCACCTCCGCATTTGCAGATGTTCGATTCATGTACCAAAAGAGAAGACTAAAAATTGGAATCAAGGTTAGAAGTATGCCTATTTATAGGCCTAATCTGCGCCACCATGGTTTATTACTTTTATAGTCTTCAATATTTGTTAGCACAAACAGAACCTTCTTAGAGGACAAGTATATTGAAAAATGAAGTTCAAAGAGCAAGGTAGTACTGGAATAGATGAAAGTAAGTGGCCCAGATCACCATCTCCAGAATTGCAGTTTGAGCTCGATGATCACAACTTGCTAGAACTTGGAGGGGATATGGTACATGATCATAGGAAGAGCGATGATCTCAACCCTGTTGAATATAGGAACGCTCCCAAGCCTATATGTAACGCTTCGAAAAACTCGTATTCCTTTTTAATAAATTTTAAAGGAGAAAATAAATTTAGAATATTGAAATTAGTTAATTGTCACTACAAGAAATTGTACTTTTAACTATACAATTTTTTTTGTCTTAGAAAGTCATTTTTAGGTTGTTTCATCAAAAAGGAGTCGTCGAGAGATTTTATAAGAAAAATCTTCGTCGTTAAAAGTGAAATTTCTTGTAGTTGTCCTAAGGAAATTAAGACGCGAATTACTAATTTTAGACCAAATATTTAAATTGATAAAAGATAAAGTAATTAGGGACTAAATTTGATCTTCAATTAGAAGTTATAAAATATTTTAAGACTTAATTGAAAAGTGCTGAATTTACAATTCAAAGTTTTTTTATGGAGGATGAAATGAGAACTTTGTAATGATATTTTAGTCGAGCATTTTTTGGGCTCATATTGAGTCTCAAAATTTGGTGCAAACAAGGTATCTCAAATCTAGAATTTAGAAATAAAATAATAATTTCTAAGCTTGAGATTGCCACATGGCACACATGCAAGGATCTTTTGTGAGATTTTTGTTGAGAAATATGATATTATATTTAAGAGGCTGCAAAGGTTCAATTATGAGCAATCATAATCAATATAAGAGAATAAAAGACGGAAGAAAAATTGATGTGTGTAACTATACTTGATTTGTGTATAAAATCTCTCACCTTTCGACACCACCCCCACTCAATCATGTAAGAAGATTTGGGAAAGTTGCGTTTACAGTGAGTATTGAACCCTCCAAACTCTCAGCACCCAAATGGCATAATACCCGTCAAGACAGGTATGATGCCCCACAGATAGATTGTGATTAATACTTATGTTTGAACAAATTTTAATAGAATTTAGCCCTAGGCAGCAAGAACAAGAAGACAATGAGTGAAATATGTCTACTTGAACTCCATGCAATATAATACTTTGTGCATACATGAAGTATAGTTATATGTTAATTTGATGTATTATAAAATGTTCAGTTCTGAGTAAATACAAGAACATATATGAGTAAAGTATGTCTATATACCTTACAAGCAAGATGATTTATGCCTATGTGAAGTTTTTACTTGAGTAAAATGTTCTTATGCATTCTTCATTCAATTTGTGAGAAAGAGGTATATTATGTGAAATATGATTGCTTGAGTTCAAGTTGCCTGAGATGATGACATGAGATGTTGATCATTTCAATATAACCAATCGTCTACATTACATGAGCATTGACTGAAGATCTTTTTACCATAATACCTCTGAATAATATTTTGGATATCTCATATCGTTTAGTCTGTAACTGTACATCATTCAACTCCTTGCAATGATATTGGTAAAGACATCCATACCCTTGTGATGTTTTTCTAACTCATGTGAAATACTGCAAGCATCACATATTGTATTGTTACAATTATCACTGTGTTTATTATAAGCATGCACATTCTCTGGCGTAGCCTCCTCAATAGGAGCTCCCGGTTTTAGCTGCTCAATAACATATCCAATTTTTTTTTTTTTTTTATGCTTAGAGAACAATTCTCAAATTGCGGTGCCAGTTCAAAATTTTGATTCGGTATGTTTGTTGGCATCCAACATGCCTCTCAAACTCATATAGTTACTCATGATTCAACAATTAAATAACAAGATAAAACAATTAATTAAATACAAAAAATTAATTTAACATGAACTTATATTAAATTAATAATATTATCACTGTTTAAATTGAATTAATGACTCTCAAATATAATCAACAGAACCGATTAGATTTCCAGTAGGTTAGAATCTATTTTGTTTTATTAAAAACTTGAGTGACTCAAAAAATCTTAATAAAATATCTAGGTAGATACTTCTATCAATCACATCTCTATGTGACTCCTAGATCATCAAGTAGACAATTTATCGTCGCACACATCTTATGTGTTTATTTGATTGTGCCCTTAAAATTTTATTTTTTTGAGCCTTAAAATTTTATTTCCTTGAGTGACTAAACAAAAAATAAAATTCTAATTAAATTCGAACCCTTGTTTAGAAACATCAAATGTTTTATAGTGATAAACATATTTATGAGTGAGCAGTCTTGAGTGACTCAACAAACTGATATCGATAATGGACTCTGGTTTTTCACTATAATAATAGAAGACATGTTGTATTAACTATTTAATACGATTTTAATATTTTGATAAAGAGAGGTTTGTCTCATCACATTTATGTATATTAACTAACATCTAACATGCAATCAATCATACATAATAATAACTGTGGATGATTATGGTCTTTATCTATCTAATCTTTCCGAGTCAAAAGGAAGATTAGTCGGTCAATTCCTAAGGAACGTTGCATTCGTTCATCGAATGCTAAATGTAATTATTTCCATCTCCTGCTGCAACCTATATCTTATACTAGTTGCTATCTTGTGGTCCAACTGCAACATATGTATCATATACTAATTGGCACGTAGGCCCAAATAAATGGACACGTAAGCTAATTTAGTTAAATAATAGGCTCACATGCCCAATTAACAATCAACATGCATAATTAACCATATAACCAATCACATGGGTTGAGTCTATAATCATCCACTAAACATCTATTTTAATATCTAATATTAAAAATATATTAATTTCTAAATTTGCAGTTTTAACAATATAAGTCTAAACCTTTTAGACATATTAGAACGGACTAGACGGAATTAAATAATTAATCTAATTAATTAATTATTTTTCCAACAATAAAATTGACTAATTAATCAAATTAATCAATTAATTTTATTCATAAATGGGATATTTCAAAATTTATTTTATCTTTCAATTTAAAGTCATACCCTAAATTGAAGACAAATTTTGTATAGGGTCAAAATTACATTTTATAAAAGTAATAAGTTAAAGTATAATCTGATCATAAATTCAAAATATGTTTTAAAAACGATTTTAATTTAATTTTGAATATTTGACCAACATTAAATAAAATAATAATTACAAATTTTTCATAAAATTAAAATTGTATTTGAGATCCTATTTTCTTTTATTTTATAATTTGAGGACTTACTGTGAAATTTCTAAAATTGCATAGTCAGCCTTAAAATTTTTAAAATAGTGTGTCCTTTAGTGTAATTTTCAAAATTGTATAGAAGATCTTTTTCTTATTTTAAAACAGTGATTCCTTTCTATGCAATTTCAAAAATTGCATAGGAGGCCCTTTTTGAAATAATTTGAAAAAGGGGCTTCGCATGCAAATTTTGAAATTGCAATGAGGCCCCCGTCCCCATTCTTCCAAAATTAACACAGAACCTTGGTGAGAAATTGAAACCTTAAAGTAAGGCGGCGCCGTCACAGATCAGCTGACGTTACCGAAGCTGCTGACCAAAGAAAAACATAGGAGATAGTGGTGGCCCCCCGGTGTCAAACATCGGCGGCCACCTATTTTGGAATAGCGAACAGCAGCAATCTGCTGTTCGCGACGTTAGCGACAGCAGCGGCACTGCGTTGTCGCAGTGGAGATCAACGACGACCGCGTCGCTCATCTTCGGACCAGCATCTGGTTTCATTCAGCGGTCGCCGTCTTCCCACCCTCTTTATTTTTTTTATAATTAATATTCCAAAAATAAAATCTAAATCAAATTCAGGTTTTAAAATTCAAAATTTTCTTTATTTTCATAATTTAAATCAAATTAATATATCAATAACAATTATTGTTCAATTCATCAAAACAGACTAGCGGACTCTAACAAATAACAAGGTAAACTCTAATACCACTTTAAAGAATTGACGTACACATGCATAACAGAAATTAATTTGCAAATCTTATAAACTAAATCATCCTTGTACTTAGATAGAATTCGTGATAGAAATTTACCTTGATGAATATTGTGGAATTTAATTATCTGGAGGTACGATCTTTAAGACCACATATGTCCAATTGTCTAGTCTCTAATAGTAATTCACACAGCAAGAACATATTTGAATTTTCACGATAAAGAACAGATGAAAGTGAAATTTTTGGGAGTAATTGTATTGTGTTGTCTTTTACTTGTTCTCGCAAATAATGAAGATCAACTTCTTTAATCTATTGTGACCTTTGTATTTATAAACAGCACTAACTTTAACCATAGTTCTAGTCCAACTAGATACCAACAACAAACAGGCTCAATTAAATAATCTAATTAATTAATTTAGTCCAATAAATAATTAAGTCTGATCTAATTAATTGAACATTGGACTTTAATTCTTACATGTAGTTGACAGAATCTTACTTCGTGAGTCAAATGGCAAAGGAATGAAGAAGATGAATCCAAATGCCAAGAAATAGAGCAATGTGGACAAGAAGCCAATAGGCAACTGTTTCAACTTCAGCCAAAAGGACATCTAAGAAAGGATTGCCCACAACTTCGAACTTAGATGTATGGTGTGTTAGGAATTGAGGTGTACATACATAGCGGAAATTAAATCTACAATTCTTTTAAGTCCGGATCAATCTTGTACTTAGATAGAATTCGTGATAGAAGTTTACCTTTTGATGAATACCGTGAAATCTAATTATCTGATTGGCTTGAGGTGCAATCTTCAATACCACAGCTGTCCAATTGTGCAGCCTCCAATGGTGATCCACACAGCAAGAACAGATCTGGACTTCCATGATCAAGAACAGATGAAAGCGGAACTTTGAGAGAAGTTGATTGGGTTGTCTTTTTCCTTGTGCTAGCAAGTAATGAAAACAACTCTTAATCCTAATATGTTGCGCTTTTGTATTTATAGGCGGGGCTAACCCTAGCCCTAACTCATCAACAATCAGGCCCGATTAAATAATCTTATTAATTAATTTGGCCAAATGAGTAATTATGTTCGACCCAACTAATTGGACCTTGGACATTAATTCTTACATGGTGCTAGTGAGTCTTGTTTAGTAGTTGATTCTACTAATTCTTGGATTGTAGATTTTGGAGTCGCTAATCATATGTGCATTTCTATGCATGTTCTACAAGAACGAAAGGTTAGTGAGTGAGAGTTTTCCATTATAGTTAGCTCATAGTTTCAGCTTTAGCAGTAAGAAATGTTTATATTCATTTTAGTAGTGATATGCATTATATTTAAATATTGTTATTATATCATGTAGATAAAACTAAATTTGATTTTTGTTTCTCGTTTGTTAGGACGTGATTATTCTGTAAACTTTTTACTTTTGACAATTTACTTTAGTTTGATTAAAGTTCATAGTTGTGCCGCATATTTGGATAACAGTCTTTACATTTAAACCCCACTATGAATTCGATTCATACTACAATGATAGAAGGTATCTCCAACTAATGAAGACATATCTATATTAACTGGAAGAAAATCCAAAGGTTAGCAAAAGATGAGCCTGTTAACTTGTAAATCTTATTTAGAAGGTAAAATGACAAATTAAACGATCATTTCAACTAAAGGATATAGAGCCAATGATGTTTTGGAATTTGTTCATTTTGATGTGTGTTATCCTATTAGCACACCTACAAAAAGCTGTCACGAGTTCTTCATCACCTTTATTGATGACTAGTCGAGATTTGGATACATTTACATGATATCTCGTAAGTTTGAAGCTTTTGATAAGTTCAACGAGTATCGAGTTGAGGTCAAGATACATCTAAGTAAAAGTATCAAGATACTTTGATCAAATTGAGGTGGTGAATACCCATCAGGTGAGTTTTCATTTTAGAGAAAATAAATGAGACTCTGTTGGCATAGTTAGATCCATGATGAGTTTCTCAATACTTCCTACCTCATTTTGGGAATATGCACTCGAGATAGCAGCATACGTTCTTACTCTAATGCCATCTTAGTCTATCCCTAAAACTCCCTTAAAGTAGTGGACCGGCGTAGGCCTAAGAGCAAGGTAGTACTGGAATAGATGAAAGTAATTAAGTGGCCCAGATCACCATCTCCGGAATTACAGTTTGAGCTCGATGATCACAACTCGCTAGAATTTGGAGGGGATATGGTACATGATCATAGTAACGCTCCCAAGCCTACATGTAACACTTCGAAAAACTCGTATTCCCTTTTAATAAATTTTAAAGTAGAAAATAAATTTAGAAGATTAAAATTAGTTAATTGTCCTAAGGAAATTAAGACCTGAATTACTAATTTTAGGCCAAATATTTAAATTGATAAGAGATAAATTAATTAGGGACTAAATTTGATATTTAATTAGAAGTTATAAAATATTTTAAGACTTAATTGCAAAGTGCTGAAAGTTGAGTCAAGAGGCTTAAATGTAATTTTTGGAAATTATAGACCTATTTCAGTCCTATGAAACAGGCCACTTTGAGCTAACCGTGTAGTTCCTGCAATGGTCAGAATTTTACAATTCAAAGTTTTTTATGGAGGATGTAATGAGAACTTTCTAATGATATTTTAGTCGAGCATTTTTGGGCTCGTATTGAGTCTCAAAATTTGGCGCAAAGAAGGTATCTCAAATCTAGTATTTAGAAATAAAATAATAATTTCTACGCTTGAGATTGCAACATGGCACACATGCAAGGATCTTTTGTGAGATTTTTGTTGCGAAATATGATATTATATTTAAGAGGCTGCAAAGGTTCAAGTATGAGCAATCATTATCAATATAAGAGAATAAAATATGGAAGAAAAATTGATGTGTATAACTATACTTGATTTGTGTATAAAATCTCTCACCTTGGGATACCACCCCCACTCAATCGTGTAAGAAGATTTGGGAAAGTTGCGTTTATAGTGGGTGTTGTACCCTCCAAACTCTCTGCACCCAAACGGTATATTAGCTGTCAAGACGGGCATGAAGCCCCACGGACAAGTTGTGATTAATACTTATGTTTGACCGAATTTTAATAGAGTTTAGCCCTAGGCAGCAAGCACAAGAAGACAATGAGTGAAATATGTCTACTTGAACTCCATGAAATAAGATACTTTGTGCATATGTGAATTATAGTTATATGTTAACTTGATATATTATGAAATGTTAAATTCTGAGTAAATACAAGAACATATGTGAGTAAAATATGTCTATATGCCTTACAAGCGAGATGATTTATGCCTATGTGAAGTTTTTACTTGAGTAAAATGTTCTTATGCATTCTTCATTCAATTTGTGAGAAAGAGGTATATTATGTGAAATATGATTGTTTGAGTTCAAGTTGCCTGAGATGATGATATGAGATGTTGATCATTTTACCTAAAGAAAATATAGAGACTTTGATTTGTATAATGTTACCTTGGCACTCATACAGAGTTAATCCCAATTGGACTTAAGACTATGTTACCTTAAGCATGAGGATGACTTGGGATTTGATGAAACTCCCAAGGGCTGAGAACCTTAAAGAAGCATATTTGCTATCTATGACAAGTTGAAGACTATTTTATCATATATCAAGATCAATGTTGTTGAGCATGTTAAAAGAAGCCTAACATATATGTGATAATCTAAGTTTTTCCTTAAGCCTTTTGTACATTCTGGTAAATGGGGACCCGTGATTCATAAATTGAAAATGAGAATTATTAAAAGTTAGCCGAGACAAAAAGAAAATAAGAGGTTAGCATACCCAAGAGACCACAAGTTGTCCAAGAGAAATATTTAAGGTTGATCAAGACTAATTAGAGCCAAAAGGAAAAAGGTCAACAAGTTGACCTTCTAAAGAGGTACTAAATTTGATCAACACTTGGCTGGCTAAGTGCTTGTAGCACAATATTTTCAATCTATTCATGATGTGCAAATACTTAAAGAAATTGCCCTAAGAAAAGATAAAAGATATTTTTATGTGTCACATCACACAAGCACCATATTTTACTCATTGAATATCGTTATTCATTAACGTTTCATGTCGAAGTGTATCTAGGATAGAGATTATTCTGACATTCTTGACAAAAGTGGATGCTATCGAAGTATGGAAAAGAGTATGTACGGGTCAAGGAAGTTGATTTTTGGTCCTACTACCCGAGATAATCTGGCCTATACAAGCACGAGATTCTATAATGTATTGGCTCTATTATGATGTTGTGACAATGAACTAATTGGGGATGGAGTTAAGATCATATAGAAGATGCTCTTTATCTTGTTATAATATGCTATGTTTAATTTTATTTAAGTAATGTAAGAGACTATTATCAAGATACACCTTTTGTTTTGATGTTAAGGGTAGACAACGTATATGGGTTAATCTTTTGAAGTGTTGTGTAGTGGCCATGGAACTTTATGATCTATCAAAGAAATCTCTTACTTTTGTTTAATAAAGGTAACGTGTGGTTTTTTATTTTAAATTCGAGACGTCATGATTTTTCATGTTGGCATTTAAAGAAAATTTTATTTGTAGTCCCTTCAATTTATCTAGCTTACATATTCCTATATTGCGCACTTTATAACTCCATGAAACCATGCCCACTAAGGACCCCATTATAACCTAACTCATTCAAGGCCAAATAATGGGACATATGTGTTAGAATATATATTAGAAGATTCTCATATATATTATAAGATTATCCCAATATATTAGAATATATTAGTTGATTGGTTTACTTAATATAGATTAGGTTTACCTTATTATATAAATCAATTGTATCAGTATTTTCATAATACCGTCTGCTTAATAAAGTGGTTGTTCTTTCTTTCTCTGTTCTTCTCTATTCTTTCTTCTATTCTTCTTTATTCTTTCACATGGTATCAGAGCAGGTTTGATCTAACTTGATTTAAACTTGAAATCGCTTCCGTTCTCCGGCGAGTGGCCTTGTGCCACTCGTCCGGCCAAGTCTGAAAACTGAGTAAGTATGGCGTGCCCACGACTTACGCAAGGTTCGATTCTGCATTAAGAAAAAGACTTTGACTACTCGAGTCAGTAAGGCGTGCCCATGGCTTAAGCAAGGTCGGCTTTTGCATTGTGCATCTTTTTGAGCTAATCATGGCAACTAAAAGGGATGATTGAAATTTGTTCAATTGTTCTGTTCTGAAATTTGGTTGATTTTGCATCCAGTATGTCCAAATCAGTTTGGTATTTGTCCAGTTGTTCTATCCTAGAATTTCTGGTTAATCTGGACAATCTGTCTCCCCTTCCTCTCTTTTGGTATTTGCATATATTAATTTGGATTTGGAATCTGGTCCAATAACCTGTAATTTGGTTGGTTATGTTTTCGATTAATTTGGACAATCTGTCTCCCCTTTCATCTCTTCTGGTATTTGCATCCATTAATTTGGATTTGAAATCTGGTCCAATAACCTGGAATTTGGTTGGTTTTGTTTCCGGTTAATTTGGACAATCTGTCTTCCCTTTCATCTTTTCTGGTATTTGCATCCATTAATTTGGATTTGAAATCTGGTCCAGTAACCTGGAATTTGGTTGGTTTTGTTTCTGGTTAATCTGGACAATCCGTCTCCCCCTTCCTCTCTTTTGGTATTTGCATCCATTAATTTGGATTTGGAATCTGGTCCAATAATCTGTAATTTGGTTGGTTTTGTTTATGGTTAATATGGACAATCTGTCTTCCCCTTCCTATTCCTTTCTTCTCTCTCCTTTTCCCTTCTTTCTATAATACTGATTTTTTGTCCACTTTTGGGTGATTTTCTTATCTCTTGAAAGTGTAAGAAGCAAACTGTTGTTTCCCGTTCTTCTACTGAAGCAGAGTATCGTGCTATGTCGTCTACTACTATTGAGATTGTGTGGTGGCCTTGGTTACTTGCTGTGGTTGCCTTGGTTACTTGCTGATATGGCTTGCTGACTTTTTCACAATGTTACATCTGGTCCGTCGTTTTCATTTCTTGCTTGACAAACTCTCGCTGCTTTTTATTGTAGCAACGTGAGTTTGAGTGGGGATGTTAGAATATATATTAGAAGATTCTCATATATATTATAAGATTATCCCAATATATTAGAATATATTAGTTGATTGGTTTACTTAATATAGATTAGGTTTACCTTATTATATAAATCAATTGTATCAGTATTTTCATAATACCGTCTGCTTAATAAAGTGGTTGTTCTTTCTTTCTCTGTTCTTCTCTATTCTTTCTTCTATTCTTCTTTATTCTTTCACAATATGTACAACATCTCATATCTCATTACTAGAGAAACGAATGCAAGAAGCATACGTCCTAAACTGAATTTTGGGGGAAAAAGTTCACTGCCTGATGGGTATCATATCCGTTACGACGGGTATCATACCCACATAACAACGTATCATATCAGAGTAGTGAGGTATCTTAACCATAAGTAAGTTAACTAAAACCGTAGTAAGGTATTGTACATGTATAGTTAGGTATCGTGTAGAAAACAAATTAGGTAGAATTGATACATATTTGAGCTATTTATATGTGTTTACATATAATGATTGGAAAATTTTAATCTCTCAAGACGAAAACTTTCATTTTAACTTTGAAAAATAGAATAAATTAGCTCACCATGTCACTACGATACTTCTTAAAATCACAAATTTCATTGTTTGGTTAGAATAAAAGTTGCGCACACTTGCCTTTTGTTTTAATGATGAATTGGACTATTTTATTTTAATTAAGAGCCTTGTTTTTGTATTTTTTTTTGATAAATTAAATTCTTATATTGACTCGTCATATGAAAAATCGTCTCATGTTATTTAATTTATTTTGTTTCGCTAATTGAATTCAAAAACCGAATGATGTTTGAAACACCAAATCTGGCATTTTCTAGCCCAAAACCCAACCTTTTTTAACCCTAAAATTCAACCCCTTCAGCCCCGCAAAACCTGCCCCAAACTACTGCCTAACACCCCTTTTTTAAAGAAGCATATTTGCTATCTATGACAAGTTGAAGACTATTTTATCATATATCAAGATCAATGTTGTTGAGCATGTTAAAAGAAGCCTAACATATATGTGATAATCTAAGTTTTTCCTTAAGCCTTTTGTGCATTCTGGTAAATGGGGACCCGTGATTCATAAATTGAAAATGAGAATTATTAAAAGTTAGCCGAGACAAAAAGAAAATAAGAGGTTAGCATACCCAAGAGACCACAAGTTGTCCAAGAGAAATATTTAAGGTTGATCAAGACTAATTAGAGCCAAAAGGAAAAAGGTCAACAAGTTGACCTTCTAAAGAGGTACTAAATTTGATCAACACTTGGCTGGCTAAGTACTTGTAGCACAATATTTTCAATCTATTCATGATGTGCAAATACTTAAAGAAATTGCCCTAAGAAAAGATAAAAGATATTTTTATGTGTCACATCACACAAGCACCATATTTTACTCATTGAATATCGTTATTCATTAACGTTTCATGTCGAAGTGTATCTAGGATAGAGATTATTCTGACATTCTTGACAAAAGTGGATGCTATCGAAGTATGGAAAAGAGTATGTATGGGTCAAGGAAGTTGATTTTTGGTCCTACTACCCGAGATAATCTGGCCTATACAAGCACGAGATTCTATAATGTATTGGCTCTATTATGATGTTGTGACAATGAACTAATTGGGGATGGAGTTAAGATCATATAGAAGATGCTCTTTATCTTGTTATAATATGTTATGTTTAATTTTATTTAAGTAATGTAAGAGACTATTATCAAGATACACCTTTTGTTTTGATGTTAAGGGTAGACAACGTATATGGGTTAATCTTTTGAAGTGTTGTGTAGTGGCCATGGAACTTTATGATCTATCAAAGAAATCTCTTACTTTTGTTTAATAAAGGTAACGTGTGGTTTTTTATTTTAAATTCGAGACGTCATGATTTTTCATGTTGGCATTTAAAGAAAATTTTATTTGTAGTCCCTTCAATTTATATAGCTTACATATTCCTATATTGCGCACTTTATAACTCCATGAAACCATGCCCACTAAGGACCCCATTATAACTCATTCAAGGCCAAATAATGGGACATATGTACAACATCTCATATCTCATTACTAGAGAAATGATTGCAAGAAGCATACGTCCTAAACTGAATTTTGGGGGAAAAAGTTCACTGCCTGATGGGTATCATATCCGTTACGACGGGTATCATACCCACATAACAACGTATCATATCAGAGTAGTGAGGTATCTTAACCATAAGTAAGTTAACTAAAACCATAGTAAGGTATTGTACATGTATAGTTAGGTATCGTGTAGAAAACAAATTAGGTAGAATTGATACATATTTGAGCTATTTATATGTGTTTACATATAATGATTGGAAAATTTTAATCTCTCAAGACGAAAACTTTAATTTTAACTTTGAAAAATAGAATAAATTAGCTCACCATGTCACTACGATACTTCTTAAAATCACAAATTTCATTGTTTGGTTAGAATAAAAGTTGCGCACACTTGCCTTTTGTTTTATTGATGAATTGGACTATTTTATTTTAATTAAGAGCCTTGTTTTTGTATTTTTTTTTGATAAATTAAATTCTTATATTGACTCGTCATATGAAAAATCGTCTCATGTTATTTAATTTATTTTGTTTCGCTAATTGAATTCAAAAACCGAATGATGTTTGAAACACCAAATCTGGCATTTTCTAGCCCAAAACCCGACCTTTTCCCGTGCGCTTGAAGGGTTTTAAAAATATAACTATTTCGAAAATAACAAGCGTGGAAGGGAAAAATAATTTTACTTATATTTTTCATGGTTTCTCCTATTCTGTGATTGGTGTCGCCACTATTTATTTAACCATCCAAATGAACTCCAAAAATTCCAAAATTTTTACGACAGATACTTAGGACTATAGAATAAAACATGTTAAAATTTCAAAGCTTAGCTATGTTGTTTGATAGGTGAAAATATTGGCCGAATTTGTTTGAAAAACTATACCGGGTGCCTTAAGGTAGCCCGCTAAAACATTCATAATAAATTCATACGATGGAATTTTTGAGTGATTCCAAACATTTCCGTTGGCCACATATAAGGCTTTCCATAGGTACTGATTTTACTCAAAAAATCCAAATGTACAGAAAGTTGTGATTTTTCAAAGTGTGGACAGAAAGCTGCAACTTTTAGAAATGAAACAAGGCAATTTCCGCTTTAAATTTCCAAATGAAAACTAAATCAACATCTCGGTTTTACTTGTACCCTACAAGGTTAAAGACAATAAAATTAACATTTAATTGTAGTATTTATATAATAAACGACTCGATCATCTCGACGCCAAAACTTAAATAAAAAAACAATAAGCTCACTCCATGATCGCTAGCCTACGCCATCGCGCCAATGCTAACTATCTCAATCTGAAAATTTATTTGCCTTGGGATGAGTATTTCATAAGAAACACTCATTAGAGAATATACTAAGATGCGGAAAAATTATACAAAAATATAAATGTGACATGCCATCACTTTAAACATACATACGAACAATATAGTTCTGGTAGCCGGTACCACATGAACTAAAAAGTGATTATCTTCAATCACTCACATACATATGTGATTACCCTCAATCACAATTATAAAGTTCCTTCATAGATATTTAACATGGCATTCATTTCACGTAATAATTTCCCCAAAATAACTTTGTAAAACATATCTTGAGTAGTAATGAAAACTACCTTCAAAATGAAATTCCCGTTGAGTTGATTGGTGGTTTAAAAAGGCTGTTTCTTTTCCTCAAATGATGAACTCGTGCTCTGCCTTTTTGTTCTCCCAAAATATAGTAATATATCAAGAGATTTAAATGCCACAAAAAGAAAGAAATTGATGGCCGAAAGAGGATAGAAAAAGAATGCTTCCACTTACTGTTGGGGTCGATTTCTACTGAATGAATGATGTGGTTTGTTGCAGTGTTTTTGTATCTGAAATGAGAGGAAAATTGTGAAATTTTCAAGGCTGAAATGTGAAGAACAAAGGGGAGAAAAGAAGGAGAAATATTGGTAGGAAGAATGCTTACTGGAAGTGTAAATTATTACATAAACTAAGTGGAGATGAGCAATGTTTTGGGGGCTGAAAACCTGGAATTAAAGGAGAAATTTGCTGTCGATTTTCTGGTGGTTAAAAGACAGAGAAAGATAAGAGATTTAGTGGCTGAAAACTGGAGAGAGAAGGGTATGCAAATTAGAGTGTGAGATGGCAAAAATAAAAGGAAAAAAGGCTCAAGAGGAGGGGGAGGGGGGCTGAATACTAGAGTTCCTGGGAAGTTTTGAAGTGTTTTGAGTGGAGAATTAGAGGGGCTGAAACATGGGACTTAAGGAGGTTTTATTCAGGTGAAAAGGAGGGAAACATCAGTTTCTTAAGGACGAGTTTGAGGCTGAAAAACTAATAACAGTTGTGTGGCTAACAATTGCTGGAAAAGGGACCTACATGGGTTATTTTTATCAGGTTTATGGGGGATACTTGGGACAATTTTTTAGCAGGTTAAGGCGGAACCTTGTGGATGTTTTTCAGCAGTTTAGTTGGGGGAATATAGCTGCAATAAGTGGGAAGAAGGTGGGTAAAGAAAATTTGATCATGGAGGAGGAGTGGCTGCAATGTGGAGAGGAAGTGGGAGGTTATACCCTTATTTCTTAGGGGCTATTATTTGGAGTTAAAAATTTGCAGGGTTTAAGGAGTTGTTTGGTGTGTTTATTTGGCGAGAAATAAGGGGCTGTTTGGTGGTGATTTTCTATCATAAGAAGGGCATGATAAATGAGGTAATTCTAACTGAAAATTGCTAAGAAAAAAGTCGCAACTAAGATGAACAAAATGACCAAAAATTGGCCATGAAGAGTTTAGATTTCTGTTGATTTTTTTTTTTTTTTTAATATGAATAATTAGTTCACTATTAACCCAAAATTTATTTGTGAAAAATATTTGGGTTAAGAAAATTAAATTAGTTGCTTTGATTAATAAAATTTCACGTTCGTCATATAAAAATGAAAGGCAAGCACGTGCGCAAATTAACTCGACTAAAATATTTAAAACGTACTAGGAGGTCGACGTCGAAAGCTAAAATTTTATTTCCTTGAAATTAAAAGACTAAATTTTTTCGGTCGCTACACTAAAGAAACAATATTAAATCATAGGAAGAAATATAAATTTCTTCATGTTGGCTTACCTCAAATTGCGGTTAAACCTTTGTTTAGATTAGGAATAGACATTCCAATATGTTTAACTCTTAGAGATAAGATACATTCTATATTTTCAAATTCCTTACTTTGAGTCTTAAAATCAAATCTTGAGAGTGGTCCAATTTATTTCATTTGCTATCCAAATTTCCCTATTAATCTTGCTGATGGTACAATAATAAATTCCTTATGTTTAGATATTGAAGCTAGCAATCTTGAAATCAATTGTAGATTTAAATATGTTTGTGTCATTTAACGTGTTTACTATAAGGTAGTGAGCACAACTATGAATCCAAAAGCTTTGAGATCCTCACAAAAAAAAAAAAAAAAGAAGTGAAAACCTCTTCAATGAGGCTAATCATTTACATTCAAATGTTGCTATTCCTAGGAGATTAACATGGGAACAAGTGACTCAAAATACCTTGTGGACATTTGTAAATGAACATCCTCCACTGAGAGAAATTCCAGAGTTGAATAATATTTCTGAATTGCCTAACGGCAGTATGCAAATCCAATTTGCATTTTCGTCAAGAAATTCGTTATGTTCTTCTGGCAATTCTGAAACATTCAAATTTAACAAACAAACACGAAGGCATTCTACTTCCTTTCACAAACTCAAAGGAGTAGATTTTACTCCTAATGTCCTAAAGACTCATTATTTTGATGACATAGAAGGCACAATAAGTCGTGACTTCCCTCACTCCAACCTTCTTGGATATGATATCTCAGAGAAATCAATATAATGTCATTTCTTCTACAATTGATCAACAAATGGAATTCAAAATGGATAAAGATCCAACTTTCAAAACTTGTCAAAAAATTCTAAGAAAATTATTTTCAAAAGAAGAACTTGATCTTCTTTGGGAAGCGTTTTACTCTCGTCCCAAAGACATCATCTTTTTTTGAATGGGCTTATCTCAAAGTTTATAATGAAAAATCAACGATAAACAATACTCATGACAAATCAAAAGTTTGGAAAACCACTTCTAGAAATACTTTCGAATCCGTTCATCCTCCTTTAAAACACACAATGTGTCCAAAGAAGAGATGTTAAAGTTGTGTCTTCCCCTTTAAAACAAATAACTAACAAAAATGAAAGTGAGGAACCTACAATAAAAGATATTAAAAACATTCAACAACAAAATAACTATACCAATATATTGTTATACTCTATAGAAACCCAACTTAATCAATTAGATCAACCAACAAAACCTTCAAAACCCCTGGAAAATAAGAAACAAGGAAAGATAAAATCGAAGCAAGCCCTTAAGTTAAAAATACTCTCTTCAAGCCAAATGAAGATAAACTAAAGTTTGGAATGAGTTATGATATTCTCATCCTACCTGAAATCCAAACAATTAAGGAGCAAAGAGTCAACAAGAAAAATTAATGTCATAAATTCAATTGATGAAATTCAAGAACAATTTGAAGAACTAAAAATCAACGAACTTAAACAAGGTATGGAACTCATACCTTACCCCATTACTATCCAAAACCTACCTTTATTGATATGCTTGGTGAAGAACCAAAGCAGCCTCAAAAAATATTTTCGGGAAATGAGATTATTCAATGGAATATTAATGGAATGACTGAACATCAAATCCTTCAAAATATTGGTGAGATGACTTTGGCATCTTCTGCCTTCTCTGCCTGGGGAAATAATGATCACCAAACTACAATAAACATTATAGTTGGCTTTACTGGTCAACTTAAGGATTGGTGGTACAATTATCTTTTTGAAGAAGAAAGAAATCAAATACAAACATTCGTTAAACATGAAAATGATGATGCTACAAATCCTATTGTTCAAGATGCCGTTAACACCCTCATTTTGACAATCAGTAAACACTATGAACCAACATCATTTCTTGAAAGATCTTTTGAAGTACTGATAAATTTATCTTGTCCAAATTTACAAGACTTCAGATGGAACAAAGATATTTTTCTTCAAAAGGTTATAATGCGTGAAGATTGCAATTCAACTTTCTGGAAAGAAAGGTTCCTTGCAGTACTTCCTAAATTGTTTTTTTGAAAGGGTCCGAAATGCAATAAAAAACGAATATTCAATGATCCCATATAGTGCTTTAACCTATGGAGAACTTATCAATTTTTTTAACAAAGAAGGATTATCTCTTTGTAATAACGTAAAGCTCAAAGGAAGGCTTAAATCTGACAAACAAGAAGGAAGAAAAGAACTAAGTTCTTTTTGCGAGTGCGAGCAATATGGGAACGAACAAATTCAACCACCATCAAGATCACATCAAAAACATACAAAAAAATTATTTTAAATCTGACAAACCATTTTATCAAAAGCGCGCTCCAGAATATTTTCAAAAAATGAAAATTCCAAAAAAAGGCATAAAAGAAATACCTTTAAAAAGGATCCTTCCAATACCAATTGTAGCGACCGGAAATTTTTTTGGCTTAAAATTTCAAGAAAATAAATTATTAACTTTCGGCATGTACCTTTATGCTTCCATATAATTTTCCCGCATATTAGTAAATTTCATATTGAGTGTTTCTTATGAAATACTCACCCCCACTTAAACAAATTTTCAGATTCATATGGTTAGCATTGACGCGATGGTGTAGGCTATCGATCACGAAGTATGCTTATTATTTTCTAATTAAGTTTTGGCATCGAGATGATCGAGTTAATTATGATGTAAATACTGTAATTTAGATGTTGTTTTTACTTTATTTAATCATGTAAAGTACAAGAAAAACTGAGATGTCGGTTTAGTTGCCGTTCAAATTTTAAAGCGGATATTGTCTTGTTTTAAATTCTGAGATTTCATCTTTCTTTCCCTACTTTGAAAAATCATAACTCTATGTGTAATTAGATTATTTGAATGAAATCAGTGTCTATGGTAATCCATATATGTTGTCAAATATCAGAAATTGGAATCACTCAAAAATTACATCGTTATGAACGTTTTAGCGGGTTACCTGGGATATTTTTTCAGGCAATTTTGGCCAACTTTTTGACCTACCAAACAACGTAGCTAAGGTCTGAAATTTTAACATAGCCTAGTCCAATGTCTCAAATATTTACAGTTTAAATCTTGTAATTTTTAGAATATGTTTGGATGGTCAAATAAATATTAGCGACACCTATCGTAGTTTTGGAAAGTCCAAAATGTTAGAAGTTATTTTCTTTCTCATGCGCACTTGTTACTTTCTGTATTAATTAAAATTTTAAAACCATTCAAGGACACGTGAAAACTTATTTGGAGTCGTCAAAAGCTATTTAAATATTATTTTAGTGACCCAATGGATTGAAAAATTCTGGGGCGTTACACCACCGGTTGGAAATGCCAAAAGAAAATGACATTACACAAATAAGTGCTCTTTGAACGGAAAAATTAACAATCTTTAAATTGACATCGAGCTTAAAAGTAAATTATTAAATCTAATTAATTCCTCTGATTCTTTAGAATCAAAAGATGTTTTTTATAATCTTCAAGAAGATTCCAACTTGAGTGAAGAATCTTAATCCACCCAATCTGTTAATACAAAAAGAAAACTAACAAAATCTCTTCTAGTCAAGATTTGCGAGGAGAGGTTAATCAAATGAAGAGTCAAATCTCCAATCTAGAAAGACAATTAACCAATATCAAAATAGAAGTTGCCATTATCAAAGCTTGCTCACTTACTGCTAAAGGCAAAGCCAAAGTTACTTCATCTTCTTCTTCAAATTCTTCTGAAGATGAACTTGCAAGTCAAATGGAGAATCTCCAAGATAATGATCAAACTATGAATGTTATTAACCAAATCTGATTGCAAAAATGGTATACTGATGTAACAATAGTTACAAATAAAAATTCAAAATCAAAGTTACAGTACTTCTCGATTCAAGAGCTGGTCAATATTGCATCAGAGAAGAACTTGTACTTATCAAATATTTTGAAAAAACTACTAAAAACTTTTATTGTGCAATTGGCAAAAGCTTCAACATAAAATATAAACTAACAAAAGCTCATGTCTGCAATCAAAACATGTGCTTTAAGAGTAGTTTTTATCTTGTTAAAGATTTAGATCAAGAAGTTATCTTGGAACTCCCTTCCTCGTTCAATTATACCCCCTTAAAGTCATTGAGACTGGGATAAAATCAAAACATCTTGATCAAGAGATATTTTTTGAATTTGTCAATCATCCCACTTTAGGAGATATCAATACTATTAAACAACATATAATTACTAACAAAATTAATAACATTAATATCAAAAACAGCACATAAGATATCTCAAGGAAGACATCAAATTCAAAAGGATTGAAGAACAATTAGAAACAACAAACATCATAATTGTTTCTCTAAAATCAGGAAAATAATTGAGATAGAAATATGTTCTTCAATCCCTAACGCTTTCTAGGAAAGAAAGAAGCGCATCGTTACATTAATGTATATTCAAAATTTTAATGAAAAACAAATATCAATGAAAGCAAGACCCACACAAATGAACAAAGAATTACTCGAATATTGTACAAAAGAAATCAATGATCTCCTAAGTAAAAGCTTAATCTTGCCAAGCAAATCTCCCTGGAGTTGTCTAGCCTTCTATGTCAACAATCAATCCGAAATTGAGAGTGGATTCGCTATCCTCTACCGCAAAAAAAAAAAAAAAAAAAAAAAAAAGGTATCTTCTCAATAGGCTTCTAAATGCGACAATTTTTCCAAGATTGACATGAAGCTCGGGTTTTGGCAGATTCAAATAGATGAAAAGGTTAAATATAGAACTGCGTTTAATGTTTCCTTCGGACAGTAAGAATAGAACGTCATGCCTTTTGTACTAAAAAACACCCCATCTGAATTTTAAAAAATTATTAATGACGTCTTCAACCCTTAACAAACTTTTTCAATTGTGTACATTCATGATGTTCTTATCTACTCCAATGATATTAAACAACATATTAAGCATCTTCAAATTTTCCATTCAATCATCAAGAGAAATGGCTTAGCTGTTTCTAATAAAAAAAAGTGTCATTTGTCAAACAAAAATTAATTTTTTAGGACATGAAATCGTTGAAGGGACCATCACCCCTATCAAAACAAGTCTTGAATTTGCTTGTAAATTTCTAGATGAAATATTTGACAAAACTAGCCTTCAGAGGTTCTTAGGATGTGTCAACTATGTCTCGGACTTTATCCCAAACATTAAGACTTCTTAGTAACCATCCACAATGGATAAAGAAGCATACTATGACAATCAAATCCATTAAGGAAATTGTTAAGACTCTACCATGTCCTAACATTATCAACCCTGATGCCTTCCTTATTGTCGAAACTGAAGTGTCATACATTGGGTATGGAAGAATTCTCAAATAGAGAGTCAATAACAATGAAGAGGTTATCCGTTACCATTCGGGTATCTAGTTAGGACCCCAAAGAAACTTTTCAACCTTCAAAAATGAATGTATTTCCACTGTTTTATGCCTCACAAAATTCCAAGACGATTTGATCAATAAAACTTTTTCTTGTCAAAACCGACGGTAAAGCATCAAAAGAAATTTTACAAAAGGATGTTAAAAATCTAGTTTCAAAACAAAATTTTGACATATGGCAAGCATTCCTTTCATGTTTTGATTTCTCAATTGAATTCACTAAAGGCAAAAATAATGCGTTACCGGATTTTCTAACAAGAGAATTCGTGCAAGGATGAAATATCAAAGAAAACTAGCAAAGGAAGGACCCCTTAGGATTTTCTCCTTGAAAGTTCTAGTTTTCAAGAAACAAATCAGTTCATACACACCACAAAAATCAAAAGGTCTTTCTGCCACCTCAAAAAATCACCTAAAAAAAAATTCACCTCAAAGTTCACAGTTCTTGGAACCTTGTAAAATTCACCTCAGAAAACCCAAAACCCATCCAACTACAAGAATGCAGTCAAACCATAATCTGGAAAATTGTCTAAATCAACAATCAAAAATACCAATACTTTGTCAAAGGGACTGCATTACCAGTTTCTGAATTAGAAACTAAATGGGGAGATTTTACCTCACTTGATGAGTGTGTTTCAAACATTTTTCCCCTTTTCAAAAGGATGATGATCCTTCCAATTTTTTGAATAAAAAATATCAAGTTTTGAATGAATTTTACTTTTTTCCTTAGTTATGTTGAAAATCAAGAATGTGGTATGAAACAATTCTGAAAGTTACTAAATCGGTAATTATCTCTCATATCCCAAATAAACCAAATACTCATTAGATCGATTTTAAAAAAATCAAGATTCTTCAAGTGCTGACCATTTCATAATGGAATCAACAACCTCGGGAAACCAAGTCTTTTTCAATGAAAAGGGTCAGAGATCCAACTTATCATATCAACACTATATCCATGCTTGATATAATGTTTTGTATTTCAGATCCTCAAGTCATTTGTGGTTCACTCTCTTTTACCACAATTGTCCAAAATCCTTTCCCAAATTGTTTCAACAATGGTGGATCTATTTTTGTGCTACCGGTAACCTTCCAAGTCGTGTTAAAGAAGGATTCCAATTGTTTCAATCTAAAGGTGTCAATTTTACCCCCACAAGAAAATCTTCTATTTCAATTATGTCGGACATTCAAAGTTGTTTAGATTTTCTCTTGGGATTTTCAAGTTTATTGAATGGTGGGAAAAATTTGTTGAATCAAATGCTTGTTGTAAGGCAATCCAATCATAGATCGATGAACAAAAAGTTCATCAATGCAAAGATAAAGCAAGCTGTATTTCCATTCAAAGTAATTTTCTTACTGAAAAAACCCAGGATCATGGTACAAATGGCAAAATGCTCCGATCTGGAAGAATTTTCCATCCTTGCTCACAAAGTAGCTGCAATGGCTTGGGCAAAGTCAAACTAAGGATTCGTAGCTGCCTCTCATTCAGGTTCAACTCCAAATTTCTAACAAGACAATGAAGAAAACTGTTTCAGAGCATATTTTTTTGAAGTTTAACTCAATCAGAGAAATGGCAGACAATGTGACTCAAAAGTTGCAATTTTGGAGAATTATTATCCTTTTAATCAATATTTTGCTTTACGCTAGGAAAAACTATGGATAATCAATATTTTAAATAGTACCTGCCTACCTCAGAAGTCGCAAAAGCAAATAGTACCTGCCTCAAAAGTAGCAAAAGCAAAAGATTATTCAAGTATTTTGAAATCCGGATTTGACATCCATGACTACCCATAAGAAGGGAATCTCTTCTAGTGTTAAGGTAGAGAGAATTAAGTTGATTCTTCTTTTCATATCTTTTCAGAATTTTGTGAGTATGAAATGTTTTTCCTAGCATACTTGTTTTCAATATTGTGCTACTTTCAAAATGTCTTTCAATTATATCAATGAATGCTCTATATAAGCATTCTTTCAATTTATTTATCAAGTTACTAATTTTCAACAATTAATTGCTGTTTCTTCAAATTTACAATCTTCTCATTCTGCATGGCATCTCAAGAAAATTATAGTACTCAATCAATTATATCAATTTACCCCACTTTCAATTTCTCAATATAACCCAAATCAAATAATTCAAGTCCAATATCAACGAGATTTTCTACTCTGTGAACCTCTCCATCACCTTGTGCAGAGTCGAGCCAATTTATGAGATTTTCATTCTCAAATAAGTATTAAAAATCTTTTTTGAAAATAAATTTTTGCTAGATGGCAAGCAATTCTCTCATGTTTTCTCCTGTGGATTTTCTCCTCGAAAGCTCCAATTCTCAAAAATCAACCCAAGCACTTTCTTCTCAAAAATCCAAAAGCCTTTATGCTACTTCAAACACATTTACAATTCTTGGAACCCTACCAAACAATTCTCTAAAACCCAAACCCCTTCAAAGAAACAATTAAACCAGGGTTTGAAAAACTAGCAGAAATTAATAGTAAAAAATTCCAATACTTTACCAAAGGAACATCTCTTCCAGTTGCCGAGCTCGAATCAGAACAGGGAAACTTTGCCTCGCTTGACGAGTGCATCTCAAGAATTTGTCCTTCTTTTCAAAAAGATGATGAACCGTTCAATTTTCTTAATAAAAAATATCAAGTTCTCAATGAATTTTACTTTCTCCCTCAATCAATTTCAAAATCTAGAATGTGGTACGAAACAATTTTGAAGGTTACTAAATCTGCAATCATTTTCCATACTCCTAACAAACCAAACACTCATTGGATTAACTTTTCAAAAATCAAAATTCTTCAGGTAATCAACAACCATGTGAAACCAAGTCATTCTCAATGAAGAATGGTCAAAAAGCTTCTTTTCTTATCTTGACTACATCAAGGCCTGGTTTAACATTATGTGCTTCCAGCCCTCAAGCCACTCGTGGTTCATTATTTTTACCACAACTGTCCAACAACATTTCCAAAATGGTTTCAACAATGGTTGATCTATTTTGGAGCTACCACCGAGATCCTTCCTAGTCGAGTTTGTGAAGGATATCAATTAATCAAATCAAAAGGTATCAGTTTCACTCTCCAGGAATACCTCCTTTTTCAATTTTGCAGAACATTTAAAGTAACATGCATTTTTTGTTGGGCTTTTCAGCTTTTGCCTAATTCAAATGACAATTTCTCCTTCAAAAGAATTTTGAGGAGATGTAAGATCAAATGGTTGGAAAATTTTGATGAGTCAAGTGCCTGTTCTAAGGCAGTTCAAGCATGGATTGATCAACACAAGGTGCATTCAAGAAAAGACCAAGCAAGGTCATCCTCTCAAAGTGATTTCCTTATAGCAAAGAGCAAAATTATGGAACAGTTGGCAAAATGTTCTAACCCGAAAGAGTTTGTCATTCTTGCACACAAAGCAGCTTCAATGGCTCAAGACGAACCAAGCAAGGTTCTATTACTGCCTTTGAAGCAGGGTCAGTACCTGATTTCGAACAAGACAACAAGAACGACTGCTTTGGAGCAGATTTCTTCTAAGAATAATTGTTATTTCTTTAATCAATACTTTGCATAATGCAAAGAAAAACATTAGATAATAATTACTCTTTTCAAAAGTTAACAGTGAAAGAAAATAGTGTCCCGCAATTATTGCAAAAGAATCTCCTTTTGAGAAAAGCACACAACACTCATGAGATAACCTTTTCCGATAGTCAAAAAGCAAACAGCACTCGGACAGCTTTTTCGAAGCACTCAAAGATTCTTCAACCATTTCAAGTTCGAATTTCAAGTCTGAATACTGTCTATAAAGAGCAGGATGTTTTCTCTTATTAGGCAGAGTGAATTTTACAATAGCCTTTCATATTTTCTTAAATTTGTAAGTATGAAATGTTTCTTCCAACATTTGTATTTTCAATTATTTTAAATGTCTGTCAATTTTCTCATCAATTGTTCAATAAAAGCTTTTTATCAATTTATTTATAAAATCATAGATCGTGGTCAATTAAGTTCTATTTCTTCAAATTTAATTCAACCACATTTGGATTCTTCACAAGCATCATATGATATCTCAAAAAAATGAGGGCAGTCAATCAGTTAGATCATATTCAACAATTTCATTCTCCCGCCCCCAAATATCGTCTTGTTAAAGGCTCTTCTAAAACTAGAGTCTTAAAGCAATCAATTCAGCACAAGGGTCAATTCATCACCTTGCGTCGAGCCAATTTGTCAAGTCGTTGCTCCTAAAGAAACACAACTTTGTAAATACAATATTCTATTATAATATTAGTTGCTCCTCAAGATCATATTGTATAAGATCTAACATCTATTATATTTTTTCTTTTGATATGTAAATCCTTACATAATGTAATATACCCAAATAATAATCTATTGTTGCTCCTAAGTGTAATTTGTACGATTTAACATTAAGTTATTTCTCTTGAAGAGAGTAATTTTATAAATCTAATATCTTATAAGGATATTATGCTATTACTCCTGAAGATAAAATCCCTATACAGTTCATATTTCAAAATAATAATTTGATGCACAACGTTAAATTCATATTCTGACAGAATATTACTTGCTCCTAGAGAGCATGACATTACAATTTCAATATTCCACAAGAATATTGAGCTATTGCTCTTGAAGAAGCATTAGTCTAAATAATATTTTATTGTGCTCTCGAAAATCACACGTCTCGGATAATATCATATCACCTAATTAAATGACAAAAAATTGTGACGTATATGCATAATTTATGTACTAATGATTATTCATGAAGGAAAGTGATAAGTGCATTTTGTGCACTTATTAGGACCTTTAAACTAAGCTTTTATTTTGTCATTTTATTGAATTATTACTTAATTTTGTGTTTTAATCTTCATATTTCAGTTTTGGACCTGTTTAATAGCAATTGGAGAAGAATGGACGGAAAGAGCAACAACTTGGTGAAATCGACAAGTAAATAGAGTTTTTGAAGTGAATATCAAGAGCCAAACATTGGAGCATGAGGAAGAAGATAAAATCAATAAGTTTAAGGTGTTTTGGAGTGACAATGAAGAGTTGAATCAAAGGATCAAACACCAGAAAGCTAAAGAACCGAATTAAGAAACTACCAACAACAGCATGTGGGGAAATTCAAGCACAACTTTTGATATAGAAATCTCCAAAAGGAAAGTGATATACCATTGGAAATATAATTGAATTTCGAGTTCAACATTTTTTACGGATCTCAATTTAGAGTTTTCTACAAGAAGTTATGACTATTTGAAAAACAGCCGCTGCAGATGAAACAGCGTAAGCTGGGCGATCGCCCAGGCTTAAATAGGGGCGATCGCCCAGCACGTAATTTTATCAGCAGAGAGCATTTCAACTGGCCTGGGAGATCGCCCGGGTTTGCACTGGGCGATCTCCCAGTGTAATTTTGACAGACGTGGATTTTTCTTTCCTTTTTGAGTTCAACTTCAATTAGAGAACCTTTTGGGACGCGATTTTAATGATTTTTTGAGATATTTTGGGGCACCATTAGGGTAATATAAATATGAGTTATTAACTCATATCAAATAGAATTTTGGGGAGCCGAATTTGGGGAGAAGAACGGGAGACAAATTAAGAACGAAGATCAAGATTCATCCTTTCAAGATTAAAACGAAGATCAAGTTCAATATTTTATCTCCCAATTATTTTCTTCTTATCCGGGTGATGAACTCCATATTTTCATCTCTTCTTTCTTCTCTTATTATTAGTATGCTAGGCTAGAATCAAATAGTGCTAGAATCGTGATGAAACTTGTATCATGAATCTTTAATTCTTCGAACCTAGTTTTTGACATTTAAGCATGTTTTTATTTTTGAACAATTGATATTGATTTTCTCTTCATCTACAATTATATGTGCAATAGTTGTATGATTATTGTGGCTTATTTTACCTTCGAGAGATGGAAAATAGGTTATACATATATTAATTGTAGTAGAGTCCGATAGGGAATAGAAATATACTGCTATGCTTTACGTGATCTCTAAGTATTCACAAATTTTAATGCATTCTTGTATGCTCGCGTTCGTCATAGAAATATAGTCGGGTCGCATATATGAATAGGTTTAATTCTACTCGAGAGAGATTGTTAAATTAAATTAAGAATATTGATCTTCATAAATAAATCATGTTATCAAATTCAATGATTCGGGTTAAATATAATTGATATAAGTGGATTCGAGATCCTAGTACACTTTTCTTCTCTTTTCTTTTCTTTTCCAATTTTAAAGTAATTCTCATTTAGTTTAATTTCTTATTTGTTTGATTTATAATTAGTTAATTGATTTTAGTTCATGTTTTAATTAGTTTAAGAAACAAACATTCAAAAGTTCATTAGATTCGGTTAAGGTTAGTATAATTGAACTGAACTATCTAAATGTTCGTGGGAATGATACTTGGACTCAAAATCCACTTTATTATTTGAGCGATCCGTGCACTTGCGGAATTATTAAAGACATAAAATCCCTGACAAGTTTTTGGCGCAGTTGCCGGGGATTTAGTTTTAGTTTTTTTTAGTTATATTAGCACTAATTCGAACTTTATTATTATTATTATTATTATTATTATTATTATTATTATTATTATTATTATTATTTCAGTTTACTTCAGTTTCAATTTCTCCTTTTTTCAGACCACAACACAAGATGGAATATCAAGAGATTGATGAAAACAATATGCTAGTTGGAGACTTTTTGACTCCACGGATCATCCAGAGCCAATCTAGCATTGATGAGGATAACATGCTTGTTGGAGATTTCTTCGCAATGCACAAGGCTAATGTCATGAGATATGACACAATTTCTGAGATTGATAAAGACAACATGCTCGTTGGAGATTTTATCGCAATGCAGCAGGCTAAAGAGATTTATGAGGAAGCAGACATTATCAAGGTACTATCTGCAAAAATAGATTCTTTGGCACACAAAATAGAGAACATGTCACAATCAGTCTATGTGATGAAAACGAATAAATCAACTTGTGAAGAGTGTGGGGCAAATCACTACACATCAGAATGCCCTATTCTATTACAGCAACCCATGCAAGCTGAATATGTTCAAAGTGGCCATTATCAGCAAAATTATGCTTTCTCCAACACATATAATCCAGGGTGGTGAAACCATCCAAATTTCTATTGGAAAGATAATCAGAATAATTTCAGACCACAGTTTCAGCAGCCAGAAAAGAGTACATCATCAGAAGACTTAATCAATAAATTTATCGAGAGAACCGAACAGTTCATGCATAAGAGAGTTACTAATCTTCAAAATCAAGGTGCTTCAATAAAGAATCTAGAGACACAGATGGGGCAGATGGCAGTTGCTTTATCAGGCAGAGCACCAGGTACTTTGCCAATTAATGCAGAGGTGAATCCCAATGAAAGTGTTACAGCTGTTGCTACCAAAAGTGAAGTTCAATTACTAGAAATCCATGGAAAGATGCCAGTTGCAAATAAAGAAAATGAACCATCCACTGATAAGGAGCACGTGGAACAGACTGAGCAGACAACATATATTAAAGAGAGTTCAGATACACCACAGATTAAGGCAACTGTTCCTATCAAACTATATGAGCCTCCGATCCCATCTCCTCAGAGATTACAAAAGCAAAAGTTAGACAAGCAATTCTCCAACTCTTTTATTTCTTCTGAAATTGATTTTGTGATCAAGGTCGACGAAGAAGTTGAAATTTTCGTGGTTGTGTTGCAAGATGCTACACTATAATCATATTTTTATGGAGAGCACAAATTCAAAATTTTGAGGATAAATGAAAATGGTGCAAAGTCAATAGATGCAAGCAAAGCAAGTCCTCAAAAGCGTTATACAAAGTGCCGTGAGCAATCAGACAATAAGTCAAGCTAAGGACTATAAATAAGCTTAATGGGAGGCAACCCATTTTCTAACCCTTTTATTTACTTGCTTTATATGTAGTAGTTTTAATCAGTTTAAATAATTTATTAGTTTTTATTTCATTTATCTATGCCCTTAAAAACCTTTACTATGTCAATCGCAGGATGTCCTACTTTGCAAGAGTCCCAACTCCACATCTGATTCCACTTCAATTGGACCTTCAGCCAGCCAGATCCCTCTTCTTCATATCTATCTCCGGGGAGTAACTGATCTTTTCCCTCCTCTATTTGCTTTATTTTGTTATTACATTGGAGACAATGTAATGTTTTAGTTTGGGGTGGGTTAAGTATCAGGATACTTAATTATTTGCATAGTATTCGGGTCTTAAAAAAATCATTTTTTTTATTATTATATAAAAAAAATCATTTTAATTCTTTCATAGTTATTGTTGAATATCTTGCTGCCAATGATGAAATTTGTTTGAAGTCGAGTATATTTTTAGTAGAATATTGGACAACACTTGAACACATGCTTTTATATAAATACTTATCCATGTTAGACTAGATTTGAAGCACACGTGGCCACTGTTGACTTATCACTTATTGGAAATATGACTTGAGTGTATGTGTTGATATTATTGACTTAGATCATTATAAAAAAAATTCTCGTTCCTAAATCTTTAGACTAGTAACCAAACTGTTTGAGAACAGTTTGGGGGTGTTAAAGTTAGTACATGTTTTCGTGGAATTTTGATGGTTTGGGTTTTCTGGATCTCATCTTTGGTTGAATAGGTTGTAGTCAAGGAATCTGAATCGAGCACTACTCACTGAAAAAAAAATCTGACTCGGGCAATTAAGCCTGTTAGGGTATTTTAAAACCTGATGCCCTAAAGTCATCTGACTTGGGAGTCATCGGCCCAAAGCTTGTTACATGAGTCAAAAAAAAAAAAGAAAAAAAAAATTACTTCTTCACTTCTCTTATAACCTGTGGGACTCGAGCAATTAAGCCTGTTACGGTATTTTAAAACCTGGTACCCTATAGTCATCTGACTTGGGAGTCATCGGCCCAAAGCTCGCTACAAGGGTTACATAGAAAGCTAGTGAGAGAGACGTATTGCACAAGATGTAAGATCATTTATATTGGTTAAATAAAATAAAAGAAGTTAAAGTGCTCGGTAAGGATTGCTAGATTAGAACCTAGGAAACTGAAGATGAGAATTTAGAAATCACTCACCATCTTAGTTCTAGGAAGACAAGTTCTAATTTTTACCACTTTATTTGAAAAAAGCATTGTGTTGATCAATAGGAACCAAATTTGCTAGAACACCTCGGGATTTGAGAGAAAAGCATAAGAAGTGTGAGATTTTACGAGAGATGTAAGGAATAAATGACTACAAAGGGTTCGGGATTGTAAAAGTATAAACAACACAATATTGGTCATGGTATAATACATGTGTAAGTTCAATTTTTGGCTAATCACACACTCACTACAAGTCAAGCATTGGATAAGTGAAAAATTCTTTGTGTTGTTTGATCTTTTTCTAAACGTGTTACTTTATTTTTCAAACTTGAGGCATATGGTAAGAAATTTAACATTAAATCACTTCTTGTCAATTTTTTTAGCTTAATTTAAAGTTCTAGTTTATTTTTATTTTTGTTCGAGGACGAACAAAGGTTTAGTTTGGGGGTGTTTGATAAGTGCATATTGTGCACTTATTAGGACCTTTAAACTAAGCTTTTATTCTGTCATTTTATTGAATTATTACTTAATTTTGTGTTTTAATCTTTATATTTCAGTTTTGGACCTGTTTAATAGCAATTGGAGAAGAATGGACGGAAAGAGCAACAACTTGGTGAAATAGACAAGTAAATAGAGTTTTTGAAGTGATTATCAAGAGCCAAACATTGGAGCATGAGGAATAAGATAAAATCAATAAGTTTAAGGTGTTTTGAAGTGACAATGAAGAGTTGAATCAATGGATCAAACACCAGAAAGCTAAAGAACCGAATTGAGAAACTACCAACAACAGCATGTGGGGAAATTCAAGCACAACTTTTGATATAGAAATCTCCAAAAGGCAAATTATATACCATTGGAAAGATAATTGAATTGCAAGTTCAACATTTTTTACGGATCTCAATTTGGAATTTTCTACAAGAAGTTATGACTATTTGAAAAACAGCCGCTGCAAATGAAACAGCGTAAGCTGGGCGATCGCCCAGGCTTAAATAGGGGCGATCGACCGGCACGTAATTTCATCAATAGAGAGCATTTCAACTGGCCTGGGAGATCACCCAGGTTTGCACTGGGCAATCGCCTAGTGTAATTTTGACAGACGTGGATTTTTCTTTCCTTTTGAGTTCAACTTCAATTAGAGAACATTTTGGGACGCGATTTTAATGATTTTTTGAGATATTTTGGGGGCACCATTAGGGTAATATAAATATGAGTTATTAACTCATATCAAATAGAATTTTGGGGAGCCGAATTTGGAGAGAAGAACGGGAGACAAATCAAGAACGAAGATCAAGATTCATCCTTTCAAGATTAAAACGAAAATCAAGTTCAATATTTTATCTCCCAAGTATTTTCTTCTTATCCGGGTGATGAACTCCATATTTTCATCTCTTCTTTCTTCTCTTATTATTAGTATGCTAGGCTAGAATCAAATAGTGCTAGGATCGTGATGAAACTTGTATCATGAATCTTTAATTCTTCGAACCTAGTTTTTGATATTTAAGCATGTTTTTATTTTTAAACAATTGATATTGATTTTCTCTTCATCTACAATTATATGCGCAATAGTTGTATGATTCTTGTGGCTTATTTTACCTTCGAGAGATGGAAAATAGGTTATACATATATTAATTGTCGTAGAGTCCGATAGGGGATAGAAATATATCGCTATGCTTTACGTGATCTCTAAGTATTCATAAATTTTAATGCATTCTTGTATGCTCGCATTCGTCATAGAAATATAGTCGGGTCGCATATATGAATAGGTTTAATTCTACTCGAGAGAGATTGTTAAATTAAATTAGGAATATTGACCTTCATAAATAAATCATGTTATCAAATTCAATAATTCGGGTTAAATATAATTGATATAAGTGGATTCGAGATCCTAGTACACTTTTCTTCTCTTTTCTTTTCTTTTCCAATTTTAATGTAATTCTCATTTAGTTTAATTTCTTATTTGTTTGATTTATAATTAGTTAATTGATTTTAGTTCATGTTTTAATTAGTTTAAGAAACAAACATTCAAAAGTTCATTAGATTCGATTAAGGTTAGTATAATTGAACTGAACTATCTAAATCTTCATGGAAACGATATTTGGACTCAAAATCCACTTTATTACTTGAGCAATCCGTGCACTTGCGGAATTATTAAAGACATAAAATCGCTGACAGAAAGCATACAACTCATGTCATGTTGACATCAATTACTGTCACTCGTTAATTGGGGGCACTAGTTGAAAATATAGATTAGTTTATTTTCAATGCTTAGTATTTCATTGGTCTTGTTGAATTTTGACTGCATGATATGATTTTGTTGGGATTTTTGTGATCTCAAATAAATCCGGGACTGTGATGATTAATCGGACCCGTTATACTTTCATAGGCTTTAAGCCTGAGATTGAAGATAATTCTATAGTCCACTCTACAATCTGTCAGTCCAAATATATTGAAAAACTTAATGGGCCACTTGGAGGTTTTAATGTACCGTTGGGTTGTTGCTTAATAGCCCAATGTGTTTGACCCGGTTTAAAGTGTGACGGCTAGATTTCGGGTATAATATATTATGGGTTAATATATTATACTTTTTCCATACCATACATACATATATTATACGCATAAATATATATAGGTGCTTGGTTTGGCAGCCTATGATTACCACCACATTACCATATACACGGATTCCAGCAACTGTTTTCAGTGAACAAGTCCGCAAACAGCGGCAAAACCAAAAAGCAGCCCTCTCTTTTAAACCATTCATTTACCTATGTTTGATTGATATTTATTTTTCATGGAAAATGATTTTTTTCTGCCTATTTTTCAACTTGTTTGTTTGATTGCCAAAAATTTTTCATGGAAAAGGTATTTTTCCCACCTATTTTATTTGTTTTGTTTGATTGCAACCTTTTTTTTTTCTATGGAAATTTTTTTCGAAGTTTCCCACTTTTGGCCACATTTTTCTTGTTTTCAAGAAAAATATTTTCTTTGTAGGATAGGAGAATTTATTTTCCATGGAAAATTTGTTAACCTTTTCCAACCCATAATTTCTTGGTAATTCATTTCTATGAAAAATATTTTCTTTCCACCCAAATTTTCCACTTGCAATCAAATACAAATTTTTTATTTCTTATTAGTGAAGTTTTTCAGCCACCTTCATTATTTCTTTGATGAAATTGGTCCTTCTTGTTTGTCCTTCGTTAATTGGTGTTGCCATTGTCGAGTTTGGACAGTTTAATCTGAACCTGTCAGTTGTTCTTGCGAGTAAATAAAGATCAGGTAAAAACTATTTTTCCAACAAATTTCACATATATGTTTATGTAATTCTCATTAGCGAACTTTTCTAATTAATTACCAGCCAAAATTTCAAGCATGAATTAGCCCATTATTTCTGGTGTTCAGTAATCCAATAGTCTCAATTTTTAATAATCCCATAAATTCTTAATTTTTAAGTGGGCGTTGACCCTTTATTTTTAATATTACCGTTTGACCATTAAATAGTGGTTCTGCACCGTGTTCAATGTGCTACCGAAAGGTTATGAGTAAAACTGCAGAAATTTTCAAACAAGACCAATGTTGGCTATAGCTCTGAACCTTAAATCTTTAGCTTTCATGTATCCTTTCTATCAATTAGGATAAGGTGATATAATCAAGTTGTGGTGGATTATATCCAATAATCCAAAATTCCAGTATATGTTCAATATTTGTCCAGTAGGCGTGTATGATTTTGAATTAAATATTTACTTACACAAATATAATCTATGTTAGTTGTGATGATGATAAATAGTTTAGCACTATTGTTTACTAAACATCTCCAATTAATTTCTAAACTATTAATGTTGAGCAAAGTGCTTCACATTTTTTCTTGGGAATGCTATTTTTTATGTAGCCACACTTATACGTATTATGTCAGCAACAAATTTTCCCCTCTATATTTGGCTTATGGTCAGATCCTAATATTACCTATCTAATGATATTTGGTAGTGCAATATATGTACAATCGGTTCACCATAGTGTACTAAGATAGATATAAAGAATTATGAGAATACATGTTTAGTTTGAAATATTATAAAATATCTTAAATCATGTCAGGTGATATTCTATAACACGGTTTGCCAACTATTATTTTGATAAGACAATTTTTTTAACAATAAAGTGAGAAATTAAGTAGTTGGAAAGAATACATAAAAATACATTATATTATATTTTTCTAGATCCTTGCATAATGACAATACGATCCAGAAGTTTGACAGATAACTCATTTGTAAGTTATATATGTATTTATTGACAAAATACATCAACCAAATCTGCATTTGTAAGTTATATATGCATTTATTAATGAAATACATTAACCAAATCTCATATACCAGGTCTAAATGCTTAAACTCAGATTGACGTCCTCGAAGGAAATTTTTTTAACATTTTATCTGAAAAATTAATGGCACGCCTGAAGTGTGGTTACATTTGATTCCAAAACAAAAATCTTGAAGAGAAAAAATGGAGTAAATAGAAAAGATGGTCCTGTTGATGAGGCTTATACTCTTGTAGAGTATATAGACATAGCTAATTGTAAAATTCCACAAGAAGTTTATGTACCTAGAGTATTGAAAATGAAAAGATCATAATAAGTTATATCGTTGTGGAGAAAGAAAAGAAATAAAAAAAAAAAAAGAAATGACGTTGATAACACTTTTGTACATAATATAGCGCTTGATATTGTAAAAGATATCGAGGATATTGACGAAAATCAGTTAAATAAAAAGATGCAATCCAAGAAAATTATACTTAATAGAGAAACATGATGTTTCATGATCTAGAGTTTGAACACCTAAAGTGTATACTTATGCAAAAAGGAAATGAAAAAAATTATATCGTATGAATTTCATGTAACGCAATCACAAGTCGATATTTTGTTAGCGTGTCAATGAATGACACTTGATATGCATATGATGAATATTGTGTTAACCAACTAATCTAACATGACTAATAATACTATGTATGAAAATCTCTGGAGGATTTAAGATACATAAGGCTTATACTCTAATTTTTCGAGAACTTAATCGAGCAAAGTACAAATTTGGAGTGATATTATCATGAAGGGGCGCATTGTACTCTTTTCCTTGATCGAGATTTTATCCCATTAGGATTTTCTGACAAGGTTTTTAATGAGACAACTTTCTTAGCGTATTCAAAGAAATAATTTACTCTTTTTCTCTTATTATGATTTTTTCCACATGGTTTTTCCTTGTAAGGTTTTAACGAAGCATGTTATTTGTGTGAATGACATTCAATAAGGAAGTGTTATAAATATTTTAGTTATGGATGTCAACAACCTATAATACATTTATCTTCAACATAACCATATGGTTATACTCGTGTGTTACAGATTGTCTACTAGACCCCTGAAGGAAGCAACATCATGATCTGTTTTCAATGTAATTGCATTAGAATATCATTATGACTACAAATAGCCAGGGATAGATGAATATGTTGTATGAAGTTGGTGCTGCTTGGAGGCTATAACAAGATAACAACATGGAATATTTTTCAATAGAATTGTTTTATACAAATTTCAAAAAGATGGTGGAATTGAAGACATTGATGCTCAAAATATGTATGACTCGATACAAAGAATTTAATTGATTGAAATCATATGGGTAGTTGTACTCATTTTCCATCACTCAAATTTTTTCTCACTGGTTTTTCTGACAATGTTTTAACGAGACAGCATTTGATTAGTCTAAATTTTTTATAATATATTATTTCGCTTGGTATTTTGTCCCATTAGATTTTTCCCAAGCAAGATTTTTATTGAAACAATTATTATGTAAATAGTCATTCAAGGGTAGTGTTGTAAAACTATAGATAATAATGAATGATTATTTAGTCTTATTAGGGTATCTATTAAATAGTCTTAGTTACTCTAGAAATATGAATTTTGATCAGATTGTAGCTCTAATTGAAACTCTCTATATTTTTTTTTATTCAACACATCATCACATCCCAGTTTGGTTGTCAAGCCTCCACTAGGAAAAGATGGAGAGGGTTCGAATACCCCAACCATATAGAAATAACTCATAAAAAATAAATAAAAGGGAGGCATAAAATCTGACTTCCAATAATAAAAGCTAAAACAAATAAATAATAAAGCAATAAATAATGAGGTACTACTTTCTAAATAAATAGTTCTAAAAATTTCTATAGACCCCTTATTGTAGGAAGCCCATGTTTATCAATCTAAACTAAGCCGCGGTAACGTCGCGGTAAGTCTTGAGCGATGTACTCAAAATAGTAACGGCGATCTTAACCCTCTGAAGCAAGTAAGTCAGCCACCTGGTTGTCCTCGTGATAAATATGAGAAATAGTATCACGGTCGAAGGCAATGAGATGTCTGATGTGGTGAATAGTTGCTTGAATAGACCAAGGTCCTCTACCTCTGGTGATGCAGTGAATGGCCAAAGTAGAGTCGGACTCAATCTATAAATCTGATAGTACAATCTTCTAAGCAAGAATGATACTGCCAAGAATAGCCCTGAGCCCGGCCTCCAGAATAGAGCACTTGCCATATGAAGAGAAGAAGGCATGAACACACTGACCTGATGAATCTCTAATAATCTCTCATCCACTTGCAAATCCATCTTTGATGCATCCATCAATATTGACCTTGTAAGATTTCACTGGTGGAGTATGCCAATAAACCAAAACAGTGGGAGAAAGGGATGGAGTAGTAAGAGAGATGCCAAAAAGAGGAGCAATATCCATATCCCATCGTCAATGAATAACCCGAAATAAATGGCCTGTATATAGTAGGGAGATAGTATGGTATGCTCTCTAGATAATCCGTCTCGGCTCCATAGAGTTATCTAGGTGCTTTGCATCCAAATAAACCAGAGTATCAAAAAAGGAATGATCATGCGAATATGACCCTGCCTGACAAATTGACCTGAGAAACGCCAAGACTGAAAGCGATACTAAAAATCCTCCATCGGCCGAAGGGTTAAATGAAAAATGTTAGAAATATGGAGCCAAACCTGGTGGGTAATACAAATATTAATAAATAAATGTTGAATAGTCTCAATAGCCGAGCAACACTGACAACGAGAAGCCATATGACTCATAATCCGCCTTTGAATCACAACATCAACTGGATAAGACCATGCCATAATTTCCAACAGAAGAAAAATACAGTCGTCAGGATAATAGAACTCCAAATCATGTTGTATACAGCCTGAATAGTATGCCTCGTGCGAACTACCTACCATGCAGACTTGGTAGCAAATCTGCCATCTATAGTATCTTTCCATATAATCTAATCGTGCACCTTAACAGCAATAGAGATGCTCTCTATTTGCTCAGTAATAATATATAGTACTAGTTGAAGAAGTCAGTCAATGTTCCATTCAGTATCATCAAATAGTCTCTAACATGGATAGAAGAATGTGGCAAGTGCGGGTGTTGATGTAGACTTGCCCATCCAGCAATCATGCCAAAAGAATATCTTTCCACGCCCTAACTGCCAAGCAATGTGTGTCTCCACTTGTGGGCCTATGTACTTCAGCTTTTTCCATACATTTGAAGCATAGTAAGAAATAATAGCTAGTAACAGATGGTTACCCTAACAATACTTACTCAGCAAAATCTGAGTCCATAATAACCGCTGAGATCTAAATAACCACTAGAGCTTTATGGATAATGTATCAACAAGATCCTGCAATCTCCTAAAGCCCAGTCTATACTCCTCAGTAGAAATACAAAGGTCCTTCCATCTCCTCCAATGTAATCTGTGTATATGGTCTCTGGAGTCCCAAAGGAACCTAACAAATATGCCCTCTAACTTATTCAAGATAGCATTGGAAGGCTTCATAGTCCGAAGGAGATAGAGAGAAATAGAGGATAGCACTGATCGTATCAAAATAATTCATCCTCCAAATGATAGGAGTCTCGAGACCCAGCAAAAAATCCTACTCTGGTCTTTTTGGACTAAGTCATCATACAAGAAGATCATCCCGACTCCTTTAAATAAAGTAATGCCACGATAAGTGAAGGGCTGATGCTGATGACGAAACCCTGTCAAATGCTCCAGCCTGTGTATCTTACTAGTAAAAAATCTCCTAGGTAAGATAATTCCACTCCTATCTCTATTTACCAACTGTCTAGAAGCACTCCCATAGTGCTCAACACACTATAAAACTCGTCTGATAGACTGCTTCTTGCCATTGACGAAAATAATCGTCCCCATGTTTGTATGCCATCGTAGGAATATGCTTATACTGTTGAGTGAGTAGTTGTAAAAAATAATCTGCAGTAATAATAAACAACGATGGAGATATGGGATCACCCTATTTGAGCCCCCGAGATGATGAAAAAAAATCACATGGCCTGCCATTAAGTAGGACCGATAATTGACACTCTAAAATACACATCCGTATTCGATCAATCCAGAGAGCATCGAACCTAAAACCCCCCAAAATAGATATCAATAATCCTCAATACATGTGGTCATAGGCCTTAACCATATCAAGCTTGAGGATAACATTACCCCCGTGTACTTTCGTATCAAGTGTATGTAGTAAATCCTATGCAAGGAGAACATTATCTCCAATGAGCCGTCCTGAGATGAATCCACTCTGAAGAGCAAAGATGATCTGAGGTAGTAAAGTACTCAATCGTGAATTAATCAGCTTCGTAATTAAAATTTAAACAAAGTACATAAGTTGATAGGACGAAACGCTGACCACCTACAGTCATTGTCCTGCTTTGGAAGCACGATAATAGAAGTAGCTGCAAAATCCTTAGGTAGGTGCCCTCCAGCAAAGAAGTCCAAGACTGCCTGAAACACATCTTCTGATATTATGTCCCAAAAGACCTGAAAGAAGTGAGATGAAAACCCATCTGGCCCGGTGACATTGTCTAGATCAATACTGAAAATTGCCTTTCACACCTCATTCAAACTAAAAGTTCGATTAAGCTGCAAATTGTCCTTATTGAACACCAAATCTAGGTATAACACCAGGTTGAATAGGGTCGACAAAACTGAAGAGTAGCCAACATGAGCTCCTGAAGAAAGATACTACTGAAAGCTGAATAGTCTTAGGAGACTCAAACATCTCACCCGAAACTGAAGTAATAGACCAAATCCTGGCTCGAATACATCATCCCTGAACTAAAGAATGGAAGTATCAGGTGTTATGATCACCCTCACAAGTCCACGTGTCCTGCCTTTTGTTTCCAAAAGGCCTCCTCAACAGATAAAGTACGGTTCAGAACTGCCTGAGCCTGATATAAAGTATTACAATGAGAATGAAAAAGATCTCTGTCATGGTCTAACTCTGTCTTGTCCACCCTATACTCTGCATCCCTAACCCTCTGAAAAATATCACCAAATACATGTCAATTCCATCAACGAAGGCCCTGTTTGAGCCTAAAAATCTTCTAACAGAGATCAGCTATTCCCGTAAGATGGGTAAGAAATGACCACTTCTTAGATACAAAGCTTAAAAATTCATGATGCCTAGACCAAACATTGAGGAATCGAAAAGGACGAGGCCCTAGATCATCGTCACAAGACCACTGAATCAGAAGAGGCGAGTGATCAAAAGTGGTTCGGTTCAGATGACGAACTGAAAACCGAGAACAAAATGAGGCAACTAGTGAGTTAATCAAAACTTTGTCTAGATGCTTCCAAACCATCTCATTTGTCCACGTGTACTAACTTCCAAAATACCCTGCATTTGTCAAAACCACAATCCATTATTTTATCTACAAAGTCTGAAGTGCCCCTATCACAATTATTCTTACCACAATTATTCCTACCAGTACGCTCACCATTGTGATCGATCACACTAAAGTCTCTCCCAACTAGCTACGGCCCTTCCACAAAAAGGAATATATGGTGAAGACTCGCCCATGAGAGCAAGAAACATAGACTGTAGTAATAAACATCGGTCTGGCTAATCTAGGATCCTCAACTATAATGTGAAGGAATTAGGGATGATCAACAATCAAAGTAACAATAGTCCCCAAATTACAAAAACACCATATCTTATTCGACTAATTCTATAAGCCCTTATAAAAAGAGAGAAATCGTCGGATAAAGTCAAAGTTCTTCCTTAAAACAAACAGCTCCAACACCACAAAAAAACACACCTAATGAAGCCGAACTAATTTCTTAAGTCGTTTACCAGTGGAACTACTGCACACACTCCTCACATTTCGGATGATAACACTCATCAAAAAGACTGGTTATGTGACGAAACACTTTTCTGACTACGAGTCACCTGTTTGATCAAGTGCACGATATCAGTAACTTTTGAATTTTTCTTCCTATGAACTATAGTAAAACCATCGGCTTCCTGCCATTCATCTAAACCAACTAAGTCATCATAAGAATTCTTGTGAAAATTCCCCTCATGAACCTCTAGCTAAATAGAACTAGCAGTATCGGAAGGAATCGAAGCCTCTACATTCTCATTAATACTGAGGAGTGGACTAACAGTGAAACTCTATGTGCATTTATCAATTTTTTGTTTTCTTTATTTTTTATTTTTTATTATTTAATGATTTAATTTTAGGTAAATTAGACGACGCACCTTTCGACTTGAATCGAAAATCAAATCAAATTTCAAATTTTTACAATCTGGGGTGGGTTGGGGGTTCTAGGATCTATCGAAATATTTTAAATGAAGAATTGTAAAAAATAAAAAGTTTAAGATTTATTTGTACTTTTGAAAAGTTAGGGACCTCAATACAATTTTTCTACTATATATATATATATATTGATTTATTTAAGCTAAGGACAAAATCATTTAAAATTTCATTTGGAGACTATCTGTGCCAATTAATGAAAGAATGACGACATCTGCGAATAAAATTGAATAGGGATGATATTGTTATAAAGTTGAAAGAAGGGGAGGCTATGAGGGTAATTTACCCTAGAATAAATAATATGATATGCACCTAAAATAATAATGCAATGCTAATTTAGTTAAAATAAATTTTAATAGAACTTTTGGGTTGGAAATAATAAATTATTTATGAATTAATGACTAAAGTTTAGTCAAATAAACATGTAGTAATTATACAAGCAACAAGACAAGCAATTTTGTAGTTGTCTTACCAAACAATCAATTTAATATTTTGGATTGACAACCAAATGTTCAACATTTTTTTTGAATAAAAGATTTTCTAGAAAAAGTTGTATTCTTGGAAGCTCTATTAATAAATACTCATATTTGCCAAACGAATCCTAAATAATATATATACACATGATTTGTGTCCATGAGTCCATCACTTTCTTATGAAAATAATATGATTCTCTTGATTCTATATATAGCCTTCTACATTAAATCTTTTTTTTTTTTTTCTTTTTTCTAGAACTAGCTATATTCCTTATGGGATGTATTATAGTATTAAATATAAAAAAAAAAAATTTAATATAATTTCAATTGGAAATAGTCAAATTAGTCTTTTGGATATACGATAAAATTTAAGATAAATATTTATGTTAAGATTTAAAATATACGAAGAAGATTAACAAAATCTCACAAATTCAAAAATGTAATTAAATTGAAGTTGTCCCCAATGTAATTTTCTTTATAATTTAGTAAAATGGAGAATAGATCACGTGTGTTAATGCACAATAAATTGCTCGAATCAAACTTCTCCCTACAATGCCAAAGGAAATTATTCAGCCCACTCATTATTAAGTAATTATAGAAAAATGTTGTTTATTGAACTAATATATATTATGAAAACAAATATAATCACAAGAATTCAAGAATTCAAGAATTCAAGAATTTATTTGTCTCAAATAGTTTGGTTGTAACTTCACAATTCTTAAGTCAAGACTAGAGTTCAAATCACATTTCAATCATTCCAAACTAAAAATACTTGACAAAGCTTGGTGGATTGGGTTAGGTCTTTGGTGGATCGAGTTTCAAGCCCACGCTTGGTAGATCAGGTCAAGGGTCCACCAAGTATATGACATTAATTTTTTTTAATTATTAAAAATTTGACTCCTATAGCGACAACTAAAGAAGCAGTGCTTATAATGACGACAAAATATCGTCGTAATAAAACTATACCTATTAGCCTATAACTACGATATTTAACGACAACTTTTTTCGTTGTTATAGACAACTATTCTTGAAGTATTTGAAACTACTTATACTATTCCATTAAAATCTAATTTCTACATCATACCATTAAAATGAAATAAACAAGAACCAAAATACTATTAAATATTTTATTACAAATACGTCCCAGAAACTAGTATTAGTAAAATCATGATAATTGATAAGATTGCTTTATGTATCACGACTGTGTGGCTCAATTTTAGTTGTACAATTGTTTATACTTTTGTAGCATGTCAAATCATGACAACAACAAAATACAACGTAACTAGCATTGCGCCGCATTTGAACGGACTTGTTTGTATATCTCACATTTGACTGAGCCAAAGGAAGTTTAATTATTATTATTAATAACAAGTGTTACGCGCCAAATTCACGTGGGCAAGTCACCCCACCTAGAGCTCTACGTGGACACGGTCAAAGTCAACGTGCTTTAGCTCATCCCTTCTCCAAGGCTGTTTATGTCGAGGAGGTTATAAAATCGAAACTATTTATGCCGAGGAGCTTGAATAACCGAGGCTATTAAAGTCCGACCCTAGTTGCATGCTAAAGAAGCCTTCTCCCACCAAACCTGTGATTCAATCTTGAAAAAACTGATGGGACTGCTAGCCAATACGGCTTGTCACAGTCATATCCCTTTAGTTCGCGGCTGAAAGTGACTTCCTAATTAATGTTAATGACGTGACACCAAATATGTGACTCAAGAACCCTCGAGATGGAACCACGTGTCGCACATCGAAGGGGATCATTCTTATAGAATTTGCCTATAAATACTAAGCTTATTTCTACAAGAAAAGGAGGTTGAAAAAGATTATTCTCACAATAAATATCAAGTCCTCTATACTAATTATTCTTCAAGTGCTATAACCACTTGGGAAATCGTTAGTAAGGGACCCTCAAGCCATTACCTCTGCCATAGTATCTTTCTTTATCTCTTGTTACCTATTCACCCGGTCCGAGGCTTATCTGCGTGGTTGAATAAGCCACGTTGCAGTCAAAGTAGGAGGAGAAATACACGTAGGAAGATGAGGCGCAAGGTTCCTGTTGGCAGCCATTTTTGGAGGTTAACAGATTGGCGCCGTCTGTAAGAACTGTTACTAAAAGATTTAGCTACCTTGAACAAAGGAGTCTCCCTGAACAACGGATCAACCGGCCCATAAAAATGAGCAGAAGCAACGAGGATGAAAACCCAAGAAGAACTAGGCCTGCGACAGATGGATAAACCTTGGCGGGAGCAAGGATTGAGGAAGCTCCTCGAAGAAGGCGTGGAAGAAGGCCTCCCACCAATCTTGAGCGAGAAATGAGAACCATGGCCGCCAGCGTGAGGAGTTGGCCCAGAACCATGCCCAAATGCAAGGATATATCCAAATGATGCAAGTGCGGGGTGAGAACCGTCCTCATGAGTCTGACCTAAGTGATCCTGAGGAAGAGCAGGAAGTTGACAGCATGATCCGCAAGTCAGGAGAGAGGCCTCTCGCCCTAGGACAAACGGGGGAGGGGCCAACACCTCGGCAGCTGACAGGAGGCCCCCAACCAATGATGTCTGCCAGCATATTGGAAAGACTAGGCGAACATAGAAGTAGAAAGTGGCTACAGGAGAATCTGCCAAGGAGAGAATAGCCTTAAAGTCCTCCCAGAAATAGGCAGAAAGTGAGGGCAAGGGAGGCAGAAGTTAGGGGAGAATAGCAAACCATACAGCCGCAGCCGCAGCCCCAAGGCTATGGGGGCGAATAGCAAATTCAGCGCCTCCCACAATTTCTTCCGGAGACGAACATCGGAGAATAATATATGGGGCCAGCAAGATCTTTTGAAATAGACGACGATGACTAGAACTTCTCATTTTCAGCCGGAATCAGGAATGCATCCATCTTCCACGAGTTTTGCGTGCCCAAGATTGCCCCTTACATAGGCAGAGGAGATCTATTGGACCACGTGAACAGGTATAAGACGGAAATGAGTCTCTGAGGAGCTACTCCGACCTTGAAATGCAGAGCTTTTTACCTTACTCTGTCAGGAGGAGCGAATCGATAGTATAATAAACTAGTCGCTGGAAATATTTCTAGTTGGCCAGAGCTAAAGAAAATGTTCATCAATTACATCTTGTCACAAAAAGCTGCCTCAGCCGCGGTCCAACTCCTCCATGACATAAGGCAAACCCCAAATGAGCCACTACAGAGATACCTTGGCCGCTTCAACAAGGAGATACTATTCTGTAAAAGAATAACCGATGTCGAGGCCCTATCAGCGCTAAAGGCTGGGCTAGACATGAACTTTCTATTTTGGAGGGATGTCCGCAACAAGAACCCAGCGACCTTTGATTAGCTGGTGGAAATGATCACTGAAGAAATAACCAACGAGAACATGATCCTTCACAAAAATTGAAGTGGACTGGGAGCCAACCCTGCGGCTAGAGCCGGGTATGCTCAAAGCCACGGCAGACCTCTTCTCCAGCAGAATCCACACAGAAGAAACTACCCATTCGACCTGAACGTTGGGATGAGTTATGTGGCCTCTGCACAAGAAGGCCTGCTCTCTCCTTATACTGCCCCAGTAACGTCGGGGTTAGCGGATGGGTTGTATAATTACGGTATGTCTCCATCCACGTATTATGAAGCCAGAACCAGTACACCACCGGTGATTCTTCCTCTTCAAATGGCCCCTGCAAAGTATTGCTGTATCCACCGAGTTATGGACATAGTACAGATGAATGCCGAGAAGTGGAAGATCTGGCCAATAAAAGAATAGCTAACTCAGAGATCTACCCTCGATGAGAGGGCGTCGACCGCCATTCCAAGACAGACTCTCATAGCAATGGGATATGAGGCCTTTGGGCCAGGAACTACGAAGGAGACGTAATTCGAGAAGGCCAGCCAGAAAGCTTCGGTTGGAAAACGTCCCGAAGCCCCGTCTAATCAAAGGTCTTGAAAAGGCCCCGATTTATGAGATAGACACCATTTATGGAGGCCCTTATATTGGAGGCCAAACCAGGAACACCCAGAAAAGTTACCCTAAAGAGGTTGAAGGGATTCAGATGACCAATTGGCTCATCAACAGTCGGCCATCAGGGTCAAAAAAGGTAGGCCCTATCACCTTCACCACAGAAGACATGAAGGGTGTGCACTACCTCCACTATGATGCCCTTGTAGTAAGGACAGTTATGGCTCGGAATGGGCTAAGAAGAATGCTTGTGGATAATGACAACTCTGTCAATGTCATTTTCTTAAGTACATATGAGCAGATGAATATGGATATCCCATTGGAGTCGTCGACCGAGCCTCTCTACAGATTCACTGGCAATTGTGTAACCCCGAGAGGGATAGTGCACCTCGCCGTTACTATGTGGGAAGAGCCTCTTGCTGCCTACACCTTTATAGAATTCTTGGTAGTAGATAGAAGATCAGCCTACCATAGAGTCCTAGGCCGACCATCCCTGAAAGAACTTTGGGCCATAACATCAGTTCACCACCTTTGTATGAAATTCCCTACCGTTGGAGGAGTGGCGACTGTACGAGGCAACCAGCTTGAGGCCAGGAAGTGTTACAAAAATGCCCTTAGAAAGGCAGAGAAAAAAGAGATGAATATGGCATATCTAGACATGAAAATGACTGACGCCTCGGAAGAAGCACCAGGAGATACAGCGATGGAAGAAGCAATTTCTCCCGAAGACATATACCCAAGGGTGGCAGGGTCTGACTCCCAGATTTCACCTGTCGAAGAACTGGAAAGTTTCACAGTAGATCCTGATGACCCTACTAGAAGGCTCTAAGTAGGAAAGAATCTCTTCGAGGAGTTCAAAAGAGGCTTGAAAAGGTTCCTTAGCCGCAACCTAGATGTTTTTGCATGGAAACACGAGGATATGATTGGGATCGACCCCAAGATAAGTTGCCACCATCTCAACATCGATCCTAAATTTCCGTCCCATCGGCAGAGGTGAAGGCCATTGAATCTAGGGAAGTACAAGGCCTTGAAGCTCCTGCAAAGCAGCTTCATCCGGAAAGCCCGTTACCCTAAGTGGGTCTCCAATCCGATTTTGGTTAAAAAGGCAAGGGAAAAATGAGAATCTGCATAGATTTCTCCAACCTCAACCAGGCTTGTCCTAAGGATAGTTTTCCACTGCCTTAGATTTACCAGCTAGTGGATTCCACCTCTGGGCATGAACTCCTGAGCTTCATGGATGCATACTCTGGCTATAACCAGATCTCCATGTACCCACCAGACGAGGAGCACACATTATTTATTATAGACGGAGGCCTGTATTGCTACAAAGTCATACCTTTCGACTTGAAAAACGCCGGGGCAACCTACCAAAGACTCGTCAACAAAATGTTTGTTGATCAGCTCGCTTCAACCATGGAAGTCTATGTAGATGATATGCTTGTTAAACGTTTGAAAGCTGAAAGTCACGTGCAACACCTGGAAAAGATTTTCCAGACCCTCCGAGCTGACAAGATAAGACTCTACCCTCTGAAATGTGTATTACACGGGGTCACCTTTGGAAAATTCCTAGGTTACATGGTGAACCAAAGAGGGATCGAGGCCAACCTGGAGAAAATTAAGGCATTAATAGAGATAAAATCGCCTAGGAAGCCCAAAGAGGTGCAATACCTCACTGGAAGAATGGCATCCCTTAGTCGATTTGTATCAAAAGCTACAGATAAGTGCCTTCCTTTCTGTTACCACCCGATTTTGATAAGGTCCCCACATCAGCAAAAGTCCAACGAGATTCCCATGTATAGGCCCAGTAAGGGCCGTGTAAATTCGGAAAGGGGGCTTCGGAGGCCCACTAGACACCTTAGCCTTTTGCAGTTAGACTGCCGTGAGGCCCATTGAGGGCCTTAGCATTCCATGCCGAACCATATGGCCTCACAGGGCTTCGTATCAACCTGGATTGGCAGATAACACGATATTCTGGGATGACCAGAGAGATAATTGAAGACAGTTTGCATTGGTTTGGCGCACGGATCCTCACAAGGAAACAGAATCATAATCTCCTAAAATCATGCAACGTGATAAGCTCAAATAAAGCATAGTCAATCTTGGAGATTGCCTTAACAAAGAAGGATCCTTATCCCATAAGGAAGGAGGATCCGATTGAATAACTGATTGATTGGTTGCCTAAATCAGTGAGGACTCTTTTGCTATAAATACGTCGTCTCCGATTGTTCCAAGGTACACTCTTTTTGCACTTAAATTCCATCCTAAACTCTGCCAAAAATCTATGCCTGCTTGTCTCTCCCACACCCAATTACTTTCGACCCTCCGTGTATTATACTATATACCGATAGTTGACTTGATTGTCGGAGTACCAACGATCGCCGGACCCTTTTTCTCTAGAGATTTTGGTGCCTAATGATTGTCTGAGTGTAAATGTAACATACAGGTTGGCATAGGAGTGACTGGAGATCTGTTGGCACTTGGACGTTGTAGGTTCCGGCGTCAACAGATTTGCGCCGTCTGTGGGAAACAAAAAACATTACACAGCCTAAATCTTATAGTAAAACTGTGTAATCTACCCAGAAGAGCATGGCAACCGAACATTCCATGGAGGAGGAAGTTGAATCTCACCACACTGATATGCGACAAGAAAACATTCAGGACCTACAAAATGTGACCCTTCGTAAGAGGAGAAGACAGCGACAAAAATGAACGGTTGAACAGGAGAACCAAAACCTGAGGCTGGACAACACCTGGATGAAGGCAGCGCTTGAACTGTTGGAGAATCAATCTCTCCAACATGGACCCAAGCGTAGTCATGCCTGGACAAAACCCTTCACGGTCTGGTTCACTAGAAAGCCGTCGATCCCAATGGGGCCTACCTGTTTCTAACGATCGGAACCCTCGTAACTTCGCCTCGAAGCCCTCGCAGGGTGACTTAAGGGGAAGACCTCTCCCAAAGTGGAAAAGCCGTCCCGTTCCTGCTATTAGCATGTTCGAAAGGTTGGAGGTGGGATTCTCCATAGCACCACCCCAACCTACACACAGTAGGCACAGTGAGCACAGCGAGGCCCGAACAGAAAGGAAAAAGGACCCGAACCAGAGTCACGAAAAGAACGAAGAGAAAAAAGAGAAGCTAGAATGTTACGAGGATGACGATGATGAGAATCTCCTATTCACCAACTACATGAAGGCCATGGAGATACTCGCGAACTTCTGAATGCCTCCCATGGAAAAATACAACGGGAGGGACGACCCCATGGATCATATAAACAAATATAAGACGAAGCTCCAAGGCCAATCCCCTGTAGTGAAATGTCAGAACTTCCATACCACACTCGCATCTGACCCGAAGAGATGGTACATTAAGTTGAAACCAGAGAGCATCCGCAGCTGGCCTCAGCTGAAAAGAGAATTCATCAATGCCTTCATCGGCAATCGGACAGTGATAGCTGACATTGCCCAGCTCAACGACATCCAGCAGAAGGAAGGAGAAATTGTCAAGAACTACTTCAAGAGGTTCAGCAACGTTATCAACAAGATCGAGACGGTGACCGATAAAAAAGCCTTGGATGCACTGGTGACTGGACTACACATGCGTACTCCCTTCTGGAGGGATGTACAGAACAGTCAACCAAAAACCTACAGTAAGCTGTTGGACTTGGTCAAGCGTGAAATTCGATCAGAAGAGATGATCGAGAACAGAGAAAAAGCCGTGAGGGAGAGAGGAGATCGTTACAGAAGGGAAGGGCGACGCTCTCCCGAACCTTGTTTCTCTCACTTTAAGAGAAGACGTTCTCCTGGACCCCAAACAACCATTATAGAAGGTTCATTCAAATAGAGGTGGCCCCCGTTCCCTACCCCAGAGCGCCCGTAGTGGCCCCTATGCCAGTCACGACTCCGTCCAAGTTCTGTTGTATACACAGGACTAGGGTGCATAATATGGAAGATTGCTCGGATGTGAGAAAATTGATCAATCGTGGGACCCACGAATCGACCTGCACGAGGATGTCGAGGGTCACCCACACAGGGAGGAAGACCTCCTCCTCGGCGCAAGAACGATGGACCCCAACATGGGAGAGGTGGAAATGACAGAAACGGAGAACTGCCGAGGGTGGAAGAACCCGTGAGAGCCCTCCATATTCGAGAGATAAACACAATCATAGGAGGGCCCTATGTCGGAGGGCACACAATGAACTCGCGGCGTAACTACGTAAAGGCGGCAAGAGAAGAACCCATGGAAAGTTGGCAAGTTCACGGACACCGACCAAGAGCGCTGCAAATCTCGTTCACTGAGGAAGATGAGGTGGGCATACACTACCCGCAATACAATGCCTTGGTAGTCTGTGCCGTCATTGCCAGAAACGGCCTGGGACGGATGTTGGTCGACGATGGAAGTGCTGTAAACATCTTGTTCAGAAGTGCCTTTGATCAAATGGACATGGATCATGAACCAATGGCCATTTCAAAACCACTATTCGGTTTCACAGGAGATAGTCTCGTACCGAGAGGAAGGATCACCCTCGCAGTAGATTTTGGAGAACCTCCATGCCACCTCAGGAAGTTCATGGAATTCTTGTTAGTGGACACTCGCTCTGCCTACCACGGAGTCCTCAGAAGGCCAGCGTTGAAGGATTTGCAGGCAGTCACGTCCATACACCACTTGGCAATGAAATTTATGACACCCGGAGGAGTGGCCAAAATTCGTAGCCAACTCTTTCAACTCCCTGGATAAATATTCAACGCGTAATCAAGCAAGTAAAAACAATTCGGCAGCGAGGAAGTGTAGTTCGGGGCCAACTCTTTCAACTCGCTGGATAAATATTCAACGCGTAATTAAGCAAGTAAAAGTAATTCGGCAGCGAGGGAGTTTGGTTCACGGCCAACTCTTTCAACTCGCTGAATAAACATTCAATGCGTAATGAAGCAAGTAAAAACAATTCAACAACGAGGAAGTGTGGTTTGCAGCCAACTCTTTCAACTCGCTGGATAAATATTCAACGCGTAATCAAGTAAGTAAAAAAAATTCGGCAGCAAAAGGAGTGTAGTTCGTGGCCAACTCTTTTAACTCGCTGGATAAGCATTCAACGCGTAATCAAGCAATTAAAAGCAATTCGGCAGCGAGGGAGTGTGGTTTGCGGCCAACTCTTTCAACTCGCTGGATAAACATTTAACGCATATGTAAACAAATAAAAATGGTGCATTTCTATTTAAGCAATAAAAGATGAGGTGTTTTCAATGGCCTACTTTTACAAGTCAAAAAGCAAGATGGGAAAAGAACAGAGAGTCCTCAAATCTCAGTCGAGGACCATAGGATTCGCGCTGCCACAGGCCTCGAGTTTGGCCAATGGACCTTGGGCCTTCGACAGCTCGGTCAGCGCTTTGTTTAATTCCTTGTCTTTGGTAGAAACCATGTCCTGACAAGATTTCAGTTGTGACTTTGCCATTTTTTGTGCATCGACACATACTGTTTGGATCGTCTGGGCTTTAACAAAATCGTACATTGCGTGAGCCCTCGCCTCTTCGGAGAATGCGAGTTTTTCCCGAAGATCTTTGTTTTCTGCGCGCAACACCTCAACATCTTCGTCTTCTCCAGCGGTAGAGCACAACTCGGCAATCTTCATCTCTAAAAATTTATACATCTCGCAGTTAAGTACGTGACTGCGGGAAGTGTACATTTTAGCTAGTTTCAACAACTCAGTCAATTCCGCGTCATCTACCGCCCTTCCAAAGGCAGAGGTCCAATACTTATGAACTGAGACTGCTGCGTTGGCAACTGGGGATGGGAGCTTCCCTAGAACCACCAGGTCTAGCTTGTCCTGGTGGGACCCAACGTTGATAAACTCATACTTGCCAAGGAAGGGGGGAGGGAGAGGCCGGAATGCCTCCTCTCCACTATTGGCGCCTACCTTTCTCTTACTCGATTGTCCAACATTTACCGACGAAGGCATGGGTTTTACAGAAGATGAAGCGGGGGGCGGTCCCAATGTCATCTTCGGCGCTAGAGGAATAACAGAAGGGCCACCCACTGTTACCTCCGGCGCTTACAAAACAGTAACCCTAGGATCCGACGCCGTGGAAGGTGTTGAAGGGGGAATGTCATCCACAACCCTTTCTTATCTTGAACTTCGAGACACTGGAAAACTAAAAGCCCAACATGTCCAGCGGTAACCAGAACCTGAGTATGGAAGTAAGAAAGCAAAGATGAAAAGAATGGGGTGGAATCCTACGAACACATATATAGGCGCGGCGGAATACTAACAGTCGGAATAGGCGCACACCAAATAAACCCTAGGAAGATGTAAAGGACGCGTGGGAGAACGCGCTTTGTGAAACTATACAAACGTCAATGCATGGTAATACCACCAACACCCATCCCACATAAAATCGTGAAAGTTGATAACACTGCGAGGCAGATGAGGGCTGCCTCATGTCTTATGTCTCGCATCGCGCGATCACCAGAACTTTGGCGATGGAAAGGACTTTCACGAAGAGACGAGCGCAAGTAGTGCCTATCCTCCGCGAACTGTCGAAGACCAGCGATGCGCAATTCACCGCACAATGTCAACGAGATTCAAAGCCACGGTATCACAAGAAATCAACACAAATGAAACAACCACGGGAATTTCAATACACTCGTATTTTATTCAACATAATTCGGAGTACAGGGCAGAAACAAATGCACACGATAATTATCCTACTATCCCGCCACCTCTTTGGGTCGGTACATATTGGGATATTAGATATAGTAAGTCTATTCCCTGGTCTTCATCACCTCGAGCATCATCAAGAGTTGGGGATCTGATTCCACCATGATCGGTAGTCTTCCAGAACCAACATGAGTTGATTTGGTGACTAATTAGGCTACGCTGCTCAAAAAATAACGTTGACACCTTTTGGCGGTGGCCCCTAGCCCCATCACCCAAATCAGGGACCTCCCGTTCGGGAGATGGTAAGGCTAAGGCTGCTAGGCCCAACCCCCCAGTACGTTTGGTCCACTGAACATTGATTAGGTGGGCGTTTGGTCTTCTGAATGTTGATTCTCCAATCGGTAGGCATTCTAAACGTCGTTTCTTTACCCATAATTCCATAACACGATCAGACCGGTAGGCCCGATAACACCACTTAAGAAATTTCGGGACCCCAGAGTCTAATTCACACATTTTACTGGAGCTACGCATGCACAAGGAACACGACAGAAGGCTCTCAATATATTCTTTATATATATATATATATATATATATATATATATATATATATATATATATATAAGTTGCATTGGAACTAGACACAAAGCAATGAATACAGATATTCCAGGGAAATTTGGAACGCCACACGTATACGCTGCCTCCCCAAGACATTAAAGACGCTACCCCCTCTTTTTTGCGCGGTCATCCATAAAAATTTAATGCTGGGACAAGAATGCATAAAGAAGAACAGGTTTGATAATCAGTTCTGAAACATACAAAGAAAAAAAACTGACAAGGCCTAAAGTTCAGATGTCCCGCCGCCTCTTTAAGAGTTGGCACATTATGGGCCTTCCCCCACAACCGGTGGAGGGGTTTGTTCATTGGCTTCACCAGGTTCAGGTTTGGCCAAAGCCTCAGTGGGGACTTGCCAAAGGAATGATATGTCCCACTCTGGATGGATTTCCGAGATCCGCTCCACCAACTACTCACCCCCAATGGTCATCAATCGATGGGCAAGGGCCTGATACTCAGGCGTGTCAACAAACGCATCCTGGTATGCCTCCACTACCCTAGCCTCAACACCCGCGCATTTGGCGCAGACTCTATCCAACTCCAGTCTCACCTCGGTCAGCAACTTTTCCTTTTTCGCGATGACGATCTCCATCCTGCTGTTCAAAGCGGCCAGCGCAGTCTCAGCTGCAAAGGCCTGGTCTTCAGCCAATTTCTGAGCCTACTAGGCACGCTACTGAGAACCTTCGGCAGCTCTCTTCTAATCACGAGCTTGTTTTAGACTCTCTTTGGCAGCCTTCAACTCGATCTTATACTTCTCCTTCATGTCTGCCTCCTTCGTCACAACCAAGTCCAGCTTGAACTGGAGACCCATTTTGTCAGATTCTAGCTGTGACTTCTCGAGGCCCATGGCCTTCAGCTCTTCGGCTAGGTTTTTGGATTTAGCCTCCTCTTCGCAGTACTGGCCATCAAAGCCTTCCAAGGTGCTGAACAATTCCTTGGTCATAACTAATCCCCGTATTAAGTTCATTTCTGCCATTTGCAGCTGCTCATGAACAGTGGCTTCCTCGGCAGCCTTCTCCCACTTTTAGGTCCAGTATTTGTAGACACTCGTCGCAATCATAGCAGGGTGAGTAGGGAGCATTTCTATGACGAAGGTTTCCAGTTCTCCCTTGCGTTGGAAAATGTGGATAGGACTTCCCTGCCTGAACAAGGAGCCAGATCTCCTTGCACCCTCAGCACGACTCGATTTGCTGACATCCCTCATAAATCCTTCCATAGGTGCAGGAGCTTTCCTCTTTCGCGACATCGCGTCACCCGTGTCCTCGGCAATTCTCTTTCCCTTATCCTTAGATAAAACATGGTCGGGTGGAGGGCTGGAGAATGTAGGCGGAGACGGAGGAGGAACGTTCTGGCTAGAACCGAGGAGATCAGAAGCAGGTGGAGGGATGAACCCTGATGACATAACATCCCAGACTTTCCACAGCAGACCAGACGCCTCTCTGGCAGATGCTTGGACAGAAGAACCTTCTCTGCTTGCGGGATGGGCAAGACGGAGTGTAGGAATATTCTTGAACCTGAAAGTTGTTAGCACAAACAACAATTTACAATGTGTTTAGGCAATTATTCACATCGATGGTGAGGCAATTATTTACATTAACTCATCCATCAGTCCGCAGCTGGCCAATAAATTATCATCCTTCAACAAATTTCCGAGGCTCCTGAAGTCGCTGCCTAGAGCTAGCACCTTATTCCACATTGACCTCAGCTCTCCTTGACCCCTCTTCAGGATCGACGGGTTCCCGCAATCTGCAAAAGCAAGCAATACATTAAGTCAGGAACTATGATTAAAATTCCATATAAATGCGGCGGTATATACCAAGCTCCCCGAATTGGCGAGGGATAAACACATGGAGAATAGGGTCCTCTGGCATAAACTCCCAGCCACCACCTACAAAGACGAATCTTTCCTTCCAGTTATGAACTTTGTTGGGACTGTTGGTGGCTGTCCCCCATTTTGGCCCTGCCGGGAAGAGATGTTATACCAACCCACAGAACGGCAGGGTCAGTATATTGACTCAAACTACCTCGGGGTCAGGTTTTTCCCCACTTCGGCAATACCCCACAAAATGTACGAGGCCACTATTTACCCCCAACCATTCGATGTTATCTGGCAGGGGGCCAAATTCTGATCCTTCAGAACTTCGCGAAAAAATAGTACATAGGCAGGCGAAGGCCCTGCTGTATCGTAGGTTTGTAGATCGTGACAAAGCCTTGATGAGGGTCGTTAGCCTGTTCCTCTGGGCCTGGTGCCCTGAGAATTACAGACGCGGGAATATCATAGGATAGCCGTATATCTTCTAACTCTCCCTCAGTGATCCTCGAGCGCGCCATGGATGCCTCGGTGGCTGATCACTTGAACTCCTCGTCAAGCGTCTTGGCTGCTGGGGCGTCCCTCTTATCAAGTGACCCCCTCATCTTGGGCACCCCGCATCCAGTCTCCTCTTTTCGATGGTCTCTTCAGACAGGCCAGAGGGACAAACCTCCATGCCGCTCATGGACAGAGCCGACTAGACTCCGACTAAAGACACCTGGTTGACTTTTTCCACGACTTCAGAGTAGGAAGATGATGAGGTAGATGTCGATGTTTCACTCTTAATACTAGGGTTCGTCAGAGCATCTGATTGATTCTGGGCATCGTCATTTCCAGACGACATTTTAAACCCTTCTTTACCCAGAAAGCTGAGACCCCTAGTGGCGCCAGAACGCGCAACAAAATGTTACCCCCACTCTACGAAACCAAGAAATAACTGCAAAAGCAACCAACAAAACAAATCACTGCAACTCTCGGCACGCTTACCTCAGAAATGAAGTTGGAACGACACCCACACTTAGATTTTCTCGATTACCGGCAAGACTTCCGCAACATTCATAGTGAGCACTGAAGCGAGAAGAAGTTGTAGAGAAGGAAGACACCATGCTTTATAGGTTAAGGCATCCCAATCCCTACCGTCCAACTTCCACGCGTCATATCTGAACCATCGGATGGTGGACGCGTGTTTAAAATTAGGCAATAGGCGAGAAACAGAACTCCAAGCATTTCGTAAAACGACAGCGCACGCGTCTCACACGCGCCCCCGTTGTTTGCCACGCGCCATTGCATTAAATGCATACATCATCTCACTCATGATTGCCTGGCCAAGGATTGACAGCCTTGATTGACAGTATCCCACCAATCATGACCACGTCACCCAAGGCATGGTCTCTAAAGCCCTCACCCGTCATAAACGTTCGTCCTCGGACTTGGAGGACTATTCCAGATAAGAACCCAAATTGTGAGGACCATTCGCGATAACCACATGCATTTTCTGCCTAAATTCAAAACTTTCTTTGTCAAAAATTCCCTCCATTACTCTCAAAGTCCCACGCCCATTATGAATAATAGACTTGGACTTTGGAGACTATTGCTACTACCCAATTTTGATAAGGCCTCCACGTCAACAAAAGCCTAATGAGATTCCCATGTATAGGCCCAGTAAGGACCTCGTAAATTCTGCAAGGGGGCTTCGGAGGCCCACCAGACACCTTAGCCTTCTGTAGTCAGACTTCCGCGAGGCCCATTGAGGGCCTTAGCATTCCATGTCGAACCATAGGGCCTCGCAGGGTTTTGTATCAACCTGGACCGGCAGATAACACGATATTCTGGGATGACCAGAGAGATAATTGGAGATAGTTTGCTCAACTCTGCTCAAATCTCTGCCTTCTTGTCTCTCCCACACCCAATTACTTTCAACCCTCTGTGTATTATACTATATACTGGCAGTTGACTTAATCGTCAGAGTACCAACGATCACCAGACCGTTTTTCTCCAGAGATCTTGGTGCCTAATGATTGTCTGAGTGTGCAGGTAACATACAGATTGGCAGATGAGTGACTGGAGATCTGTTGGCATATGGACGTTGCAGGTTCCGATGTCAACACTTTCTTCAAAATCTTAAAAGGAGGTAACCAGTTTGAATAGACAGAGGAATGCGAGGTTGCACTCCAAGCCATAAAAGAGCACCTCGGCAAAGCTCTCCTACTGTCAAAACCTAAATTGGGAGAAACTTTGCTGTTCTATTTAGCTGTATCCGTCGAGTCAGTGAGCTCGGTCCTTGTTAGGAAAGAGAAACACCAACTACCTATTTATTACATAAGTAAAGCACTACTGGAGGCGGAGACGCGTTACCCAGACAAGGAGAAGCTGGCATTATCACTCATCACCGCTTCCAGAAAACTTAGGCCATCCTTGGAGCCTCGCCTCAGCTGTCAAGCCCTCCTACTTGGGACTGGGCTCGTCCGCAACTTGCGTTTCCATCCTTGAAGCTTTGCCTCAGCTGCCAAGTCCGTCCCGCTTGGGACTGGGCTCATCTGCAGCTTACGTCTCCATCTGTGGAGCCTCACCTCTGCTGCCAAGCCCTCTCGCTTAGGACTGGGCTCGTCCGCAGCTTGCGTCTCTATCTCTGGAGCCTCGCCTCAGCTGCCAAACCCCTCCCACTTGGGACTGGGCTCGTCCGCAGCTTGCGTCTCCATCTTTGGAGCCTCGTCTTAGCTGCCAAGCCCCTTCTTCTTGTGACTGGGCTCGTCCGCAGCTTGCGTCTCCATCCTTGGAGCCTCGCCTCAACTGCCAAGCCCTCCTGCTTGGGACTGGGCTCGTCCGTATCTTGCGTCTCCATACTTGGGGCCTCGCCTCTGCTGCACCACTTTGAACTGTTCACCCACACCAAGTCCAATACCTTTTAAAAATAATAGAGGTCCTGAACTTGGGAGACTATAATAGTGGTATAACGTAAGCTTGTAACCCAAGTGAATGTGAGTGGACAAGGTCCAAGCAGGCTTGCAAATGGCTAGCCTGCCCACTCGAAGCATCATACTAGCGAAAGCTTGGGCTATGTGGTCCTTAATATTGTTACGACCCTATTCTACGTGGAAAGGGTATCATCCCACTTAGAGCTCCATAGGGGCACAATCAAAGTCAACATGCTTTGGCTCAACCCTTCTCCGAGGCTGTAACCCTCATGCTATTTTCCAAACGCATCAACAATGCGTCATTACCAAGTCCAGCACCCTTTATAAATAATAGAGGTCCTGAACTAGAGAGACTATTGTTACGCCCCAAATCCACGTGGGCAGGGTCACCCCACCTGGAGCTCCACGTGGATACAGTCAAAGTTATTGTGCTTTGGCCCCTCCCTTCTCCGAGTCTGTTTATGCCGAAGAGGTTATGAAACCGAGGCTATTTATGCCAAGGAGCTTGAATAACTGAGGCTCTTAAAGTTCGACCCTAGTAGCGTGCTAAGGAAGCCTTCTCCACCAAACCTGTGATTCAATCTTGAAAAGACTGATTGGACTGCCTATCAATACGACTTGTCACAGTCATAGCGCCTTAGTTCACAGCTGAAAGTGACTTCTTCATTAATACTGATGACGTGACACCAAAGATGTGACTCAGGAACCCTCTAGATGGAACCACATGTCGCACTTCGAAGGGATCATTCTTATAGAATTTGCCTATAAATACTAAGCTTATTTCTACAAGAAAATGAGGTTGAAAAAGATTACTCTCACAAGAAATATCAAGTCCTCTATACTAATTATTCTTCAAGTGTTATAACCACCTGGAAAATCGTTAGTAAGGGACCATCAAGCCATTATCTCTACTATAGTGTGTTTCTTATCTCTTGTTACCTATTCACTCAGCCTGAGACTTATCTGCATGGTTGAATAAGCCACGTGGCAGTTAAAGTAGGAGGAGAAATACACGTATGAAGAGGAGGCGTGGGGTTCCTGTTGGTAGCCATTTTTTGAGGTCAACAACAAGTTCAAATAAAATTGGACAAAAATTATGATAATAATTGTTTAATACAATAAATGAAAAATCTGTATCCCCACACTTGTCCCAACATGTTTTGAAGTAATTACATTTAAATTGTATCATTTGCAATAGGCTTATTTCTATCCCGTCATATTCAGTGAGACATATTGATGCAGTCGTTATGCAGCAGGATTGTAGACAAACAACCCCTTTAACCCTAAAAAGACGTGAAAAAGAGAATTACCAAAATACACCTAAAAAACAAGTAAAAAAATGTGGAAGTCAGAAAAATTAGGCCATGCGATCGCATGGCTTTGTTCTATGCGATTGCATGGCAAAGCCTGGAAAAATTGGCATCTCGCGATCGCGCGGTAGCTGGCTCATGCGATCGCATGGGAAATTACAATGTGATTGCATTTGACTTCTGATTAATTACAATTTCAATCTCTAAACTTTGTAGAATGTTGACTTAAGTCCTTGAATTTGTTAATTTCTTTTAGATAAGTCCTCTATAAATTGCAACTCATGTCTTCCATCTTTTGGATTCTTTATACTTTGGTCCCCAAGAATCACAATTTGCACAAATTTAGTTCTTTTTGCCCATTTTTTGCGTGGATCTCTTTCAATCACCATCCAAGCTCGGGTTTTTACCTAAACAATCAAAAGAACATAAATAAGTAGTAAACTACTTAAAAAAACTCACAATTATCCATTTTTAGAAGTCAAAATAAGTACAAAATCCACATTTATCACACCTCCAAACTTGCATCCTTGTTTGTCCTCAAACAAAAATTACCTACTAACATCATGCAAGCATACAAGCAAAGTCAAATCATAAAAAGGACTACACATACAAAAGGTTAGAGAGTTTGCCGCCTTACCATGATTTTTTAAAAACTTGCTTACAAAAATGCTACAACAAAAGAACTTTTCAACTTAATCCATGTTAGATGTGTGTGTGTGCGCGTAGTCACTTTGAATCATTGCAAAACAAAAATTAGTGGATGTCCAACCCTCAATAATCAAATTTTCTTTTCTTTCTCGTTGGATTCACTCCCCCAAACTTAATATTTTCTCTCTAACTCTGGGTGTCTATTCAATAGTTTTTCTCAAATTACTCAATCTTTATGCTCAAGTTTGGTTGAGTTTAGTCAATAATTGTAACTACTTAGGCTTGTGAAAAAATTTGAGTAGTTCAACAATCCAACTTCCACCAAGTAATCCAAACCCACTATGCATCTGAATCCTGAAAAGTAATCACAGTTGCTCAAACTCACAAGATTTACAATGAATATTTTATGACAATTTTTTTTAACCTTACTCCCTTAAGCTTTCTATTTGACCCATGTAATGAGCTTTAGGTCAATAACTCCTCAGTTTTAAAGAGATCAAAGGGTATCGGGCTTGAGATACCCCTATGGACTTAATCACTCAAGTCAAAAAGGCTACGAAGTAAGGTAAAATATATAGCCAAAGTATAGCCATCTTGAGTACAACCAACAAACTTTTATATGGAGATTAAATTTCAAGCATATGGTCATTACCGAGTCTTTGCTGGTTAGCCAAAACTACTCAACATACAAGTTAAACAAGCATAGAATCCACACACTCCTAAGTAGATACATCATGGCTCAACCATTCTCAAACTATTCTTTCTATCGAAAAAATTAAAGAGATGATATGTAGGTATTGGATAACAACGTTCAAGTTCTAGAAACTGCTAATGAAGACGAAGTGCACTCAACATTTTCATGCAATGAACATCATGACAATGGTGCTCAAAAAGTATCTAGCATGGAATGAGTATTTTAAAAAAAAAACCGCACGTAGCATCTATGTCGACAATCCATGAATCATAGCAATTTCAACCGATCACAATATTAGCCGGCAAGGCTCTGTAACACGCATGAAAAGAAAGTGATATCCCTATATTAGCTGGAAAGGCTATCTAGCATGTAAAATATACAAGCAAATTCCGTACCCCCAAACTTAAAATGTACATTGTCCTCAATGCAAAAGTAAAAGCCAAAAGAGAAAAGAAATAGGTACTCTCCTGGGGTGAGTTGGTTGGTAATGGTAACTTCAAGTTGACAGAGATCTTTGTTTGGACTTATCGAGATTGTTGGAGACTACCTTTCTTCTTTTTGTGGACTCGTTGCTATTAGGCCTGCCAAACAAGGACAACAAAATCAACAATCATCAAATTTTCAAGGAATAAAATCATGTAAAAAAAAAATATATTTGAACTACATGTAGGAAAAAAAATATAATGGGTTGCCTCCCATTCAGCTCTTCTTTATAGTCACTAGCTACACTTTTGGTAGATAATCAGGCGGGATTAGAGAGATGGACAACTTACTTTTCATTGGAAAAGTCATCACCCCAATAATGCTTCAACCTCTGACTGTTCACTGTAAATGTCATATTGCTTGCATCCTCAACCTCTACTGCCCCAGATGGATACACTCTTTTAATTATGAACGGTTTCGACCACCTAGAGCATAACTTTTCTGGATAAAGCTTGTACTGGGAATTAAATATTAGAACTTGTTGCCCAACTTCAAACTGTCTTCTTTGGATGTGATTGTCATGCCATCTCTTAGTACGCTCCTTGTAGATTTTGGAATTCTCATATGCTTCAAGTCGAAACTCATCCATTTCATTTAATTGGAGGAGTCTCTTCTCACCGGCTTCCTTCCAATCAAAATTTAGCTTTTCACTGCCTAATAAGCATGGTGCTCCAACTCTACGGGTAGGTGACATGCTTTTTCAAACACTAGATGATATGGGGACATACCAATGGGAGTTTTGAATGTAGTACGGTAAGCCCAAAGTACATCGTCCAATTTTTTGGACCAATCCTTTCTCGAAACATTCACTATTACCTCCAAAATTCTTTTCAGCTCTTGGTTGGAGATTTCGACTTGCCCACTTGTTTAAGAATGCTAAAGAGTGGATACTCGATGCCGCACACCATATTTAGCCAACACTGACTCAAATTGGTGATTGCAAAAGTACTTATCCCATCACTGATGATTGCTCGTGGAGTACCAAAACGAGTGAAAATATGTTTTCTCAAGAAGTTAATCACAACCTGGCCGTCATTGGTGGATAATGCCACGGCCTCCACCCACTTAGAGACATAATCAACCACCACTAATATGTGTTGATTAGAAAATGACAGTGGAAACAATCCCATAAAATCAATACCCCAAACATAAAAAATTTCAACTTCTAGAATACTGTTGAAAGGCATTTCATTCTTTCTTGAAACATTCCCTGTTCTCTGTCACGGATCACATGTTTTCACAACTCTGTAGGCATCTTTGAATAAGGTAGGCCAGTAGAAACCAGATTGTAATACCTTTGTAGCAGTTTTAAAGGCCCCAAAATGTCCTGCATATTCTGATAAATGACAATGTTGTACGATATCCATTATCTCTCCTTCTGGTACACATGTTCTGATTATTTGATATGGTCCCCTTCTGTAGAGAATTGGATAATCCCAAAAGTAGTGCTTGTCTGTAAAGAACCCTTTCTTTTGATGGATGGAGAGATCTGGTGGAAGGATGTTGGTGGCTAGGAAGTTGACGATATCTGCATACCATGGTGCTTCCTCAACTGCAAAGATTTGCTCATCAGAAAATTCTTCATTTATCTCTCCACTGCGCGACTCTTCTCCAATCTCAAGTCTAGATAAATGGTCGGCGACCACATTTTCACTCTCTTTTTTATCTCTGATTTCTATGTCAAACTCCTGCCGTAGAAGTATCCATCTGATGAGTCGAGGCTTAGCATCCTTCTTTGTAAATAGATGTCTCAAAGCAGCATGATCTGTATGGACAATCACTTTCGATCCTACAAGATAACACAAAATTTATCAAAAGCATAATTTAGCTGAGCATCATTCAATGTCTGATTGGCATAGTAAATCACATGAAAATTTTTATTCTTTCGTTGCCCCAACACTATCCTAACTACAAAATCATTAGCATCACACATTAGCTTAAAGGGTAGACTCTAATTAGGCATAACCAGAACTGGTTCTGTGACAAGCTTTTCTTTAAGAGTGTTGAAAGCATGTAAACACTCTTCAGAAAAGTGAAAAGGGATGACCTTCTCCAAAAGGTTGCAAAGTGGCTTCATGATTTTAGATAAATCCTTTATAAAGTACCTATAGAAACCTGCATGCCCGAGAAAACTTCGAATTACTGCTGTTAGAGGTGGAAATTTCTCAATTAATTGAATTTTTGCCTTGTCAACCTCAATTTCCTTAGCTGAAATTAAGTGTCCTAATACAATTCCCTCTTGGACCATGAAATGGCACTTCTCCCAATTTAGAACAAGATTGGTTTCTTCACATCGCTACAAAACCAAAGATAGATGATGAAGACACTCATCAAAAGATGCTCCAAAGACTGAGGAATCATCCATCAAGATCTCGATGTATTTTTTCACCATGTCCAAAAATATGGACATCATACAGCACTGAAAAGTAGCTGGAGCATTGCATAGGCCGAACGGCATTCTTCTATAAGCAAATGTGTCGTAGGGGCATGTGAAAGTGGTCTTTTATTGATCTTCTGGAGCTATCAGAATCTGATTATATCTAGAATATCCATCCAAAAATCAATAATATGAATGCCCAGCTAACCTTTCCAACATTTGATCGATAAATGGCAAAGAAAAATGATCCTCTCAAGTTGCAGTATTGAGTTTGCGATAATCGATGCAAACTAGCCATCCTGTAACTATTCTGGTTGGAATGAGCTCATTGTTGTCATTAGGTACCACTGTGATTCCTCCTTTCTTCTGCACTACTTAGATTGGACTGACCCAAGCGCTGTCTGATATAGGATAGATGATCCCTGCATCTAAAAGTTTTATCACCTCAGCCTTGACTACCTCTTTTAGCGTTGGATTCAATCTTCTTTGACGCTGTACTGATGGCTTAAAATCATCTTCCATGAGAATCTTGTGTAGACAGACAGTGGGACTAATACCCTTGATATCTAAGATAGGCCATCCTATTGCAGTTTTATGCTCTCGAAGAACTCGTCGTAGTTTTTCCTCTTTCAAATGACTGATAGAATTTACAATAATAACCAGAAGTGTAGAATAATCACCCAAATAAGCATAGCGCAAGTGAGATGGCAATTGCTTGAGTTCTAACTGCAGGGGTTTTTCTATGGACGGTGGTAACATTGTTGATTTTTTCCCAAGCTCCTGGAAATGTTGTTGCCATTTATAAGTTAGGTTTGCCTCTAATTCCTGTACCATGGGTTTGGTTTCTTCTAAATGAGATGTCTCGGTAAAAAGGTGAACCAAACATATCTCAACCAGATCTTGAGGATGATTTAGTGTAAAGGATTCTGCCACCATTTTGTTACCACATCAACTCTGAAACAACTGTCAGAATCCATTGGATACTTGACTGCCTTGAAGACATTGAATACCACTTCTTCATCATTTAGTCTCAAAATCATCTGACCTTTGTGCACATCGATTAAGGCTCTTTCAATAGCCAAAAAAGGTCTGCCCAATATTAGAGAAATGTCTCTGTCTTCTTCCATGTCTAGAATGATGAAGTTGACAGAGAAAATAAATTTGTTGATTTTCACTAAAATATCCTCAATGATTCTTCTAGAATATTTGATTGAGCGATCAGCTAACTGTAGAGAAACTATCGTTGCTTTTGCCTCCTCCAAACCTAATCTCATGTAGACAGAAAATGGCATCAATTTAATGCTTGCACCTAAATCACAAAGAGATTTATTAAAATCAACATCACCAATGGTACAAGAAATAGTAAAACTCCCTGGATTCTTAAGCTTAGGTGGCAATTTGTTTTGCAAGATAGCGCTACACTCTTCGGTCAACATCACTGTCTCGTGCTCTTCTAGTTTCCTCTTGTTAGATAAGATCTCTTTCATAAATTTTGCGTAGTTAGGCATCTGAGCTAAGGCATCGGCAAAAGGAATGTTGATTTGCAACTTCTTGAAGACTTCCAAGAATTTCTCAAACTGCTTATCCAACTTGTGCTTTTTCAGTTTTTGCAGAAATGGGATTGGAGGCACATATGCCTTCACTTGAGGAGTTGTCTTAGTAGGTGGAGTATCCAAATCTTTTTCTTGACTAGAATCATGTTGGGTTTTAAATTGATCCACTTATTCATCATCAATAGAGGGTGTCTTGTCATGAGTGGAAACATTTCTCTTTACTTCTATCTCAAGTAACTGAACCCCACTTCTTGTAGTAATTGCTTTAAGCTGCTCTCTTGGATTGGTTTCAATGTTGCTAGGTAATTTTTCTTGTTGTCTTTTAGAGAGAAGTTTTGCCATCTAACCCACTTGATTCTCTAACCCCTTCACAGATGCTCTGATACTCTATTAAGATTCTTCAGTTCGTTTTTGAAATTTCAATTGCTGGTGTGCCAACTGAGCCATAGCTTCTTCCCAACCTCTTTTCTGTTGAAAATTTGATTGTTGCCTTGGAGCGTTTGTTGATTTTGATTGTTGCTCCATGAAAAATTTGGATGATTTTTCCAAGCGGGATTATATGTGTTGGAGTAGAAATTGCCCTATTGGCTAGACTGATTTTGAGTATAACATGCTTGATCAGTAGATGTAGAAGAACTATTCAAGAGTAGATGTAGAAGAACAGTGGGCAACATCTAGTTGAATGATTTTGCTCCACAACCATCACATTCAAGAGTAGGCGTCTGAATAGCATGAACTTTCTGATTACGAGCTATGGTATCCATCATCTTCTTTTCCATAACAACCATTTGTGCAGAAACAACAGATATAACATCAACCTCATGCATCCCTGCTGCCCTCTTTGCTACATCTCTATCAACTGGCCAATTTGAACTTGTCTCTACTATTCTCTCGAATAATATCCATATTTCCTTAATTGTCTTTGTATTGATTGATCCATTCGAGGATGAGTCAACAATAGAACGACAATGTGGGAGTAATCCGAAATAGAAATATTGAACTTGCAAAGTCTTCTTGATACCATGATTAGGAAACTTCTGAAGCATCTCTTTGAACCTCTCCCAAGCTTCATAAAAATTTTCCGTGTCATGTTGTCTAAATATGGAGATGTTATGCTTTAACTTTGCAACTTTGGCGAGAGAAAATTATTTGTTCGTTAATTTTTGAACAAGATCATTCCAAGTGGTAATACTCTCCGCAGAATGTGAATCCAACCACTCTCTTGCTCCATCTCTCAAAGTATGTAGAAATAATCTGAGTTTGATAGCTTCCATGTTGACATCTTGATATTCAAAATTGCTCACTGTCTCCAAGAAGCGTGATAGATGCATGTGGGGGTTTTCATTTGAACACCCATAGAATTGAAGAGTATTCTGGAAGAGGTTGATAACTTCCGGTCTCAATTGAAAATTATCTTTTCCATAAGTCAGATATGCTATGTTGGATAGGCTTTGAACCACATCTGGAGTAATGATATCTCCAACTAGCAAATCATCATCATTTATCTCAACCATTTGATCTTCATCGTCTACCATGGTGTTCACTCTATGTTTTTCTTTTCTTTGTTCTCTTCTTCAGTTTCTAAAAGTTTTTTCAATCTCGGGGTCAAACACCAAATTCTCGACATTTTCAAAATTTTACATCCACCACAGATAATATGCCTGAAAAGAACAAAAGTAGCATTGAAATTTTAAATGGAAAAATAAACTAAAATTAAGGAAATAAAGCTATAAATAACAAGAATCTAACTAATTAAATCTATTCCCGGCAACAGGGCCAAAAACTTGTTCGCTAAAATATTTACCGCAAGTGCACGGGTCGCTATCAAGTAATAAAGTGATAAGAGAGTGTCGAACCCACAATGATAAATAATTTTGTTAAAATCCAATTTAATGTAACTCTATTTTAAACACACAATTAAACATATTGATTTGATGATTAAACTATAAATTAAGAGTTGATAAAAATAAGCTAACAAGAAAATTTCTAAAAGAGAAAATTATGGAAATAAAATCAAATAGAGAAACACACTAGGAATTTGACTTCACCAATTACTCCACTTAAAAGTTTTATTTTCCATTATCAATTCCAAAACGAGATAATTATGGCAATCAATGCTCCTAAAATATCTAGCAATCTCTCCCGAGTAAAGCCAAACATATTTGCACACAAGATTCTCAAGTATTCCTACTGAGAGAACGCATATGCAAAAATGCATTAAAATTTATGAGCACCTGTTTGTGATTGCACAAAGTATGAAAGTGCATTCCTACATTCCATAAATTTTATGTTGTTAATTAAATGTGCTAACATAATTTCAACCTCCGAGTAGCAAACTAAGTTACAAAAGTATTTCAATGGTTATCAAACATCTCAATACACAATAAATCCCAGTAATAAACAACCATAAAAACCAAGAATATGGAATCAAAAGCAAGATAATTTAACTTTAAAGCTTCATAAATGGATTCATCTTATTCCTAATGAAATAAAATTAGCCCAACATGTTTACAAAAATAAATTAGAGAATAGATTCAAAATACATCACCGAAATTGATAAAGTCAAGAGAAATGGAAGATGTAGCTTGAACCCATGGTTTTCTTCATTTGCGCACTATGAATCTCCATTCATCTTCTTCTACTTTACAAAATGACCACAATGATGTACCAAAAATCAAAGAAAACCTATTTCCATAGAGTTTTCAAAGGACCTTGATCTTTTTTTTTTCTCCTTGGAGAGCTTGTATGTGGGAAAGAGTATGAGAGCATCCCCCAATCTGTAAGAAAAACAGCCCCTTTAACCCTGAAAGATATGAAAAGAGAATTACCAAAATACCCCTAAAAAACAAGTTCAAAAATGCAGAAGTCAAAAAAATTAGGCCATACGATCGCATGGCAAAGCCTCAAAGCTTTCTGCTAGAAAAATTTGCATCTCGCGATCGCATGAGCCAAATTACAATGTCATTGCAGTTGACTTCTGATTAATTACAATTTCAGTCCTTGAACTTTGTAGAATGTTGACTTAAGTCCTTGAATTTGTTGATTTCTTTTAGATAAGTCCTCCATAAATTGTAACTCAGGTTCTCCATCTTTTGGATTCTTTATACTTCGGTCTCCAAGATTCACAATTTGCACAAATTTAATCTTTTTTGCCCATTTTTTGCGTGGATCTCTTCCAATCACCATCCAAACTCAGATTTTTACATAATCGATTAAAAGAACATAAATAAGTAGTAAACTACTTGAAAGAACTCACAATTATCAAATTAAATACAAAATCTGCATTTATCTATAGACAGCGACGGTTCTTTGGTTTTTACTTTAATCTTAAACTCTCTTATAGATTTCGTTCTTGGAACTTATTGCATGTGTTGACTATCTGGATTACATAGTTAATCTTGGGTTTGTGGCGGTGATTTTAATGAGATTTTTTAAGTAGGTAACAAAATGGTTGGTGTTGAACAATCGTGTTTGTAGGATTGATTGATTGACTGATGAGAGATATTTTGGATTTACTTGTCATAACAACAAGGATGGTGATCAAAATGTAAAGAAGAAGTCGTACATGATGTGCTTTAATAATGAGTTGAGTGGGCTGAATAATTTCCTTTGGCAATGTAGGGAAACGTTTGTGGCCAGCAATTTATTGTGCATTAACACATAATTTAATTAAACTTTTGAATTTGTGATATTTTGTTAATCTTCTCCGTACATTTTAAATTGAATAATATTATTTATTAATAATATAGGTTGCAACTATGTTAGCATTAAATGATATGATACAACATATAAGAAAATATAACTAATAGAAAAATAGATTTATTGGAGACGATACTTTATATAATGAAGAGAATAATATTATTTTCATAAGAAAGTGATGGACCTGTTTTTAAGCCAAAGGAAGTGTAATTAGCAATTTATTCAATTTTATAATAACAAAACCATTCAAATATTATTGAAATCGTATCATTTGCTACACAACTCTTACCCTATTTTCAACTTTCAAGTAAGTGTATGAGTTAATGTATAGAGTAGATTATAATGATTTAGTGTGAATATGATTTGTCAATCTATTGTACTTTATTGTTTAATTTTTCAGCATGAAGGTCCAGGTTATTGTTGGGTAGTATGCCCATATAGTATAGTTTTTTGCTGTAATAAAATAACAATTTTATGATAAATAAAAGTTTAGTCTTTTCATTTATTATTATTGCATTTGTTTAGTATTAAATATGTAAATAAAGTGCCAATGTTCACTTGTGATAATATAAGTTGGATACTTGCGATGAGAAGTATAGTGTGATACAACTTATATTTTGATCGTGAATAAAATTGTTTACAACTAATGTATAAGGGTTGGCGCCTTATACCAGAAAGTTGTAGTGTTGACTATTTAATCATTCGGGTATGCGATTTATCCTTATCGTAGAAATGACTTAATGGTAACACTAGTACACTTGGAGTGTATTGAATAGACCACGTGTTGAATTTAATTATATAGCATGACTGTGCGAATAATTAAATTATACTTGATCACCGGGTATTTCATCTAAATTCATTAACAAGATTGTGTATATTTTTTCGTTAGTTTGATGGTTCTTTGATTCACCAATGGGTGAGATCAATTTAGTTGATCAAATATATCAGTGAGTTGGGAGCTTGAGAATCAGCGAAATAGAGAACACGGATTCGTGTCACGAACTGTCGCCCTGAAAAATGGGTCGAGTGACCATTTAAGTATTTTCTGTTGAACGGTTATAAATCTGAGCTTAGTGTTTAGCGACGGCTAAACTTCGACATCTGTGAATTAGTTCACAGGACCGTTGAAGAAAATGTAACTTGAAGTTAGTGAGAATAATTAGAGGGGCAAAATGATCATTTATGCTCATACTTAATTATCGGATCTCAGACAGAGATGAAATTTATATATGGTAGGTCAGAGGAAAGTATTACAGCTTCTATAATTTTATATATTCTGAGAGTACAGTCTCTTGCCTTTAGTGAAAAAAGTAAAGGACTAATAATTAGATTGAGGGGTCTAGGCTCGACTAGACTGAATCTAATTATTGGAGCTTGGAAAATATATGTCCGATCAGGTCCTGTGGTAGCTCTATAAAATTTTGAGCTTAATCACAGTTATTATGAAAGTTTTAGACTTAATTGTAATTGTGATATAAGTTCAGGGATTACATATGTAGTTAAATCAATCCTAAACTAATTGGACTTGGATGCAATCAGGACTCTTGTCGTTGTTTGCAATCAGATCACTTGCCGTTATTTATATCACATTGCTTGTGACATAAATTCATTCGAACATTTCGATCAATTATGAAAAGATAAGAAATTTAGCTTCTTGGTTTTCTAGATCTGACCAGTCTAGAAATTAGTTTTTAATTTAATTGAAAAATGTCCACACGTTGGTGTAATCTAGACTTGGGAGAGTACCATAGAAGATTTGAACGTTGGGAGCACCAAGTTTGTGAATCAAAAGCAGCAAGTTCGTGAATCAGATCCAGACTAATATCGTTTATCGATTCAGGTATAATACTAATCCATTATTATTTTAATTATAATAAATACGTGAACACCTAGCAAAGATCATGATTTTATTGAATTAAAGAAAATTTTTATTTTATAGCTAATTCACGAGCCAGTTTTCAACAAGTGGTATCAGAGCGGTCTAGATCGTTCATATGTTTGTTATATTATCTTGATCTGATAATTACATGTTCTAGTCGAGCGATGTCTAGGACTATTTGTTTATATGTTGATTGAATAATTGGTATTATTTTAAACTGTGATCCAATTATTTTGTGGCCCTAATTGTTCATTGTATTTCGTTATTTTGAGTTTGTAACAAGATCAGTAGATTACGCCTCCATCATCTTGATTTAATTTTTAATTGCAAAATAGATTTAATTGTGCGCCCAAAATTGGGACTAAGTTAATTTTTGTAATGATCAAGATTGAATATTAGAGTCGAACCAACTACAACAAAAAAAGGAAGAAGGAAATGGAAAATAAAAAGAATCTGGCTGGACAGGTGCACAATTATCGGACAGAACTCTCCAATTCTACGTTGCGGTCACACAGATGGATCTCTCCTACGGCGCGGTCGCGCAGATCTCAGATCAGCGTGACCGGTGCGCCTTTATAGATCTCAGATCTGTCCGACAACGCGGTCGTGCTAATCTTAGATCTGCGCGACCGATGTGCCTATATAGATCTTAGATCTGTCTTCTGGCGCGGTTGCGCAGATCTTGGATCTGTGCGATGAGCGCGCCAAAGCAGATCTGAGATCTGCTACCCGGGAGCCAGCACAGATTTGAGATTTTTGTGTGGCACGGTGCAGCATATCTTGGATCTGCGTGATGGTTGTACCGGCGGCCACACATAACCGAAGTGTCACTGGGGATTCAACTTGGTGGCGAGCTGAGGTTAGGACAATGGTAACTTTTCCGGCGGGATGGTGGTTCCATGGTTGTTTGCTTTGGAAAGAAGAAATCTCAATGAGAAAAAAGATATGTGTTTGGTTGTTTGGATAACCCTTGTTTGGTTGCTTGAATAGTGACTGTTTGGTTACTTGGATAAGGACTGTTTGGTTACGCAAATAGCTGTTGTTTGGATCTTTTGTTCTTTGGACTTGCTTGGCAATTGGAGTAAAGTTATGGGCTGAAGTTGTAAATTAAATATTGGGCTTGGATCCAATTAGTTTTTTAATTTATTTTTTAAGTCTTGTATTGGGCCACAAATAATTGTTAAATTTATTGCTAATGTATGCTTTAAATATTTGTTTGAAATATTATTATTCCGTAAATTATGTCATATAGAATTAATTTTGGCATCGCTCATGATACTTAGAATAGAATGCATTTCATTGGAACATTGGTTTTCCCTTGATTAATTTAATTTAAATTAATTTTTTTCTAGAAAGAAAAATCTGTAATAATTAAACTGTATGTTAATTTAATTAATGTGAACAGTTGGTAATTATTTAAAATTAAAATCCATTATTTTAAAATATTGAGTGGGAGAGGATATTTATTTAAATAAAAATCCACGATCTCCTTTTGTCAATTCATAAGAGTTATTAGCCTCGTGCCGGTAACGCAACGTACTCCCTATAGGAGGGCTGCATAATTCGAGTTGTTTGATTAGATTCTTTTTTGGAAAGATCGATCTAGATAGAATATAATTTGAGATCATCCTATAGATGACAGGATTTTTTTTTAAGTATCTGGAGATCTAGACATAGGTTATACACTCAAATCGAGATCATCTACGAACCTCCTATAGAGGCTCTTGTTTATGATCTTGGTGACCAAATAAAGCGATACTCGATTTATTTAGACATTTATTGTCAAGATATAATTTGTCTAGTGGGAGAATTCCAGCTTAATCAGTGGACACAGTGACCTTTCCTATAGAGAGGCCTGTTGGATCACAAAGATTAAGTAGTCGTTACATTATTGTAGTTTTATGGATCTACATGTGCATTCATGCATCATATGTTAAATTCGCTACTCAATATTAATATGCAATAATTTTGTTATTTTTCAGCAAATTGTCTTTCAGTCCATTTTCTGTTATCCTAAAACAAAACCAACTAACTGAGGAAAATTATGTGGATTAGAAACGTAACCTAATGATTGTTCTCACCGTTGAGAAAATTGATTTTGTGCTTGAAGAAGATTAGCCTGAGCAACCCACTGAGACTGCAAGCAAGGACATGAGGGATGCTTATGATAAGTGGGTAGCTGCAGACAAGTTGGCTTGCTGTTACATTTTGGCATCAATGTCTAATGTGTTGCAGCAAAAGCATGACAGTCTTGAGACCTCTTATGACATAATGAATGCCTCAAGGACATGTTTGCGCATCAAAGTAGGAGGGCTCGGTTCGAAGTAATTTGTACCTTACAGAACATTCGTACGAAACCCAGAATGCTAGTAAAGGACCATATATTAACCATGATTGGACACTTCAATGTGGCGGAGAATCTGGGTACAACTATTGATACAAAAACTCAGGTGGATATGGTATTGAACTCTCTACCTGTTATGTTTTCACAGTTTACTGTGGACTATCACTTACACAAGATGGATATGCCATTGACTGAGCTGATGAATGAGTTGCAAAATGTGGAAAGTGGTCTTAAGGACAAATGTGGTAATGCTTATGCAGCAATTGGTAGCTCCTCTAATTCCTAGCCGAAAGGCAAATGCGGAAAGAAAATGAAGAGAACTAGCAAGAAGCTAGTAAGCAATAAAAAGACCAAAGCAGATGGAAAGCCGAAAGGTAAGTGTTTCAGCTGCAGCGAGAAAGGTCACTGACCCAAAGCACTAGCTAAACAGACTCAAAGTGCGGGTGAGTTTTTCATAACTGAGTCTTGTTTGGTGGTTGATTCTACATATTCTTAGGTTGTAGATTCTAGAGCTACTAATCATATTTGCATGTTAATGCAGGTGCTTCAGGAGAGCAAAAAACTCAATGAAGGCCAGTTCATTATCAAAGTCGGCACAGGAACAGTAGTTTCGACAAGAGCTGTACGATTAGTTTATTTTTATTTCAGTAGTGGTAGGCGTTTAATTCTTAAAGACTATTATTATGTCCCGCACATGAAGCGGAATTTGATTTCCATTTCTTGTCTAATAGGACAGGGTTATTATCTTGATTTTGCGCCTAATAAAGCGCTTTACATTTTGATGAATAAAGCTCCTATTTGTGCCGGATATTTGATGAATAGTCTTTGTATATTAAACTTTTTTAGAAACTAAATTAATAATACTTTTGCAAACCATAATAAAGAAAACACATACCATACTAGTAATACATATCTATGGCATCTTAGGCTTGGACACATCAACCTTAACAAGATACAAAGACTGGCAAAGGATGATCCCCTCAACTCAATTGAGGTCAAACCATTGTCGGTTTGTGATTCTTGTTTGGAGGGTAAGATGACCAAAAGGTCCTTTTTAGCGAAGGGACATAAAGCCAAAGAAGTATTAGAACTAGTTCATTCTGATGTATGTGGACCTATGAGTACACCTACGAGATGGGGCTATGAGTATTTTATCACCTTTACAGATGTTTATACTAGATTCGGATACATTTACCTGATGACTCGAAAGTCAGAGGCTTTTGAAAAATTCAAAGCATATTGAACTGAGGTTGAGAAACATTTGAGTAAAAGTATGAAGACATTTCAATCAGATCGAGGTGGCGAATATCTCTCAGGAGAATTCAAGGACTACTTAACAGAAAATGGTATAGTTTCTCAACTGAGTGCGCCTGGTACACCCCAACAGAACGGCGTTTTAGAAAGAAGAAACAGGACATTGTTAGATATAGTTAGATCAATGATGAGTTTTTCAACTCTACCTATCTCATTTTGGAGATATGCACTGGAGACAGCTGCTTATATTCTTGACCTAGTTCCATCTAAGTTTGTTCCCAAGACTCTCCTGGAAATATGGAATGAGCGCAAACCAAATTTGCGTCACATCTGAATTTGGGGATGTCCAGCTCATGTACTGAAAAGAAAGACAGAAAAGTTGGAGTCTAGATTAGAAATATGTCTGTTTGTGGGATACCCTAAAGGTACCAGGGGATACTATTTTTATAGTCCTCTAGATAGGAAGGTTTTTGTCAGTACAAATACTACCTTTCTGGAGGATAAATATATTAATGAACGTCAGTCCAAGAGTAAGGATGTTTTGGAAGAAATGAGTGGGAGTAATCCTAACTCATCAATTCCTGGAACACAACCTAGTGATAGACGACCCATGGTATCACAAACACCTAAAGAACGTTATCTGAGTGGGAGAAATGATTCATCATCTAATCCCATAGATCAAGAAAATATTCAAGGTAATGAGGAGGTAATTGTATCACCTGAAGGTGATACTAATATTGATGAAAATGTTACAATTCCAAATGAAGCCATGGTTCAAGATCTACCGCCCCTTAGACAAAGTCAAAGGATCATCATAAAACCATCTAAGTACTTGTTTGTCGGAGAATCCAAACAGGCAATCTCTACAAAACAAGTAGATGATCCAAATTCATATAAGGAGGCTATAAATGATGTGGATGCAGTATGAACACTGAGATGGAATCTATGCATTCTAATCAAGTTGGGAACTTGTAGATGCACCAAAAGAGATCAAACCCATTAGGTGCAAATAGGTCTACAAAAGAAAGAGAAGAGAAGATGGGAAGGTGGAAACCTTTAAAGCAAGGCTAGTGGCTAAAGGTTTTACCCAAAGAGAATGTATCGATTACGAAGAAACCTTCTTTCCTATAGCTATGCTCAAATCTATCCGGATTCTCTTATCCATTGTAACTCATTATGACTATGAGGTGTGGCAAATGGATATCAAGACAGCTTTTCTTAATGGCCATCTTGAAGAGTGTATCTATATAGTACAACCAGATAGGTTCGTAGAACTTGGTCATGAATCTAAAGTGTGCAAGCTGCAACGGTCCATTTATGGACTGAACCAGGCATCAAGATCTTGGAACAAAAGATTCGACGAGGTGATTAAGACATATGATTTTGATTAGAACTTCAACGAACCATGTGTCTATAAGAAGATACAAGATTAAAAGATAATTTTTCTGGTGCTTTATGTGGACGATATTCTACTCATAGGAAATGATGTAGATATGTTATCATATACGAAAGCGTGGTTGGCCCAACAGTTTCATATGATGGATTTGGGTGAAGCTAGTTATGTTCTAGGCATTCAGATCTTGAGGGATCAAAAGAACAAGCTGATAGCATTATCCCAAGCTACATATATTGACAAAATACTTGTTAGATTTGCCATGCAAGATTCCAAGAAAGGCAATTTTCCGTTCAGACATGGAATTCAAATCTCTAAGGAGCAATCTCCAATAACTCTTGAAGAGATAGAGCACATGAGTAGAATACCTTATGCGTCAGGAGTTGGTAGTCTCATGTATGCTATGCTATGCACTAGACCTGACATTTTTAATGTTGTTGGTATGATAAGTCGTTATCAATCTAACCTTGGACCGGAACATTGGGTAGCTGTAAAGCATATCTTTAAGTACCTTTGGAGAACAAGGAACCATATGCTAGTTTACTCCTCACCAAACATTGTTCCAGTTGGGTAAACAGATTCCAATTTTCAAGATGATAAAGACTCTTGCAAGTCCACATCATGATCATTGTTTACACTAGGTGGTGGAGCCATTATATGGAGAAGTATCAAACAATCATGCATTACTGATTCCACCATGGAAGCCAAGTATGTAGCACCTTGTGAAGCTGCTAAAGAGGCAGTATGGCTCAAGAAATTCCTAATGGACATTGAGGTGGTGCCTGCAAATCACAGCCCATGACATTGTACTGTGATAATAGTGGGGCAGTGACAAATGCTAAAGAACCAATGAGTCATCAAAGGGGAAAACATATAGAACGAAAATATCATCTCTTAAGAGAGATTGTTAGTTGTGGAGATGTAATTGTCAGCAAGATTGCTACTGAGGATAACCTGGCGAACCCATTTACTAAAAGCCTTACGGCTAAAAGTTTCGAGGGACATCTGCAAGGTATGGGGTTGCAAGACATGACATATATACTCTAGGCCAATTGAGAGAATTGTTGGGTAGTATGCCCATTTAGTATAGTTTTTTGCTGTAATAAAATGTCAATTTTATGATAAATAAAAGTTTGTTATTTTCATTTATTATTATTGCATTTGTTTAGTATTGAATATGTAAATAAAGTGTCAATGATCACTTGTAATAATATAAGTTGGATACTTGCGTTGAGAATTATATTGTGACACAACTTATATTTTGATCATGAATAAAATTATTCAAAACTAATGTATAAGGGTTGGCGCCTTATACCAGAAGGTTGTAATGTTGACTATTTAATCATTCAGGTATGCGATTTGTCCTTATTGCTGAAATGATTTAATGGTAACACTAGTACACTTGGAGTGTATTGAATGGACTACGTATCGAATTTAATTATATAGCATGACCGTGCGAATAATTAAATTCTACTTGATCACCGGGTATTTCATCTAAATTTCTTGACAGGATTGTGTATATCTTTTCGTTAGTTTGATGGTTCTTTGATTCACCAATGGGTGAGATCAATTTAGTTGATCAAATATCTCGGTGAGTTGGGAGCTTGAAAATGAGCGAAGTAGAGAACACGAATTCGTGTCGGGAACTGTCGCCCTGAAAAATGGGTCGAGTGACAACTTAAATATTTTCTGTTCAATGGTTATAAATCTGAGCTTACTGTTTAGTGACGGCTAAACTTTGACATCTGTGAATTAGTACACAGGACCGTTAAAGAAAATGTAACTTGAAGTTAGTGAGAATAATTAGAGGAGAAAACGGTCATTTATGCTCATACCTAATTATCGAATCTCAGATAGAGATGAAATATATATATGGTAGGTCAGAGGAAAGTATTACAGCTTCTGTAATTTTATATATTCCGAGAGTGCAGTCTCTTGCCTTTAGTGGAAAAAGTAAAGGACTAATAATTAAATTGAGGGGTCTAGGGTCGACTAGAAGGAATCTAATTATTGGAGCTTGGAAAATATATGTCCGATCAGGTCCTGTGGTAGCTCTATAAAGTGTTGGGCTTAATTACAGCTACTATGAAAGTTTTGGACTTAATTGTAATTGTGATATAAGTTCAGGGATTATATATGTAATTAAATCAATCCTAAACTAATTGGACTTGGATGCAATCAGGACTCTTGTCATTGTTTGCAATCAGATCACTTGCTGTTATTTCTATCACATTGCTTGTGACATAAATTCATTCGAACAATTCGATCAATTAAGAAAAGAGAAGAAATTCATCTACTTGGTTTTCTAGATCTGATCAGTCCAAAAATTAGTTTTTGATTTAATTAAAAGGTGCCCACACGCCGATGTAATCCAGACTTGGGAGAATACCATAGAAGGCTTGAACGTTGGGAGTACCAAGTTCGTGAATCAAAAGCAGCAAGCTCATGAATCAGATTCAGAATAATATCGTTTATCGATTCATGTATAGTACTAATCCATTAGTATTTTAATTATAATAAATATGTGAACACATAGCAAAGATCCTGGTTTTATTAAATTAAAGAAAATTTTTATTTTCTGGCTAATTCTCGTGCCAATTTCCAACAGTTATAAGTAGGAAGTTGATAAAACCATGCGAGCCAATTCCGCGTAACCTTCGCAACTTCAAGATATCGTACTTGGATGAAATTCCTCAACCAATGAATTTTTCTGTTCTTCTCTACTACCTGTCGTCTAGTGTCGCCAATGAAAAATTGAATCAGTTGGAAGAATCATTGGCAGAAATTTTACCCCGATTTTACCCACTTGCCGGAAGATACATAAAGGAAAATCACTTGGTCGACTGTAGTGACCAGGGTGCTGAGTATGTAGAAGCTCAAGTGGATTGCACTCTCTTGGAGCATATTAATGGCTTTAAGAAACCATGACGACGACCTAAATGACCTTCTTCCTTGCGAAATTTATGCAGCTGATGAAATCACAGACCCGTTGCTAGCAATTCAGGTAAGCAAATTTCAATGTGGAGGGCTAGCAATTTGTGTTAGCATTTCACACAGGATTTTCGATGGAACCTCAATGGGGACATTTATAGATACCTGGACGAGTGTCTGCTGGGGAGACAACACTGAGACAATTTGCCCAGTTTTCAACTCCCCTTTACTTTTCCCCAGTAGAAATATTGTTTCCCGTGATTCTGAAACAACAATGAAAACAACAAAGAAAAAGGATTCAAAAAATGTTTCAAGGATGTTTGTGATTAATAAAAAGGCAATATCAAGCCTAAGAGCTAATGCGATTAGCTCTGAAGAATCAGGCAAACGCCAACCTTCAAGGGTAAGAGTAGTGTCTGCACTTATAATAAAGGCTCTTGCTCGTGTTAATCAGAAATTTATGAAAAATCCAGAGGTTTACTTTTGTCACAGGCAGTTAACATTCGAGAAAGAACTATTCCACCCCTTCCCAAATATTCTTGTGGTAACTTCTCGGTATTGTCACTCACTGAATGTACAGAAGAACAATGCCAAAACATGGAATTCCAAGACTTTGTTCGTTTTCTGAGTAATGGAATTGATAAAACTCTTGCAGCTTGTGCAAATTTATTGTCCGATCATACCTTGATCGACACTGCACTCGAGTCAATATCTAAATCATACATGAATGATACAAATCTTGTATGGTTTACAGATTGGAGTAAGTTCAGATTTTATCAAGTTGATTTTGGTTGGAAAAACCAATGGACAGGTATTGCAAATTCATCTACCACTACAAGATGGAAGACTTTTACCGACTAAACATTTAGTCGGCAAAATTGTAAATCTCGTCGGCTAACATTATCTCGGACTAAAAATTTTTAGTCGGCAAGTTAGTCGGGGAAATCCTGTCGGCGAATCAAATACCGACTAAAAAAATTCTTTAGTCGGTAAATAGTATATTACCGACTAAAATATTTTGTAGTCGGTAAAAATTAACTACGACTAAATTTTTTTTGGTCGGTAAATAGTATCACCGACTAAAATATTTTGTAGTCGGTAAAAATTAACGACGACTAAAATTTATTTGGTCGGTAAATAGTATCACCGACTAGAATATTTGTTAGTCGTTAAATTGTATCTACGACTAAATTTCCTTTAGTCGGTATTATATTCGCTGACTAAAGAATAATCTAGTCGGTAAAAGTCAACACCGACTACAGATTTTAGTCGGTGTTATATTTGCCGACTAACAAAATTTTGGTTGGTAAAATTCATCGCCGACTAATATATATAGTCGGTGTTATGTTCGCCGACTAAATTCTATTGTAGTAGGCAAAAATGGTCTCGGACTAAAAAAATTTTAGTCGGGAAAAGTTAGATTCGAACTAAAATCTTGTGGTCGGCAATTATGTGTACCAAGTTTTTTTTTTAATAATTAATTTTATTATATTTATGCAAAGGTGTTACAAATTGTTCAACTAAATACAATAAATGTTAAATACTAAGTTAACAATTTTGTATTGCCAAATATACGTTTAGTCACATACAAAAAGAACATGCACTACACAAAACAACGGTGCATGTTTCCCTTTCAAAATAACTACAAACATGTGCATGTATTTACAAGAGAAAAACAAAACAAAAGTTTATCAAAAAAAAGATATTCATTTACTATTAACAACTGCACCTGTGATGATAATCATGGATCAGCTATGTTAGGGGTGGGGCTAGCTGGGTTAGTGAGTATGGTATGCTTTTCAGTAGCACTAGGCATGAGCTGATCGAGAAGAGCAATAATGGCATTGTTTTGCTTCTCTAAAATTCCAATCTTCTCTCTAGCAAAGGTGAGCTGACTTTGTTGTGTATGGACCATCTGACGAAGTTCAACATTCTCGTGTTGGGCAGAAGTAGCTCGACATGTCTTCTTTGGAGGCTTTGGGCCCCTGCCTAATCCAATATAATAGCTAGATCGGGTGCCAAGAATCTCATTAGCTACATCATCAGCAGTTAGAACTTGTGGTCGATCACCCCCGTCGTCACTCTGACCTTCATTGTCGGTATGTTGCTGTGAAGATAAAAGCGTGACCATATCATCCTACAAGAAAAAGTATAAATGAGTTAATGACATATAATTTGAAACAATTCATTATGTTTAAATTGAAAGTAAGTTACATATTTCTTTTCAGCAATTTGATCTATCCACCCTTTGCCTTGTTTGTAGTGGGTGATCTTCCATAAATCTATCCTGTCTAGTCTACCATTGCCTGTGTCCTGAACAAATGGATAATAAGATCCACTCAATAGGAAATTTTTAAATAAATATGTAATTGGTAATATATGAAACAACACATAAATGGGTATACATTTCATTCCCAAATGTCAACTAGATAGTTTAAATTATATTGGATTTTTTTTATCGACTTCGAAACATAAATACCTCTAAATTTTGCATAGTAAATTATTCAACAGTTGTTGCTAACATGTTGTAAAATATTTAAAAAACATTAAGATCATATGATACAGACAATAGTTAAATAAACCTATTCTCAAGGTCTTCCTAGACACTTATCTTACAGCCAGATAAGCAAGCCCCAAAATCAAGAATCTCTTATCATAAGCGAGTATGGTAATTGTATTGCCATGTTATAAACATAGTTGATGATAAAAGGATGTATTGCCATTCTCTCCATGTTATAATCATTTGCATCATTCTCTCCACAGACTTGATGGTTAATTTAAATAAATGACTTCACTCATTATAGGAAAAGGAAAAAAGCACAAAGAGCTTTAAAGTTTGAGCTATATTTGGTACATGGGGGATTAAATTGAACCAAAACCATGAATTTCACACAAGATAAAAAATCATACTACACTCTCATTTTGTTTCCTGAGCAATTATATTACATATAGTACTAGAATTTCATCCAGTATATAATCAGCCTCATGGAAATTAAAGATCAAGTCCAACTCACACTCTCTTCCAAAGTAGCAATCTAGTATCTCAACAAAATAGTGCATAATTTCGAGGACCTCCAACTCATTGTCTTCCTGGTCAATACATATGTAGAAAAAAGGTTGGCATATGTTTATAGACAACTTTATATCCTCTCCACTCCACAAAATTACACAGTTTAGGTACTCGAGTGAGAATCATACCACTAAGCTCCAGGATAACCATGGTTCTTTCCTTTTGAGAATAAGGCGAATACCATTTTGTTAACCTCACTTTCTCCTGCCAGTTAATAAGAAGAACAAAGTGGGGGTGATGAACAAAGCTAAGGCTTGTGATTTTTCTCCAAAGACGTACTTGTGTATTTGGTGTATCTGCAGGATAAATTTATGAACTCTACCACAAAAGTTTAAAGGAACAAATACATGTTGAGCAACCTTGTTTTTTCTGTGTGGTGAGTGATGAGCCCTATTGATGTATCTCTAGGCTTAAACTATGATCTCTAAAATAGAAGTAAAGACGGAAAATAGAGTTCCAGCAGTTCTCTTTTTCCTTTCATGCCCGTTGAGTGTTCTTTTGGGGGACATTCGGAACAAAATTTATTCTCTATAATTCAATTATTATTCGTCAACAACTACACTATACCAAAAGTCGGACAAAACAAATTTTTCATGACAATATCATACAGATATGTTCACATGAGGAGCAAAACTAGGAATTCATATTACAAGAGGACACGAATCAACTATTCTGGTACATTTTTTATGAGCTTACAGGGTTGAACAGCAGACGTAGGACCAGTTTTGATAATCAATATAATTAAGAGCTGAATCGACTTCCATCATTGGCTGAGGTTAGAGATGTAGTGTTCAGTATTGATGCAGATAGTGTGGCGGGTCCAGATGGGTTCACCTCTCATTTTTTTCAGCAGTGTTGGGAAATTGTCAAGGATGATGTTTTTCGTGCAGTTTTGGACTTCTTTGTTGGTGGGCATCTGCCTAGGGGATTCTCTGCTACTTCTATAATCTTGCTTCCCAAGCGAGACAATGCTTGTCGATGGACAGAGTATTGACCGATTAGTCTTTGCACGGTGTTCAACAAGATTGTCACCAAGCTCCTGAACTCTCGCTTAAGTGTTGTTTTGCCTCGTATCATCTCTCCACAGCAGAGTGGCTTTATTCAGGGGAGGCTGATTGGTGATAATGTCTTGTTGGCATAGGAGATGCTCCATACATTGGATACCCAGGCCCGTGGGGGCAATGTCATCCTTAAGCTAGATATGGTTAAGGCATATGACAGGTTAGACTGGGACTTCTTGATGACTGTGATGGAGAGATTTGGATTCGATTGGATGTGGAGGGATAGGATCAGGCGTTGTATTTCTGAGTGCCATTTTTCTGTCTTGGTGAATGGCAGGCCTTGTAGTTTCTTTCCTTCCTCTCGTGGGTTGAGACAAGGGGATCCCATATCTCCTTCGTTGTTTATCATTGCAGCAGATTACTTCTCTCGGGGTCTCACTCAAGTTTTCCAGCAGTATCCATCGATGGCATATATTCATAGAGGTGACACTCTTGTCTCATATCTTTGTTTTGCTGATGATATGATCATATTTGCCAATGGCCAAAGACAGTCAGTAAAGAGAGTACTGCATTATTTGGAGCACTATGAGAGGGTCTCTGGCCAGTTGGTGAATAGAGACAAGAGTGGTCTTATTGTGCCTAAGAGGGTACCTCCTTCTAGGATTCAGATACTTGAGCACATTACTGGCTTTCGACGTCAGCAGCAGCCTATCACATACTTGGGCATACCCTTGTTTAAGGGGGCCTGAAAGACCTTCTTATATGATGATCTATTTCAGAAGGTCAAGAGCAAGATCTCTGGATGGGCCTTTAGGCTGCTATCTCCTGGTGGCAGGATTACTTTACTGAGGTCTGTCCTTTCTTCCTTGCCTCTCTATCTTCTTCAGATTATGCAGCCTCCCAAGACAGTGTTGAAGAAGTTAGAGAGTGCATTTGCTAGATTCTTGTGGGATTCTAAGGATCAGGCTCACCGTATGCATTGGAAGAGATGGAAGGATATTTGCCTTCCTACTAATGAGGGTGGTTTGGGCTTCAGAAGATTAGAGGACGTGGTCCATGCTTTCTCATTGAAGCTCTGGTGGTTATTCAGATCACAGCAGTCGCTTTGGGCTCAGTTTTTACTGGGCAAGTATTGCAGGGGCACCCACCCCCTTCTGGCACCCATACCACATTCTGCTTCTGCGGTTTGGAGGAGGCTAAAGGGGGTGGGACTCACAGCGGATCCCCACATCGCGTGGCAGTTGGGTCAGGGGCGTATATTCTTTTGGCACGACTGTTGGATGGGTGACATGACTTTAACTCAAATGTTTCCTCATAGGGAGCATACCTCCGACCAGGTAGTTGAGTTTTTTGATGATACTGGATGGGATATCGATAGACTCTTGTTGGTCCTTCCACATGATATAGCAATCCAGGTTGGAAGTCTACCGCTTTGTCCCGATGTTCTTGATAGACCTATGTGGAAAGACACCCCAGATGGTAGGTTTTCTACCAAGTCGGCATGGCAGCTTGTTCGCACTGGGAGTACTCTTCAGGCCTTTTGTCGTATGATTTGGAGCCCGATCATCCCGCAGACTATCTCTTTCTTTTGTTGGAGATTGTGGCATGGTTTGGTGCCAGTGGATGTGATTATTCAGAGGAGGATTCGGGCCCACATAGCATCAAGATGTCAGTGCTGTTCAGAGATTGAGACCATCCAGCATGTCTTTATTGATAGCCCTGTGGCTCACCAGGTATGGCAGCACTTCTCAGCTATTTTTGGCATTCCCCTCAGGGTTGGAGAGATGCTACAGCATAGATTTCAGACTTGGAGATTCTCAGGCCACTTTGTCAGGAGTGGCCATATTCGCACTATCATCCATTTGCTGGTCTTTTGGTATATTTGGACAGCGAGGAATGATACGAAGCATCGTAGGATTGGCATGGAGCCCAATCGTATCATCTGGCGGGTCTATCACACTATTTCTTTACTGTATATGGGAAGACTCTTTCGATTTGTGCATTGGCGTGGGGACCTTGATCTTGCCCCACATTTTAGTTTTACTCTTACTTCTCCTACCCCCAGCCTCCCTACTTTGGTTTATTGGCGTGCCCCATTGGCTGGATCTACCAAGATCAATACTGATGGATACGTCAGGGATGGATTTGCGAGTGGCGGGGGTGTTATCAGAGATCACACTGGGCGTTGTATCAGGGCCTTCTCTACTGGCTACGGAGACATACTTATTTTGGAGGCAGAGTTGAGAGCCATTTTACAGGGCATTGAGCTTGCCCGACGGATGGGTCTTGTGGACTTATGGATTGAGACTGACTCTACACTCGCTGTTCATTGCATTTCACGTGGTGGGGGGCCGTGGGTGATTCAGTCAATACTCAGACGCATCCGAAATCTTCTTTCATTCGATCGAGACACAATTTTCCATATTTTTCGAGAGAGAAACCAGGTCGCTGACTCTTTAGCTTCTGAGGGCTGGGACCAACGACATTATCAGGAGTATGGATCTTCAGACTTGCCACGTCGTTCACGTGGACTACTTCAGACTGACAGATATGGCATTCCATCAGTTAGAGGTCTTTAGTTTTTTGTTAGTTTGGTTTTCATTTGCTTTTGCTTTTGCTTTTCAGAATTATGCACCGGAAGTAGTATCTCTTTATTTGCTGTAGTTTGAAGAATTTTTTTTTTCATTCGTTGTATGCTTGGAGGTCAGGTTCATATCCCCCTCCTGTGTACTACCATTTTTAAATAAATACAGTGGTAGGGGCATCCAAACCCCCACCATCCTGTCCTGGTAGAGGCCTAAAAACCATAGTGGGACTGTGCTGGTGCTTCGAATTAAAAAAAAAAAAGATCCTTCATTTCATACCAGTTAGGTCAATAACATAAGTTTGTTAATCAGCAGCCTTGACCCTGCTAATTAATTTACAGCCTTTAGATATAAATATATACTTGATTACTAAAAGAAAATAACAAACTCTTTTTTGTTATAATTAATGTAGATGGTTAATTGTTATTCAGGGCTCTCTCTGCATTGCATGTCCTTCAAATCCATCCCCTCACCCTTCTTTTTAGAGGTTTCCCTGATTATCCAACTCTTTCTTCTCTTTTTTCTCCTTCCCTCCTCTAAACATCGGATTCTTGTCAATATTGTTTCATGACTTTGATAGATGATAGACCTACAAAACAACGGTCTGTTATAAAATTAGACATTTACATTTTTCATAATTAATTTGTTGTTATCCTAAACATCTATTTTTCTTTCTTTCTTGATCCATCAACAAGCCCTTCATCTCATTTGGTTTGCATACATGCTTGTTGTAATATGTATATTCCAACAATATTTTAAGATATATAGGGATGAATGTACAAGGAATCCTTCTCTGAAAAGGTATACGTCTTCATTATTTTCTTTTAATTATTTTTTTGTTGGCCATAAATATAAATACCAAAAGGTTAGGCTCTCAAACAAACAGGTCGGATAATTAGATTCATTTTCTGATTAAAGATTCCGAAATTTCACAATTTTCTTGAACTCCAGAACTTTAAATCCTTGAAAGAATATTAGTTTCATTCTACATGTTTGCTTTTGGTATAGGCAAAGGAACGTTTTTTCAACATTTGGGTGGTTCTTCCTTCTGTATTTTGCCTGGAATTTCAGAAGAAAGCAGTTGAATTGGACCTTTACAGTCTCCACAATGGGAACAAAAATGAAAGGGATCTTCCAGGTAGAAAGAGATTTTAGTGACAGAAAGTAAAAACCACTTTCAGTAGCCCTGTAACCAAAGAATGAGAACCGTAATTTTGAAGAGAGAAGGGCCAGGTAGAAAGAGATTTTAGTGACAGTGAATCCGGTGAAAAAGCAAGTAACACGGTAACACCACTCCCAAGGCAGCCATATATACTATACTTATATATTGCCCTTCCAAGAGACACCGTATTTCCTTTCATAAAACACGTTTTGGCCAAGCATTTTCACCAGCAGAAATCCTATATTGCTCCCTAATGAATCACAATTTCTCCACAGTTGTAAACCAGTTGATTAGAGAAAAAAACCTTATAAAAGGTCAAAACATCCAGAAAAAAATGTATGTTCTTTAAAGGCTAAAGACATGGACTAAAACCAACACTCAACCCCACTATCCAGGAACAAGATAATACCATATAGCTGCTGCAATACTATTTTTAAAAGTTTTGTACGCGTGCACTACAATTGGCACAGAATTTCATATGTAGGAGAAAAAAATTGTAGAAATATGATACAAATTGATACACATTTTCACAAGGTATCTCCAAAAGGTTCTAGTCTTACAAAATAAATAAGTTGATGAGCAGAAACTCGTATGGAAGTCACAAGTTTACATTGTTCTATCTAGAATATTGTTGCAATTTTAAGAATTTTGTATGATCAAAATTTTAAGAAGTGTTATCTAAAATATATTTAATGTTCAATCTCAACAATAGAATTCAAAGGAAGTGAAATTATAAATAGTTAGGGACAAAGGTTCTCATTTGTAACCAATGTTTGGTTCTTAATTAACTTTTCCCCTTTTCCTTATGTTTTGTTTAAATTATAAACTATTAACACAATGGATAGCCCATATCAGAAAGAAATAACAGGGTTTAAGCAGCATTGGAAAACTATTAAAAACTGATGTATAAGCCTTTTCCTCTTCTCCTCTTCCCATATATAGCAGCAGCAAAAACAACTAGTGAAGCCCAATAAGACAAATTATAAAAAGCCTAATCAGCCAATGTTGGAGGCTGTGCATGAGATTGCCATTTATATTCATAGATTTCACAACCTAGACCTATTTCAGCAAGGGTAATCATAATATTGGTTTGATTTCCTTTTCTTTCAAGTTCTCTTCCACTACTTGGCTATGTTGGTTAAGCATTTGTTTCCAATTTTCAGATGGTATCAAATTAAGATTACAATGAGGTGGGAGGATGGTGATTATGGTTCTTTGGTAACTCCAGCTAGGGTTATTCAATATGAAGGAGATTTACTCTCTACTAGTTTGGCCCAACTAATTATATGAAATGCTAAATAAAAGTAAATCAACTAGCTTGTAGATATGCATAACATGTATAACTTACCCCCATAGCCTGTGTGTTAAGGAAGGATCTCGAACCAGAACAATGGCCATGTGTCAACTTGGCCCTATTCGTTGCATTCCTCTTTGATGTGAGCACAAGTTACCTCTCACTATAAGGATTGAAATGTAAACTTTTTTTCCCTGGACTCCTATACCTCAGAGACATGGGATATGCAAACAGGGGAAAAGGGATTTTGTATCTCATGAATTTGGATGACAAATTTAGCTTCATGTAGATCTTCTCAGGTAACAGTACCTATGATTCATCAATTTCAACATGTCCATGCTTTTCATGGTTAGTCCTGTGGCTGATTCTCCATCCATGGTACAGTATGAAAATGGAAGAATGCAAGATATGTCCCACAATATTATTGAGATTGGGGTTGTTGGAGAAGCTCCCATTGCCACAATCATGGCCAAGAACAAAAATTGTCCACTAAGAAAATAAATAAATTAAAGTATAACTAATACTCAATCAAATGTTATGCAGCAAAACCCAATCAAACACAAAACAAGAAATCATAACATAAACTTAGAGAATTGAAGAAGCAAGGAAGAACCCGTACAGTAAAAAAAAAAAAAAATCCCCAAATTGAGAGAGAAATACAAAGGAGTGAAGCAATAATGGAGAGTCCGACCAGCAACAGTGACAGGAGACTGAGACCGGCGATGGCTGTGGACAAAGTACAATACCACTTATGGGTTTGAACAAATATAAGCAAAAATTGAAATGGGGAATGAAATTGTAGAGACAAAGTAAAAGATTGACTTACTGTGATTAAAGCAAATTGGTTGGAGATAGAAGATGACAATGGAGAGACAATGAAATGTGAGATAGATGGACCAGAAATTGGTTGGAGACAGAAGATGGCAATGGAGAGAGAATGAATGTGAAATAGGTTGAACAGGTAATTGCATTACAGAGACTAAATGGGCATGCCAAAAATTTATTGAGCCCGCCAACAATTCCCACCAAAACATGGGCCGACTAAATTTGATATGGTCGGCCCATTAATTACCCACCAAAGATATTTAGTCGGCTAAAATACCTTTACCGACCCAAACTTAGTCGGACATTGTGCCCCGCCAATTTGTCAAACGTGGGAAAACCTCCTGCGTAAATTTTGGCTGACTAAAAAATTGTAGTCGGTAAAAACAACACCTTCGCCGACTAACTAATTGTAGTCGGTAAAAACAACACCTTCGCCGACCAGATATTTGGTCGATGAATCCTTCCTTGGGTTGGCCAACCGAGCCACTAATGTTTAGGCGACTATAAAATAATTATAGTCGGTAAAAACAACACCTTTGCCGACTAAAAAATTGTAGTCGGTAAAAAACAATACATTCGCCGACTAAATAATTGTAGTCGGTAAAAAACAACACCTTCGCCGACTAGATAATTTTAGTCAGTAAAAACAACACCTTCGCCTACTAGATATTTGGTCGATGAATCCTTCCATGGGTTGGCCAACCGAGCCACTAATGTTTAGGCGACCATAAAAAAATTGTCGTCGGTAAAAAGAATTTTTACCGACCATAAAATAATGTAGTCGGTAAAAACAATTTTTACCGACCACAAATTTTTAGTTAGTAAAATTTAGTCGGTGAAAACCTTATTCCTTGTAGTGTACCAAAAATTATATCCTACTGATGGACAACAAAGGGAGTGATGGAATTGGAGCATGGATATTTTTGGTAAAAAAAGACATGCATTATTTTGAACAAGACGAAGAATCAAGCTGTTTACCACTTAGCTTATCATGAAGCTGCTTTTTACCTTTAGAATTTTGATTGTCTTGTATTCATTGTATCATCAATTATAAACATTTTCTGTCCTTGTCTAACAGTTGGATTTCTTCCATCAATAATTGAATACATTAAAAGTCTTGCAAATATGTCTTTCAAAATTCTTATCATTCTGGTGGGTACTAAAGGGACTAATGGAATTGAAGCATGGATACATTTGGATAAAAAAGAAATGTATTATTTTGAACAACGAAGAAATCAAGCTGTTTATCACTTAGCTGATCATGGTGTTGACAAAAATAAACAAAAATATATTTGATTGACAACTTCAAGTGATAAGTGTGGGTTTTGTACTTATTTTAACCACTAAAAGTGGATATTTGTGAGTTTTGTCGAATAATTTATTATTTAATTATATTATTTTGTTTGTTTAGGTGAAAATTCGAATGTAAAGTTAAGAATTTAATTGAAAGTGAACTTATTTTGACCACTAAAATCAATTATTTGGAGGACCAAAGTTTGAATATGTATAAAGTTGAAGGACCTAAGATGTAATTTTTGGAGGACTTAATTGAAAGATAATTGAAAATTTGAGGACCAAAGTGTAAAGATGTAAAAAGATTAAGGAACTAAGATGCAATTTTTGAAAGACTTAATTGAAAGATAATTGAAAATATAGGGACTAAAATAAATATCATATAAAGTATATGGACTATCATGCAATAAATAAATGTCTACTCTATGCCACATCACCATTTCAAGTTAGAAATTTAAGAGAGTGACCGCTTGTGAAAGAAATATATATTTTAATGACCACTGTTGCAACTTTTGAACTTTATTGACCGTTTTAAAATTTTAAAGTAACTTCAGTGACCGTTGTTGAAATTAACTCGTTATAATTGTATTGGCATTAAATGATACATTCAATGAAATGTGGGGTTATGAAACATATTTTATTGGATCTATGATTTAATGCCACATAGACATGTGCTTATTATCAGCAGTGATAAATAATATTACTCTTTTAAAATTTACCATAAGTCATTATCGTAAATTTTATCTTATATAATATCACTAATTACACGAATATTCAATAGACTAGTCTGATTCGAAAACTATTTTTAATTGAAATGATATTTAAAATTATAATATAACGCATAGGAAATATACCGAGAGTAGTGATTTCTTACCCACAGTAGATAAGACATCATTTATCCACTATGTGTTGTGTGTTGTGTATTGTGTGGGCTAATGTGTCACTCTCATATCAGTCTATATAATCTGGGTAAATGATCTACTACTTACCGTGGGTAAGAAATCATTACTCATACCATATAAAAATAGATTTATTGAGAACGATAATATATAGAATGAAGAGAATAATATTATTTTCATAAGAAAGTAATGGGTAGATAAGACATCATTTATCCACTATGTGTTGTGTGTTGTGTATTGTGTGGGCTAATGTGTCACTCTCATATCAGTCTATATAATCTGGGTAAATGATCTACTACTTACCGTAGGTAAGAAATCATTACTCATACCATATAAAAATAGATTTATTGAGAACGATAATATATAGAATGAAGAGAATAATATTATTTTCATAAGAAAGTAATGGACCAGTTTTTATCTCTTGCAGTTGTTATGTACATGTTTGGCCTAGTATTGAATGTGAATGGAACTTGTTTCTATATCTCCTAGTTCATTAAGTCAAAGAAAGTGTAATTAACAATTTTGTCAATTCTGTAATAACAAAATCATTCAAATATTATTAATAATAAGTTCACATAAAATAGGACAAAATATGAAGAAGAAAAAAATATTTTAAAATAATTATATTTAAATCGTATCATAGATAAAACCATGCAAGCCAACTCCCATTAACCTTCGTATAGCTTCAAGATATTGTAATTGGATGAGATTCCTCAACCAATGAATTTTTCTGTCATATATTTACATTTTTCCTTCAAATTAAAAACTACTGACATTTCACTATCTATTAGTAAATTCATAACAATTGACAAGGTTGATTTATGTATCACAATTGTGTGGCTCAATTTTAGTTGTACAATTGTTTGTGGGCACGTGGTATGTAAAATCATGACAATCACAAACTACAACGTAAATAGGAATTATTACACTCACTACTTATCAATTTTAAAATAATTTTAAATCTAACAACTTAACAAATTTATTTTAAAAATACTATATTCTTAAAATTATATTAATTAATAAAATAATAAATTAAAACCAAATATATATCCACGTGAATTCCTACATGAATTCTAAAGAACTTTTTATATTTATTGCTTCAGTCTTTAATTATTTGCACGATAAATTTTTCATCTTTATAATATCTCTACTTTAGTCCATGTACTTCCTTTTTTATTTCAATTTCGCTCTCTTTTATTTATAACACAAGTCCTTCAACTTTTATATTTTTACAAGTTGGTCCTCATATTTATACTTTTATATCAATTTAGTCCTTTATGGTATTACTATTTAATACACATGTTACAAATGATATTGTGTAACAATGTTCGATTCAAATATTACAAATAATAGTTTGTATTAATGAATATGTTACTGAATATTTTACATATTATATTATGTTATTTTACACATCACATGTTACATGAATTGATATTTTGTATCACTGATGTTACGTATGTTACAAATGATGAAATCAATAGTTTTATTTGTTAAATTTGATATTGTGTTACATATCTATATCATACTAATATTACACAGTATCAATAGATTTTTAGAGTCCAATGTTTATATTAATAGGAACTTGTTCAAGTTTAGAGTTGGTTTTGTAGTTGTAACAGTTTCTGTTTAATATCGCGATCTGATACAGATGTTACAAATAATATTGTGTATCATTGTTTGATACAGATATTACAAATGATATTTTGTATCACTGAATATGTTACAGATTATATTATGTTATTTTACACAACACATGTTACATGAATTAATATTTTGTATCACTGATGCTTTACATCTCAATTTGTAACACAGATTGTTACAAAATATCATTTGTAACATTTGTATCAAACATTGATACCAATTGACATAAAAGTATAAATATAGGGATCAACTTGTAAAAATTCAAAAGTTTAAGGACTCGTGTTGTAAATAAAAGAGAACGAGATTGAAATGATAGATGAAGCATATGAACTAAAGTGAAGATATTATAAAAATGAAGGACTTATCGTGTAAATAATCAATGACTCAAGTAGCAAATTTACTTATTTAGTTACTATATATTATTTAATATAATAAATTAAAATATTAGTTTTTAAAAAACATTATTTTTAAAAGGGTTAATTTCACTGATGGTCACTGAAGTTTCTTTGAAATTACAAAATCATCACTAAAGTAACAAAGTTTCAGTAGTGGTCACTGAAGTTTACTAATGCTTGCACCAAATGTCACTCGTTGAAATTCTCCAATTAAATTGATGATGTAACACTTGTAAATGTCCATGTGGAGCACATTTGGATGACACGTGGCAAAATTATTGACTTGTGGACTTTACCCACTAATTATAATAAATTTGGACCTCAATGAATACCTCTATAATATAAGGACCTATCTGAAAATACTTCAAAATAAATTTTATAATAAATACCTCAAAAATTACATCTAAAGTCCTTCAACTTTTTATATCTTCAAATTTTGGTCCTCAAGTTTTTAATTATCTTTTAGTTAAGCCCTTCAAAAATTGCATCTTAGGTCCCTTCAACTTTTTACATCTTTACACTTTGGTCTCCAAAATTTCAATTATCTTTCATTTAAGTCCTCCAAAAATTGCATCTTGGGTCCTTCAACTTTTTATGTCTATACACTTTGGTCTCCAAATTTTTAATTATATTTCAGTTAAGTCCTCTAAAAATTGTATCTTAGGTCCTTTAATTTTATATATTTTCATATTTTGGTCTCCTAAATCTTTGATTTTAGTGGTCAAATTAAGTACAATTTTAGTGGCCAAAATTATTATTTAATTATATTATTTTAGTACAATTATTATTTAACTATATTATTTTGTTCGTTTAGGTAAAAATTCGAGAGTAAAGTCAATGATTTAATAGTACAATTATTATTTAACTATATTATTTTGTTCGTTTAGGTGAAAATTTGAGTGTAAAGTCAATGATTTAATTGTAAATAATAATTTTGACCACTAAAATTGTACTTATTTTGACCACTAAAATCAAAGATTTAGGAGACCAAAGTTTGAAGATGTATAAAGTTGAAGGACCATAGATGCAATTTTTGGAGTGCTTAACAGAAAGATAATTAAAAATTTGGAAACTAGAGTGTATAGATGTAAAAAGTTGAAGGACCTAAGATGTAATTTTTAGAGGACTTAAATGAAAGATAATTGAAATTTTGGAGACCAAAGTGCAAATATGTAAAAAGTTGAAGGACCTAAGATACAATTTTTGAAGGATTTAACTGAAAGATAATTGAAAATTTGGAGACCAAAATTTGAAGATATAAAAAGTTGAAGGACCTTAGATGCAATTTTTGAGGTAATTATTATTAAATTTATTTTGAAGTATTTTCAACTAGGTCCCTGTATTATAGAGGTATTCAATGAGGTCCAAATTTATTATAATTAGTGCGTAAAGTCTACATGTCAATAATTTTGCCACATGTTATCCAAATGTACACCATATTGACATTTACAAGTGACAAGTCATCAAGTTAATTGAAAAATTTCAGCGAGTGACTTTTGGTGCAAGTTTTAGTAAACTTCAGTAACCACTGCTAAAACTTTGTTACTTCAGTGACCACTGCTGAATTTAAATGAAACTTCAGTGACCATTAGTGAAATTAACCCATTTTTAAAATAAATGAAACAAAAATGGTTTTTTGGAATTATTTTTAAAAAGTGGCTTATTTATGTAAAAACCCCACGTAACTAACATTGCGCCTCATGTGAATGGACTTGTTTGATCTCTGGCATTTAGAGATGGCAAATGGGTCGGGTCGGGTCGGGCTGGGTCTGCCCGACCCGCTAAAGCAGAGCCACACTTGAAATTAATTTTACGTGGGCCAGAAATATGCTAGCACACCCCCATCGGGCCAACCCAGTTTTAATTTTAAATTTTTTTTAAATAATATATATATATATATATATATATATATATATATATATATATATATATATATATATATATATATATATATATCATGTACTCTAAAGTTAGTAAATCAGGTCCTTTTTATAACCATATTTGATATAGTAAATTATTCTCTCATCTGTTTATGGATTTTTCTACGTGTTCTAGGGTTTTCCACGTTAAATCCATGTGTTCTTGTTATTTTTGTTGCCTGTTTTTCATTTACAGTATAACAAACTGGTATCAGAGCTAGGTTGAATTTTGATCACGATAATGGCAACTATAAAATATGATATTCTGTTGTTGGATCGTAACACCAGATTTTCGTTATGGCAGGTCAAGATGCGGGCTGCACTCATGTAGGTGGATTTGGATGATGCACTGTTAGGGTTTGATAGGATGCCTACATCTCTGACTTTGGACGAAAGACAATGTAAGGATCGAAAGGCCGTTTCTCAAATTCGTCTTCATATTTCAAACGAAATTGTCTAGGACATTTTGAAGGAGAAAATCACAACTACGTTGTGGTTAAAATTGGAGCATTTATGCATACAAAAAGTCTGACCAGTATGTTACATCTAAAGCAGCAACTGTATTTTCACCGTATGGTAGAAGGTATGTCTCCGTAAGACCACATAATTGTCTTTAAGGAAATCGTCTCTAGTATAAAGGCTATGGAGGTTAAGTACGATGAAGAAGATTTATGGTTGATTTTATTATATTCGTTGCCCTTTTCATTTATGACTTTCAGAGATACTATTTTGTACAATCACGACACCTTTACTATGGATGAAGTATATGAGACTTTATTCTCCAAGGAAAAGATGAAGCATATTGTTGTTGGATCGGAGACTTAGGTAGAGGGCCTTGTTGTTCGAGAGATGACACATGAGAAATATTTTGGAAGTAATGTGAAATGCAGATCGAAATCGAAACATAGAGACAAAATCTGTAATTACTGTAAGAAAAAAGGACCCATCAAATCTGAATGCTATAAGTTACGTAATAACAATAAAAGAGAAGCTACTAATCAGAAAGGAAAACAGCCTGAGAATTCTGGTGAAGCTAGTGTTGCAGAAGATAGTTTCAGTGATACAGAACACTTAGTTGTTTCTGATGGAGACTCCAAACCTTGCGATGAATGTGTTCCTGATTCAACTTGCACGTTTTATGTATGTTCTAATAGGGGCTAGTTTTCAACTTATGAAACAGTTTCTAAAGGTTTTATATTGGTGGGAAAAATGCACCTTGTAAGATAGCTGGTATTAGCACGGTCAGAATTAAGATGTTTAACGGAGTTGTTAGGACATTTGGTGATGTGAGACATGTCCCAGATCTAAAAAAAAATCTTATCCCGTTGGGTACTCTTGATGAAAAGAGGTACAAGTTCACTACTGAAGGTGGAGTTGTGAAGGACGGCAAATGTGCTATTGCTGTAATGAAAGGACTGCCAAGGTATATGTGTTGCAGGGTTCTACCGTTAGTGATAAAGCAGTTGTCACTACTCCTTCTTCGTCAGATGGTGATGTTACTAGATTATGCATATGCGTCTTGGACATATAAGTGAGAATGGAATGGCTGAATTAAGCAGAAAAAGACTTCTTGATGGATAGAGTATTAGCAAACTGAAATTTTGTAAGCATTGCATTTTTGGAAAGAAAAAGAGAGTTAGATTTGCAAAAGGCATTCACAACACAAGACAACACTTGATTATATACATTTTGATCTCTGGGGACCATCTATGGTGCCTTCTAGAGGAGATGCAAATTATATGCTAACTATCATTGATGATTTTTCCAGAAAAGTTTGGATATTCTTCTTAAAGCAAAAGAATGATGTGTTACCTACAATTAAGTAGTGGAAGACTTTGATTGAGAAACAGAGAGGAAATGAGATAAAACATCTTCGCACATACAATGGCTTAAAGTTTTGTTCTGATGAGTTTAATACTTTCTGCAAGACCGAAGGAATTTTGAGGCACTTAACAGTATGTCATACTTTGCAGCAAAATGACATGGCAGAGCAAATGCATAGGACTTTGATGGAGAAAGTACATTGTATGCTTTCCAATTTTGGTTTATCCAAGAAGTACATTGTATGCTTTCCAATTTTGGTTTATCCAAGTCTTTTGGGGGCCGAGACTATTTCTACAACTTGTTAATTAATTAATCGCTATCCTTCAATTGCTATTGACAAGAAGACCCCAAAAGAGGTGTGGTCTGGACTCCTGTTGACTACTCTAATTTGAAGATATTTGGATGTCCCACATATGCTCATGTTGACAATGGAATACTCAAACCTAGATCTATAAAGTGTGTTTTCTTGGCTATAAATTCGACGTAAATGGATATAAGCTATGGTGTCCAGACACATGAAAAGTCATAATCAGTAGATATGTTATTTTTGATAAAACTATAATAATTCTTGACTTACCTTCTAGAGACTATTCTGATAAAACTAAACAAAAATCAAGCACATAGATGGAGTTTAATTTTGGGTCTGAACCTATATCTGAGTCTACATCTCAATCTAGCTCAGAGATATAGGATACTACTGATTCTTCACCACCACCGGCGACGCCACAATATTCTATTGCTAAAAATAGGCCTAGAAGAAATATTATACCTCCAAAGAGGTTTGCTGAGGCTAATTTGGTATCTTACGCTTTGAATGTTGTTGAAGGTATTGATTCCAGTGAAGAACCTTTTACATACTCAATAAGAGTTAGTTGTGAGGTACCTAGTAGATGGATGATTGCAATGCAAAAAGAGTTGGAATCGCTTCATAAGAAAGAAACATGAGACTTACTGAGACTGCCTAAGGATAAGAAAGTTGTTCATTACAAATGGGTGGTTAAAATGAAAGAAGGAACACCATGAGTTAAATAAGTAAGGTATAAAGTAAGACTAGTTGCAAAAGATAACAGTCAGTTTTAGGTGTAGACTTTATAAATGTGTTCTCCCCAGTTGTAAATCATAGTTCGATTCGAGATTTGCTTGGTATTGTGTCCATGCATAATTTTGAGCTACAATAGTTGGATGTAAAGACATCATTCTTACATGGAGAACTTGAAGAAAAAATCTACATGCACCAGCTAGAAGGTTTTATAGTCTCAGGTAAGGAGAACTATGTGTGTTTGTTGAAAAAAATCTCTTTATGGTCTTAAACAGTCACCCAGTAAAAGGTTTGATTCATTCATGACCACTCATAATTTCAGAAGAAACAGTTATGACAGTTGTGTTTATTTTCAAAAGAGTGATGATGGGTTATTTGTATATCTACTACTATATGTTGATGACATGTTGATAGCATCCAAGCATAAGGAAGAAATAAAAAATGTCAAAGTTCAACTTAGTAAGGAGTTTGAGATAAAAGACTTAAAAGCCAAAAAGAAGATATTTGGAATGGAGATTCAGATGGATAGAATGGCACGTAAATTATATCTAAGTTGAAAAGGATATATTGAAAAAGTTCTTTATATGTTTAATATGCAGAACGCCAAGAGTGTTAGTACTTAATTGGATGCCCATTTCAGACTATCATATGCTTTATCTCCTCGATCAAATGATGAGATTGATTACATGTCTCGGGTTCCATATTCTAGTGTAATGAGATATTTCATGTATGCTATGGTTTGTTTACATCCAAAGTTATCATATACAGTCAGTGTAGTTAGTACATACATTACAAATCTTGGTAAAGAACATTGGAAAGCAGTTCAGTACATATTCAAATACTTGCGTAGATCTACTGGTTTTTTTTTTTTTTTGCAATTTGGAAAAACTAGAGATGGAGTCATTGGATATGTCGATTCTGATTTTGCTGGAGATCTTGATAAGAGAAGATCACTTATAGCGTATGTTTTCACTATTGGTGGTTGTGCTATTAGTTGGAATGTTACTTTACAAACTATAGTTGCATTGTCTACTACTATGGCTATTACAGAGGCTTGTAAGTAAGCTATTTGGTTGAAAGGATTATGTAGAGAACTCAGCAAAGACTTGGAGATCACCATAGTTTTTTGTGATATTCAAAGTGCTATTTTCCTCACAAAAGATCATATGTTTTATGAAAGGAAAAAACATATTGATGTACGGTATTATTTTGTTCTTGATATTATTGCTTGTGGTAATATTGTTGTGTGCAAGATTAGTACCCATGATAATCCTGCTAACTTGATGGCCAAGACACTCCCTATAGCCAAGTTTGAGCATTGCTTAGACTTGGTTGGAATTGGTTGCTGAGTTTAACCCATATGGGCTTTTGTGGAAGAGGTGAATATTTTATTTCGTTAAAGATTGAATTTATTCATTGTATTAGAATTCGTATGAAGGTGGAGATTGTTATAGTTCGATGACTCGAATTCAGTTGGGTCAAGATTATGATTCTTCTTACACAAGTATGTGCGTGTGTGTGTGTGTGTGTCTATATATATATATATATATATATATATTCTAGAGTTAGTGAATTAGCACTTCTTTGTAACCATTTTTGATATAGGGAATTATTATCTCCTCTACCTGTGGGTTTTTCTCCTTATCCTAGAAATTTTCATGTTAAATCTGTGTATTCTTTTTATTTTTGTTGCATAAATTTCTTTTATATTATAACATAAATCGTGTCATTGTAACATAAATAGTATCATTTCGTTCACATTATAAAATGGTTGGTGTTGAACAATCGTGTTTGTAGGATTGATTGATTGATTGACGAGAGTTATTTTGGATATGAAATTTAGTTGAAATAACAAGATGGTGATCAAAATGTTAAGAAGAAGTCGTACATGATGTGCTTTAATAATGGGGGGGTTGAATAATTTCCTTTGGTATTATAGGGAGAAGTTGGTGGATATTAATTTATTGTGCATTAATACATAATTTAATTACATTTTTGAATTTGTGAGATTTTGTTAATCTTCTCTGTATATATTAATTGAATAATGTGGACAACTTCAACTTAATTACATTTATTAATTTGTGAAATATTGTTAATCTTCTCCATATAATTTAAATTGAATAATATTATTTATCAACCACGAATAATTATCACAAATATATGTTGCAATTGTGTTAGCATTAAATGATAAGTACAATGAAATATTGGATTATAAAACACATTTTTTGGGTCTATAATTTAATGCCACATAGAATGTTGATTATTATCTAAATATCATTATCGTAAATTTTATCTTATATGATATCACTAATTACACTAATATTCAATAGACTAGTCCGATTCAAACTAATTGAAATGATATTTAAAATTCTGATATAACACATAGGAAATATAACTAATAGAAAAATAGATTTATTGGAGATGATAATATATAGAATGAAGAGAACAATATTATTTTCATAAGAAAGGGATGGACCTGTTTTTTTTATCTCTCGCAGTTGTTGGCTGGTGAAAATTACATCCACCAATCTAAAAATAATTCCAATTCTAACAACTTAACTAATTTATTTTAAAAATACTATATTGTTAATATTACATTAATTAATTTAATAATGAAGTAAAATCAATTGTTAAACTTTAATTATAATTAACAGCCGGTAAAAATCCAATATTATCGCACCCATAAAGCCCCCAAACAGAAGATACTTCTTATTTACAAATCAGTACAAAATCATTCAAAAATCTCAGAAAATCTTCTTCCAATCCCCCTTTTTAGGTATTTAGAAACTTCCCTATTTACAAACCGAAAAATCTTTCAAATTCTTAACAAATCTTGTCCCAAAATTCCTAAATCGTAGTGCATTCTACACAATTTTTTATCTCGATTGAAGAATGGAGATTCCAAATTGCATAATAACAAGGTCAAAGACAGCTTCGCCTGGAGGAAAAACTATACCGGAGTCGAACACTTCCAGTCACTAGCAAATAACGAAAGAGACAATAAACTTGTTGAAGTTTAGAGTTAGTTTGTATTTGTAACAGTTGTAACAGTTTCAATTTAGTATTAATACCTGATACAAATATAACAAATGATATGTGTATCAATGTTTGATACAAATGTTACAAATGATATTTTGCATCACTAAATATATTACAGATTATATTATGTTATTTTTGCACAGCACATGTTACATGAATTTGTTTTCTGTATCACTAATATTACATATGTTACAAATGATGAAATTAATAATTTTATGTGTTAAATTTGGTATTGTGTTACATATATGTATCATACTGATGTTACACAGTATCAATAGATTTTTAGAGTCCAATGTGTATATTAATACGAACTTGTTGAGTTTATAGTTGATTTTACAGTTATAACAGTTGTAAGAGTTTCTGATTAGTATCACAGTCTAATACAAATATTACAAATAATATTGTGTATCACTGTCTGATACAAATGGTACAGGTAATATTTTATATCACAATATATTACAAATTATATTATGTTATTTTACACATCACATGATACATAAATTGATATTCTGTATCACTGCAGATTGTTACAAATGTTGAAATTGAAAAGATTATGAGTTTTGTTTGTATTTGTTACATATATTTTTGATACAAATAATATATATTTCACAGTTATAACAATAAAATATTTTTTTATATATATATATATATATATATATATATATATATATATATATATATAATTAACAATAATTAACATAATATATAAATTCAATCAAATTCGGTAATCAAAGGATTATCTTTACAATAAAAAGATACACCAGTCGTTGGATGAGAAATAGAAAACTATGAATGATGATGATTGGAACCTTCTTGACAAACAGGTGTTGGAAGTAATTCGACTAACACTATCGAAAAACATGGCTCACAACATTGCCAAGGAGAATACCATTGCAGAATTGATGATTGTATTATCTAACATGTATGAGAAGCCTTAATTGTGCAATAGAGTTCTTCTGATAAAGAAGATATTCAATCAGAAGATGGTAGAAGGTGCTTCAATGGTATAGCATCTTAATAAATTCAACACAATCGTCAATCAATTGGTCTCTATGGAGATTATGTTTGAGGATGAGGTTCATATTCTAATCTTCTTGGCTTCACTACCGAATAGTTTTGAGTCTCTAAAAGTGGCTATCGGCAATTTCACGGAGAATGAAAAATTGAAACTTAATGAGGTTCCAGATACAATTCTTGTTGAAGAAGTCTGTAGGAAAGATGATGGAGAAGTCTCGGCATCTAATTCTGTCCTAAATGTTGAAAATAGGGACAGATGTTGTGAGAAGAATTTCAACAACGATAATAGTATAGAAAATTCAAGAAATGGCAGGAGCAAGTCCAGAAACGGATGGGATGTTGAATGTTGGAATTGTGGTAAGTTTGGTTACCTAAAGAGGAATTGCAGAACACCTAAGAAGAATGAGGAAAAGAACAATAATTCTACGAATGCTACGAATGAAGAGGTAGAAAATGCTTTATTATTGTCTGTTGATAGTTCTATCGATTCTTGTTGATAGTTCTATGGATTCTTGGGTGATGGATTTTGGGAGTTTCCTTTCACACAACTGTACACAGTGAGAACATGGAGAACTATGTTGCTGGAAATCTCAAAAAGGTATATCTCGTTGATGGGAAACTTTTGAACATCATTGGTATTGGTGATGTCAAGTTGAGGATCTCAAAGGGGTCTTTGTGAAAAATTAACAAGTTGAGGCACATACCAAAATTGATACGAAATCTGATCTCTGTTGGACAGCTTGATGATGAAGGGTATGATGTGAATTTTGGTTGTGGCAGTTGGAAAGTAAGGAAATGAGCCACGGTTGTTGCATGATAAACTAAAAGGAGAACACTTTACATGACTACCAATCCCAAAGATACAATTGCTATTGTTTAATTCTCTATTAATTTTGATCTGTGGCACTATAGGCTCGGACACATGAGCTAGAAGAGAATAAAAGTACTTCAGTCTAAAGGAAAAATGTCGGGGTTAAAATCTATTGAACACAGTCTATGTTAAAGCTGTATTTTCGACAAGTAGAAAAGAGTTAGCTTCTCTAAAATCATAAGGGGGCAAAAAGTTGCAAAATTGGAGTTGATTCATACAGATGTATGTGGACATTCAACTGTTACTTTCTTTGGACGTTTAAATTATTATGTGACATTCATTGATAACTCATGTATGAAAGTATAAGTTTATTTCTTGAAAAAGAAATATGATGTCTTGGATGCTTTCAAGAGGTGGATAGCGACGGTTGAGAATGAAATAGATTTAATGGTAAAGTGGTTGCATTCAGACAATGGATGTGAATATATAGATACAAATTTTCAGAGTTACTGTGCTAAAAATGGGATCAAGATGAAGATGACTATTTCAGGTAAACCTCAACAAAATGGTGTAGCTGAGAGAATGAACATGAATCTAAATGAGCGTATAAGAAGTATGAGATTACATGTAGAACTGCCAAAGATGCTTTGGGCAGATGTCAGCACTGTTATGTATTTGATCAACAAATGTCTTTCACCACCATTGAACTCCAAAATACCCGAAGAAGTTTGGAGTGGAAAGGGGTAGACATTTCCTTCTTAAAAGTGTTTGGCTTTGTTTCTTATATTCACGTTGATTCTGTTTCTACAAGTAAACTTTATGGAAAATTTAAAAACTTATTTTTTATTTGTTATGGTGATTTGGAGTTTGGTTATCGTTTCTAGGATAAGCGAAGTCGTGAGATTATCAAGAGTAAAGACGTAATCTTTAATGAAGCAACTATGTATAAGGACATATTAACAGCAGACCCTAAAAGTACAAACCTTGAAGTTAAGAAGTATGAGGTTATTCCGTTGCAAGAGCTTCCAGTGATTGAAGTAGAGAAAACTGATGGTGAAGATCGAGAAAATATAACCCCATAAAGAAATTCGTGTACCACTGTGACCGAGCTTAGGAGATCTAACAGAACAAGTAGATCTCCACAGAGATACTCTTTAGCATAGCATTATATTCTACTAATTGACAGAGGTGAACTAGAAAGCTATAGTAAAATTGTGCAAGCTGATGAATTAATCAAATGAGAGTCAGTCATGAAGGATGAGATTGACTCATTATTGACCAATCAGACATGGCAACTGACATAGTTATCAAAAGAAAGAAGGCTTTGCCAAACAAATGGGTGTACCGGATAAAAGAAGAGCATAATGACAGCAAGGGATATAAAAAAAGACTGGTTGTAAAAGGATTTCAACATAAATAAGGCACTGACTACACTGGAATTTTCTCTCATGTGGTGAAATTAACTAGAATAAGAACAATACTTGGACTAGTGGCAAAAGAAGACTTGTACCTAGAGAAGTTGAATGCAAAGATAGCCTTTCTTCATGGTGATTTGGATGAAGAAATTTACATGATGCAACCAGAAGGTTATAAAGTGCATGGAAATAAGAAAATGTGTGTAGACTTCGAAAGAGCTTGTATGGCCTTAAACAAGCTTCGAGACAGTGGTATAAGAAGTTTGATAGTTTTATGGGCAGTAATGGCTTCATGAGGTGCCAGACGGATCATTGTTGCTATATAAAGAACCTTAATAATTCATATATTATCTTACTCTTATATGTTGATGACATGTTGATTGTAGGAGCTTGCAAACAATAAATTGATAAGTTAAAAGAAGAGTTGTCCAAGGAGTTTACAATAAAGGATTTGGGTGCTGCAAAATAAATCCTTAAGATGAGAATTACTAGTAACATGGATATCTTAAAACTGTCATAGGATGAGTATCTGAAGAAGGTGTTGAGAAGATTCAAGATGGATGAATCAACAAAAGTGAGTACTCATCTGGCCAGCCAATTCAAGCTATCTAATGAAGAATCACCTTCTATAGAGCAGAAGTGGGCATACATGGTCGATGTACATTATGCATTTGTTATTGGGAGTCTTATGCATGCTATGATGTGAACGAGACTGGATATAGCTCATGCAGTGGGAGCTGTGAATAGATATATGAGTAATCCCAGAAAACAACATTGGGATGCAATAAAGTTTATTCTTAGGTACTTGAGAAACACTATAGATTTTGCCTTGTGTTTCAAAAATCAAGCTTAGGAGGGCTTTGTAGATGCTGACATGGCTGGGGACATTGATGGCAGGAAGAGTACCACTGGATATATATACACATTGGGTGGTACATCAGTTTGTTGGGTGTCTAAGTTGCAGAAGATAGTTGCTCTTTCTAGTACTGATGTAGAGTATATTGCTGTGACCAAAGTTAGCAAAAAGATGATATGGTTGCAGTCTTTCTTGGAAGAATTGGGTCACAAGCATGGGAATAGTGTGCCGCATTGTGACAGTCAAAATGCTATTCACTTAACAAAGAATTATGTCTATCATGCAAGGAAGAAACATATACAATTCGTTGTCACTTTATCAGATCGGTTTTGGAGGATAGAATCTTAACGTTTGAAAAGATTCAATGCAGTCAAAATCCTGCTAATATGTTAAGAAAGACTATTACAATTGAGAAACTGTAGTTGTGGTCTTCTTCATTGAAGATTGGAGGAGGTGCACGGGCTACTGCAGATGAAGTAATTGATGATGGATTAATCTTCAAGTGGGAGTTTGTTAAGCTATGAAGCCTAATTTCTATTTACTTTTTGTAAGGGCGTTTTCTATATTTTATTTTTGTAATTAAGTTATCTTAGTATTTCATTATAACTAGGGAACTTTAATGGGTTGCTTTAGAGTTTGATTATAATTAGAGAATCTTCATTGTGTTTTTTTAGAGTTTTATTACAATTAGAGAACTTTCATTGGATTGTTATATATATGACTAATCTCTTGTAAACAATGATTATCATTTATTATAGGAAAAATACTGTAACGGCAGAAGACAATAGTTTCATATTGAGGCGAACCTGTATAAATGTTTATGTTTTTTATTTTTCGTATTTTATTTATTATTCTAATTCTAACTCTTAGATGATCAAGACTATTTTCATCTAAAAAAGTGCATTGTCTATATATAGATAAATATATTAGATGTTATGCTTTACTTCTTACATATTTTCAGATCATATCCACTATTTTAGTATGTGCCACGGACATTGGATTCGACATTATGTGTTGTGTGAGGTAAACGTTTTGGGAAAGGTGAATTGAAGATAAATGGTTGTTATATGCTTTAGTCTCCAATGTTTAATATATTATCTCAAATATTTTAGATTTTTGAAAGTAATAGTCCCAAACATTTTAAAAATATTATAAGCACAAATAGTACCAATAACTAAGGATGATTTCCAGCACTGACAACAAAAATCCACAATTAAAATCTAAATAAACACATACACCACCAGAACCAACAAACAAAAGATATCACCAAAAGTGGGAATTATGTCATATATTTACTTTTTTCCTTCAAATTGAAAACTACTGGGCCTTTCAAATATTATAATACAGGTAGGAAAACACATTATATTGATTATTTCTTACCATGTTACATAATAAAGCATCATAAATGTTGTACCACCTAACATCATATACCATATTGATCGGTTTTACCCCAATTATTAAAACATCTTGTTCTTTTTGTATTAATATTATAATGCAATTAACAAACACATATTTTATTTATTGAGCCTTTAAAATATTATAATACAGGTATAAAACACATTATATTGACTATTTCTTACCATGTTACATAATAATATATAAAAGCATCATAAATATTGTACCCTCTACCCAACAACATATACCATATTCATCAGTTTTACGTACCCCAATTATTAAAACATCTTATTCTTTTTGTATTAATATAATAATTCAGGTATCAAACACATATTTTATTTATTGAGTCTTTCAAATATTATAATACAGGTATATATGAAACACATTATTAAAAAATGTGTGGGCAACCTCATAAAGAATTTTTTTAATCTGAATTGTTTGAACATCACCGCTATATAAATCAATCATCTTTTGCAACTTCTAACTCGCTTATTGCAATCTTCATTTTTCAGACTCTTTTCCCGAATCTGATTTCACAGTTTTATTTATTTTTTAATTATTTTCTTCTTTGTATTAGGTATCGAAGACGAGGAAGTGTTTATTGATCGATTTGAGAGGGACCATGAAGATCAACATTGTGAGCAGAAAGTTTATAAAACCAAGCAGGCCAACTCCAGAAAAACTCCGTACATACAAAATATCATGCGTGGACAAGATTAATCCAACTATCAATATAGTTGGACTTCTCTACTATCCATCCACTGATAATATTGGAAATTTAAACAACTTGGAAAAATCACTGGAGGAAATCTTGCCACAATTTTACCCTTTAGCTGGACGATACATCAAGGAGAATGACTCTGGTGATTGTAGCGACCAGGGTGTTGAATACATACAAGCTCAAGTCGATCGCGAGCTTCTTGAAATTATTGGCTCTGGAGTTGAACCTGTGGAACTAAATGATCTCCTCCCAGTTGAAGTTGGTGCAGCTGATGAAGCTAGTGACCCAATTATGTCCGTTCAAATAAACAAATTTAAATGTGGTGGAGTAGCCATTGCTATAGCTATTTCACATAGGATTGTTGATGCATCTTCCTTTGGAAACCTTATTATCTTCATGGACAAAGGCTAGTCGAGGAGGCAACAGTGAACCCATTATCCCAAATTTTGACTCCTCATTGTACTTTCCAGGTGAGAATTTAGGCAAACTTGATTTAGGAACGATAAGGACTAGAGATCCTACCATTGTGACTAAGAGGATTTTGTTTGATAAGAAGGCGATAGCAAATTTAAGAGCCAGAGTGAGCCACTTGTATGAAAACAGCTACCGTCCACCCTCTAGGGTACTGGTAGTCTCTTCCTTTTTGTCGGAGGCTCTTATGCGTTGTGATCACACAAAACATGGGAAACCACGGGATTTCCTCATAACGCAGGCAGTTAACATTCGTGAAAGAACTGTTCCACCTCTGTCGAAATATTCTTGTGGAAACTTAGTGTCACTGGGAATGGTGGAATGCAGTTCAGAAGAAACCAAGAGTTTGGACTTTGAACGCTTGGTTCCTCTACTGGGTAATGCTGCAAGGAATTGGTTTCTGACTGTGCTGGTCGATGCCTTTGCCGGTGCAACTGACAAATCACGTGATGATAATTTGAATAGTATATGGTTTAGTGACTGGTCTAAGTTTGGATTTTACGACAATGATTTTGGTTTTGGAAAACCTATTTGGACAAGCGTTGCAAATAATCCGTTCAAAAATCTTATCATAATGTTGAATACCAAAGAGAACGATGGAATTGAAGCATGGGTGCATTTGCATGAGAAAGACATGCCTTATTTGGAACAAGACGAAGAAATCAAAAAGTTAACAACTTAGTTTGGGAAAACCATCAATTGCAAGGGTCAAATAAAGTGTTTTGAAATTTTATTTCTATTTCGTTTACTGTCTTGGACTGTGGTGAATGTTGTTTGCTACTTATTTAGCCATTGTTTTTGTTTGATTGCTTTGCATCAATAATAATGTTATTGAAGTTTCTGTGGAACTTTTATGTCTTCTTCTTTTGATGCAAATTATTTAAAGTTTTTGTTTGATTGCTTTGCATCAATAATAATGTCATTGAAGTTTCTGTGGAACTTTTATGTCTTCTTCTTTTGATGCAAATTGTTTATAACATTTTAACCTAATAGAATGTCAATAATCTTATATAGCACTTGTTTGGTGGAGTTTTTTTAGCAAATTTTGATAAAAATTGATAAAATGTGTAATTGAAAAGTTATTCAAAGTTGTAGAGCTTTTCAGGACCAACTCCCCGACTCCCCTACCACACCCGATCTCTCCAGCTACCCTACTCCCCCACCCATCACCCATGGCACAACCATTTTCACAAGTCCCAACTAACATGTGAAGTCCCAACTAACATAAGATGTTGCCAGTTATCCCCATTTCTGTTTTAGCTACAAAGTGAATTGAATTCCTTTTCTTTCTTTTTGGTTTTTTTTAACAAATCACAAGCAAAGCCTAATTGTGGTTTTTACACCTCCACCACGACTTTGTGGAGGGTAGAGGGTAAAGCAAATGTTACATTCGGGAGGAGACTTGAGAACCTTACCTCTACATCACGAGGGCGAGAAAAGAATTTGAAAGCAATAAATGTGGAAGTATTACTTCCTTTACACAAGTCATTAACTCTACGTGATTTATTTAAATCTAACACAAGTCAATCGTTGTTTGTCCAGTCTTAGAATTCCTTTCACGCTACCTTGCATCTTGTTGGGGTCCAAAATTTTCAGATTTCCGACGACTTCCGTAACACCTAAGTCTGCAAGCCAGTCAGCTACACAGTTGCCTTCTCTAGACACATGAGATAATTAATTTGAAATTCATTTGAGTGAGCATGTTTCTCATGTGTTGAATGAGATTTTGTGCGGACCATGGGCCAATATGATTAGATTGTATGAGTTTTAATAATGCCATTGAGTCTAGCTCTATCCAAGCATTAGTTAATCCCCTTAGCAAGCATAAATTAAACCCACGGAATAAAGCTTTGGTTTCTGCCTCCATATTTGTGCATAGAGATTCATGATAACTGAAGATTAAAACTCCATTTTGGTGTCTAACAAGACCACCACTAACTCATTTTCTTGGGTTCACCAGACTAGCCCTATATGTATTTAGTTTATACTGACCCTCTATTGACTTATTTTAGAACACTAGAACAGGGTGTAAATGAGGTTTTCCAGTTAAGGAAAATCCCCAATGGTTTGCTATGTGCACCAATTTAGTAAACCAGCATTCCCTAATTTGTTTATGAAGTTATCAGAGAATTTGTTGAAAATTAAAATGCGTACCTTGGTGTTTTGCTTCATTTCAACTCGTCCAAACACTCCAAATTATTAGCAAAGGCAAAATAATGGATATGCATCCAGCATTACTGGAGGTTGCTTGCATCGAGGTAGAGACTATCTCCTGAACACAATTCGGTTGGAAGGTAAGGCCCATGATAACTGAGTAGTAATTCCAAACCCTTCCAGCAATACGATTTTCTACAAAAACATGAAGAATAGTTTCTTGATTTTCACAACAAAGGCACTTGGATGCTATCTGAAATTTGAAACGATGTTGGAGAATTTCATCAACTGGAATCCAATACTTAAGCAACCTAGATGCAAGAAATGAGGTCTTAATTGGGGTGTGCTTGGGTGCCTTAAGGCCTTGTAAATTGGGGAGATGAGAGACTCTTCTCTGAATTTGTCCCCGGCCCATTTGGTGGTGAAGTCACTGTTCGTTGAGCTCTTGCATCTAATAATGTCCTTCTCCAAACGGTTTTGAGGAATATCTATTAGCTATTCCACAGTAGGTTCAAGTAAGCACACCTAACGCTCTAGATTTTTTTAACCCGAAAGGTCACTTAAAATATTGAAATAATATTTGACTACTGCAAATACATTTTTCCATGCCCTTGATTGGTTTTAAAATTTATTTGTTGCAGAAAAATAGCAAGCGTGCAAGGAAATTTGAAAGAAACTTCCAAAGCCTTAAGATTTTATCGAACTACATTAGGTGTCACCACGAATTATTTGACCATTTACAAGTGCTCTAAAACTTATGATACTTGAACTCATTACAAGAAATTTGTATTTCGCATACAAAACAAATTTGTAGGGACCTGTTTTTTTTTTTGTGGGGAAAAACCTTTCTCGACGAAATATTTTTGTAGGGACGTTTGTGGGGCAAATATCGTGGAGAAAGGTATAAGACGACAAATGGTGGAAATTTGTGGGCTAAAGTCTCCCTACAAATCTTTTAGAGACGAATACACTTTGTCTTCTAAGTTCTTTCCTGAGAAAATGATTCATCTACTAAAGTTACTTTGGCCCACAAAACAAGGCAAAAATTATTTTGTGGACTAAATTTTACTTTTCCCTACAAAAAAAATTGTGTCGAAAAAATTGTTTACAAAATTTTTTTAGGCTAAGGTATACTTCTTTCTACAAATGATATTTTGTGGGGCAAGCATATTTGTAAGCTAAGTAAATTACTTTTTCCAACAATGATAGAATTTGTAGGTGAAATTAATTATTTTTAATAATTTTTAATATTATGTTAATTCTTTTTACCTTCTTCAAAATAATATAAAAATACAAAAAAGACAACAAATTAAATTAAGACATTGTTAGCGTCAATCAATATAACATTAAACTCAAAATATTGCACCAAAATACTAATAAAAATCATTCACTAAGCTAAACTTAAAAGAAGTATAAGCTCTATCAATTATAATGCATCTCAAAAAAACATAATTCCTTGTTCTCATAAATTAGATATGCTACATATTCTCACCAAGATTGTTGTCTTCATTAAAGACGTACTCTTTGCCTCTAATAGCATCATCTTCTATTGACAATGGCGTCAAGGACGGTAGATTGAAACCAGGAACTTGTTTACATAGTTATTGCATAGAATGATGCCGAGACTGCAGTGTAGAATTGAATTTTTTTCCAACAACATTCAACTTGCTTTTCATTATTTTCTCTATTTCAGTTCGAGCTGCATCAGTTGCCATTCGAGCATTACGTTTTTCTTCCAGTTCCTTATCCATATGGCGCACATTGGAAGAAGTACCAATGTCTCGAAGACGACCATCTCCCAACCTATGAATTTGATGTCCGGGCTTCACACCTAGAACGGACATCATAATTTTCAATCCAGCACCTAGATCGTCAACAGGGATCTCCTCCAAAGGAATATCCTCGGAAAATTATTGTTCATTTGCCCTTTTTGCAAGATATTCATCACAAGAAAAAATAGTGATATAGCATCCTGATTTGAACCAGATAGAAAATATGTACCTGAATTACGAGTTGATATAGCAAAGCAGGAAAGAGAACAGAAAATATCACTATTTAGTTCTGTAAAAGCATCAATATGAAAATCTATTTGCATTGAGTTGTAAGGCATCCATGTACTCGTATATTAGTCTGCAATATATCCATGCGGTAGAAGCATGTACACACCTTACATTGGTAACCACTACTTATGTATGGAGACATAAGCTTAACAACCAATTAAGTATAGTAGTGCCATATAAATATGGGATAAGATATTATATATCAATTAGAACAGAAAATATGAGATCAATAAATCATCCAAAGCCTCAATTCCATCCCAAGCCAAAATCAATGTTACATAAAAGGTATTCGATTTCTAATTTAAGTCATATAAATGTTAACTTAAGATGCCCCTACTCAAGATATAGCCAGAATTTTAGCATTCTTATTATAAGTTCAGGCGACACTTGTTGAATCCAATATAGTCTTACAATGAAAAAAATTCGATTATTTGGCATGTACTTCCATGTATAATTTTCAATGATACTGCTAAAGCAATAGTCTTACGGTCAGTGCTATTTTGTTTTAAATTTTCATCTTCTCCAATGAAAATTTGATATTATCAGTGAAAATTATATCAGCCCAATGTGAGATGCCCCTCAAAACAATAGGCATGTGAGCAGGATATATCCAATTAAATACAAACCCTAAATACAAACCCATAAGTTCTGCGACTGAAAAAAATTTAATGACAAGAGTCAATGCAAGCAATAATAAAATCCATCATTAAGAGATAACTCATAATTATAAAGCCTGACCTATTTGTGGCCATCACAATCCCCCTAAGATCTCTCATCAACCCAATCAATGCATATTTCACTGTATCAGTTTGAAACATTGCATCGCATCTGGTGTTTATTCTAAAGTAGTAAAAACCTAAATGACACCCAAAAACATTTCATAAATCCCATCAACAATGAAATCTACAGAAATTTAAGAACATTACATTCATTGAACTATAGGGTCAATAATGTTTGCACAATGAATTTAAAAGAACATATATTTTTTGCCATTTTCCTTCGTGCATGGTGTGCAAAGGAAACACATACCCCTGAAATTTATTCTATCCAAAATGAAAAGAACTTTTGACCTAACTAGAAAAGCAGAGAACGTAATTGTTACCAAATAGCTCAACCAGTCTCTCTCTCTCTCTCTCTCTCTCTCTCTCTCTCTCTCTCTCTCTCTCTCTCCTCTTCTTTTTTTTGTTTTTGTAATTTTTTAACAATAACTATCCAAAGCTATGTCTTAATCATGCAAGCAAAAATTGTAGGTTACATATAAGGTACAACATTTAAATTACTACAAGAATTAATAAAAACCAATATTGTACCTTAATACTCCATATTTTAAGTAGAATATGCAAGAAAATGAAGAAGCAGGCTTCATAAAATGATGACAAAAGTCCAGCCCCTATCTTCTATATTAGTGCAAATAATGACAAAGCAGGCTTCATAAAATGAAACAGTAGATAGCAGATGTTCATAACTTTTCGTCAATGTATCATCTTCAGTTTCAGTCCATAAATCACAGCACAACAAAAGGACAGGGTCAGTCAACCATGTGAGGGACACAGATGAAGATCTGGAAGACCTTAGATCAATCATATTACAATTGTGTGTAGAAGTGATCATTTGCTCCAAGATGCAAGCAGGACACGAAAAAACTATATGAGCTAGTGAACATTTTGTTTAAAACTTCAAAACTTTGCAAGAATGAGAATGCAAAGAAGCACAAGGGCAAAAACATTCTAGGATATGCAAGATTTCACACCTAAGATATACACACAATCCACATTATTCACCTAATATATACACACAGTCCACATCAAACTTTCAAGGGACATTTCTTTTCGACTGACATTGTCAACCTTTCTTCTAAGATCCAACAAAAGACCCCTCAGCCTCAAAATCTCAGTTTCAAGAATATCTTGCCTTTGTAGTTTCTTGATCAACTGTTAATTCACAAATCTCAGTTTCTTGACTTCCTCTTCCAAATAGGCTGCGTGCACATTTTTCTTCTCTCTGTACTTCCTATCCGCTTCTCTATTTCTCTACGGCCTACTAGGTTTCGCCCTGGGACTTGTTCTATCATGCGGGGTGTTGTCTTCTTCCGATCGAAAGACATGGGTGTGAGTGTGTGCAGCATCAGGTCCCAAAGGATTTGCAAGTGTGAGTGTGGGTACATGTTTTTGAATTTCTCAGTAAATCATCAAGAACTGAATCCATAGAAAGTGTTCCATGAACATTACCAGATAAATCCAATGATAACTCTACTTCTCCATCATCAAGGTTGTTATTCATCTCACAAGAATACTAATCCAGTCACCAATCCTAAACACTTTTACAGAGTGAAATTTTCGTGTTGGATTTCCCAAAACTTCACAAAATCAATGGAAAGAAATGCTCTTTTGCTTGCTTAAAGCTAATTTATCTCGGCAGTACAGTATTCAAAAGGAAGCTCATAACTACTGGGACATTAAATAAAGATTCAAGAGAGAACATTTATTAGCCTTTTTCAACATTTGTGTAGTGTTTGGCATTCGTAAGCTTTAGCCAAACACTACACAATATTCAAACACAATCTTAATTCAATTGTAAACAAAATCGCTATTAAATAAAAATCAAAATACGCTTAATTGAAAAATCCCCACTTTTTAACGAAAATTTCTTTATTCGAGATAAGTAATAAGCATCAAAGTATACCAATCAACAGCTTCACATCTCATCAACAATTAAAATAATCAAAAGAAGGGAGATTTTTAACCTAACTTTCTCCTCTTGTGTGCTTGGACAATCGCTTCTACACGGTTTTCAATTGGAGAAGGGCTTGAGAAATTGCTTCTATAGAGTGCCGGAGAGGGAGGTTTGGAGGAAAATTTTAGGCTGGACAATACCGCGCGAGGTGCAGCTTCACACTTCAGATGGAGGTTTGGTGTAACGACGGGAAAATTTATTGTCTTTTAATTTCAAGGAAATAAAATTTTAACTTCCGGCGTCGCTACGAACTTTCGAGTATGATTTAAAATATTTTTAGTCGCGATTATTTTTCACGATCTTGTCTTTTATTAAATATGTCATACATGAAATTTTATTAATCACCGACACAAATTAAATTTCTTTACCCAAATAATTTATCTTGAGTAAATTTTAGATTTTTTTTTTTAGACAAACCGAAAAATAGAAAAGTAACGAAAATAAAACTTCTTCTCTACCCATTTTCGGTCAATTAATTCATCTTAGTTTCGATCATTTTTTTTCAGCCAACTTTTACTTAAATCAACTTCATTATCGTGCTATTCTACTGCAAGAAAGATTTCTCCAAACAACCCCTTATTTCTTGACAAATTTAACATACCAAACAGCCCCTTAACCCTGCCAATTTGTAACTCCAAACAGCCCTTAATGACTAAGCAAGAACCACCTACTTCCTCCCATTTACTTCAGGCATTTTCTCCTCCATGATCAACACTTTTTACCCACATTGTTACCCTCATATTGCAGCTAATTAACCCCCAACAAACTGCTGAAAACCGTCCTCAAAGATCCCCACTTTTAGTCATTAGATCACCCCCAAAATCCCAGCTTTATACTCTAGTTTCATCTCCATTCAGTCCTAAGTTTCTTCAACCATCCAGCCATTTTTTCTTCTCTTCTTCCCCTGCAATTCTCGTCCAGAAAGAAGTCCTCATCATCCCCTATTTTCAACCCCACATCTCAGCCAATAAACCGTCCACTAAGCTGCCCAAAACCGACCCAGATTTCAGCCAAGAATTAACTGCCCACTTCCACCTGAAAACAGCCCTCCATGATCATCCAACTGCCCCACAATCTTCCCATTTCCCCTCACCTTTCAACCACCAAAATAACTGCCCTTTGCCCCCCCAAAATATCCCAGAAGTCGGCCCCCTTAAGTCCCAGTTGATCTCCATAAATCAGCAACAAAGTCCAGAAATCTCCATCCTTGCACTCTAGTTTCGGCCCCCCAATTTCAGCCATAAGTTCCAGCTTTTAATCCCTTTAACACTCCACTTTTCTCACCCCAATTTAGTCCATACAACAGCCCAGAAACCAGCCCCTAAGTTAAGCAAAAAATCCCATCTTTCCCTTCAGCCACATAGTCCCATTTTACTGCTGCAATTTCAGTCAAAAATTCCAGCAACTTTGTTCCCTTTCACTCACCATTTTCGGCCAGCAGTAAGAGGCTTTGACCTTGATTCTAACTTCACAAATACTACTTAGATATATATATCTATATATAGGGTACGGGTTTGAGTTTGGAAAAGGTCCAACAGCAATTCATTCTCCATCAACTTCAACCGAAAACTCTCATTCGAGGTAGTTTTACTTAATGTTTTTACTGCTATTTTGAAATGAAGTTTCAGGAAAATTATGATGTTATTTGAATGTCATGCAAACTTATTTATGATGGAACTTATGATAGTGATTGAAAGTAATCACTTTAACATTTTGTGATTGAAAGAAATCATGTATGATGATGATGTTACGTGGTGTCGGCTACCAATGTTTAAGATGATGTATGTTTCAAAAATCATGGCATGTCGAATTTATGTTTAAGTAAAATTTTCCACATGTTATAAGTATTTCTACTGAGTGTTTCTTTTGAAATACTCACCTCCCCAAAATAAATAAATTTTCAGATTGAGCGGGTTGGCGTTGATGCGATGGCGGTAGACTAACGAGCTTGTCATGGAAGGTCTTATTTAGTTTATGTTTTGACGTCGAAATGATCGAGTCAATTATGATGTAATTATTATATTTTAAGTATTTTATTCAGTAATTAATTATGTAATATGTACGGAAAACAGATATTGTTTTAATTGTCGTTCAAAGTTTTAGGAACTTGCCTAGTTTCATTTTTCAGAATTTTTAGCTTACTGTCCTCTTTTTGAAAAATCATAACTTTTGTTACGGTTGGAGTTTTTGAGTGAAATCAGTGGCTATGTAAAGACCTATTTGTGTTCTAATAACATAAATTTGAATCACTCAAAAATTCCATCGTATGAATTTTTTATGTACGTTTGAACGGGCTGCCTTAAGGCACCCGGGACGGTTTTCAAGCAAATTTGGCCATATTTTTTTACCTATCAAACGATGTAGTTAAGGTTTGAAATTTTAACATGTTATAATATGTAGTCCCAAGTATCTATAGTTAAATTTTTGTAATTTTTGGAATTCGTTTGAATGGTCAAATAAATTGTGGTGTCACCTATCGTGGTATAGGCAAATCTACAAAATTTTGAAGTAAATTTCTCTTCCCTTGCACACTTATTATTTTCCCGCAAACATTTAATTTTTTTAAACCCTTCAAGGTCATGGGAAATATTTTGAAGTCGTCAAATATATTTTAGTGATTATTTTAGTGACCCTCCGGATTGAGAAAATTCGGGGCGTTACATTTGGGCATTGGCTTCTATGGAGGTGGGCTGTTATGGAGATTTTGGGCACTGGCTTGTATGAAGGTTTGAGTAATGGTTTCTATGGAGGCAGGAGGTAATTTGGGTATTGGCATCGAACTTCAATGGAGGCGGGAGGCGGGAGGCACCAATTTTTGAGAATTTAGGGTCAAGAGGCAGGAAAGGCTATTTAGGCAGAAATTATTGTTTAAGGTGAGAATGAGTTTGCATATATTTTTCATTCATTCTTTCTTTCTTTCTTTTTTAATTTTAACCTTCAAATAGCTCCGTTTGTAGGCACTAAAATGAAACAAAAAGTGGGAAATTTTCCCGCTAAATATTAGATTTCTTAGCCCACAAATTAGTCTTTCTTTTTGTCGGCAAAAGGTATGCTTTACTCGACAAATTTTTTTGTCGGGACAAATATAAATGTTTGTGGACAAAAGTTATCACACTTTCAAAAATTTCATAACAAACTATGACCCTACCAAAAAAGGAATTTGTGGGGAAAAGTTAATTCCGTAGACAAATCTCAATTTGTCTACAAAAATTTTGTAGGAAAAGTATATATTTCTTGTGGTGACTGTAAGTATTTAGCACCTTATGCTACAACATATCAAAAATTCAGACCATCTCCATTTCGTTTGAAATGAGAAAAAAAGTACCCAAGGTTGCTTGAAAACTTGTCATGGATACAACTGACGCTACCCACTAAAACAGTCATAATAAATTCATACAACATAATTTTTGAGTGATTCCAAATTTTGATAATAGATAATTTATAACTCTATCAAACTCCACTTATTTAATTAAAAAATTCAAAGTACACACGAATTTATGATATTTCAAAATCACGGGCAGAAAGTTGAATTTTCAGAAACATGACTCAACAATTCCATCTTCGAATTTCCTAAACGGCAATTTAATTATAGATTCGTTTTCCTTCACTTTACAATACTAAAAACATAATCAACATTTTACTTAACTTTACATATTTTATGACTCGATTATATCGATGCCAAAATAAAAATAAAATATGAAACTACACCACTTCCTTCACGGTCCCTACTTTATGCCGTCGTACCAACACCAACCATACCAATCTGGAGATTTAATCATTTTGGGGTAATTATTTCAAAAGAAACACCAATTAGAAAATTATACTAACATAAGAGAAATTATACAAAACTAATATGCAACACATACCATTCACTTAAACATACGTAAGAACAACATAATTTTGATAACTAGCACCACATGAAATCATGAGTTATTAACTTCAACCACAACATATTTAAGCGATTATCTTCAATCACTATCATAATCTTTCATCTTTAATCATTAAGCCTAGCACACAAATTTACATATCATTTCTCCAAAATAAAATTCATGACACTTGCTTTAAGTAGTATAAGAAACTTCCTCAAATTTATTCCATGCCTTTGCCTTTTCTATTAAAAAAAAAAACTTATGTTTTTAAATGACTAAAAATATGATGAAGCAGGGGCAAAAACTGAAGGGGAAAAAATGACACCAAGTTGCTGAATTTGATGTCCGAAAACTGGAGAAAAATGGGATCGTGCTGGCCAAGTTTGGAGAGTGAATTTGGAAGATGTTTAGGAAGTTCGAGGATACAATTGCACTCAACTGAAGCTTAGAGGATTATATTGGAGACTATTGGATGAGTTGAGGACCAAAACGAGCATTGAAAAGATGGAGACCAAAAATGCGCAAAGCTAGCAATATGCATGGGCATTTGCCCTGGCATAGAAGTTGGGCGTTCGCCCGAATTGATGGCATGGCATCTGAGGCAAAAATGGATGTCTGGGCATTCTCCCAGGATTAGACTGTGTGTTCGCCCAGGCAAAATCTGACCTGCGATATTTTTATTTTTTCTGTTTTATTCCAATTAGGAAACTTCTTTTTGTGGCGCGATTTTAACAATATTTTGAGATCTTTTTGGGTACTATTATGTGACTACATATATGACTTCTTAACCCAAAATTAGGGGCAAATTGGTGAATTAAGAGAGGGCAAACACGGCAAAATCATTGGCATTCGCTTGGACAAGATTCAATCAAATATCAAGATCCATTCTTTCGAGTTTCCTCTTATCCGAATGATGGATTATATATAACTATTTTTCTTTTTTTCTTCTCGTTAGTATGCTAGCTAGATTATTTTGTGCTGGAATTGCGATGAAACTTGTATCATGAACATTTAATTCTTTGAACCTAGTTTTTGATATTCAAACACGTACTTAATATTGAACAATTGATATGAGTTTATTCTCTATAATTATATGCGCAATAGTTGTATGAGTTTTGTTGCTTGTTTACCTTCGAGAGATTGAAAATAAGTTAGACATACTATCAATTGTTGTAGAGTTTGATAGATGATAGAGATACATTGATATGTTTTAGATGATCTTTATGTATTCACAAGTATTTTCATGCATTCTTGTATGTTCGCATCCATCATAGGGATATAGACGAGTCACATATAGGGATAGGTTTATTTCTACTCGAGAGAGATTGTTAAATAAATTAGGAATATTGATCTTCGAAATTAAATTGTGTTGTCAAATTAAATGGTTCGAGTTAAAGAAAATTGGTATAAGTGGATTTGGATCCTAGTATACTTCCTTTTATTAAATTTAAATCACATTCTTATTCATCTCAACTTTGCATAAATTTTAGTTACCTTAGGTCTTGGATTGATTAGCTAGTAAGTAATTTGATAATTGCATCCTAAACAAAAATCCATTAAATTCTATAGTTTCTGTTAAAGCTGTGTTAATTTGAAATTAGACTAACACATGGACTCTAAAATCTACTTTATCACTTGTGCAATCCATACAATTGCGGAATAATATTGCTAACAAGTTTTTGGCACCATTGACGAGGATTGTGTTTTAGTTCCTTTTTCAGTTATATTAGCACTAATTCAAACTTTATTGTTTTTTGTTTTTGAGTCTATTTCAGTGTTTTAATTGTTTCTTTTTAGGCCTTTGCATACGAAGCGTGAGACACGTATCTAATAGCAGTTGATCCATAAATCAAATGTACTTTCTATCATAGGCATAGGGAAGCAAGAAAAGCACATCAAAAAGACAAAAAATAGCAAGACACCATGGATAACAATGAGATTGCTCCGGCAGGACGAGAAAATCGAGAGATAGCAATTGATGAAGAAAGCATGTTAGTGGGAGATTTTACGAATCCGTATATCATTCAGAGCCAATCTAGTATTGTCTACCAACCGTTTGGGTAGGTGAACTTCCAATTAAAGACCAATGTTATTCATATTTTTTAGAATGAGCATGAGTTCTATGGTAGGGCCGACGAGAATCCACATACATATGTTTCTTGATTATTGAAAATGTGCCAACATTTCAAATATCAAATAACCTCAGACGACAGAATTTGACTACGTTTGTTCTCACATACTCTCCGTAACAAAGCCGTTGGGTGGTTAGACTCACAGCCGATTGCCAGCGTCACACTTGGAATGACTTAGCCCAAAAATTCTATATAATATTCTTTCCACTGGTCAATATTTCCACAGTCAGAATCTAACTCTTTTGATAAGGCATGGAATAGATTCAAAAATATGCTAAGGAGGTTTCCTCATCATGGATTTAGCAATGGGTTACAAGTTTAGTATTTTTATGTAAAACTGCTTCCCTCTTTTAAAAATATGGTAGATTCTCCATCCAATGGTTCATTATCCAGCAAAACCATTGTTGAAGCCTTGGAGCTGTTGAGAGAATGACTACCACTACCGCCATGTGGGCATCAAACCAATCTATACACAAAAGAACTGTATGGGTACATGAAGTAGACACTTTCACTACATTATGTGCAAAAATAGATGCATTGGCACACAAAGTGGAGAGCATGTCGCATTTAGTTAATGCGATGTAGACAAAGAAATTAGTTTGTGAAGAGTATGAGGCTAATCATAGCACATCTGAATGTCTAGGAACCCGAGTATTTCGAGTATGTTCATGGTGGTCAATGCCAGAAAAATAATCCGTTCTCTAATATATTTAATTTAGGTTGGCATAATCATCCAAATTTCTCTTAGAGGGATAATCAGAATAACTGCACACAATAGGGTTCTCAGTTTTAGCATCTTGAAATGAGTCTCACTCGAAGATGTGTTTGGTAAGCTCATGGAGAAAACTGAGCAGTACATGGAAGCAAATAATCAGTTCATGAGGAGGACATAAACCACTCTCCAAAATAAGAGTGCTTCAATAAAGAATTTAGAGATGCATATGGCTAGATGGCAGTTGCTATTTCAAGTAAATTGCAGGGTACCTTGCCAAGCAATACTGAGCAAGTACATGCAATAAAAACTAAAAGTAGGATGCAACTATCTGAAATACATGCACAAAGGTCAATAAAAAAAATAAGTTTTTGAAGAGCAAGACAAAGATGTTACTCACCATGAAAAAAAGCTCCATAGTTAATAAAAAAATATGTACAACCCATCCCTTTCCCACAAAGAGGTTAAATTCACAGAAGAAGAAGCATGATCAACAATGTGCACAAATTTTTGATCATCTAAGGAAGCTGTATATTAACATACCGTTCGTTTGTGGAGGCCTTAACTTAAATGCCCAACTACATCAAGTATATGAGACAACTGTTTGTAAATAAGAAAAAATTGGTAGAGGGGCATACAAAACTTACATGAGAAGTAAGTTCTAGAGTAGAGAAGCAACTATTAGACAAAAAAAAAAAAAAGGATCCAGACATCTTCACAATTCCAATTGTCATAAGTAGTCTCGTGATCGTCAGGACATTGTGCAATCTTAGTGCAAGTATCAATTTAATGCCTTTTTCTATTTTTAGGCAATTAGGACTTGGTGAAGTTAAAGATGCAAAGTTTACTCTTCAGTTGGCTTTCTTAGCTACTTTAGATGTTTTTATTGATGTTTCACGAGGTTTATTGACATTGAGAGTTCAAAATAAAAATGGAGTTATTTCATTTGTTGGGTAGAGATAAGACACCACCACTTTCCCCTTATTGGATAGGTTATCAAGTTGAGACCTTGAAGAAATTCAAGAAAAGCTTCCTTAAAAGGTTTTGAGAGACGAGGGCAATAGTACAAGTCAAAGACAATGGTAAACAGGTTTTTCAAATACAAGAAGGAGAACATGTGGTTGAAGTTGAAGAAAACATCCTTGATGCACAAGTTGAATTTGTTAAATTGAAGAGGAAGGACAAGCCACAGAATATGAAGAAGAAAATCAAGAGATTATTGAAGAGTGACACCTTCGATGATCTCGAAATCCCTTTTTCTTCACTTGAGCATCTAGACAAAGAGTCAAGCTAATGACTATAAATAAGCGCTTTATAGGAGGCAACCCATTCTTATATATTTTTCAATTAAGTTAGTTTAAATAATGCATTACTCGTAGTTTTAGGATTTGTATTCTTAAGTTAGGCACACAATTTTTCGTAGATTATTGATTGCACTCGTAAGTTCTCATCATGTCAACTGCAAGATACTCTACTTTGCGAGCTGCATAGATAATATCTATAACATCGTCTCTCGATCTACAACCCCAGCCGCACCGCACCACACCACACCACAACACGAATCCACTTCAGCTAGACTGTCTAACTAGCTAGATTGATCCTCTTCATAGTTGTCTCTGGGGAGTACCTGATCTCTTTCCTCATTTATTTGCTTATATTTGAGTAATTTTGCTTATTTTTGCTATTACATTGAGGACAATGTAACATTTTAGTTTGGGGTGTGATAAGTATCTGGATATTTATTTGATTGTTTTTTATTTGCTTACTATCCAAGTTTGTATAACTGTCATAGTAGTGTTAAAACAAATAAAATTTTATAACTTTTTGAAAAATACCAAAAATATTGTCTAATTATTGTTGAAAATCTTTTCGCCAATGATGGTAATATTTGTTTGAAGTTGTATACATTTTTAGTTAAAATATTGGACAACACCTTAACTTGTGTTTATACTTGAATACTTATCCATGTTAAATTAGATTAATAGAACACGTAGCCACTATTGACTTATGACTTATATGGGAACATGACTTGAGGGTATGGGGTTATTTGTTAATATTGTTGACCTAGGATTATTATGAAAAACTCCGTTTGCAATTCTTAAACTAGTAACCAAACTGCTTGAGTTTGGAGGTGTTAAAGTTAATGCGTGTGTCAGTAGAATTTTGATGGTTTGGGTTTTCTAGATCTCATCTTTAGTTGAATAGGTTCTAGTCAAGTAATCTAAATTGGACACTAAACATTGCTGAGAATTGAATACCATAAAAAAAAAAAAAGAAAAACAAATGGGAGGAGGGAGAAAGTACATCTTGCACTTTTTTATAGCTAGTGTGACTCGAGCAATTAAACCTATTAGATTATCTTAAACCCTCGTGCTCTATGGTCGTTTGACTTGGGAGTCATCGGCTCGAATATCGTTACATGAGTCACATAGAAAGCTTACGGGAGAGAAGTCTTACACACAAAATGTAAAAATGTATATATTAGTTAAATAAATAAAAATTGTTGGAGGTGCTCGGTAAGGATTTTTTTTCTAACACCCTGGAGTCTGGAGATGAGAGTTGAGAAATCGCTCAACATCATACTTCTAAGAATACAAGTATCTAATTCTTATCACTTTGTTTAAAAAATTATTGTGTTGATCAATAGGAACCAAATTCGCTAGAACACCTCGGGATTGAAGACAAAAACATTAGAAGTGTGATATAGTATGAGAGGTGTAAGGAAAGAATGACAACAAGGGGTTCAAGATTATAAATATATCAATAACACAATGTTGGTCGTGGTCTAATATATGTGTAAGTTCAATATTGGCTAATCACACACTCACTAAATATTGAGCATCGGATAAGTAAAAATTTAGTTGTGGTGTTGTTTAATATCTTTCTAAAGTGTTGCTATATATTCGAACATGAGGCATTTGGTAAGAAATTTAACTTTGAGTCCGTTTCTTGTGATTGTCTTAACTGAGGTTAGGTTTGTATTTTAGTTTTGTTTTTGTTCGAGGACGAACAAAGGTTTAGTTCGGGGTTGTTTGATAAATGCATTTTGTGCACTTATTCAGGCTTTAAAACTAAGCTTTTTTCTCCCAAACATAGAAGTTGGGCATTCGCCAGGATTGAGGGTGCGGAATCTGAGGCAAAAATGGGTGCATGGGCGTTCTCCCAAAACCTAACCTGCGGGATTTTTAGTTTTTCTGTTTTATTCTAATTAGGTAACTTCTTTTGGGGCGTGATTTTAACGATATTTTGAGATATTTTTAGGTACTATTAGGAAACTATATACATCAGTTCTTAATCCAAAATTGGTGAATTAAGAGAGGGCAAACAAGGTGATATCATTGGGATTTATCCTGACAAGATTCAATCGAAGATCAAGATCCATTCTTTCGAGATTTCTCTTATCCGAGTGATGGATTATATCTATTTTTCTTGTTTTTACCACTTAGTTAGGCTAGATTATTTTGTGCTAGGATTGCGATAAAACTTGTATCATGATCCTTTAATTCTTTGAACCTAGTTTTTGATATTCTAACACGTTTCTAATACTGAACCATAGATATGATTTTATTTTTTCAACAATTATATGCGCAATGTTTGTATGAGTTTTGTGGCTTGTTTTAGCTTCGAGAGATAAAAAATAAAGTTAGAAATACTATCAATTGTCGTAAAGTCTGATAGAAGATAGATATATACTACTATGGTTTACGTGATCTTTAAGTATTCACAAATATTTTCATGCATTCTTGTATGTTCAAATCCGTTATAGGGATGTAGTCGGGTCATATAGATGAATATGTTTAATTCTACTCAAGATAAATTGTTAAATAAATTAGGAATATTGATCTTTAAATTAAATCATGTTGTCAAGTTCAACGGTTTGAGTTAAAGAGAATTGGTAGAAGCAGATTCAAGATCCTAGTACGCTTTTCTTTATTAAATTTATATCACATTCGCATTCACCTCAACTTTGCATAAATTTTAGTTAAGTTAGGTCTTCCATTGATTAGCTAGTAAGTAATTTGATAATTGCATCCTAAACAAAAATCTATTAAATTCTATAGTCTCGGTTAAGGCTAAGTTAATTTGATACTAGAGTAACACAATCTCTGTGGGTACGATACTTGGACTCTAAAATTCACTTTATTACTTGTGCGATCCGTACACTTGCGGAATAATATTGCTAACACACTACATCAGATATGCCTATAATATATCACGCAAAGGATGGACTCATGTCCAAGAAATTCATGAGAAGCATAGTATGAACAAGTCACGTCAACTATTTTAGGTGCTTGGTGGCTTGAAACTAGGTGACACCTTGGTGTTCAGAAGAGTGCAGAACATGTATGTTTAAAATTTTAATTTTTCAAAGACATTAGGCTAACAACTTTGTATTTAAAAGACATGTATCTAAAACTTTTGAATATTAATTGCTAGACTGATGCAGATATTAGTGTAGTAGGTGAACAACAAGGTGAAGTTGATTTCAAGGAAGAGGCCAAATTTGCATAGCATTTGAAGAAGGGCAAAGCAGGGAGCAATTCTGCGAAATCAATTGCATAACAACAACAATATTTGCCCATTTTTTATGTTATAGAGGAATTGTTGTAGGTTTCGCATAAGCCACTTGAAAAGAACTTAGAATCTATAATCTGACACTAAGAGATCAAAGATGGGTTGCTGAATTTAGAGCTTCTTTATGCAAAATCTATTAACTAGCTCTCAAATACACCACCCAAGAAAACTAATAACTTAATTAATAAGAATAAAATTTAGTTAAATTTACAGAAAACTTTTGGAGATGAAAACTTGCTTATTTCATTGCAATGTACTAACGTCCCGGATTTTCTCAACCCGGAGAGTCACTAAAATAATGTCTAAAATATATATGACGACTCCAAATAATATTTTTCATTACCTTGAAGGGTTTAAAAATATAACTTTTGCAGAAAATAAAAAGTGTGCAAGGGAAAAATGATTTTTCTTCAAATTTTCATGGGTTTTGCCTATACCGTGATAGGTGACGCCATAATTTATTTGACCATTCAAACGAACTCCAAAATTTTCAAAATTTCTACTATAGATACTTGGGACTACAAAAAACAATATGTTAAAATTTAAAACCTTAGCTACATCGTTTTGTAGGTGATAACGTTATCTAAATTTGCTTGAAAAACTGTCCCGGGTTCTTTAAGGCAGCCCACTAAAATATTCATAATATATTAATACAATGGAATTTTTGAGTGATTCAAATTGTTGTTATTAGAAGACATATAACGATATCTATAGCCACTGATTTCACTCAAAAACTCCAAACATACAGAGAGTTGTGATTTTTCAAAGTAGGGACAATAATCTGAAAATTCGAAAAAATGTAACTAGGCAATTTCTAACTTGAAACTTTTACCGGCAATGAAACCAACATCTCTTTTTCCATAAATATTACATAATTAAATAGGAAAAATCAAATACTTAAAATATCATATTTACATCATAATTGACTTAATCATCTCGACGTCAAAACTTAAAATGAATAAGGAAATTACACGTCATGCTTGCTAGCCTGTGCTATTGCATCAATGCCAACCAATTCAATCTAAAATTTTATTCGTTTTGGGATGAGTATTTCATAAGAAACACTCATTAGCCATACATACTAACATGTGCGAAAATTGTACGTAAATATAAATGCTCATGCTATCATTTTAAACATACATACGAACAATATAAATTGGTAAACGAACCAATATTAGCTTTACTTAAAGGTTCAAAAGGCTACGTAATTTACAGTGATGCGTCAAAACTCGGTTTGGGTTGTGTGTTGATGCAAAATAGAAAGGTGATTTCATCATCATCGCCCACTCCAGCCCAGTACCTGCTTCACCAATCCTCCACTGTAGCAAGTACCTATCACATAAGTTAACCTGTATCAATATTCAACATTGATATGCACTTATTAAACTTACCAACAGCAAGTACTTTGGTGGCCATTTACTTAAATGTGATTCCTTCAATCACCATCATGCATAGTGATTACCTTCAATCACAATCATAATGTTCCTTCATAAATTATTTACATGGCATTTACATAACATAAAAATTTCCTAAACATCATTTAAAAATCATTGTAAAAGTAGTAAGTAAAACTACTTCAAAATGAAATTTTTGGTTGAAGTCGTGATAGAGAATGAATTGTTAGTGCACTTTTCCAAAATCAAACCTGCACGCTTGCTCATTCTTTGTTGCAAATTATATATATATATATATATATATAGAGAGAGAGAGAGAGAGAGAGAGAGAGAGAGAGAGAGAGAGAGAGAGAACTTTTGTGACTGAAATTGCAGAAATAATGGAGAGAGTATGATGGCCGAAAATGAGAGTGGAATGTGTAGGTTTCTGAAGATGTAAAGAAGAAGAAGAAGCAACTTTTCTAGATCATTTTCTGCTAGTCGAGAATGGAGATGAAAGGAGGAAAGAACAAGTGATTGTTTGACTGAGGTTGAGGGGAAGAATGAGGAGAGAATTGATGTATATATTGCTGAAAATGGAAAGAAAAAGCAAGGTAAGAGTACTAATTGTGCTCGCTGAAAATCACGAGAAAATGGAACCAAAGCTGAATAGAGTGCTTAGAGCCACAACATGAAGAGAATGAAGGTAAATTGAAATTGAAATTGGAGTTGTACTAAACACTTTTTACCATTATTACGGCTTGTATCGAATTATATTTCACTATTATATGATTTTTCTTGTTGTTTGATAAGTTACGTATTTATTAAAAATATTTTTACATTATTTTTTTACAAGCATCAGCTGTTGACTGGTCAACAGTCAATTGACCAATTAAATGTTGATCGTTGACCAGTCAGCATCCACCGTAGCTGAACTTAAACCCTAGATCCGCCACTGCCTGCAACTCACAATGGTTTCCTACAATATTTCATTTCTACACGCAATTACTATAAAATATTTAGGAGGAAGTTTAGGCGAAAATCCGTGCTTCAGCATAAAATGACATTTGCTTTAAGCTAGAAGAAATCGCCAACAGTATTATATTCAATATATTAATTTTTTTCTTAATATATAAATGACACTTGCTTCGTCATTCAGTCAAAAAATAAGTAACAAATTTAAAAAGAATTTACAACAATATAACAACGGTCCACATAATTTATTAAGAAAATAAGAAACTTATGGTAATACGAAATAAACTTCGAAAAAAAAAAAAAAAAAAAAAATTTGGGCTGAGTTGGCCCGTTGGCGCAATGGGCTGGGCTGAGCTAGCACACAAAACTAGGCTAGGTTGGCTCGGATGAGTTTTAAGTATGGCTCAACTCTGGCGGACTGGGCTGGCTCAACCCGACCAGTTTGCCAGCTCTAGAGAGAAGTACAATGCCATTGTGCATTAACACATGGGATCTATTCTCAATTTTAATAAATTGTAAAGTGATCAATTACATTGGGATAATTTCACTTTAATTATACATTTTTTTTTAATTCGTGTTAATCTTCTCTGTATATTAAAATTTAAATATCATTATAACACTTATCACAAGAACATTCAATAGACTAGTGTGACTTATAGTTGGCTGCCTCTCTTCATCTTTGAGACTCTCGGCCTCTCTAGTCTATGTAACTTTCTTCTTCTTCAATCTCTTTGTGAGATTATTATTCTTTGGGTATCCCAATAGTGTATGGTCTAATTAAGTCCTTTCAGTTCCGACGTGAGGTGTTGCTATTGTAGTATTTGAATGCATAACTATAAAAATACTTTTGTACATACTTTATATTTATTTGACTAAACAGTAATTAATTATTATATATCTTATATTATTGTCTTTTATAAATAATATTATTTCATATCTTATAATAACTACTAAAATTTAGTATCTTAATTAAATTATGATATCACAATTATTTTTTGTATATATCATATTACTTAAAATTAATTTATTTAAATAGAACATATGTGTAATTTTTATTATATTAGTTAATACCCCAAAATATAATTTTTCACTTTATATAAATTATGAATTTGGGTTAGAGGCAAAAAAATTCTTTTTTTGATGTATTAATAGTAATTTTGTTAATTTTTAAGTTTCATTTGATGTTAATTAAAACTTAATTAGAGTTTTTTTTAGAGAAGATCAAAATTTGGACTAAGCTGTTTTTTGAGTCAAGATGTACTTATTAACAAAAAAAAAATTCTTCGTCTTTACAAAAAAAAAAAACTGTGGCACATTCACTAAAAAAAATTCTTTTTGTAATTAATCATTTACTAAGAAAAATTGATAAACTTAATAAAAAAAACTAGAAAAAGAAATAATAGTCTATTCATACTAGCAAGGACTGCCTATTTATATAACAAATCGTATGGTAGGACACAAATTGAGAGATTTTGCACCTATTTTAAATTTCTAAGGAAAAGCTATAATAGACCATAAATTTAACTAAAATTAATTTTGATCTTTATATTGTGCTTTTGAATTTCAAAGAAAATCTTCCTAGAGCTTAAAATGTTTACTTGGAGAGAAAAAACAATTTTTTCATAAAACAATGATTGTTTCGCTGTAGTGAAGTACTTGTTGACTTAAAAAATAACTTTTTTAAGATATTTTTGAGAAACTCAAATTTTGAGCTTTTAAAAAAGCTCTAAAGTGAGCTTATCATGAAATTGAAATGCTCATTTAATGCAACTTTGAAATTGACAATATTATACTTGTTATTTTAATAAAATGTCAAATACATCTAATTAAGTCCCACACAATAATATTAAAAAGCAAAAAAAAAAAAAAACCATTTACTTCATTATAAAATATGAAATAAACATTATTTATAATAATACAATTAATGTTAAGTCAAATAAATATATAATTCAGAAATTAAAAACACTTTTAGAGTTATGGTGCCAAAAAGATTAACAGCACATTTTAGATTAATAATCAAACACTAACAATTTTTTAACAATGATAAAAATTCTACACTTAAAAGTTCTACTCACATTAGTCGTGTCAAATGAATCCGAAACCACTTATTTTATATTGATATAATTTACGATAGTTTTCTAACATGGTAGACCAACCAACGCAAAGGGTCCAAATTATACTATCATTATTTTTCTTAGACACAAATTAACAATTTCTACCTTCGCTTTTCTTTATTCTTCTTTTTAATTGTTGAAACATAGCAAGTGACGATCATTGGCTATTTTGTAAAACTTTTATTAAATAGTATTACATGAATTGTCACACCCTTTATTCTTCGCCTTATAAATTTACTATATAAACTTTTATATAGTAAATTATTGTTTAGACAATATCAATAAATTGACATAATTAATCACGATTACGTAAAGATTATGCCAATCTCTAATTCTGTATCTTTTCAATTTGATCAAATATATTATCATTTTTTTATCATTTATCCAATAACTTTGCGAGATTACATGAATATTTAATGGGGGTAGTTGGACTAAAAGAACTTGCATTAAATTAATTATAGACAACTGATAAGCATCTATGCATGTAATTAATGTACATTTGTATATGTATATCATACTTTTATCTTTGATACATTCAGGTGACTTGTTGACAATTTTCCCTTAAATTAATTATGGACAACTGATAAGCACGGTCATGTTCTCCTCCATAAATCTTCCCCACTGCCTACATAACATTTTTATATGGCCAAGTGGATTTTATTTAATGTTAGCATAATTAGTCTTGGCCAATATAAACATGCCATGTAGGCATGTGGATCTTTTCCATTGTAGAGAAGAGAAATTTAACAAACGTAACAAATATAACAACAAGTGTTATAAAAATAAAAACAATATTTTTAAAAAAAAAAATTAAATAATATTTTTAAATTATTTTATATTTTATGGTTTATGTTGAAAGTATCCCTATATTCAATTCGAGCACGTGAATGCTTATTGTCATTTATATTCAATGCCACCTTTTCTATATGGAGTAATGTCATTAATAGTCGTTCACTACTAGTAGTCATCCTAAGTGACATTATTCAATTGTATAGATTATTCATAATTAATGGCTATAAATACATTATACAATTGGAGTAAATATTTCATCTAATTGAGTAATGCCACGTAAGGATAAATACGCGGCAGTGAGTGACTATGAATAACATTATTCTTTCTTCATCTTGACCACTAATTCTCGACCCCACGAGTCTTAACTAAATTTCTACATTTTCTTTGTAACTACTCACAATAAATATTTTTTTCTTTTAGACAAAAAATCACATAGCATGAGTCGTGCGCAGCATTTTAATATATAATTAATTAAATAAGTGTTTGATTTTGATTAAAATCAGATTTTTTAATAAAAGATGATAAAAATTGATGAAATATGTGGTTAAAAAATTGTAAAAAGTTATATGTCCCATAAAGTGCGTGGTTAAAATTAATTGTTGACTTTGACTTTAATTTTTTATCAAAATTAGAATTGAAATCAAACAAACTCTTAAGTGTAAAGTAATATGCTAATCTTGTCTACTATTGGTATCATTCTATGAAATAAGGAAAAATGTATTGTCGGTTTTCAACTAAGAGCATCTCCAATGCAAATGTGGATTGTTCTATTTTTCTTGCCACATAAGTAAAATAGTCAATGTCTAATAAAATTCTACTCCAATGCAAGCTGTCAAAGACTATGTAAAGCTGACGTGACAAAAAAAATAGACAATATCTAGAGCTCTGTGTAAATTCAGAATCTCCGATAGACATGATGGCTCAACAAAATTACATATTTAAATGTAATTTTGATTTTATTTTAATAAAATAAAATACATCTAGATAGCAATCTATATAATACATTGGTGACTAACTTTGAATTTGAATATCTATTCATTAGATATTAATGCTACATAGATTTAAAGTCTTTCAACTTTTGTATTACCTTGATAGCCATGTATATATTGTTGAGGGCATTCACTTGGTAAGAACATGCATCTCGCTCTGTAGTATTATTGACTGTCAACGAAGTCAACTTGCGAGAAATATCTTCTATCATACATTTGAATTCTTTGATTTCTAAGCTTGGTTCACTGCTACGAATCTCATAAATTCCTCTTTTCTTTGGTTCAGTCCTAGAAGATCAACTCCGTTGTTGTGAATTGTCAGCCTGCTTGTGAAAGAAGCTCCATATATCTGTAGCAATTTTAGACATAAGCGATCCTCCACTTGTGGCCATCAACCATTCTTAAATATGTGATAGTAATCCCTTCAAAAATATTGGCATAAGTGCCATTTTTCATAACCGTGATGTGGACATTTCATAAGAAGCCAATTGAATCTCTCCCAAGTTTCATAGAATGGTTTTTCTTCTCTCTGCACAAACTCTGAAATTTTCATGTGAATAGCATTAGTTTTGTATACAGGAGAATATTTATTCAAAAATTTAGCAACCATTTGTTCCCAAGATGTAATACTATTTGCAGGTAACGTATTAAACTATGATCTAGATCTTTCTTTCAGAGAAAAAGGGAACAGAAAAAGTTAACATTGTCAGAAGAAACATTCTCATATTTAAATGTCTCACATATAGCATAAAAATTTGTTAAATAATTATAGGGTTCTTCACTAACTAAACTATAGAAAGATGGAAGACAGTTAAGCACACTCGGTTTTAGCTCAAAATTCCTAGCAGTTACTTGTAGATATCGTATGCATGAGGTGCTCAAATTAGCCAATGGACTAAAATAGTCTTTAAAAGGCCTCTCCGCAACTTCATCACCCATAGTGATAATTGCTTCGGTTCCTTCAATTTTATCTAGATTGATGGCTCGTTTTCGTTGGTGAAAAGTTCTTTCAATCTCACTATCTAGATGTCCTAGCTTAATTTCTAGAGATCTACGACCAAGCATGCACTATAAACATTTTTGGTTTTTTTTTAACAATAAAATAAATAAATAAATAATAAATAAAATTATAAATTATAACTAGTCAAGAATAAAATTAACTAAGATTAAATTAACCTTCAGACGCAGTCCCTGACAATGGCGTAAAAAATTTGATGTCAAATTTTAATTAACTCGCAAGTGTACGAATTTATTAGAATATAGAAAAGTAGTAACAAGGTCCGTTCCCACAGAGACTGCAATGATGAAGGTCTAATTTAATCCAAATTAACTATTATTCTAACCTAGTTGAGTTGAAATAATTTAACCGAAAGACTAATTAAATATGCTAAAAAGATGAATTGAAAATTTAAGAAGTTCAAAGTACCAAGGTTTCAGAATCCACCATTGTTTAACTCATCAATTGTCCAGTTATTGATTAATTCTCAAACACAAACGACAATTCGAAATCAATCAATTATCGTCTCAAGATATTTATCAATTTATTCCAAAAAGAAGAAAATCAAATATAGGCTCCCTTTATACTTCAAACTTACATTACTTAAGCATTCCCCGTATCAAATTCCATTAAAAGAAAACAAAGAATCAAAAGTTTCGTAAGCATTCTATGTATGTCAAATTGATAAAAAGATAACTAAAAATCAAAAGAAATTAATAGAACATGTTTAAGCACCAAGCACGAATTAATTACATCAATTTCTAAAAATCAAGAATACATGATATTTAAGAAAAAAAAATTTATTTAATTAATCTAACAAGAACGAACCATGAACGTTAAAACTCTAAAACTTGATTAAACAAATAACGAAATAATCACTTTGTTAAAACAAGGTTTTATCGTCTACCTTGGCTCAAGAAAATTAGAAGAACATAATTAAATTACAAAGAAAAGAATTGATAGAAATCGGCATGGATTTTAGGAGAAAAATCTTCGAAAAAACTCTTGATCGCCAAGTTGTTATCTTTTCTCGTTTCTTCCGTCTTCTTCCAAGTTCGGCTCCCAAAAATCCCACCCTTGTTATGAGCTAATAACTCATATTTATAGTTACCGAATCCTGCCCTAAAATATCCCAAAATTATTACGAAATCTGCGGCCCAAAAATTACCTAACTGTATAAGAACTAAAAAAGGAAATAAAAAAAAGTGCAGAAAAAATTAGCCTGGGCGATCGCCCAGGTGTAGCTATTTGGTTTCTGCTTTCTGCTTCAGTTGCTGGACGATTGCCCAGCTTGTCACTTTTCAACCCTCACACTTTGGTCCTTCTAGTTTCAACAACCTACAATTTGGTCCTTCAACTTTAGATCCTGGTCATTTTAGTCCTCAAACTTTAATATTGTCTTCTTGAATCTTCCAACTTTCTGTAATATCCAATTTAGTCCGTCAAGTTTCCAATTGAGTGCAATTGAGTCCCCGTACTTCTGAAATATCTTCTAATTTATTACTCTTTTTGTCCAATCTTCTCCAATTATTCACAAATGAGTCCAAAACTGAAATAGAAAAATAATAAATTAGATTAAATAGAAAATCAACTTTATGATGGGATAAATGCTTAATTCAAAGGCCAAAATAAGTACACAAAATACACTTATCAAACACCCCCAAACTAAACATTTGTTCGTCCTCGAACAAAAACAAAACTAAATATAAATTTAAGCTAAGCTAATATAATTAATGGGAAATTAGTCAATGTTAAATTTCTTACCATATGCTTCAAGTTCGAAAATAAAGCAACACTTATAGAAGAATATTAAACAACAACACAAAAATTTTTACTTATCCGATGCTCGACCTTTTGTGAGTGTGTGAATAGCTAAAAATTAAACTTATACATGTATTAGACCACGACCAATATTGTGTTGTTGATATGTTAGCAAATCCTAAACCCTTTGTAGTCATGTATTCCTTACACCTCTCATAAATTCTCACACTTCCAATGCTTTTCTCTCCAATCCCGAGGTGTTCTAACGAACTTGGTTCTTATTGAATAGCACAATGCTTTTTTCAAATAATGTGGTAAAACTTAGAACTTGCATTCTTAGAATTAGGATGGTGAGTGATTTCTAAAATCTCATCTTCAGTCTCTGAAGTTCAAACCTAGCAATCCTTACCGAGCACTTCTACCTCTTTTTATTTATTCAACTCATGTTAACAGTCTTACAACATGTGCAATACTTCTCTTTTACTAGCTTTCTATGTGACCCTTGTAGCGAGCTTTGGGCCGATGACTCCCAAGTCAGATGACTTTAGGACACCAAGTTTTAAAATACCCTAACAAACTTAATTACTCGAGTCCCACAGGCTAATTGAGAAGTGAATATGTAAGAACATTTTTTTTTTCAATTTTTTCCCCCTTTTTTATATAACTCATGTAGCGAGCTTTGAGTAGATGACTCCCAAGTCAGATGACCATAGGGCACCAGGTTTTAAGATACCCTAACAAGCTTAATTGTTTGAGTCAGATATTTTATTTTATTTTATTTTATCAGCAGTAAGTAGTGCTCAGTTTAGATTTTTTGACGATAACCTATTCAACCAAAGATGAGACCCAGAAAATCCAAACCATCAACATTCTCAGAACACAAGAAGTAACTTTAACTCCCCCAAACTGTTCTCAATATAGTTTAGTCACTAGCTTAAGGATTTAGGAACGAAATTTTTCATAATGATACTCAGTCAACAATATCAACTCATACACTCAAGTCATGTTTCCAATACATGACAAGTCAATAGTGGCTATGTGCTTCCTTATTCAGGTCTAAGATGGATAAGTATTCAGATAAAAGAACGAGTTCAAGTGTTGTCTAATATTCTACAAAAAATGTGCTCGATTTTGAATAGACATCACCATTGGCGGTAGGATATTCAACAGCAACTAGACATAAACTATTAAAATTTTTAGTGATAAGCAAATTTAGAAACAATTAAGTATCCTTATACTTTTTATCCCACTCCCAAACAAAATTGTCCTCAATGTAATAGCAAAATGAAGGATATGAAGGAGGGAAGAGATCGGTTATGCCCCTAAGGTAGATAAAGAGAAGATGAATCTGACTAGCAGAAGGTATGGTTGAAGTGGGCTCAGATGTAGTGCTGCGACCCTTGGTGAAAAGATAATTGCCTAGATATGATCCAAGCAGCTCGCAAAGTGGGACATCCTGCACTTGACATGGTGAGGCTTAATAAGTGTAGTAAACAATAAATAAAAATAAAAACTAATGAATTATTTAAACTATCTAAAACTAGTACATATAAAGCAAGTAAATAAAAGGGCTAGAAAATTGGTTGCCTCCCATTAAGCGCTTATTTATAGTCATTAGCTTGACTTATTTTCTGGTTGTTTTACGATACTTTGAATAATGCTTTGGAGGACCTGCTTTGCTTGCATCTATTGACTTTGCACTATTTTTTGTTTATCCTCAAAAAGGTGAATATGTGCTCCTTAATTTTCTGTTTCGAGTTAGTTGTATCCATGACAGGTGTTGATTCAAGAAAAACATTCACTTCTTTTATAGCACTATCAACATCAAAATAAGAACCAAAATGAGTTAAGCACATCACAATTAGTAAAAACAAAAGAATCATCATCTAATGCTTTTAGCATGTCAACATCAGCAACATCCTCATTGACATATGGTTGCTTGTTGACATTAAAAACATTCAATTCCATTGTCATGCTGCCAAAAGATAGTTGCATAACTCCATTCCTACAATTAATAATAGCATTAAATGTTGTTAGAAAAGGATGACCAAAAATTACACGAATATGTTTTGTAGAGTCTCGTACCGGTTGAGTATCAAGTACAATAAAATCAACAGAAAAATAAAACTTGTCAACCTGCATCAAAACATCCTCTACAATTCCACGGGGTACTTTTACAGATCTATTAGCAAGTTGTAAACTCACAGATGTTGGTTTTAACTCGCCTAGTCCAAGTTGTATGTACACAGAGTAAGGAAGAAGATTAACACTAGCTCCTAAATCTAGCAAAGCCTTTTCAATCTCATGGTTTCCTATGATGCATTAGATAGTAGGACAACCTAGATCTTTAAATTTTGGAGGGGTGTTGTTTTGAATTATAGAGCTAACCTGTTCAGTTAAAAATGCTCTTTTGCACACATGTAATTATCTCTTTTTCATACACAAGTCATTTAAGAACTTAGCATAATCAGGAACTTGCTTAATAGCATCAAGTAAAGGAATATTTATACTTACCTGCTTGAAGATATCCATGATATCATTGATAGAACCACCTTGCTTTACCTTTGTTAGCCTATAAAGAAATGGGGTTTTTGGAATGTAAGATGGCTCATTGTCCTCCTTGGGAGCTTCTTGGACTGAATCATCAGTTGGGGTATTACAAATTGGTTGAGATGTATTTTGTTCTGAAATATCCACTTTGTTGTCAAACATTTTGCCACGTCTCAAAGTCATAATGGATTTAGCCTCTTCTTGTTGGTTGCTTGAATCGATCCCAGTATTGTACACTCCTTTATGATTAGGAAATGGCTAACTAGGAAACTTTCATTTCTCAATAGTTGTTGCCAACTGTTGGACTGATGAGGCCAGTTGTCCCATCATATTTTCTAGATTGGAGATGGATTGTGCCTGTGAGTTCTGGCTAGTGCGTACTTCATTCTTAAACTCAGTAATGATGCGATTATGGTGCTCTAATGCAACTTGTATAGCTTTGAAAAATTTTGATTGAATTGAATGGTATGGCAGTTTGTTGAGAGGCCTCACCTGCCGTACTATCCTGTTGAACACCATGTGACCAAGAAAAATTGGGGTGGTCCCTTCATCCTAGGTTGTATGTGTTGGAATAAGGATTGTAAGGTTGTTTTCTCATCACTTTGTCAGAACATGCATCTGGCTCTGTAGGATTATTGGCTGTCAACGAAGTCAACTTGCGAGAAATATCTTCTATCATGCATTAGACGTCTTTGATTTCTTAGCTAGGCTCACTGCTACGAATCTCATAAATTCCTCTTTTATTTGGTTCAGTCCGAGAAGATCGACTCTGCTATTGTGAATTGTTAGCCTGCTTCTGTAGTATTTTTAGACATAAGCTCTCCACCACTTGTGGCCATTAACCATTCTTGAATATGTGATAGTAATCCCTCCAAAAAATATTGGCATAAGTGCCATTTTTCATAACCGTGATGTGGACATTTCATAAAAAGCCCATTGAATCTCTCCCAAGTTTCATAGAATGGTTCTTCGTCTCTGTGCACAAAATCTGAAATTTTCCTGCGAATAGCATTAGTTTTGTATACAAGAAAATATTTATTCAAAAATTTAGCAACCATTTGTTCTTAAGATGTAATACTATTTGAAGGTAACGTATTACACCATGATCTAGATCTATCTTTCAGAGAAAAAGGGAACAAACGAAGTTTAACATTGTCAAGAGAAACATTCTCATATTTAAATGCCTCACATACAGCATAAAAATCTGTCAGATGATTATATGGTTCTTCACTATCTAAAGTATAGAAAGATGGAAGACAGTTAAACACACTCGATTTTAGCTCAAAATTCTTAGTAGTTACTTGTGGATATTGTATGCATGAGGTGCTCAAATTAGCCAATGGACTAAAATAATCTCTAAAAGGTCTCTCTTCAACTTCATCACCCATAGTGATTATTGCTTCGGTTTCTTAAAATTTATCTAGATTGGTGGCTCATTTTCGCTGGTGAAAAGTTCTTTCAATTTCACTATCTAGATGTTCTAGCTTAATTTCTAGAGATCTACGACCAAGCATGCACTATAAATATTTTTGATTTTTTTAACAATAAATAAATAAAATTTTAAATTATAACTAGTCAAGAATAAAATTAACTAAGATTAAATTGACCTTCAAAAGTAGTCCCTGGCAACGGCGCCAAAAACTTGATGTCAAATTTTAATTAACTCGCAAGTGTACGAATCTATTGAAATATAGAAAAATAGTAACGAGGTCGATCCCACAGATACTGCAATGAGAAAGGTCTAATTTAATCCAAATTAACTATTATTCTAAGCTAGTTGAGTCGAAAAGAATTTGGTTGAAATAATTTAACTGAAAGACTAATTAAATATGCTAAAAAGATGAATTGAAAATTCACAAAGTTTAAAGTATCAAGGTTTCAGAATCCACTATTGTTTAACTCAACAATTATCCAGTTATTGATTAATTCTCAAACACAAACGACAATTCGAAATCAATCAATTGTCGTCTCACGATATTTATCAATTAATTCAAAAAGAAGAAAATAAAATATAGGCTCCCCTTATGCTTCAAACTTACATTACTTAAGCATTCCCCGTATCAAATTCAATTAAAAGAAAACAAAGAATCAAAAGTTTCGTAAGCATTCTATGTATCCCAAATTGAAAAAAAGATAACTGAAAATCAAAAGAAATTAATAAAATATGTTTAAGCACCAAGCACGAATTAATTAAATCAATTTCGAACAATCAAGAGTACATGATATTTAAGATGAAAGAAATTTGATTTAATTAATCTAACAAGAACGAACCATGAACGTTAAAGCTCTAAAACTGGATTAAACGAATAAAGAAATAATCACTTTGTTAAAACAAGGTTTTATCGTCTACCTTGGTTCAAAAAAATTAGAAGAATATAATTAAATTACAAAGAAAAGAATTGATAGAACCCGGCATGGATTTTAGGAGAAGAAATCTTTAAAAAAACTCTTGATCACCGAGTAGTTATTTCTCTCGTTTCTTTCGTCTTCTTCCTGGTTCGGCTCCCAAAAATCCCACCCTTGTTATGATTTAATAACTCATATTTATAGTTACCTAATTGTGCCCTAAAATATCCCAAAAATATTACCAAATATGCAGCCCAAAAGTTACCTAACTGTATTAAAACTAAAAAAGAAAATAAAAAAAACACAAAAAATTAGCCTGGGCGATCGCCTAGGTGTAGATGTTTGGTTTCTGCTTTCTGCTTCAGTTGTTGGGCGCTCGCCCAGCTTGTCACTTTTCAACTCTCACAATTTGGTTGTTCTAGTTTCAATAGCCTCCAATTTGGTCCTTCAACTTTAGGTCCTGGTAATTTTAGTCTTCAAACTTTAATATTGTCTTCTTCAATCCTCCAACTTTCTGTAATCCCCAATTTGGTCATTCAAGTTTCCAATTGAGTGCAATTGAGTCCCCGTACTTCTGAAATATCTTCTAATTTATTGCTCTTTTTGTCCAATCTTCTCCAATTGTTCACAAACGAGTTCAAAACTGAAATAGAAACTATAATAAACTAGATTAAGTAGAAAATCAACTTTATGACGGGAAAAATGCTTAATTCAAAGGCCAAAATAAGTGCACAAAACGCACTTATCACTATTCATCCTAATGGTGCATCCTATAGTGACCATCCTCCTCTCACGAAGAATTACAGCCCTCAAAATACCCAAGTTCCTACTTCATTCGTCCAAGAATTGGGAGAAAAAAATAAGGGCATCATTACATGATCTAAGAATCAAATATCCAAGCCAAATATATATATATATTCTTTGACTGCCATTTCCAACAACTATTCTATTGTGAAAACTTTAGTCTCTCAGGCACTAAAAATCCCATGAACAGTGAAAACATATGCCACAGGAGTTTGATGCATTGTTTCGTATTGGAACCTGGGAACTAGGTTTCCACCACACGTGTAGCGCCATAAATTTTTTAACTCGGATGGTCACTTAAATATCTTTAAATAACATTTGGCGACTCCAAATAAATTTTTCCCTACCTTTGTATGGTTTTAAAATTTATCTGATCGTGAAAAGTTAACAAGTGCGCAACGAAATTGAAGGAAACTTTCAAAGCCTTAAGATTTTACCAAACTACATTAGGTGTTGCTACAAATTATTTGCTAATCTAAACGGGCTCTAAAAATATAATGTTTTAACTGTAAGTACTTGGCACTTTAGACTACAACATATCAAAAATTCAGACTTTAGTCATGTCGTTTGAAATAAAAAAAAATGTAGCCAAAATTGCTTGAAAAATTTTCCTGAGTACAACTGACGCTGTCTAGTAAACCGTTATAATAAATTCATACGACGCAATGTTTGGGTAATTCCAAATTTTCTCATAGAGGACTTATAAATCTATCAAACACCACTAATATGACTCAAAAATTCAAAGTACGTAAAATATCCCCTACTCCTTGACGACTTTATAGTTGGGTAATAGCAATGCCACTTTCAGAGTTTTAATATCTTGAATTCTTTTTCAATTATGTGAATACATAAATATGGTTTAACTGACCGCGTTTTATTTCTGAAGTAGTTTTAGCTGAGACCCCAGGCTCTTGATTCTTCATGTGGTTTTGGTGAATTTTCTTGGGCTAAGTCTCGGTTGAGCTTGAAATATTCAACCCCGTCTTTTTGAATTATTGTATATTTTTGTGGCATAGTAAATACTTATAGATGAGGTTTTCCTCCTCCTAGCTTATTTAGTACCTACTCGATTGAGTGGTTTGTTGTCTCAATAAATGGTCTTTTCTGCCTACTCAATTGAGCGGTTTGTTGTCTCAATTAATGGACTTCTTCTTGAAGGATTTGATTTTCGACGGGAGAAAGAGATGAAGCCAACCAAGAAATTATCACCAGAGTTAGTGGTGGGTGGTGGCCGAAGAGGATGAGGTTTTGGAGAAGAAGAAGTTTTGGGATGGAGAATTGGTTGGAGAAGAAGAATTGAAGGAGGGGTTTGTTGTACTTTTTTTTTTCCTTTGTTTATTTTTCTATTCTTTTTATTTTATTTTAAAAAGGGTAACTTGGTTATTTTAAGTAAATTTTGACCATTTAATGGTCAAACTAACGATTTTTTAACAGAAGGGCTTTGCTGGCGTGTTTTTTTAAAAGTTAAGGACCCGGGGGTTAGAAATTAAAGGTTTGGGACCCCATCATCACAAGGTTCAAAGGTTCGAGACCTCCAGTGCTATTTACCCAAAAATAAAAGTCTATAAACATCCATAAAAGTCTGTGAACTTCTATTCAAATCTATAAAAGTCAATAAAATTTAATGAAATTCATAAAAGTCAGTCACATAAAAAATATCAATCAAAATCTTTAAAAGTCTAGATTAAATACGTCCCCTAAAATTTTATATAGGTTATGTCGCATGAATAAGATGGTTTGATGTGTTGAAATATATGTTTCCTAAATGTTGTTCATGAAATTTTAAAGACAATGATTATTTTGTAAATATTTCAAATGTTGAGGTTTAGCGCTATGATGTTTATTATTATGCAATGAAACTTTAGCGTCATTTCAACGAAGTTTGAACTATAAAAATTTATGTAGCTAAGCCCAGGTTTTGCAAAGCATTGTACGAATATCAATTTTAAACTAAGTGTTTGTGCAACTTGAATTTGAGGCTCGACACTAAAAATAAAAGCATTGTTATTAAATAAACAAGCAATTAATTAGTTCCGAGTTTTTATTTCTTGCACTTAGAATTTGGGACAAAATTGTTAATGGTTTGGCGCGCTTAAAATTTTTTGTCATAAAATTTAGAGAACAAGAAATTTTAGTGACACTCTAGGCGTTGCATTAGAGTCGCAATATATGATTAGTTGCTCATCAAGAGATATGCTAAGTCCAGATGGTAGAGATTGAATCCTATAGTAAATTTAGAAGTAGTGACATCATGCTCGATATTCGACTTTAGTTGAGGATTGAGCCACAAACTTTTGCTTTTTACTCTAGAAAATTGAATGTGACCAAGAAACACCACAAAGCACGAGTAGAGGTACATTCATCTTTATTCCAACCTAGACAGCCTTAGAATATGCATATAGATGAAGTGGGAAATTTTTTTGAAGAAAAATACCATGAGTAATAGTACCTTTAAGATAGTAAAGAAATGATTTTGTCATTGTCTAGTGAATTTTCGTAGGTTTTTGCATAAATTGAGAAAGACGATTGATAGCAAAAGCAATATCAACCCGAGTAATAGTTAAATATTGTAAGTTGCCAATGACCTGCTGGTAATGGATAATGTCAAAAAGATTGGAACCATCACATAGACTGAGAGAAAAGTCAGTGGATAGAGGGTGTGAATTTCTTTGGCACCACTCATACTTGTATGCTCCAGAATATACGTGATATATTTATAATGAGATAAGAGAACATCATTCTTTGTTGGTATGACTACGACTCCAAGAAAGTAATTTAAAGTGTCAAGGTCATTCAAAAAAAAGATTATGGAAAGTTGAAGAATAAATTCCACGACTAGTGTTGAATTGTTGCCCGTGATTTTAAATCATCAACATATACCAATAGATAAATTGATACTAACAGGACAAAAAATAAAAAAAATTCCGTACCAAAAAGCATCTTGATCGGTCTCGTCTGATATAGACCTAACTAAGCATTTGTCAACATAATAGGTAGCTGGGTAACAACCGGTCCCTAGGGCCCTACTCGGTCAAAAGGTCGAGTAGGGCTTAGTGCATCATTCTACCTTACCCGGCCACAAGGTCGGGTAGGAAGTTTATACTACCCAACGTTGTGGCTGGGTAAGAAGGGTTTTTTCTCTCTACCTGGCCACAAAACCATGTAAGAAGTATATTCTACATGGCCTTATAGTCGAGTAACAAAGGTTTTCTCTTAACCGGTCATTGTGTCTAGGTAGTGAGAGACTCTACCCTACACGTCCATGTAGCCAGGTAGGAAGTTTATCCTACTCGGCCTCGTCGCCAGAGAGGGAGAGTGTTCTCCCTACCCAGACATAAGGTCGGGCACTGGACTTTGTAGCCTAGTTTACCCGACGTTGTGGTCGGGTATAGATGGTCTTTTTCTTATCCAGACACAAGGTCGGGTAGAAATTTTGTGCTACCCGAGCTTGTGGATGAGGAGGGAGGGGTTTCTCCCTACTCGACCACAAGACCAAGTAGGGAGTGTATCCTACCCGGCCACAAGTCCGCGTAGAGTCTTTCTTACCAGGCCTTGTAGTCAAGTAGGGTGCATTTTTACCTACCCAACCTTGAGGCTAGGTAGGATGTAACTTCACCTTATCAGTCTGCATGGATGAGTAGGGCGCAACCTTACCATCCAGTCATAAGGTTGGGTATGGTAGGATTGCATCCTACTGGCCATCAAGGCTTTTTCTCCCAAAGGGATTAGGTAAGGCCTTCTATCATGCGTAACCTTGGTAGATTTCTATTCTCAAAATTTGATTAAAGGCGACTCCCTCGTTGTCCGAAATACTCACACTGGCAAGTTATCCTTGGACCCAACGTCCAAAGATGTGACAAATGTTTAAAGATCTGCTATCATGGTACTAAGTGCATGTTTTATAGTACTGAAATTATTATTTTATAAGTGCTTATAAGTTGTGGGTCCTACAAAATGTGTGGATAAAAAATATGCTGAAATTATAATTTAAGCTTGACTAAATATGCACTAAGGCGGGCTACCCTTAGATCCAATGTCCAAAAGACTGACTAAACGTACTCTATATACTTGAAATGTTTATCTATCTAGAAAGGAACTAATGGAACAATGCTCCACCTCTTTTTAATGTTATTGGAGCATCAGAGACACTCTCCTAATTTTCGAAGTGATACATCTGATGATCCTATTTTCATAGGTATTCTTAGAAGAGATTACAACAATAATCAATGGACTAGTCTGACTAACTCGAATAAATGTGGTATATTTTTTACACATAAAAATTTATACATGTCCAACATGTTTACATTATTTAATTTGCAGCAATAACGCAACCTTATCATCATTATCATAATGGAGAGTGAGATAGTGTGTGTGTTCCAATCAAATGGATGAGATTAAATCACCTGATTATTACTTGGAGAAATGAGTTAATAATTGACATAAATGATATAGCACCCATAGTGGGCACCAATTGTAGTGCCAACTGCCCACATGGAGCTTCTTTTTAAAACCTAAAAAAGTGTCAGCCTTTTTTACCGTTCTCCACCCAACTCTCCATTCTTGCAACGAAATTAATTTTGCAATAAAGGCTGTCAGCCTTTTGTTACAATTCCAAATCCAACCAATCGCACCCAGCGAAATTTATTCCTCCCATCCCATTTGTACCTCACCATACCTAAATTTTCTCCCACCCAAATGTCCCCTCTCCCCCAACCCCATTTTTTTTACAAAAAGTGGTCAACAAAATTGAGTAGAATTTTTTTTAAAGGTCAACCCCTACCCTTACTGCCCACCATCGAAATCTCCCTATCTCCACTTGCAAGTGGATTTTTGTTTCATTTCTCCCACATCCACATAGTAAGTCAGCTCTCAGTGCCGATCAAATATTTTTCCTGGTTCAAATCATTCAACATCGTATACTTTGCTCTTGTCAGTGTATAATTTTCTCGAACAAATGTACAAATTACTTTGTTCAACTTCCTTCTAGAACAACAAAAATATCTTTTTCATATATATCTTAACAATATGATGTTCCATCATAATGACTATCGTCACTCTTGGTTGTTCATTGAGGTCAATATGGTTAGCAACTAACTCTTCATGTTGCTGATGAGACAATGCCATATTGTATCGTGTAAGGAAACCCATCAATCACACTTTCTGTTGACATATTTCTTGAGAAATGAGTTATTTGTCTTTGATCTTTGGCTGCTAGACATTTTAGCACTACATATGTATTTGAAATATGTTCATGGGTGGGGTGGGGTGGGGTGGGGTGGGACGGGTTAATTTCATTTGTTGGGGACTGACAACATTTACTGCAAACATTTATTTTGTTGAAGGGGAAGGGGAAGAGGAAGGGGAAGGGGTGGGGCGGTGTGGAGGTGGAGGGAGGTTAAAAATGGCTAACACTTTTTTGGATTTAAAAAAAAGTTACCCACATAGCATCGCCACGTGGATAGTTGACACCAGTGTGGGTGCTATATCATTCCTATAATAATTGATAGTGGAGAGAAGTACAAAGCCGTTGTGCACTAACACATGTTTGGCATAATATTGAATGTGAATGGACATGTTATTATCTCTCCTTGTTCACTGAGCCAACGCCCTATTATTTCCTATTTTCAACTTTCAAGTAAGTGTATCAGTTTTAAAAGAATCTTATTATTATATACACTAGATTATAAGGATTTTGTCTGAATCTGATTTGTCAATCTAATTCTTCCAAGTTGTTGTATGTTGATTCAGGCAGAAGCACTGTGCATTTGAAGAAGCATGAAGGTCTAGGTTATGAGCTGGAAGTTGGATAAACCATTCATGCCAAATCACATAAATCTTCGCAACTTCAAGATATCGTACTTGGATAAGCTTCATGCAACAATGAATGTGGTTGCTATTCTCTAATCCATCTGGTTTTACTAATAAAATTAGACTAAATCACTTGAAAGAATAATTGGCAGAAATCTTACCCCGTTTTTACCCACTTGCTGAGATATATATCAAGGAAAATCACTTGATCGACTGCAGTGACCAGGGTGCTGAGTATGTCGAAGCCCAAGTGGATTGCGAGCTTCTGGATCTTGTCAATGTTAATTTGTGGAGCCTAATTTCTATTTGTTTAAGTAATGGTGTTTTCGAGATTTTGTCTTTATAATTAGGTTGTCTTTGTTTTTTATTATAATTAGGAAACCTTCATTGAGTTATGCTAGAATTTTATTTATAATAGGAAACTTTAATTAGGTTGCTTGAAAATATTATTACAACTAGGGAATCTTGATTGGGTAGTTATATATAGAACTGGTCTCTTGTAATCAATTATTATCATTCGTTATAGTAAAAATATCATAGTTGCTAAAGACAGGACGTAGTCTAACATTGAGACGAGCCGATATAAATTTTTGTGTTCTTAATTTTTTGTCCTTTATTTATTGTTATAATCCTAACAACTGGTATCAGAGCAAGGTTCTCATTGAGAGCGATGGCTGACGATGATCAAGGATCAACACTCAGAATCACAGAGTTTGATGGTGTGGATTTTTCATTTTGGAAGATACAGATAGATGATTATCTTTATAGTAAAAAGATGCATCAGGCATTGGATGAGAAACTAGAAACTATGAATGATCATGACTGGAACCTCCTTGATAGATAAGTGATGGGAGTAATTCAACTAACACTATCGAAGAACGTGGCTCAAAACATTGCAAAGGAAAAAATAATACAAAATTGATGATGGTATTATCTGACATTTATGAAAATCTCTCAGCGTGTAATAAAGTTCATCTGATGAAGAAGCTATTCGATCTAAAGATGGTAGAAGGTGTTTCGGTTGTAGAGCATCTTAATAAATGCAACACAATCGTCAATCAATTGGTCTATGTAGAGATTACATTTGAGGATGAGGTTCATGCCCTAATCCTCTTGGCCCCACTACCGAATAGTTTGGAGTCACTAAGAGCGGCTGTCAGAAATTCTTTGGAGAATGATAAATAAAAAGTTAATGATGTTCAATACAAAATTCTTGCTGAAGAAGTCCGTAGGAAAGATGATGGATTAGTCTCGGCATCCAATTCTGCCCTAAATGTCAAAAATAGAGGTAAAGGTTGTGAGAAGAATTCCAACAAGGGTATAGGTAGGGAAAAGTCGATGAATAGCAAGAACAAGTCTAGGAATGGATGGGGTGCTGAATGTTGGGATTGTGGTAAGTTTGGTAACCTGAAGAGGAATTGCAGAGCACCTAAGAAGAATGAGAAACAATAATTCTGCGAAAGTTGCAACTGAAGAGATAGAAGGTGCTTTACTCTTGTCTGTTGATAGTTCTATTGATTCTTGGGTGATGGATTCTAGGGCTTCCTTTCACACAACTGCACACAGTGAGAACATAGAGAACTATGTTGCTGGATATTACGGAAGGTTATATCTTGCTAAAGGAAAATCTTTGCACATCATTGGTATTGGTGATGTCAGATTAAAGATGACAAACAGGTCTTTGTGGAAAATTAACAAGGTGAGGCACATACCAAAATTGATGCAAAAATATTATCTCTATTGGACAATTTGATGATGAAGGACACAATGTAAATTTTGGTGGTGGCCGTTGGAAAGTAACTAAAGGAGCCATAATTGTTGCACGAGGAACTAAAAGAGGAACTCTTTACATGACTACCAATCCTAGAGATACATTTGTTGCTGAATTCACTTATAATTCTGATATGTGGCACTCTAGGCTCGCACACATGAGTTAGAAGAGAATAAAAGTACTTCAATCTAAAGAAAAGCTGTTGGGGTTAAAATCTATTGAACACAGTCAGTGTGAATGTTGTATTTACGGAAAGCAAGGGTGAGTTTCTCAAAATCTAGAAAGGAGCCAAAGGCAGCAAAATTGGAATTGGTTCAAAGGTAGCCAAATTGGAATTGAGCTTCTCTTGAAGGTTCTACTTATTATGTGACGTTTATTGATGATGCAAGTAGAAAGGCAAGAGTCTATTTCTTGAAAAAGAAATCTTATGTCTTCGATGCTTTCAAGAAGTGGAGAGCGATTGTTGAGAATGAAACAGATTTAAAGGTGAATTTCTTTCATTCAAATAATGGAGGTGAATACATAGATACAAATTTTCAGAGGTCGGTGCTCAAAATGGGATCAAGATAAGGATGACTCAACAAAATAGTGTAGCTGACATGATGAACAACTCTAAAATAGTGTGCAAGAAGTATGAGATTGCATGCAAGACTGCCAAAGATGCTCTGGGTAGAGGCTGTCAGCACTACGGTCAACATTGTGGCATATTTGATCAACAGATGTCCAACACCATTGGACTCCAAATTACCAGAAGAAGTTTGGAGTAGAAAAGATGTAGACCTTTCTTTCTTAAAAGTGTTTGGTTTTGTTTCTTATATTCACATTGATTCTACTTCTAGAAGTAAACTTGATGCCAAATCTAAATTTTTTTTATTGGCTATGTTGAATTGGAGTTCAGTTATTGTTTCTGAGATGATCAAAGTTGCAAGATTATTAGGAGTAAAGACGTAATTTTCAATAAAGCAGGCATGTATAAGGGCATATTGACAGCATACCCTAAAAGTACAAATCTTGAAGTTAAGAAGTTTGAGGTGATTCCGTTGAAAGACCTTCTAATGATTGAGGCAGAGAAAACTGATGGTGAAGATCGGGAAAATATAGTCCCATAAGGAAATCAGAGCACCCCTGTGACTGAGGTCAAGAGATCTAACAAAAAAATTAGACCTCTACAAAGATACTCTCCAGCATTGCATTATATTCTACTTACTGACAAAGGTATACTAGAAAGCTATAGTAAACCCGTGTAAGCTCATGAATCTATCAAGTTGGAGTCATCCATAAGGGATGAGATTAACTCATTATTGACCAATCAGACATGACAACTGATAGAGTTATCAAAAAAAAATCCTTGCAAAACAAATAGGTTTACCTAATAAAAGAATAGCATCATGGTAGCAAGCGATATAAAGCAAGACTAGTTGTAAAACGATTTCAACAGAAAGAATGCATTGACTATACTGAGATTTTCTTTCCTATGGTGAAATTAACTACAATCAGAACACTACTTAGACTAGTGGCAGAAGAAAACTTGTACCTAGAGCAGGTTGATGTAAAAACAACATTTCTTCATAGTAATTTAGATGAAGAAATTTACATGAAGTAGCTAGAAGGTTACGAAGTATTGGGAAATGAAGAAATAGTGTGCAGACTTCAAAAGAGCTTGTATGGACTTAAACAATTTCCAAGACAGTGGTATAAGAAGTTTGATAGCTTTATAGGTAGTAATGGCTTTATGAGGTGTTAGGCAGATCATTGTTTCTATATGAAGAACCTTAGTGATTCGTATGTTATCTTACTCCTATATGTTTATGACATGTTAATTGCAGGAACTTGCGAACTACAAATTGATAAGTTAAAAGATGATATGTCTAAGAAGTTTACAATGAAAGATTTGGGTGCTGCAAAACAAATCCTTGGGATGAGAATTACTAAGGATAGTGATATCTTAAAACTGTCATAGGAAGAGTATGTGAAGAAGGTAATGAGTAGATTCAAGATGGATGAATCTAAACCAGTGAGTACTCATTTAGTTAGTCACTTCAAGATATCCAATGAACAATCACCTTCTACAGAACAGGAGCGAGCCTACATGGTCAAGGTGCCTTATGCCTCTGCTATTGGGAGTCTTATGTGTGCTATGGTTTGTACGAGACTGGAAATAGCTCATGCAGTGAGAGTTATTAGTAGATATATGAGTAATCCTAAAAAAACATTGGGAGACAGTAAAGTGGATTCTTAGGTACTTAAGAAGTACTACAAATTTATCTTTGTGTTGCTAAAAATCAGGCTTGGGATTACAGGGCTTTGTAGATACTGACATGACTAGGGACATTGATGGCAGAAAGAATACTACTGGATATGTATACACATTGGGTGGTAGAGCAGTTAGTTGGGTGTCTAAGTTTTAGAAGATAGTTTCTCTTTCCACTACTGAGGCAGAGTATATTGCCATAACTGAAGCTAGCTAAGAAATGATATGGCTGGAGTCTTTCTTGGAAAAATTGGGTCATGAGCATGAAAAGAGTGTGTTGTATTAATGTGACAGTCAAAGTGCTATTCACTTAGCAAACAATCATGTCTATCATACGAGGACGAAGCATATATAGATTCGTAATCACTTTATCAGATCGATTTTGGAAGATAGAATATTAGTGCTTGAGAAGATTTAGGACAGTCAAAATTCCTGCTGATATGTTGACAAAGACTGTTACAATTGAGAAATTGAAGTTGTGTGCAACTTCAGTTGGTCTTCTTCATTGAAGATTGGAGAAAGTGTACCGGCCGCTGCAGAGGAAAGAGTTATGATGGATTAGTCTCCAACTATGAGATTGTTAAGCTGTGCAGTCTAATTTCTATTTTCTTAAGTAAGGGTGTTTTTGAGATTTTACCTTTTTAATTAGGTTATCCTAGTATTTTATTATAACTAAAAAAACCTTCATTAGATTTTCCTAGAATTTTATTTATAATAGGAAACATTCATTAGGTTGCCTTAAAATTTTATTATAATGAGGAAACCTTCATTCGGTTGTTATATATAGAACTGAATTTTTGTAAACAATGATCATCATTCATTATAGTAAAAATACTGCAGTGGCTAAAGACAAGATGTAGTCCAACATTGAGACAAACTATAATAAATTTTTGTGTTCTTTATTTTTCGCCCTTTATTTATTGCTATAATCCTATAGTTAATGGCTCTAAGGTTAACCCGATGAACTAAATGACCTTCTTCCATTTGAAACATGTGCAGCTGCTGAACTCACATATCCCTTGTTGGCAATTCAAATTAGCAAATTTAAGTGCAGTGGGCTAGCAATTGGTGTCAGCATTTCACACAAGATAAATGATGTAGCCTCACTTGCTACATTCATAGAGGTCTGGACGAATGCCAGTTGAGGAGAAAACATTGACACAATTTCTCCAATTTTCAACTCTCCCTCATTGTTCCCTGGTAGGAATTTTTCTTTACCTGATTTAGAGAAAACAAAGAAACAGGATCCAACCAATGTTTCCAAGAGGTTTATATTCAATAAGTGGGCAATCTCAAGCCTGAGAGATAAAGTGATGAAAGCACAAGAAACACTAAAACGTCAACCTTCAAGGGTACAATTAGTATATGTAGTTATAGTGAAGGCCATTGTTGGTATAGATAGGAAAAAACATGGAAAATCCAGAACTTTACTCATTTCACATATGGTTAACATTCGAGAAAGAACAATTACACCACTCCCTAAACATTCTTATGGTAACTTATGGGTGTTGGCAATTACTGAATGCATAGCTGGAGAAAGCCAAAACATAGAATTTCAAGACTTTGCTCGTTTCTTGGGTGATGGCATCAACAAAACTGTTACAGATGTTGGACTTTTAATTATTTGAACCAATTGTTTTTCTATAATTAAATGGGTCCAGCGCATGAGAATTAAATAGTTTTGGATCCAAGTGAAATTCTAATTAAAATCTAAGGACCAAGCTTGCAATTCTTTGGTCCAAAGAATTTCAATTAGATTAGAATTAGTTTTCTAGGATATGAAACTCATATACACACGCACATGTTAAATACACATTAAGCAGAGAAGAAAATGCACACAAAAAGTTTAAAAAATTGAGGAAAAAATGATTGTTTGGCAAGAAAAATTTGGGCACAAATTTTTGAGCTTTCTTCTTCAACTCTTATATTCCACCATAGATTGTTTGGTGAGGTATTTTTCCTTTTTTTTAGGCTTAAAATTTTTGGAGTTCCATTTATTGTGTTAGATGATGTTTATTGTAGTTAGCCAATAATGTGTTGTTGATGTAGTGTGTTGGATTACCTCTTGATTTAGGACATAAATCTAGAGAAGAAACATTGTAATATTTATTTGGTGATAGTGGATTATTGTCGGTTTGTTCTGTCGATTTTTTCTTTATCTTAAAGGTTTTTACGATGTTAAAGAATAATTTTGGTGTTGTTTAGCTTGATTCATTATTCCGGTATTTATATTGCTTGCATAGAAATATTGGTTGAGTTTATAATTTTTATTTTAATTGCAAGGTAAAAGGTGGGTTTTGTGGATTAAAATGGAGGAACAAATTGGTAATGTTATGATTAGACTGACCAATTATAATTGGGTAACTTGGAAACTTAGAATGGAGGATATCTTTTATTGTAAGGATTTGTATGAACCTATTGAGGGTGATGAGCCTAAACTAAATGGCATGGCAGACAAGCAATGGGTGGATAACAGTGAGTTTCATCATGTGGCACAAGAGACTAATGCTCATAAATTATAGTCAAAGTTGGAGTCTATGTTTGAGAAGAAAAATGCATCTAAGAAGTCATTTTTAATTAGAGACTTGGTCAACATGAAATATAAAGAAGGCATGAGTGTGACAAAGCATTTGAACAATTTTCAGAATAACATAAATCCGTTAGATACTATAGACGTGATTCTTGAAGAGGAATTGCAGGCGATGTTGATTTTGAGTTTTTGCCAGATAGTTGGGAAACATTTGTTGTGATTGTTAGTAACTTTGCTCCTGATGGTGTTTTGACCATCGACTCTATAAAGAGACATTATACAGAATGAGAAAACAAGAAGAAAATCTGCAGGTATACGTATGGGTTCTATCATGCACAGACTCTTGTTACAGATGATAGGTGAAAGAATAATAATAGATGGCAAAGAGGTTACAACAAGTCAAGAGGTAGATCAAAATTAAAAGACAAAAGGTTGTTTGTTACCATTGTGGCAAAGATGGTCATATTAAAAAAATAAAAATTGGCGGGTTTTGTTGAGAGAGCAAAATGAAGGTAGCAATCAAAAGAAAGAAGACGACAAGAACACTATATCTGTTGTATTTGATGGTAATGATATACTCTATTGTAGAGAGCATGAGTACATACACATAGGTGATCCTAGTATTGAATGAATTGTTGACAGTGGTGCTTCTTACCACGTTTCTTCAAACATGAGTTTGTTTGCTAATTACACAGTGGGTGATTTTGGTATCATGAAGATGAAAAATACTAGTTAGTCTAAGATTGTAAGGATTGGCAACATTCACTAGCAAATAGATGTTGGCTACACCTTGATGTTGAAAGATATGAGGCACATTCCTGATAGGTACCTTAATCTAATTTCAGTTAATGCTCTTGATCGGCAGGGTTATCACAACAGCGTTGATAATTTGAAATGGAAATTGACAAAAGGCTCTTTGGTTGTTTCTAGAGGAACATCATGTTGCACGCTATACAAGACTTATGGAAAACCTTGTAAAAATGAGTTGAATGCAGTTGAAGATTCTTCTATCTAGCTTTGGCATAAGAGGCTTGGCCACATGAGTGAAAAGGGATTGCAGGTTCTGGCTAAGAAGACAATTATTCTCTTAGCTAATGGTATGTCTCTAAACTTATGTAATCATTTTTTTTTTGGTAAGCAACATAGAGTTTTCCTTAGTGGCTCTTTTAGAAGAAAAGAAGACATCTTAGAACTAGTGCATTCTGTTGTGTGTTATCATGGTGATGTGGCTTCTTTAGGTGGAAACAAATATTTTATTACATTTCTTGAAGATGCTTCGAAGAAACTATAGGTATATCTTCTGAAATCTAAGGACCAAGTGTTTAAGTGTTTTTAGCAGTTTCATACCATGGTAGAAAGAGAAACAGAAAAGTCTTTGAACGGCCTCAAAATGGATAATGTTAGAGAATACACTTCACATGAGTTTAGGGAGTATTTTTTGAAATTTGGGATTCGACACGAGTTCACAGAATCTAGCACTCATCAACATAATGTGTGGCAAAAAGATTTAACCATTCCATTCTTGATAGAGTCAGATGCATGTTGAAGACAACCAAGCTACCTAATTTCTTTTGGAGAGAAGCAGTTTAGACTGCTTGTTACTTGATCAATAGATCTTCTACTGTTCGTTTAGATTTTCATATTCCAGAAAGAGTGTAGAGTGGTAAAGAAATATCATACTCTCGTTTGGAGGTGTTTGTGTGCAAAGCATTTGTGTGCGTGCCTAAGGAACATATGTCAAAGCTTGATGATAGAGCTACTCCTTGTATTTTTCTCAACTATGGTGATGAACAGTTTAGCTAAAAATTTTAGGATCCAGAGTGAAAGAAGATTGTGAAAAGTAGAGATGTGATTTTTCATGAAGGCAAGACGATTGATGACTTTAATAAAGTTGAGTAGTCTAAGAGAGTGACTACAGTTATTTCTGATCTCATGTCTCCAGCACCACAACCTATTGTTGGAGATAATAGCGTTCATACTGATAATGATGTTGATGATATTGTTCATGGTGATATGCCTATTGATGAGATTGCTAATCAAGATGAGCAAATTCTAGATGAAAGAGAAGATGAAGAATCACATGTTAGGAGATCTACTAGAGAGCACATGACATCTTCTAGGTATCCTACTTCTAACTACATTTTGTTTACCATTGATGGAGAGCTAGAGAGTCTTTCAGAGGCACAAATTAATAGTGATAAAGTGCATTAGATGAAAGCAATGACACAAGAGATGAATTCTTTGAGAAAGAATGATACATATGAGTTAGTGAATCTTCCTAAAGGTAGAAGAGCATTGAAGAACAAATGGATATACAAAATCAAACGAGACAGCAATGGTGATATGATGAAGTACAAGGCTTGATTGATTATTAAAAGCTTTGGACAGAAATATGATGTTGATTTTGATGAGATCTTTTCTCATGTTGTGAAAATGACATCTATTAGATTTTTTTAGGTTTAGTAGCTAGTCAAGATTTGGAAATCGAAGCAAGCACCAAGATGGTAGTACAAAAAATTTGATGCTTTTATGACGAGTCAGGAGTATACGAGGACGACTTTAGATTCTTGTGTTTACATTAGATATTTTTCAGGTGACAAGTTCATTATTTTAGTGCTTTATGTTGATGACATGCTTATAGTTGGCCACGATGCAGGGTTGATTAATAAATTGTAAGAAGCCTATCATAAGTCATTTGATATGAAGGATTTGGGGCTGGCCAAACAAATCTTGGGCATGGAGATAGTTCGGGACAGAAAGTCTAAGAGGTTGTGGCTCTTGCAAAAAAATATATTGAGCGGGTACTTGAAAGGTTCAGTTTGAAAGGAGCTAAGTCAATTAGTTCACCTCTTGGTGGTCATCTCAAACTTACCAAAAGATCATGTCCTTCAACTAATGAAGAAAAGAAGAAAATGGAAGTAGTTCCATACTCTTCAGCAGTTGGTGGTTTGATGTATGCCAAGATATGTACTCGACCACATATTGCACATGCAGTTGGTATGGTAAGCAGATTTTTATCTAACCCGAGCAAAGATCATTGGAAAGTAGTAAAATGGATCATACAGTATCTTAGAGGGACTTCTACTTTGTGTTTGGGTTTCAGAGGAGCTCAGCCAGTTTTGACAGATAAGATATACAGATGCATATATGGGTGGAGATCTTGATAGTAGAAAACCTACGTCTGGGTACTTGTTTACTTTTGCTGAGAGAGCTGTTAGTTGGCTATCAAAATTTCAAAAATGTATAGCTTTATTCACTACCGAGGCTGAGTACATAACAATGACTGAAGCAGGAAAAGAGGTGGTATGGATGAAAAGATTTCTTGAGGAGCTCAATGTGAAGAAAAGTTAGTACATCAGTTATTGTGATAGTCAAAGCGTTCTTGAGTTGAGCAAGAATTCCACATATCATTTTCGCATGAAACACATTGATGTGAGGTATCATTGGATCTATGGAGCACTTGAAGAAAAATTTTATAGTTGGAAAAGATTCACACCGATGAAAATATTGCCGATATGTTAACCAAGGTTGTCACCAAGCAGAAGCTTATGTTTTGTGCCGAACAAGCGGGGATGAATTCCAAGTTAATGACTGGAGTTTTTATGGTGAGGTCATTCTCTTTTTTATTGGCTTAATATTTTTGGGGTTTCATCGATTGTGTTAGATGATGTTTATTGTAATTAGTCAATAATGTGTTGCTGATGTGGTGTGTTGGATTACCTCTTGATTTAAAGCATAAATCTAGAGAAGAAATATTGTAATATTCATTTGGTGATAGTGGATTATTGTCGGTTTGCCCGTCGATTTTTCTTTTATCTTAAAGGGTTTTACGATGTTAAAGAATAATTTTGGTGTTGTTTAGCTTGATTCATTATTCTGTTATTTATATTGCTTGCATAGAAATATTGGTTGAGTTGATAATTTTCACTTTAATTGCACGGTGAAAGGAAAAAAGTACATTGTTGCACTGTACACCTAGTTTTTCTCTAACAGTTGTATGCAAATACTCTCTGATCATGGCGAGAATAGTCATGCGGCGATCAACAATGAAGTCGAGTCAATAGATAAATCATTCATGAATGATACAAATCTTGTATGGTTTACAGATTGGAGTAAGTTCAGATTCTATAAAGCTGATTTTGGTTGGGGAAAACCGATATGGACAAGTGTTTCAAATATGTCTATCAAAAATCTTATCATACTAAAGGATACCAATTATTTAGATCCAGTTATGTATTTCAAACTCTTCATGTTTTCTTTTGAAGTAATGGCATTGTTCCTGTTTTGATCTTGTAAGAATTCGTGTATGTGCGTTTTTGGGGTCGGAAGAAATGTTTTTTTTTTAAATCTTGGGTATGTACAATTTTGGGTGGGTTTTTGTGTTATATCTCTGTGCGTACGTGTCTTGCAATCGCAAGGAAATAAAAGTCTGTGATCGCAAGTCAGACTTATGCTTGGCAGAATTTGATCTGTTCAATCCATTTAGTTGCAATAGGTATACCTTTGCGATCGCATGGGTATACAGGTTGCAAAAAATTCTATTTTTTTTTTTGGTACCAGAGATAGCATCTAAAATGTGCGCTGCTCATGTAAGTGGGCGACAATGATTGGCCCTATCAGTTAAAATTCAATAAGAATTATTCTTAAGTTCTAAAATCACGAAACGTACCTAAGCTATTAATGCATTTCTAGAATACTATATGCAATGAAAACTGAAGTAGAGGGTAGAAAAGAAGGGTTTCCTCTCATTAAGTGCTTGTTTACAATCACAAGCTTGACTTTGTCACAGTGATCATTTCAGATTGCTTAACTTGGTGAATGACTTTTCTTGTGAAAAATAGCACTCCAAATATGGTTGAAGTCTTTGTCCATTCATTTTAAATCTGTTTTTTGTATCATGATTGACTTGAACTCCACTGTGTAGATACACTTTAACTACCATGAACAGCCCAGATCATCATAAACGTAGCTTCACCAGAAAAAGTTTAAGGTGTGAATTAAACAATAATACGTTTTTCTCCGCCTCAAAGTGATTCTGCTAGATACGCTTGTCATGCCACTTTTTAGTTCTCTCCTTGTATAACTTAGCATTCGCATAAACCTCGAACCAGAATTCATCCATCTCATTCAATAAAAAGCATCATTTTCTCACTAGCCTCCTTTAAATCAAAATTCAATTTTCACATTGTCCAATAAGCCCGATACTCCAACTCAACCAGTAAATGGCACGCCTTTCTAAAAATGAATCGGTATGGTCACATGCCAATTGGAGTCTTCAATGTTGTGTGATAGACTTGTAGAGCATCATCCAACTTGGTAGACCAATCATTCTTGAAGTACTCACGGTCAGTATAAAATCTTCTTCAACTTTCAGTTGGAAATTTCCACTTGGCCACTTGTCTGTGGATTGTATGGGGTAGCAACATTGTGTTTCTCACTTTATTTTGCCAAAAGAGATTCAAATTGTGGGTTGCAAAAGTGTTTGCTCCCATAACTTATACTGACGTGAGGGTTCGAAAATGCGCAAAAATTTTCTTCTTATGAAAAGCTACACCACCCGGCTATCATTAGTAGGTAAAGCTACAACTTCTACCCTCTTATAGACATAGTCCACTAAGTAACATAAATTCGAGAATGAAGGTGGAAAAGTTCCATAAAATCAATACCACATGCATCGAATAACTCCACTTCCAGAATGCCATGAAGGAGGATCTCTCTTCTTCTTTTTTTTAAATGTTTCCGGTCCTTTGGATCGATCACACTTAGTCACCAAGCTGTGTAGGTCTTTAAAAAATGTTTGCCAATAAAATCTAGATTGCAACAATTTGGTTGCAGTTTTAGTATCCATAAAGTGTCCTCCATATGGTGAAGAGTGGCATTGTTCTAGAACCATTTCCATTTTCTCTTCTCGCACACATCTCTGAATTACCTGGTCAATCTCCCCTGTTGAGAATAGGATCCTCCAAAAAGTAGTATTTAAACTCTGAAAAGAATTTTTTCATTGTTGCTGATTATAATCTGGTGGCACAATGTTATCTGTGAGATAATTTACATAGTCAGAGTATCATAGTGCTTCTCTTTCCTTTTAAATTTTGTTTTACCCTGATCATTTGCTCATCTAGGTTTTTTTATTGATTTTATCCCTCTCATTTTGTACTGATTGCTCTAATCTTGATAATTGATCGGCTACACTTCTCTTTTCACCAGTATGCGTCCCAGTGTTGATTTTAAACTTTGTTCGCTAAGGAACTATTTCCAAATACAATTCTTGAATAAGTGGTATCCAACATATTAGCCTTGCTTTTGCAACCTTCTTGGCAAAAATGTACTTCAATGCTGCATGGTCCCTGTATACAATGACATTCGACCCAATGATATAAGAGCGAAATTACTCGAAGGCAAAGACTATAGCTAGTAACTCATTTTTCATTATGGCATAGTCATTTGAGCATCATTCAGCGTCTGACTCATATAATAGATGACATGTATAATTTGATCCATTCGCTGTCCCAAAAGTCCCACTATTGCATAATCACTGGCGTCACATGAGATCAATGGGCAAGTCCCCGGCAATGACAACAAAAACTTGTTGTTGATTTTATTCTACAAGTGGACGGATCATTAACATGTAATATAATGATGAAAAAAGTGTCGAATCTACGATGATTAGCAATTAATTACTACTTTAATTGTACTTAACCTTAATAAGGTGAACACACACAATTTATGAATCAATCTAAGAAGAATTTATTCTAAATTCAATTCAATCTAAATTACTACGCAAACAAGATAGAGTATTTATAAAATTCAAGTTTTACGAGTATTAGGATTCACATATCCACCATCATATTCCATGTATTAATTACCTATTACTCATTATTGCAGATTATCACCCTAGATTGAAAATAATGATCTTAATATAATCAAAAGCTTTTCTTAACAGTCAAGTGATTCTCTATCTATATATGAACCTAACTATTTCCAGTTAAATTACAACCGTAAAGGCATGCATTAACTCACAAAGATAATCCGTAAAGATTTCATAACGCATAATAGTATCTCTATTTATTATTGGATCATATGTTGTTTATACCACGTGCTTATCTATATTGAATCTCTCGAAAACAATCTAGACCACAACCACATTTTAATGATGATCAAACATCAAAACAAATTTAATAAATATTTAACCACCAACCCGGAATCGATAATCTTACGAAAACGAGTAACTTCTAATTAATTAAAAAATATGAGACTCCATCATTCATCCTAGATACAAATAATTTAGTCGGACATAATTTCAAAAAATAACACCAGATAAGAATAAATCATAATCTGAGAAATAAAGACGAAACAATAAATACAACCCATAATTATTCTTGAGTAGTCTTTAGTTGTGCTTTCTTTTCTCAATTGTGTTTTTTTTTCAATTTTTTTTCTTCTCGTGAGAGTGTATATTTCTACCCTTTTATAAGTCTCCAAAGAACCCTAACAATGCCCACATAATTTATATGTCATCAACTACCATAAAGAGTCCTGTTTTAATATGAAAATAAGTCTTCTACCCCGAAATACCCATGCGATCGCATGGGGCATGGAGTTGCAATTGCATGGTTGATCTTAGTGCAATACTAGTTTGGTATAAGGGGTTCTGCGATCGCAAGCATAATGGACCATGCGATAGCATGGCCCAGGTTCTCATTTCAAATTGCGGCTGAGTCCTTGAGTATTTGTACAAAGAGTTCTCTGTCTTTGTTCGATCTCTATTTTAGTCCCTGAATTTCTGTTTTCATTTCAATTTAGTTCTCTTTTATTTTCAACCCAAGACCTTTATCTTTCATGTGATTACATGTAGGTCTCCAATTCTAATCTTTCGTATGCTTTCAACCATTTTCATCTATTTTACTTTGTTTGCTTCCAATCACCATCTAAACTCAGGTTTTGCCTAAAAAGATTAAATCCACATGAAATTAAGTAAAAACAGATTAAATCCACATGAAATTAAGTAAAAACACCCTTAAGATCACTCACAATTGTCAACTTTGGTGGGTCCAGATAAGTGAAAACCGTACTTATCAGATTTCTTAATTATATATGACCAATAATTCTCGACCCCTGGAGTCTAAACTAACTTTCTATCCTTTCTTCATGAACACTAACATTAAATATATTTTTTTCTTCGACAAAAAATCACATAGCATGAGTCAGTACTTTAATGTATAATTAATTATGTCTAAAGTAATATGCTAATCTTGTCTACATTTAGGCCTCATTGGAGGAAATAGGAAAAATTGTAATGTTGGTTTTCAACTAATATCTTTAGTATAGTTCTAAGTTGATCACTATCTAACCTATACCAAAAGAGTGTAAATCTAGCTCATTGCTAAACTTTTCGTCCTTCTCCAAATGTCGATGTATTGCCCCTCGCCCCCTCCCACCTTTTTTCTTTTCTTTTTGGTTGGTAAATAAGAATATGATTTTTGCCCGTCATTTGAGCGTAGTAGAATTTCCAATTCCCTTGTGGTGATTCCACAAATCTTCTCTTGCGATTCCCAAATTGAAATTCTCAAATTGTTTTGTCTTTGATTTTAATTCTCTAGATTAGAGGTTATTTCAACCACTTGGTATAGGTTAGATCTTTTATTTCTCGTCATTTGATCGTATTAGGGCTTCCCTAATGTTCTGTGTCGATTCCTAAATTTTCAAAATTGCTCTGTTTGTGATTTTTGTTATTTGTTCGATTAGAGGTTGTTTCAACCCCTTAGTCTAGGTTAGATTTTCAGTTTTCGATTTTGTTCATTTTCCAAACCATCCACCACAACTTCATGTCTCTCCCACTCACGTCTACCTCCCTAAAACCCTTACTCCTCAAAGTTGGAACCCTCTATGTATCATGCTGAACATTCCTCATTCTTGCCCATGGCGCAGGAGCACAAAGCCACTCACCGAACTTACACCCACTAGAACCCTCAGACAATCCAGCGGCACTGAGCGATAGACATTCACAGAGCATGTGCCCAATTAAACTACAATAAAATAAAATTCTAGAAGCCGTTCGTAATGAATTGGATGGGTGAATTCCTAGCTTAAGGCTTTCGATATGACCCTAATACGAGGTAGCAAACCATCCAAACAACATATTCTAAAATCTCCTATTGTTCACCAATAGATTTAACACAATTTTCTGTTAAGCAAATAATGGGAACATTATGAATATGCACCCAGAAACGAACAAGCTAGAAATTCATCGAGAAAAAAATCACGGGCTCCATTAGGAATAACGAGAGAAAGTGATGTTTATTAAAGAGCTATGGTTCACTAGAATAAACTCCTTGCTCGTCCTAGGTCGATCCAAATTAGAACAAAAATAAGGGGGTGTTCTCTTTGGTATTTTCAACTCGTTTTTAGTTTTCTGTTTTTGAAAATAGTCAAAACATGTTTACTTATCCATTTTCGAAAATGTATTGTTCAAAACACCAAAAAAATTTACAAAGGAAATGCAAAACGATTTTTTAGTCATTTCCGCGTTTTCTTTACAAAACTCAGGCATTTTCCAAAACGGCCAAAACGCGCGTTTTGTTGTTGGAGGTCCACGTTTCAAATCTAGCATACGGTCTTTTTTTTTTTTTTTTTAACATTTCACACTGGGCATGGAAAATAATGATTTAGTCATTTTTCGCATTTTTTTTGCACAATCTGATTCTTTTCCAAAATGGCCAGAATGCACGTTTTTAATTGTTTAAGGTCAATGGTTCAAGTCCCATGGGTGCCTTTTTTAAGCCAAGTTTTAATTTGTTTTTAATAACAACTAATTCTAAGTCTTTAATTGTTTTTAATTCTAAAAATAAGTATTTTTAATTTTTTATAATATTTTTAATTCCAAATAATTCCATGCTTTTAATTATGTTTAATTCCAAAAATAATTATTTTTAATTTCAACTAATTCAAGTTTGTAATTTTTTTTAATTCCAACAATAATTATTTTTAATTGTTTTTAATTCCAAGTAATTCCAAGTTTTTAATTGTTTGAATAAAATATTATACAAAATAATTTTTCAAAATTTCAAAGTAAACTGTTTTCCAATTATCCATTCTGAGAAACAGTTTTCAAGAATGACAAAAAAAGTATTTTCATAAATCTCAAAATAGACGCTCAAAACACAAAACTCAAAATAAATTCAAAACTCAAAACACAAAATTGAAATGCAAAGAGAATACCACCTAAATTGTTCCCATCCTTGTTTCGTTCGTCAAATTGAGTCGTAGAATGCCTTTTTAACCCCTATTTGTTTTCTGGATTGCACCCTAGAATCTTGTCCACAAGTTTCCATGCCCTTAGACGTAAGATGGCCTAACATGATTTGAAGCCTTCTTCTTCATCAAGGTGTAAATTATCGCATAGTTTATAGATTTCGTCTGGATCTATATATTGATTGGAGTACACAAACCATGAATAAGACAATGAAAGACTCAAACGCTCGGGTAAACCCTCACAAAAACCCTATCCTAGAGGTAGAATCAAACCCTAATCACCCTTCTCGAGAAAGACGTGGTGATAGAGACCAACCGTCACTTTCTTGTAATGTACTCTAAATTAAAAGTATGTTTGGTATGGTTTTTTTTTTAAATTCTTGTTTTTAAAACTCATTTTCAACCACATATTTTATGTAACTCGCAACTTTTATCAATTTTTTAACTGCACATTTCACCGAAATTTTTTTTAAAATCTCCTATAAAACTATTTTTAAACTCTATCAAATAGGCGCCAAGTGTTTAGCATAATAGGCTAACATATACAAGGGGCAGCTTGTTGTAATGCAACTAGTTTGAACATATGTATGAGGTTCGAATTATATGAGTAATGCTATCTAGCACCAATAGTGCTACGTGGCTTACAATTGGTTAAAATAGAAACACTACAATTGATTAGCAATTAAAAGAAGTGGACTCCATTGCTACATAGACTCGTGCTAAGAACTACTAGTGCAAGATACAATTATCCAAATTATATTGCAATTAAAATTTTTTGGATATGGGAGAAAAGAGTTTATAATTGATAGTGGGAAGAAGTTCAATACCAGAAATTTAATATTGTCAAATGGAATCTATTCTTTATTTTGAGAAATTTTAATACAACAAGTCAAATTTAGTTTAATTACACATTTTTGAGATATGGGGACTTTGTTAATCTTCTTTGTATCTTTTTAAGTACTTTACTGTAATTTTTTTTATCATGTCTGATATGTATAAAGAGATAATTACAACAATAATTGATGGAGTAGTCTTACTAACTCGAATCAATATGATATATTTTTTGAAATTTATAGTACAACATGTCAGGAATACACCTAAAAAAATAAATTTCTTCAAGATATGGAAATAAAAAAAATTAATAATATTTTACATGTAAGTGATGAACACATAAAACTTTAAACATGTTGATAAGTGCATTTTGTGCACTTATTAGGACCTTTAAACTAAGCTTTTATTTCGTCATTTTACTGAATTTATACTTAATTTGGTATTTTATTCTTCATATTTCAGTTTTGGACATGTTTAATAGCAATTGGAGAAGAATGGATAAAAAGAGCAATAAATTGGAAGATATTTCGAAAGAATGAGGATCTAATTGAACTCAATTGAAAGTTGAAGACCAGATTGCACATTGTTGAAAGTTGAAGGACCAAATTAGAGATGAATGAAAGTTGAAGGACCAAATTGGAGATTATCAAAAGTTGAAGGATTAGATTGAAGATTATTGAAAGTTAAAGGACCAAATTGGATGAAATGAAACGTTGGAGAACCAAAATAGCGCAATTGGAAATCATAAGCTGGGCGATCGCCCACCTTATAGCTGGGCGAGCGCCCAGCATGGTTCAACAAAAACATAATGCAAACCATGAACCTGGGTGATCGCCTGGGGATCGCCCAGACTCAATTTTGGCTGCGGGAGATTTTTTTTCCTTTTTCAATTCTAACCCGATTAGGTAACTTTTGGCCTACGTTTTTTAGGTCTTTTTGACATCTTTTGGGACACCATTAGGGTATTATATATATGAGCTATTAACTCATAATAGAGGAGGGATTTTGGAGAAGAAAACAATACAAGAAACATAAAACGGAAGATCAAGATTTATCTCTCCAAGAACGAAGATCAAGATCAAGATCAAGATTTCTTCTCGTTCAAGATTTCTTCATTTCCGGGTTATGAATTCTATAGTTTCTTCTCCTCTTTCTCCTCTTATTATTAGTATGTTAGGCTAGTTTATTTTGTGCTAGGATTACGATGAAACTTGTAATTTAAATTCTTCCATCTTGAGACTTGGTTTGGACAATTTATTTCATTATAGTTTTGAATAATTAATTTTGATTTGTATGAATTTACAATTATATGCGCAATAATTGTATGATTGTTGTGGTGTATTTTACTGTGGAAAGATCGAAAGCATGCTAAACGCTATTTTAATTATCTTAAAGTCCGATAGGGGATAGAAATATACCGCTATGCTTTAGGTGATCTTTAATTATCCACAAAATTTAATTCTTTCATTTGTATTCGCATTCGTCATAGAGATATAATCGAGTCATGCATATGAATATGTTTAATTTTATTCGAGAGAAACTATTAAACAATCTAGGGATATTGATCTTCATAACTGATGTATTTTATCAAAACCAAGAATTAAGATAGAGGGATTAACAATTATAAGTAGATTCGGGTTCCTAGTACTCTTCTTTCTCAATTTTAAAAGAAATCTTCATTAATCTAATTTTTAGTTATTTGATTTATAATTAGTTTAATGGTTTTAGTTCAAATTCTAATTAGTTCTTAAACACCAAACTTCAAAAGTTCAATAGATTCGGTTAAGGTTAAGGTTAATATAATTGAATTGAATTATCTAAATCTTCGTGGGAACGATACTTGGACTCAACATCTACTTTATTACTTGAGCGATCCGTGCACTTGCGGAATTATTAGAGATATAAAATTGCTAACAAGTATTTGGCGCGGTTGCCGGGGATTTAGTTTTAGTTCTTTTCAATTATTTTGACACTAATTCGAACTTATTTAATTGCTTTAATTGTTTTTAATATTATTATTTTTTTAGTTATTTCAGTGTCTTCTTTGTTTCTTTTCAGGCCATTGCATGCGAAGTGTGAGACACAGGTCTCTAATTCCAATTGATCCAGAGATTGAGCGTACTTTTCATCGTAGGCAGAGAGAGACAAGAACGGTACACCAAAAAGACAAAAAACAGCAAGGCAAAATGAACAACAACGAAATTGCTCAGGCAAGACACGAGATTGATGAAGACAATATGCTAGTTGGAGACTTTTTGACTCCACAAATTATCCAGAACCAATCTAGCATTGTCTACCCACCTTTTGAGCAGCCGAACTTTTAGTTGAAGACTAACGTCATTCATCTATTCCAGAATGGTCATCAATTCTGTGGCATGGCTCAAGAGAATCCATACACATGTTTCAAGATTCTTGGAAATGTGTCAACACTTCAAATATTAAGGAATCTCAGACGACGCCATCCAGCTACGTTTGTTCCCACATACTCTTAGGGACAAAGCTCTTGAGTGGCTGGATTCACTACCAATTGATAGCATAACCACCTGGAATGATCTAGCCCAAAAATTCTGCACAAAATTCTTCCCGCCAGCAAAGGTTTCGAAGCTGAAGCATGACATTTCTATATTTCAACAGTCAGAAACAGAACCCTTTGATGAAGCGTGGAACAGGTTCAAAAACATGCTAAGGAAGTGTCCTCATCATGGCATTGGCAAGGGCCAACAAATTCAGTACTTTTATGCTGGATTACTCCCTTCATGTAAAAGTATGATCGACTTTTCCTCTAATGGCTCCTTATCTACCAAAACTGTTGTTGAAGCTCTAGAGTTGTTTGAAAGAGTAGCTACCACCACTGCTATGTGGGCATCAGATAGAGTCATACACAAAAAACCTGCAGGGGTACATGAAATAAACACTGTCTCAGCGTTATCTGCAAAAATAGACTCTTTGGCACACAAAGTGGAGAACATGTCACAATCAGCATATGTGATGCAAACAAAGAAACCAACATGTGAAGAGTATGGGGTAAATCACAGCACATCAGAATGTCCTATTCTCTCACAGCAACTAGAGCAAGTCGAATATGTTCAAGGTGGTCAATACCTACAAAATAATCCATTCTCCAATACATTTAATCCAGGATGGCGTAATCATCCAAATTTTTCCTGGAGGGATAATCAGAATAACAACAGACCACAATATTCTTAGTTTCAGCAGCCAGAAAAGAGAGTTTCATTAGAAGATGCACTCGGTAAATTCATCGAGAGAACTGATAAATTCATAGAAAAAACTGATAAGTTCATGAGACAGACAGACAGAAATCAACTTTCAGAATCAAGGCGCTTCAATTAAAAATTTAGAAACACAGATGGGTCAGATGGCAGTTGCTATATCTAGTAGACCACAGGGTACCTTGCCAAGCAACACCGAGGTCAATCCTAGAGAGCAAGTACATGTAATAACTACTAGAAGTGGGGTTCAATTGCCAAAAATCCATATAAAAAGACCAATTGCAGATAAAGAATAGGTACCTTCCACTGATGGAGAACAAGTGGAACAGACTGAGCAACCAGCAGATATTGAAGAAAGTTCAGTTACACCACAGGCTAAGGCAGTCGTTCCTATCAAACCATATGAACCTCCCATTCCTTATCTACAAAGGTTAAATCCAAAAAAGAAGAAGCAGGATCAGCAATGTGAGATCATCTAAGGAAGCTTCATATCAACATACCATTTGTGGAGGCCCTGACTCAAATGCCCAACTATGCCAAGTTTATGAGACAATTGCTTTCAAATAAGAAAAAATTGGCAGAAGAGGATATAATTCAACTTACAGGGGAAGTAAATGCTATAATGGAGAGGCAACTACCAGACAAAAGACATGATCCAGGCAGCTTTACAATTCCAATTACCATCGGTAATCTCGTGATTGACAAGGCATTATGTGATCTCGGTGCATGTATCAATTTAATGTCCCTCTCTATTTTTAGGCGATTAGGGATTGGTGAAGTTAAACCTGCAAAATTCAATCTTCAGTTGGCTGACTAGTCTGTTAAAAAGTCGTTTAGAATAGTGGAAGATGTGGTAATGAGAGTGGGAAAGTTATTGTTTCCCATTGATTTTGTTGTTCTTGATATGCCTAAGGATGCTGAAATCCCTATCATCTTGGGACATCTCTTCTTAGCTACTTCAGAAGCTCTTATTGATGTTTCACAAGGCATATTGACATTGAGAGTTCAGCATGAATGGGAAGTATTTGATATGTTGGGTAGAGATGCAACACCTCCACCACCTCTTTCTTATTGGACAGGTTATCAAGTGGAGACTTTAAACAAATTCAAGAACAACTTCTTTAAAAAGTTTTGGGATACAAAGCCCAAAGAAAAGGTGAAAGACAAAGGTAAACAGACTGTTCAAATGCAAGAAGCTACCGTTAAAACAGAAGAAATCATCCCTGAAGCACAAGTTAGAGCTGTTAAATGGAAGACAAAGGACAATCAGACAATAAGTCAAGATAATGACTATAAATAAGCGCGTAATGGGAGGCAACCCATTTTCTAACCCTTTTATTTACTTGCTTTATATGTAGTAGTTATAATCAGTTTAAATAATGTATTAGTTTTTATTCCATTTATCTATGCCCTTAAAAAACTTTACTATGTCAATCGTAGGATGTCCTACTTTGCAAGAGTCCCAACTCTACATCTGATTCCACTTCAACCGGACCTTCAGCCAGCTAGATCTATCTTCTCCACACCTATCTTCGGGGAGTAACTGATCTTTTCCCTTATCTATTTGCTTTATTTCGTTATTATATTGGGGACAATGTAATATTTTAGTTTGGGGGTGGGTTAAGTATCAGTATTTTGAATTTGCTTATTTTTTCGGGTCTAAAAAAATAAAAAATAAATAAATTTCTTTCATAGTTATCGTTGAATATCTTGCTGCCAATGATGAGATTTGTTTGAAGTTGAGTACATTTTTAGTAGAATATTGGACAACACTTGAAAACATGCTTTTATCTGAATACTTATCCATGTTAGACTAGATTTGAAGCACGTGGTCACTGTTGGCTTATCACTTATTAGAAACATGACTTGAGTGTATGTGTTGATATTATTAACTTAGATCATTATAAAAAAATTCTCGTTCCTAAATCTTTAGACTAGTAACCAAACTGTTTGAGAACAGTTTGGGAGTGTTTAAATTAATACATGTTTTTGTGAAATTTTGATGGTTTGGATTTTCTGGATCTCATCTTTGGTTGAATAGGTTATAGTCAAGGAATCTGAATCGAGCACTACTCACTGCTGAAAAAAAAATATAATAAAATAAATAAATAAATAAAGAATCTAACTCGAGCAATTAAGCCTGTTAGGGTATTTTAAAACTTGGTGCCCTAAAGTCATCTAACTTGGGAGTCATCGGCCTAAAGCTCGTTACATGAGTCACAAAAAAATTTTTTACATCTTTACTTCTCTTATAGCCTGTGGGACTCGAGTAATTAAGTCTGTTAGGGTATTTCAAAACCTGATGCCCTATGGTTATCTGACTTGGGAGTCATCGGTTCAAAGCTCGCTACAAGGGTCACATAGAAAGCTAGTGAGAGAGAAGTATTGCACAAGATGTAAGATTTTTTATATTGGTTAAATAAAATAAAAGAAGTTAAAGTGCTCGGTAAGGATTGCTAGATTAGAACTTAAAAGACTGAAGATGAGAATTTAGAAATCACTCACCATCCTAATTCTGAGAATACAAGTTCTAATTTTTACCACTTTATTTGAAAATGCATTGTATTGATCAATAGGAACCAAATTTGCTAGAACACCTCGGGATTTGAGAGAAAAGCATAAGAATGGTGTAATTTACGAGAGGTGTAAGGAATAAATGACTACAAAGGGTTCGAGGTTGTAAAAGTATCAACAACACAATATTGATCGTGGTCTAATAGATGTGTAAATTCAACTTTTGGTTAATCACACACTTACTAAAAGTCGAGCATTGGATAAGTGGAAATATTTTGTGTTGTTTGATCTCTTTCTAAACGTGTTACTTTATTTTTCAAACTTGAGGCATTTAGTAAGAAACTTAATATTAACTACATTCCTGTTCATTCTTTTAACTTAGTTTAAAGTTCTAGTTTATTTTTATTTTTGTTCGAGGACGAACAAAGGTTTAGTTTGGGGGTGTTTGATAAGTGCATTTTGTGCACTTATTAGGACCATTAAACTAAGCTTTTGTTCCGTCATTTTACTGAGTTTATACTTAATTTGGTATTTTATTCTTCATATTTCAGTTTTGGACATGTTTAATAACAATTGGAGAAGAATGGATAAAAAGAGCAATAAAGTAGAAGATATTTTGAAAGAATGAGGATCTAATTGAACTCAATTGAAAGTTGAAGGACCAGATTGCACATTGTTGAAAGTTGAAGGACCAAATTAGAGATGAATGAAAGTTGAAAGACCAAATTGGAGATTATCAAAAGTTGAAGGACTAGATTGAAGATTATCGAAAGTTAAAAGACCAAATTGGATGAAATGAAACGTTGGAGGACCAAAACAGCGCAATTGAAAATCATAAGCTGGGCGATCGCCCACCTTATAGCTAGGCGAGCGCCCAGCATGGTTCAACAAAAACAGAATGCAAACCATGAACCTGGGCGATCGCCCGGGCTAAATTTTGGCTGCGGGAGATTTTTTTCCTTTTTCAATTCTAATCCGATTAGGTAATTTTTGGCCCACGTTTTTTAGGTCTTTTTGGCATCTTATGGGGCACCATTAGGGTATTATATATATGAGCTATTAACTCATAATAGAGGAGGGATTTTGGGGAAGAAAACATTACAAGAAATCTAAAACGGAAGATCAAGATTCATCTCTCCAAGAACGAAAATCAAGATTAAGATCAAGATTTCTTCGTTTCCGGGTTATGAATTCCATAGTTTCTTTTCCTCTTTCTCCTCTTATTATTAGTACGTTAGGCTAGTTTATTTTGTGCTAGGATTACGATGAAGCTTGTAATCTAAATTCTTCCATCTTGAGACTTGGTTTTTGATAATTTATTTCATCATAGTTTTGAATAATTAATTTTGATTTATATGAATCTACAATTATATGCGCAATAATTGTATGATTGTTGTGGTGTGTTTTACTGTGGAAAGATCGAAAACATGCTAGAGCTATTTTAATTATCTTAAAGTCTGATAGGGGATAAAAATATATCGCTATGCTTTAGGTGATGTTTAATTATCCACAGAAATTTAATGCTTTCATTTGTATTTGCATTCGTCATAGAGATATAGTCGAGTCATGCATATGAATAGGTTTAATTTTATTCGAGAGAAACTGTTAAACAATCTAGGGATATTGATCTTCATAACTGATGTATTTTGTCAAAACCAAGAATTAAGATAGAAGGATTAACAATTATAAGTGGATTCGGGATCCTAGTACTCTTCTTTCTCAATTTTAAAAGAAATCTTCATTAATCTAATTTTTAGTTATTTGATTTATAATTAGTTTAATGGTTTTAGTTCAAATTCTAATTAGTTCTTAAACACCAAACTTCAAAAGTTCAATAGATTCGGTTAAGGTTAAGGTTAATATAATTGAATTGAATTATCTAAATCTTCGTGGGAACGATACTTGGACTCAACATCCACTTTATTATTTGAGCGATCCGTGCACTTGCAGAATTATTAAAGATATAAAATCGCTGACACATGTCCAACTTGTTTAGATTATTTATTTTACAGTAATAATGCAACCTTACTATCATTATAATATTGGGTTTCACAAATTAAAAATATTGAGTTTGGTGCCAATAAAAAATTTATACGTCCATCATGTTTGCATTGTATATTGTATTGAATGTGAATGGCCATTTCTTTCCCTCCTAATTAATTGACTGAGCCAATAGAAGCGTAATTAGCAATTTATTCAATTTTGTACTGATAAATCCATTTAAATATTATCAAACAGTAATAATAATTAATAAGTTCACATAACATAGGAGAAGAAAATATGATTTTTTACACAACGTGTACACTGAAAAATGAATAGGATTTTATCTTTAAATCTTTACTTTTGTCATTTAAATCAAATTTCATTCATGAATCTTAATTCATAAAGCTTAGTTCATGTGCGATTGCATCTTTAACTATGTAGCTTATATTTCGGTATCTATCTCTTCCATAAATAAGTATTTATTTTCAAAAGTTTGTATTATGTTATCAATGTCCAATCTTGGACTGCCATCTCAATAATGAGCATTATATCTTCTACCTACTATATGTAAGAGATTACTCTTTACACTTATATGCACGGACAAAAAATCACACTTGTAAAATATGGTCACATGCACTAAGTCAATCTACTTGAAAGTTCTAAAACCTAGATTAATTAAATTAAACACGAATTTTAATTTTAATTAAATAAGCAGTGGACAGAATGTAGTCAGAACTGGAAAGATATAGAGATCACAGTTCTGACTCGCACACCTGTGTTCGTTTCCTAATCTTGTCTAGTGCGGAAATTAAAGGATTAAATACGAACACACGATGTAACGTGGTAAACCCCTAAGGGAAACATCCACGGGCCCCCATGCCATGGGTAGAAACAATCCACTAATAATCTTGTTCAAAAATACAATAGTATCGATTTTTGTAATTTCGCAAAATTAACAAAATAACAATCAAAAGAAAACAGATCAACTCCCTGTGATACTTCTTCTTCTGACTTGTTGATGAAGTGGAATCAAACCCACCGGTCTTGACTTTATCACCACTTCCCTATTGTACTTGCCGCAACCACCACTTGGATTAAGAACCCCCGTTCTTAACTTCACGCCAAGTAGCTTGAGCAAGATATGGAATTGTTCGTTGAGTACCAATTAGTTCTTGATTCTTCAATGAGTTTGAAGAAAACCTTTTTGCTTTGAAAGTTGAATCAATGAAGCTTGATGTCTTGTTTTCCTTCCATGGATTTCGGCCGGTTTTGTGGCTTAGAGAAAACAAGAACTAAAATTATATTTCAAAGCCTTAATCCCTTATTGATTTCCACTCTTACTTATAGTTAAAGTAGAAATCAATTTAGGAATTATTTCTTACCTAAGAATATGCAACAAAGATGGTAAGAGAATAAATAAGAAAGAATATAGAAAGATTTTCTTAGATTTGTAGTAGGAAAGAATTTAGGAAACTAAATATTTTCTTCCTAAACAAATCTAAGAGAATAAGAAAAATTCTTTAACCTACAAAAGGAGCTGTCATTAATATTCATTAAATCAGAATATATCAAATATAGAAATAGAATAAAATCGCAGCTTTTGCTGATCTGGAAAGATGATTCGCCTATCAAGCCAGTCAGTCAGAACTGGCGTTAATCAGACCAGTCAGAAACACAAATGTTGACCTGCTCTTTTATCATTAAAAATCAGTTATATTTATTAAGATAGCCAAGATATAAAAAGTGAAAAATATGACACATATTTTTCCAACAATCTCCCCCTTTGGCGTTGCTTAATTACAAACACATAACTATCAGATTTTTAATGTAAGTGTGATGTGTGTGAATAAGTAAAGAACCCATGAGCATCAACATACAAGGATTATGGCTCCCCCTTAGTGTGTAAACCAAGAATTCCTGCAAAGAAGTTAACAACATATGCAAATACCACACACAATAGCCACAACATTTAAAATTGCTCCCCCTTAGCAAGATATCATCTAAGTGTAGTGATCAAACTATCATAAACCTAAAAATACTACTATTAAAGTTTAACCAACAAAGTGTCCAAAGCAAGACAAACCTAACAACCATAAAAATTGAAAATTACTACTACTCTCCCTTTTGGAAGAGGAACGCCGAAGGAAGAGATAAAACAAAAGTAAAGCAGTGTTTGAAGTGAAATAAAGCAGAATTTAAGTGTTTAAAACAGTTATCCATAGCCAAATAGTTAGAGGGTTAAGAGTTAGAACGGGGAAAAGTTAGTGCCGGGAGGATCTGGACTTCCTTGTACCGGATGCAGATGCATTGGTAACCCTCTTGCGAGCAGGGGTATCTGAGGGAGCATCAGCTGGAGCATCAGCAGCGATAGGTGCAGAGGCTGGGGCAGCAGGTTGCTCACCAACGGGTTCAGAAGTCGGTATCTCCATTGGATCTCCAGGATGTGCAGAGAATTCCGGAGTAACTATTAGGAATGCAGATTTTATATGCTCATCGCCCAGAAATTCCAGTTTGCCCAACACCCTACGCATGAAAGTAATATCATCAGAAAAACCTTTGGTAAGGGCAAAAATTTGATCTACCTGTGTTCGAACCTGCCCCAACTGAGTTTCTAGTGCATCAAGACGTCCAGAATGGTCCAATGAGGATAGGAAATGCTTGGGAACTCTGAGAGTGGGATGCGGTGTGCTATCCAAATTTGTAAACTCATGTACACCCAGCGCTGGAATGTTCTCAGAGAAGCGGTCTGAATCCATAGCAGGCATTTCTTGGTGAACAAGAAAGTGATGAATCAGAGCTGGATGCGGCAGTCTGTACTGCTTGGCCCTCCTCAGCCTTTCATAAACAATTCTATCAAAAACTAGTTTAACCTAGTCAACTGGCATCCTCATTCCTAACTTGTATAGCATAACGGCCCTGTCCCCCGAAATGTCCGATCGATGAGTTAACGGATCGATATTGTTGATGAGAATCTGATATAGAATTTTGTATTTGGGCAATAGCCGAGAAGCAGTCAGTTCTCCTGATTCCGGCCAGGTGGAGCCAGTCATTTCTTGCGCAATGATGTCCTTGGTCAATTCTTCGTCACTTGTGACACCCACAGTGGTTACTCCAAGCCAGTCCCTGAGGGAGTTAGGACTGAAGGTAACATGTCTTCCCCGAACATAAACCTTCCACCTGAATTCATTGCCAGCCTTTCCCAGATTCTTTGGAACATTTGCCATAAATTCCTTGACCAGAGTTTCATTGAACGGCCCAGAAAAAGTTAACAAATTATGTAAATTGTGAAAATCAACAATTTCAACCAAACCAAATGATCTAAATTCGGCAATTGCAACCTTGCACTCAATGATGAACTTACGGTAGATGGTAAATGACATAAACAAACTCTCAGCACTCTCCGATAGAAAACAGTAATTGAGGGGGTTAACAAAGTGTCTACCTCTAGTTAATGTGTCAAGTCTGAACATTTGGGAGTCTGAACTAGGAGTAGGCAGTACTCTGTAGGCACCCCCTGAGGCAGTGACAGGTCTGTTCTGACCAGCAGGCATGAGTTTTTCAGCAACATCAGCCATTTTACCTTTCTCTTTCTCAGCCCTGGTGGCCCTTTTCGTTGGAGGAGGTGTCGGAGTAGATTCTGAAGATTCATCAAGGGCAACATCAAAATCAGAATCAGATTTTTAAAAGGGGGGCTTAGTTGAACCTTCTACGAATGGGGGAGGCTGTTCAGACTCCTCATCACCAGCCCCTTCATCCTCACGGACCTCCTCCTCAATTTTGGCATTTTCAGACCCACTGTCACTTGCAGATTCATCATCCTCATCTCCTTCTTCATCTGGGTCTTGAGCACACAAGGTGACTTTCTTGCTCAGATAGGAGATTGGGTCGTTAGTTTTTGGACGGGGTTGATTTTTAGAATGGCTGACCGGCGATTGATATGCTACAATGTCCATCGATTGGTCAGCCTGAGATGCGATTGCCGCTGGAGAAGTGTCTGGGTCTGAACTGGAGGGTTCTCGTCTTCTTGTACTTCGCCGGAGAGTCTTTGCCGGCGACATTTGTGGCCCAATCGCAGTTTCAGCAGTAGACGCTGGAGCAGCAGTGTCCTTGGAAGAATTTCCCAGATGTTTCTTCGATTTTGGCATTTTAGTCTTCACCATTGTTTGAATCTGAAAAAGACAACTCAAATACACCTTCGAGATCAAGAATGAGGGACTTCGGAATTAGGAATTGAGGATTGAGTGCGAGAAGGTGAATATGAAAACCCTAGATCATGGTTTAAAAAGGGAAATTTTTCAATTTATTCAAAATTGCACAAGAAGGGAGCAGTTAATTAGGGACGTGTAAAAGGCAGTTACCAAAAATAAACTGATAAATGGCAGTTAATGACCACGAAACCTTCCTTAATCAGATAAGTAAAATTTGAAATAAACCGCCTAATACGCTATTTTTATGGAAAACAGAATTTTTTAAATTAGAACCGAAATGCGATTGGATTCCATAAACCAAGAATTCGTCCAGATTTTTTCTCAATTAAAACTGATTGTGCTGCCAAAAATAGACTGTTGATTGAAATTTCTACGAGAAGGCCCATACAAGATACTCACACACAAATAATGAGAATATTTTATGAGATAAGATTGAATGGTTTATTTATGGGCAAACTTCATAGTTCTACAACTTATACAATCAGTCCAAGGATATCAAAATCAACTAGAATCTTCCAATCAGATATATGCGCATAATTAGATTCAATTAATTTGTCAGATTTAAAACGTGAGTGTGTGATAGGACATACTGAATTAATCAATCATAACCTATCCCACTTCGCCAAATTGAACCTAGTCAAGAAGATTAGTATTGAGATGTATTTCAAACCAGTCATCATCTGAACATATCTCTTTGAATAAAAAATATGAGCGTGCCAGACATGAGTACCATAGCAATTTTTTTTTTTTTTGAGTACTTAGAGTGTTGACTTTATTTGCATATATATATTTTTTGATTTGTCAAAGCACTGAATTTTTAAGATCATGGAGTTGACTTTCTCACAGCCATAAAGGTAGCCCTTTTCTACATGATTTATGTTCATTATCAAGGACGGCTGCACACATTTATGGTGGTAGCCCTCTCCTCCATGAAATTGTCTGTTTAACACAACAACATACTATGGTGCCGAGAGACATAGATACTGACCATAGGTCACAACAAAGTATAAAACTACTTTAAAGATAACAATCTAGTTAGTAGTAAGGTACAATCAACCAAGACAATATGTCCTCAAAGTGTGCTTATCTGACCATATTTTACCTTAAGTATAATGAGCATACCAAACTGATTGGTTAATCCAAGTAAATCTCAAAAATCATAGACCAATTATACACTTATATCATATGCTATTTGCAAGAAAGACCATTCTTCTCCCCCTCCTTTTTTTTTGTTTTTAAATAAATAAAAAATAAGCAAATGCAAACAAACACACATGAATTTTTTTTTTTTTTTTTTGAAAAAAAATAAAAACTAATGCATCAAGCAAATGCCCACGGCCTTCCGTAGACTTTCAAATCTAGCAGAGTCTAAGGTTTTGGTGAACAAGTCAGCCAACTGATACTCAGTCTGAATATGTTCCAGAGTAATAACTCTTTCTTCGACCAAATTCCTAATAAAATGATGTCTAATATCAATATGTTTGGTCCTAGGGTGCTGAACAGGATTTTTAGAAATATTGATAGCACTAGTGTTATCACAGAATACAGTAACAGATTCCTGATCAATACCATAATCACAAAGCATTTGTTTCATCCAAAGTAGCTGAGTGCAACAACTACCCGCTGCAATATATTCAGCTTCTGCAGTAGATAAGGAAATAGAGTTTTGTTTCTTACTTAACCATGCAATGAGATTGTTACCAATGTAGAAACATCCTCCACTCGTGCTTTTCCTATTGTCCATGTTTCCAGCCCAGTCGGCATCAGTGTATCCTGCAAGATGAGAATTAGTATCATTAGTATACCATAAACCATAATCAGAAGTACAGTTAATATAGCGAATAATTCGCTTCACTGCTGCAAGATGTGATTCTTTTGGTTTAGCTTGATAACGTGCACAAACTCCAACACTGAATGATATGTCAGGACGGCTTGCAGTCAGGTACAGCAGACTGCCTATCATGCTTCTGTACAAGCTAGAGTCAACCTCCTTTCCCTGGTCATCTCTGGAAATTTTTAAGGAACGTGGCCATGGGAGTTCTGACTGACTTGGTCTGTTCAAGTCCGAACTTCTTCACAAGATTTTTAGCATACTTGGCCTGGGAGATAAAAATCCCTGATCCAACCTAACAAGAAATTTAGTTCACCAACCATACTCATTTCGAATTCATTTTGCATAAGAGTAGCAAATTCCTTGGATTTTGTTTCTAGTGAGGAACCAAATACAATGTCATCGACGTAGATTTGTGCAACAATTAATCCAGTTTTAAAATGTTTGATGAATAACGTTTTGTCAGCCCCTCCTCGCTTGTACCCCTATTCCAACAAGAACATGGTTAATCGTTCATACCAAGATCTTGGGGCTTGCTTTAGTCCGTACAGAGCCTTTTTGAGTCTAAACACATGGTCGGAGAAATAAGGATCAACAAATCCCTTAGGCTGCTCAACATAGACTTCTTCATTAAGAATTCCATTCAGAAAGGCACTTTTGACATCCATTTGGTACAGCTTGAATCTCATTTGACATGCCACAGATAGTAGGAGTCTAATGGATTCAAGCCGGGCCACAGGTGCAAAAGTTTCATCAAAATCCACTCCTTCTAGTTGAGTGTAACCTTGTGCAACCAAGCGTGCCTTGTTTCTGACTATGTTGTCATGTTCATCTGATTTATTTTTGAATATCCACTTTGTCCCGATCACATTTGTGTCTTTTGGCCGAGGAACAAGATCCCACACTTCATTTCTATCAAACTGAGCTAGCTCTTCATGCATGGCTAGAACCCAGTTTTCATCAATAATGACTTCATTTATATTTTTGGGTTCAATTTGTGGAGTGTAGCAAACATTTCTGAGTTTATTAGCAAGCCTCCTCCGAGTCATCATGCCGTTTCTGGAATTTGAGAGAACATTGTCCAGTGGATGTGCTTTCTGAATCCAAGAAGGAGGCTGCCTTCTCATGTCCTGTTCGTTGTTTGTATATGGTGCGTTAGAACTTCCAGGAGCAGTGGCAGAGACATCAGAACTTGAAGTTGGATGTTCCTTCTGTAAATCACTGTCTGGAGCAGGTACATGATGATCTTGAGTAGGTTGAAGTCCAGCAACCTGTTCTTTCAAAGTCTAAATATTAGGCTCCTGTGAATAAGATGAAAAGTCATCAGTATCATCAATTTTTACATTGATTGATTCAATGATAGTCTGAGTACGCATGTTATAAATTCTGTAAGCAAACACTCCCTCATCATTTTTTGAATCGAATTTACCCAAGTATTCCCGATCATTTAACACATAGCATTTGCTCCCAAAGGTATGGAAATATTTGAGATTCGGTTTTCTACCTTTCCAGATTTCATAAGGAGTTTGAGTGGTTCCAGTTCTCAAAGAGACACGATTCAAAATATAACAAGCAGTATTAATAGCTTCAGCCCATAATTTAACAGGGAGCTTCTTACTATTTAGCATAACTCTAGCCATCTCTTGAAGAGACCTATTTTTCCTTTCCACAACGCCATTTTGTTCAGGAGTTTTGGGTGCAGAGAATTCATGAAAGATACCATTTTGATCACAAAAAGCAGAGAAAGTAGCATTTTCAAACTCTCTCCCATGATCACTTCTAATCCTTAGTATTTTTATTCCCTCAAAATATTTTTCTGTTGTTAATTTTAGGTGCAAAAATTTGAATCTTTCAAACACATCAGATTTTTCTCTCAAGAAATCAACCCAAGTATATCTAGAAAAATCATCCACGCAAAAAAAAATATATTTCTTGCCCCCAATACTTTCAGTTTGAATAGGTCCCATCAAATCCATGTGAAGTAATTCTAAAACATGAGCTGTAGTAAGAAACGTACCTTGCTTGTGAGTGCTTTTGGTTTGCTTACCTTTTAGGCACGAACCACACAATCCTTCAGATTTTTCAGTAAGCTTAGGAACACCTCGTACTGCATTCAACTTTGTCAGTCTCAACAGATCACTATAGTTTAAATGTCCCAATCGTTTGTGCCACAACTCGGTTGAGTCAGTCTTTGAAATATGACAAGTAATTTTGGTGTCAAGGAGATAACATTTATCATTGGATCTAGTACCATGTAGAATACAACTACCATCATACTTCAAGACTTTACAGGAATTTTTTGAGAACATAACCAAGTGTTTATCGTCACAGAGTTGGCCTATACTAATTAGGTTAGGTTTTAAACCTACAACAAAAAGAACTTCTTTTAATGGGGAGAAGCCATCAATTAGAATAGTGCCTACACCTTCAATTTTACCGTGTGCTCCATCACCAAAAGTAACCAGACCGCCTTCATGACTTTTATAGTTAGTTAGATAAGATCGATTACCAGTCATATGTCTAGAACAACCACTGTCAAAATACCAAGAGTTAGGAATAAAGGATCTATATGCAACATCAACCATATAACAATTTAATTCACCCTTTTTGACCCAAATTTGTCTTACTTTAGTGTTGCTAAGGTGTCTCATTTGTCTATTAGCCAGGTTTTTACTAAACAAACAATGAAAAGAGTCGTGTCCTAAATTACCACAGATGCAACATTTTACAAAGTACTTTGATTTACCTCTCTGTATTGGTTGTATACCTGATGGTCGTAACTGTTTTTGAGTCTTGGCATTGGTCAGAACTTGCATAGGCAGGTCAGCCTTAGTTCTGACGGTGATGGGAGCAATTTTGTATGAAAATACAGCAGACTTTGTTTCTTTGATGAAGTTGATCTGATTCCCAGCTTTTTTTTCACCTTTTCCAACATATCCCAAACCTTCTTTGACGTTTGGAGTTCTTTCATAGCTTAGGGTTTCGCTTAAGCGAGAGGCTCCAATTATTAATTGCTTGATCCTTTCTTTTGAGACTTTTAATTCATCTAAAAGATTAGCAATTTGATCATCATTCTCTTTTAAGATGTTGGTAAGAGTATTATTTTGAGAATCAATTTCAGCCTTGTCATCTTCCAAAAATTCTATCAAGACTTGTGTGGACAAGTTTTTCTCCTGTTCATCTTGTAATTTTTTAATCAGGTTGCTGCAGTTGTGACACACACGGACTGATTCTTCAGAAGTTGTCGCTAAGAAGTCAGAACCTGCAATCAAGTTTTGCATGGAATCAGTATGAGAGGTTAAGTTCACAGTCAGGGACGTTACCTGATCAACAGTGGTTCTGTCATCCTCGTCCTCATTTGAGTCTTTTTCATCATCTTCACTCCAAGTGATATTCATGGCCTTCTTGGTATGAGATTTCTTTAAAGTATTTGCACATTCAGAGGCTATGTGACCAAAACCCTCACACTCATGGCCTTGAATTCGATTGTCAGATCTATTCATAGAGGTAGTGGGATTTTGTTTAGTGTTAGTCAGAAATCTCTTCTTTTGTTGGAGAGAGGTATTCAAGTGCTTTCCCTTTTGATTTCCTTTTAGAAATTTTTTGAATTGTTTGGTGAGCATGGCCATGTTTTCATTTGTTTCGCTCTCCTCACAATCAACCTCGTCTTCATGGTTGTTAATTTTGAAGGCAATACTGGATCCCTTTTCTTTCTTTCTCCTTTGTAGATGTAGCTCATATGTCATCAATGATCCCACCAATTCTTCAACCTTCATATTCTCAATCTCCTTACTTTCTTCAATTGCAGTTACTTTAGAATGAAAACGATCAGGCAAGGATCTGAGGATTTTCTTTACAATTTTGCTCTCTGAATATTTCTTTCCCAAGGTATAAGCAGTATTGGTGATATCACTGAGTTTTGCATAGAAGTCCTTGAATTGTTCATCGTCTCTCATGGTTAGTTGTTCAAACTCTAGAGTAAGAATTTGAAGCTTGGATGACTTGACCATATTGGTTCCTTCATGAGCAATTCGTAAGATGTCCCAAGCATCTTTTGCAACCTGACAAGTAGAGATTAAACGAAATTGATTAGAGTCTACAAAAGAAAATATGGCATTTAACGCTTTGGAATTCCAATTAGTATAATTGTAATCAGTTGTAACCCACTCGTCTGCCTTTTTCTCTCTTTCTACACCATCTTCAGTGATGGTAGGAGTTTTATAACCATGGACAATTGAGTGCCAAGCTTTTTCATCAAGGGATTGGATATACACTTGAATTCTAATTTTCCAATAGGCATAATTAGTACCATCTAAGACAGGTGGTCTAAATAGAGCTCCGTCCATAACTAGGTTTATATGGATCGCACTTAAAAAGTGTACCCTCTCTGATACCAATTGAATGTTCTAAAACCTAGATTAATTAAATTAAACATGAATTTTAATTTTAATTAAATAAGCAGTGGACAGAATGTAGTCAGAACTGGAAAGATATAGAGATCACAGTTCTGACTCGCACACCTGTGTTCGTTTCCTAATCTTGTCTAGTGCAGAAATTAAAGGATTAAATACGAACACACGATGTAACGTGGTAAACCCCTTAGGGAAACATCCACGGGCCCCCATGCCATGGGTAGAAACAATCCACTAATAATCTTGTTCAAAAATACAATAGTATCGGTTTTTGTAATTTCGCAAAATTAACAAAATAACAATCAAAAGAAAACAGATCAACTCCTTGTGATACTTCTTCTTCTGACTTGTTGATGAAGTGGAATCAAACCCACCGATCTTGACTTTATCACCACTTCCCTATTGTACTTGACCGCAACCACCACTTGGATTAAGAACCCCCGTTCTTAACTTCACGCCAAATAGTTTGAGCAAGATATGGAATTGTTCGTTGAGTACCAATTAGTTCTTGATTCTTCAATGAGTTTGAAGAAAACCTTTTTGCTTTGAAAGTTGAATCAATGAAGCTTGATGTCTTGTTTTCCTTCCATGGATTTCGGCCGGTTTTGTGGCTTAGAGAAAACAAGAACTAAAATTATATTTCAAAGCCTTAATCCCTTATTGATTTCCACTCTTACTTATAGTTAAAGTAGAAATCAATTTAGGAATTATTTCTTACCTAAGAATATGCAACAAAGATGGTAAGAGAATTAGTAGGAAAGAATATAGAAAGATTTTCTTAGATTTGTAGTAGGAAAGAATTTAGGAAACTAAATATTTTCTTTCTAAACAAATCTAAGAGAATAAGAAAAATTCTTTAACCTACAAAAGGAGCTGTCATTAATATTCATTAAATCAGAATATATCAAATATAGAAACAGAATAAAATCGCGGCTTTTGCTGTTCTGGAAAGATGATTCGCCTATCAAGCCAGTCAGTCAGAACTGGCGTTAATCAGACCAGTCAGAAACACAAATGTTGACCTGCTCTTTTATCATTAAAAATCAGTTATATTTATTAAGATAGCCAAGATATAAAAAGTGAAAAATATGACACATATTTTTCCAACACTACTTACAAAAAAGGACCCATAGCACTGTCAATTCCACGTTGTCTGTGGAATTATAATATTTGTCTTGCTAGATTATTACTTTTAAATTGAAGTTATTGTTACGTGCAAGCTATTTAGTATATTAATTATGGTTTTTTTAATACGAGATTGATGAGAGAAAATTGATATAATCATTTGTGGAAGAAAGAGAAATATTACGTGCAAGCAAAAAATATAAAAACGAACTACCTAAGAGCATCTCCAACAAACTTTTTAAACATAGATTAATTTAAAGAGCCAATGCTTAAAATTATGTTCCAATGGACTCTCCAATTTAATATTTTAATTTAGAGAGTGTGTTTGACTTTCCACTTTCTATTATTAAATACATTGAAATAAATTCAATTTTCAATACTTGTTGTGTTGTTTTAATTAAATAATATATACAAAGTGGGAGAGAAACATATGATAAAAAGATAAGAGAAGAAAATATATTAAATACTTCCTGAAAAAAGTAAAATGAAAAGTATAGAAATAAAGAAGCTATTGGAATGTTTAAAAAAAATTGTTTTTAAATTTAATGATACTCTTTAAAATTCTAAAAATTCTCTTTAAATATACATAAGCTGTTGTACATGCTTTAACCATATTATACATAGAGAAGATGAAACCTTTTTGCTGCTGAAAGAGAGAGAGTTTTCCAATCGAATGAATGAACCCTAATTAATTAGCTAGGGCAACCTTTTACTCCTCTTCAATGGATGAGATTAAATCACACAGATCCGGCGGCTGAGATGGTCCTGATTATTGCAATAGAAACAAATCTGTAGGCATTTTTAAATTGTCGTTATCATCATTTTTTGAAATTGGAGAAAAGAGTAAATAATTGATAGTGAGGGAGAAATAGAGGTGGCTAAATCAACCCGGTTCGATGAGCCAGCTCGTATAACCCGAATTTCAAGTTGTGCTGCTCCGCAAAAATTTTTTTTATTATTATTTTTTTATTTTTCTTGTAAATTCCTTGTATGCACGAATGAATTGACTCATGCCAACTTAATCTGTCGCTAATTATATTATTTGTTATTTTATATTAAATTTTAATGATATTTTGTGTAACTGTGAAGCCCGTTTGTTGCCTTTAGTAAATGTAAATTGACATTTGTTGCTAAATAATAGGACCTTGCGCCCTTAGTTTTAGCTATTTCAGTTCTCCACGGCTGTTCTCTTCTACTTAGCGGGGGAATTATTTTGTCCACTGGACAAGTCATTGGTGGAGTGTTTGACTTTAATGTCAAACACTTTTTGCTACTCCGATGTCCACGGGACAAGTTTTAATGGACAAAATAATTCTCTCCAATAGGTGGAGGAGATCAAATTCCTTTAATTCTCATTATACTATACGTTATTAAAACAATTATATGTACGAGAAAAAATTATTACTCAAATTGAAGCAAAGTTTTATGTTAATCACTAAATTTATTTTCAATTAATCCGTACTTATCATTAACTTCCGCCTATGCAGCCCCTACGATGGCTCCTGCAACTCACAATGGTTTCCTACAATATTTCATTTCTACACGCAATTACTATAAAATATTTAGGAGGAAGTTTAGGCGAAAATCCCTGCTTCAGCATAAAATGACATTTGCTTTAAGCTGGAAGAAATCGCCAACAGTATTATATTCAATATATTATTATTTTTTTAATATATAAATGACACTTGCTTCGTGATTCAGTCAAACAATAATTAACAAATTTATAAAGAATTTACAACAATATAACAATGGTCCACATAATTTATTAAGAAAATAAGAAACTTATTGTAATACGAAATAAACTTCAAAGAAAAAAAAATAAAAAAAATTGGGTTGAGTTGGCTCGTTGGCCCAATGGGCTGGGCTGAGCCAGCACACAAAACTGGGTTGGCTCAACCCGATCCGTTTGCCAGCTCTAGAGAGAAGTACAATGCCATTGTGCATAACACGTGGGATCTATTCTCAATTTTAATAAATTGTAAAGTGATCAATTACATTGGGATAATTTCAATTTAATTATACTTTTATTTTTTTGTGACTCAATTTTAATAAATTCGTTTTGTTGCTATAAATTATAATTGATATTGACTAATTATTTAATGAAATTTCTAGTGCAAATATTTTTGAAATTTTAACTTAATTGTTACAAAATATATTTGTTAGTACATAAAAAAAAAGTCAAAAAGAAGTAATGCATAATTCATAAATCATTTCATGCGATGTGTATTCATTTATCTAGATGATTAAATTTTATAACGAATAAATTTTTTGAACAAAAAATGATAAATAATATGATTTGTACTTAAATAATTGTGGCATTAAATTTAATTATAATATTCATTATAATAGATTTTATAAAATATGAAATAAACATTATTTATAATAATACAATTAATGTTAAGTCAAATAAATATATAATTCAGAAATTAAAAACACTTTTAGAGTTATGGTGCCAAAAAGATTAACAGCCCATTTTAGATTAATAATCAAACATTAACAAATTTTTAACAATGATAAAAATTCTACACTTAAAAATTCTACTCACATTAGCCGTGTCAAATGTATCATAAACCACTTATTTTATATTGATATAATTTACTATAATTTTCTAACATGGTAGACCAACCAACGCAAAGGGTCCAAATTATACTATCATTATTTTTCTTAGAAACTAATTAACAATTTCTATCTTCGCCTTTTCTTTATAAAACTTTTATTAAATAGTATTACACGAATTGTCACACCCTAATGATTTATATAGTAAATTATTTTTGAGACAATATCAATAAATTGATATAAATAATCTCGATTACGTAAAGATTATGCCAATCTCTAATTCTGTATGTTTTCAATTTGATCAAATATATTATCATTTTTTATCATTTATCCAATAACTTTGCGAGATTACATGAATATTTAATGGGATAGTTGGACTAAAAGAACTTGCATTAAATTAAGGGTTTCAAGGTCGGTCACTGTTTTGACACTTATGAGCTCTAAAGTCATATGGTCAAAACTTAATTCAATTAAAGTCACATTTTGGAGCTAAAAGACCAACATATCCTTAATTGCAAAAAAAATGCTAATTTAATGGTCATGTTTTGTTGTGATACTATTTTTTGTGATATTGTTTTGTATGATACTGTTTTATTTATGATACTATATTATTGTGTTACTGTTTTGTATGATACTTTTTTATCTATGATACTGTTTTATTTAGATAATGTATATTGATATATTTATGCAATGCTTTTATCTTTGATACTATTTTATTATGACAATATTTAAACATATGATCTTTTACTATTAAAACAGTACTTCAACTATTAAAACATCTTGTACTTAATTTTATATATGATACTACTTTGTTTATTATACTATTTTATATTAAATATTGTGATATGGTACTGTTTTATCTATGATACTGTTTTGTCTAATGGATCTTGCTTACAACTTTAGCATCTACGATCCCATAATATTTCTTGATCTTCGCAATTAGCTATACTAGAAAAGAGTCTGCCTGTATTTGTCATAAAACAATTGAACGACGATGTTAGAACTTGAGACACAATATCAAAATCGTTGCAAATAAAATAACATTTAGAAATTAGAATGATATTACCTAAATACTGATATGAAAGCCAATTTACTAACCACCTGATCGGAATAAGCAAGAAAAATGATACAAACAAACCCCAAATGAGCAAATGGTCGTACACGAATGTTGCAATCTCAAAGTCGAAGTTTACAACACCAATTTATAATTTTTCATGATGGAAGATTAAGAGAAAACATCACGATCAGTATATTATCATATGGTATACTTATACCATGTTTTTATCTTTGATACTGTTTTATTATGATAATGTTTCAACCTATGATACTGTTATTTTATTGGATTGTAATTTGTGTATGTGATACTGTTTTATTAAGATACTTTCATATATGATACTTACATATTAAGATACATTTATCTATAATACTGTTTTAGTATGTATGGTACTGTTTTAACAAGAAAAATTAAAGATTGTCATTTTAAGCTAAAGAGACGACTTCAAATGACTAAAATCTACTGTACACAGTGGCAAAACCACTGGTTTTGACCAGCTCGTCGAGACCATTCCAAAAACATATTATAATAAAAATTCTGAGCACGTATGCGATTTCTATGCCCATTTCTGTTATACTGTTTTGTATAATACAGTATCAAACAACTTTTATGACTAATTAACAACATAAAAAAATAATTTAATGGCCAACTTAATACATTATCAAACTGCTATTCTATAATACAGCATCAAGCTGTTTTCTATAATACAATATCAAGCGGCAAACCATAATCACAACTAATATAATGATACTATATTCTATTATACTATTTTGTTATGATACTGTTTTCTATAATATCCTTTTAGAATTTCACCAAACAAATCATCTATATAGACACTCCGTCACTGAGACAACTCCAGTTCAACATTTGATTTACAGATTATTGCACTCAACTGTGGAACAAGATTGGCCATCACCCAATCTTCTTGTCCTAAGAAGCAAATGCACAACAATCTCACAAAGAAATCCAAGTGTTGCATTTGAGCCAACAAGTGAAACAACGTGCAAATAAGCATAACAACATATTCTTTCTTAGAATTCATGTCCCTTGAACACATAGCCAACTTAATCCTAGCAAACAACAAAAGAACCCTTAAAACCCCAATTAGAATTTGATCCAAAATCTTCACAAAAGAACTGTCTAAAACCAATCCCAAAACCAGTTTAGCTACACCAAGAAGTGCCACACACCCTCCACTCCTCCCACCAAATTTGTACTGTCCGACTAGCCCTCCATTACCATAGCAACACGGCGTTGCACTGAACCAGCACCCGATTAAGTTCATTATCCCAAACACGGACGTTGTTGAAACATCCTTTTCTAGGAAAAGATCTGTTGACAATTTACATACAGCAATGACTGAATGTAGAATTGATAAAGAAAGTTGTGGAATAGTCTCTTTCACAAATCTTTCCTTCCATGAATGCTTAAATATCTTCACAATTTCAATAGCAGACGGCCCAGATTTTACTGTAGGGAATTAAAAAGTGACACTGCACTGTAGAAGAAATTGCCGGAGGTCTCCGGAGGTGGGGGAGGTTGTCGCTAGAGGTGGATGAGGTTTGTGGATGTAGAAGAATGTGCCGATTGAAAATATGGTTAACAATGGTGATTTTGGAAGTAATTTAAAATATTGCTGTAAAATATGACTTAATCACAATTTTAAAAAAAGTTTTAACTTAATTTGAAACAAGTCACATGCAAGTGACTTGTTGGCAATTTCTCCTTAAATTAATTATGGACAACTGATAAGCACGATCATGTTCTCCTCCATAAATCTTTCCCATTGCCTACATAGTATGTTTATATTGGCCAAGTGGATTTTATTTATTGTTAGCATAATTAGTCTTGGCTGATATAAACATGCCATGTAGGCATGTGGGATCTTTCCCACTGTGGAAAAGAGAATAGGGATGGCAATGTGGCGGGTCTGGGGTGACCATTTGTCCCGCCAACCGCCCTGATTAATTTTTTTTAAACTAAAAAAAAAATTAAAAAAAAGAAATACAAATTTTTTAAATATTTGTACCAAAGAAGACAAAAATATTATAAGTTCATAATATTTGTACCCCCCTATTGCTAAAACCTACTCAGATATTATTATTGTACCCAAACTCCAACACATAAAAAAGAGCACAGCATCTCTTCATTTTCTTTCTTCCTCTTAACTCCTGATGAAAAGTACAATTTAGGGATTTTAGGGGAAGTTGAAACTTTAAAGTAATGGAAGTTACCTCAAGTTCTTCACTTTCACCCCATCTATTGTAGAGAAATTGCTTTCTATGTAAAGTTGATTTCATTTTCTTTTTATAATAATTGCGCGCACACACACAGTGTAGAGTTTTTGAAGAGGTGAAGAAAGATGCCAAGGCCAGGACCCAGACCATACAAGTGTGTGAGAAGAGCTTGGCACAGTTATAAGCACCAACCCATGAGTGGTTTAATTATTAGACAGATTTTCAGGTACTGGGTTTTGTGTTTCCTTAATTTATTTTCTTGTTTTTTTAGGTGAAATTCGTTAAATGTTTATTGTATTTTTTTTAGCAGGCTTGTACACGAGAATCACTGCCCTACAACTAAGAAGAATAAAGAATGGCAAGAGAAGCTTCCTGATGTGGTGTTGAAAGCCGAGGAAATCATGTATTCCAAAGCCAATTATGATGTTTTTAATTTTTTTGTTTGTTTTTATCTGTGTCGCGGGGCGGCGGGTGGGGCGGGGCTGCCCCTGACCATCGCCGGACCCATCCCGGGTAGAAAATTTTGTCCCAGACCCGCCCCAATTACCCGACGGGCATGGGGCAGGTCTGCAGTGGCGGATTTTTCTACCATCCCTAGAAGAGAACAGGACTACAGATAAGCCTTTATGCTAACATAACTCGAACAGATACAAAATTGACAAACTAATATATCCGCATAATATAAAAATAGATTTCTAATATATGAGGGACTGCATGTAATATAATTTTCGTATATAATGTTTCATGGAGACATAAAAAAAAAATTGCATGCCCAACATCGAACATTATTTACACTATTAAATCACTTTATTTTCATAGTTTTTTGTGTCACAAACTATCCTAATTTGTTCTTAGTATCTCCAATGCTACCTTCTATTTTAAATGTCCAGTTGATGTGGCAATAAGGTAGATGGAACAAAACTGATATGACAGTATTTATTGTAGAAGGTCGTCTAATAGGCCGTCTAGTTTTAGACATCTTGTTAGACACCTTCCACTTATTTTTTTATTAAATTGTGTCTATCTCTCTCATTTATTTTTCTTTCTATTTCCTCTTTCCACACACACACACACACTCTCTCTCTCTCTCTCTCTCTCTTCATTTCTTTTCTTTCTCTTGCCACATAAATTTTTTAGAAGATGTCCAGCATTGGAGATGCTCTTATAATCAAACAAGATCTAAAGCAGAACGTGTCACACCAAATAAATTAAATGAAGTTTTTTGATTGCTACTCTAAATGTCAAAAACATGTGGACTAATTTTTGTTCCATTTTTTTATTATATACACTCTAATCGATATGACAATTTGTGTAAGATTATTTAATATTTAGAAAAATGTTTTAAGTAAAAACTCTCTGCTTTAATTGATGAATATTTGTCTATTTATAGACGAAAGTTATAGACCTAACTCGGTCGATCGGTTACATATCGAGTAAACCAAATGTCTCTAAAGTCGAACGATTACAAAAGATTCCACCAGTCGAGTGGTTACACAGAAACTCGTCCAGTTTGAGCAAAAACACCCCAAGCATCAGTAGACCCCCACTCTCAAGTTAATAAAATCTTATATCTTGAGAGTTATCAAACATATGGGATCTTATCAATCCACACGGTCGTCTCGCGTGATTGGGACCTTTTTGACTTTGTAGACCGCTTGTCAATTCGCACTATACTTTCACGACTGGCTTCATTAATGACTTGTGCGTTTCCTAGGTTGACAGCTGTCAAGAAGGCAGCGTTGGAGCCTTGGGAAAACGTGTCCTCATGATGACATTATGCTGCCGTTTCAGTTTCAAAAAACATTAAATATAGACTTTACATTTGAAATCTGTGTTTATCTCTTATTCTTCCTACAAAGCTTATTCCCTCAACCCCTTTTTACATGCGTATATCATCTATATATTTCATGAATGTTATTAATTTGGAAAGTTCTTTAGATGAACAAAAATCTGTCAATCTTTCTGAAATAGAATTTTCTTTTAATTCTTTAGAATCCATCAAGTTCCTTGGACTACCAGATTGTTCAGCACCGAAAGTGAGTAGCTTTCTTTTGACTGCCGAGTAGACCTTTGGACTGATAACACCTTGTAGGTCTTTAATTTTACCTACATTGTTTCCACCGTCTCTATTTGTCTTATAATTTTAAAGTTATTCTCTTCTCTACCTTTGAGGCTGGTGACTTATCTCTCTTCTTTCTTTCTTTTTATGAAGGTCGTTTTATAAACGTCTTTCGGCTTTAGTATCTTGTTTTGGCGACAATAGCTGTACGGTGTCTTAGAAATGATAGAGTCGACCGGTCAAACCAAGCTCCAATGGATGATCGTCCGAGTTGTACCCTTTAGAACATCCCAAAACACCCAAGTACATATACTGAAACAACCCTCAAATGCACAATCAACCATTTATTCCTTAGTCGAAATCACATTTATAGGGATCTAGGGTCGACCGAATATCTACCTGTTGGCTAGCCGGAGAAAGTAGTAATTTATCAAGATAGCCTCAAGGCTGGTCTTAGGTTTCCACGTCATCCTTTTTTAGTGGAATTTTTCTGCACCTTCAGTCTTTTTCCAGGTCAACTGGTGCCAAATGCATTGAAGATGTTAAATTATTAAATCCTTGTCTGCCTACATCACGGTCTAGAACCATCGGTCGATATTTTTCGCGTGCTTTTTAAAATAAAGTTATTAGATCGTTATGATTGTTATGTTGTCTTCTTCCATCATGACCGAGGACTTTCCACACATGAGCACTTTAGGATACCAAATTGCCCTACTTCCAATAGTGGGTGGAAAAATAGGTATTTCTTTTTTAAACTAGTCGATGCTATGTTCGCCTTTTCTGTTAACTGAAGTATTCCCCCACTTGAGGACTTTAATTCAATACCTATTCTTACTGAACCTGAAATTGACTCCATGATTATTTTACATGCGATTGAACCACTTGGTCGTTTAATGAATGGTGAATTGACAGATGATGCCTTGGTTTCTGCTGGCATCGGCCGTCTCTATGGTAGGAGAAAGTTTCTTTTGAGTAGTCTCGAATTACTGATATCATGTTATCTGGCCGATGGTCTATTTTACTAGATATGTCTGCAGATAAGTTCAGTGAAGATTTTCTAGAAGAGTTGGCTAGGAAAAATGCGGCGCAGAGATAGATCCTCTGCTGAACCTCCATCTTCTGATGTCGTTCCATCGACTGGTCATCAAGAAGCTATCTATGTTGATTCCTTTCCACTTACACGTACTGGGACTCTCCCAACTGACTCTCCAGAAGTCACCTGGCCTCGTCCCACTCGGCAGGCCACCGAAAGTAGACCAACTTGTAACTTACATCGATCTATCAAGAAGGTGATGGAAGATTGTCAGTTTATATCTTCTTGCTTGGATTGGGAGGTGGTTATGGCAAGCAAAGACAAAATCGCCTGAAAGCTTATAGCAATCCATTATGGTGGAAAAACGACGGGTAAACATTTTGTTATGCTCATCCTTATCATATTCTCCTTTCTTCTTCTGCTTTTCTCGTGATCATTGTTTTTCATGACAGATTCTCTCTCTTCGCTATACTGCTTTTTGCAAAATTTGCGATCAATCTAAAAAGATCAAACATATCAGTTGCACTCTTGAAGAGAAAAATAAGGATCTGAGTGATTGTCGTAGGGACTTGACGAAAAAATAAAATATGGCCAAGCTTGAGAAACTTTTACAAGAGCGAGAAGCCTCCTAGAGCAAGAAAGCAACAAAGTCTAAACATTGTGTGATGTACTTGCAAGATTATATAGTTGCAACTCACCATTAGATAAAAAATTTCCTGAGATAATCCAATGGTAAACGTTAGGTAGGTGTGGGTTAGCTAAACTAGACCACTGTACAATGACTCAAAAGACCGTAAATCTTACAAGTGGCCTATTGTGCCATTTGATCAATTTTTTATTATTTTGGTCGACATATTGTATAGTGGACTTTAATTTTGTTCAATCTTGGGCTCAAAGCCAATGAAGATATAACCACTTGGGCTCAAACCATACATAAACCACTGACCTAGGTGACTGATCGTTTAACCACATTGTTGAGTTTAAAACCCAAATATACAAGTATAAAACCAACTATTACATCGTAACAATATAATGGAAATATCTCATAGATCAGAACATCTCTACACTTCAACCAACAGATGAAGTTGTTAGGACTCAGTTTTTAACAAACCACAAGGATTATTGCACTTACCGTCCAAAGGACAGGCATCAATTTTCCCAGACCATCAGAATTACGTATAACACTCTAACCCAAGGTCAATCAAACCCACAGTACGTCTAACTTCTTTGTTAGAGTTACTTTTCACTACCAATAGTGTAAATCAGGCCTTGCTAGACCAAATTTACTGTTTACTCTCTTTATTGGTTGTTAAGCCAACAATCCCACTCTTAATCCACAAAGGAAAAAAAAAAGAGAGTAGAAACCAGAGATGAACCCAGAAAGCTTAAGAAGAAGAGAGCGTTTCAGAGAGAAAAAAAAACCAAGAGACTCAGCTAAACCAAACAACTAACCATCTGATATTTCCAAGGCAGTGAGGTGGGGTGTACCAATACACGAATCAATTACATCCATTGGATCAGATCCAATGGTTGCTATTAATCAAGAGAAAGCACAATCCCATTCACAAGCTTTGGGCCAATCGCAAACTGTCACGTAACTTCTTTTAACCAGAAGGTAAAGGCGCTTTTGTAACCCTTCAGAAAATGGGTTTGTGAAACACAACACCAACACACTTCAAACATTTGGACTAACTATCAGATTCAGTATCTGAGCTGGACTGTATGCGGTCCAACATAATAAATTGGTGGTTTGCTCGACTCATATTGCTCCAAAGCATTAAAGACATCCCATTCGAACTCCAGGAAGCTGTTAATAATGATTCCATCAGCAAATTTGTACTTCTTGCACAACTCCATACTCTATTTGTAGCCATCACTATTTTTATCTTGTAGCGAATTCGGTATATTTGTCCCTTGTAAGACTAGAGAACCGAATAATTCAATATGTTCCGGTTCATGTCCGTACCCAGACCAATTGGGTTCATCATCAGCCTCTAGTAGATTTAAGGCTAGCGAAAAGTCCTTGGCAGTTGAACAAAAAGAATTTTCAATAATCAATTTCAGATTTCAAACTCAATAATACAAAATAGGAAATTACACTGATCTATATAGAAAGATAGAAGAAAGTTCTAGACTAAAGAATCCTAGATGAACACGTGTAGGGCTATCACTAATACTAACTGAAGAAAAAGGAAGATCCATGAGCACACCAACAACATTTTCTTGCGGGAACTTACAGAGAGAGAGATAGAGAGTCAAGATAAGGATGAACAGTAAAAATATGCGAAGAAGAAAACACAACTCTAAGGCCCTAACTAATAGAAACATGTCTAAAGGAAAGAAAAGGAAAAGAACGTAATACTTAATATACATAATTAACTCTTCCTTTCAAGCTGGAGGGTATCTCAGTTACACCCAGCTTGATTTTCAATAAATAGAACCTAGAATGTGATCATCCTTTGGTCATCAAGTCTGCAATCTGATCTGTTGTAGGGACATATCTCACATCCAGTTCTTTGGCTAAGACCTTGTCTTTGATGAAGTGGGCATCAAGCTCTATGTGTTTGGTTCTTGAATGATATATTGGATTGGAAGCTAAAGAATGTGCACTCATGTTATCACACCATAACACATGGGTTGAATATTGTAGAAGATCAAGTTCTTTGAACAATGACTGGATCCAGGTTAGTTTTGTAGCTGCCAGAGCCAAGGCTATATATTCAGATTCTAAGCTAGACCTAGCACCTACTTGTTATTTCTCAGAGCACCATGCCACCAAACTATCACCAAGGTAGATACAATAAACAGGTGTGGATCTTCTATCATCAGGGCAGGAAGCCTAGTTTGCATCTGAGTAGCCACTCAGATTGAGTCTTTCATTTCTTTTGATCCACAATCCCTCATTAATAGTCCCTTTCAAGTATTTGAAGACTCTTTTCAAGGCTTGCCAGTGAGTTGAAGTAGGAGATTGTAGAAATTGACACAACTTGTTAATTGCAAATGCTAGATCAGGCCTTCTATGTGAGAGGTATTGTAGGCTTTTTACTGCAATTCTGTAGACTGAAATATCCTTGATCACTTTTCCTTCATCCTTTGATAATGTCTTTCCAACAACACTTGGAGTAGGATAGGGCTTAAGACACTGAAAATCAAATTTCCTAAGTAGTTCAGCTTTATAACTTTTTTGAGAGAGATGCAATCCTGATTCATGTCTTGTTACTTCAATTCCTAGAAAATGATGCAAGCCTCCCATGTCTTTTAATGCAAAGCTTTGATCAAGTTCAGTTATAAATCTTTGGAGCAATTTACTATCATTTCCTGTGATTACTATATCATCCACATAGATAAGAGCAAAGATGACACACTTATCTGTTTTGTAGAAGAAAATAGAATTATCTACTTTGGATTGTCTGAATCCCCAACCTAAGAGAGTGATTTTCAACTTGTGATACCACGCTTGAGGACATGAACTTACAGACATAGGATGGTTTTGATTGATCAACAAAGCCCTCAGGTTGATGCATGTATACCATCTCTTCCAATTCACCATTCAAAAAGGCATTATTTATGTCTACCTGTCTGATAACCCAATCTTTGTTGACTGCAAATGTAAGGATAATTTTCAATGTTGATGGCTTAATAACAGGACTGAAGGTTTCAAAGAAGTTAACCTCTGGTGTATGATGAAAGCCTTTGGCAACCAATCTTGCTTTATGCCTTTGTACTGAACCACCCTGATTTTGTTTAAGTTTGAAAATACATTTGTTACCAACTATGTTGTAACTATCACATGGTGGTACTAATATCCAGGTTCTATTTTGCATTTGTATTGTGTACTCTTCATTCATAGCTTTTCTCCAATGATCACTTTGCATTGCCTCTGTAACACTTATAGGCTCTTCATCCCATAGATCAAATTCAATTGACTTGCTAACAAAGGACTTTGGTTTAAAGACTCTTGCCTTAGCTCTAGTTATCATAGGATGTTCAGTTTTGTGCATGGATCTGAGATCACTGTGAAACTGATTTTCCTCCTGATCAACTCTGTCAGCTGATCCTTCATTAGTGTCATGATTAGAACCATCTGCCTATATTCTTTCAACTGGTCCATATGTAGAGTGTTCTAAATCACTACTCATATTCCTTACCTCAAAGTCATGCTGATCAAAATTATTTGGTACATGTAGCTCAAGGTTTGCTGGTTGGTCAGCATTAGATTGGGTTGTATTTACTAGAATAGGAGTAGAATTGACTTTATAAGACTGATAAAGAAGATGACAATTTGGTAAAGTGACCCTAGACTCTAAAGGAATAGACTTAGAGTTATCTAGAAAACCTAAATAAAAAAGAAACTCAGATTCATTGAATACAACATGCATTGATATGTAGATTCTTCCAGATGAATTTAGACACTTATAATCTTTATTAGATGAACTATATCCAAGAAATACACATTTAGTAGAGTGAAAACTGAATTTGTGACTTTGGTAAGGTCTCAAGCAAGGATAGTAGGCACAACCAAAAGTTTTGAGGAAATTGTAGTTAACATCACTTTTATAGAGGACAGGAAAAGGTGATTTCAGGTTAAGAACAGGTGTAGGTGTTCTATTTATCAAGTAAGTTGCTGTTTGGAAGGATTCCTACCAAAATCTTAATCGCGTTTTGGCTTGAGTAAGCAGAGTCAGTCCCATTTTAGTAATGTGTCTATGTTTTCTCTCCACTCTACCATTTTGGACAGAAGTATTGGGCATGAGTGTTTAAATTCTATTCCAGACTATGAGGTTAAGGATGTGAAATTTCTATATTCTCCTCCCCAATCTGATTGTAGGGGTTTTACTCTTCCTTTCCAATTTGTTTTCAACCAGAGTCTTGTATTGAACAAACAAATTGAAGGACTCAGATTTGTGTTTCATTGGATATATCCAGGTAAATATACTGAAATCATCAACAAAAGCAATATAATACCTAAAACCATTTGTTGAAGGTATAGGTGAGGGACCTTATACATCTGTATATACTAACTCAAGAGGTACTTGTGATAGAGATCTGGATTTATTAAAAGGCAGAGAATGTGGCTTTCCAAATTGGTATGCTTTACAAAAAGATTTTAATTCATTGATGGTCAGTTTCTGATTACAAACTTTGAGCACTTGGGACATCACTTGACTAGATGGATGTCAAAGTCTTTTGTACCATATATCACCTAAGGAACTAACAAACTCTTGATTAGGACTTTTAACTTTACTCGAGACAGCTGACTTTACGGGAGACAGCTGAAGAAGTAAGACCAAAGGATTTATTGCCTGACACTTAAGACTCTGGACTGAGAGTTGATTATTGACCTTTGGAGGATCCAGTTGATACAGGCCTTCTCTAAGCTTCCCTTCCAGCATTAGCTTCCTTGTTGATTGATCCTTAACACAACAATAATCAAGGTGAAATTCTATAAAACACAGTTATTAGCAGTCAATTGAGATACATTCACAAGATTTTTCTTGATTTCAGGTACATGTAATAGTTTATTCAATACCAATGGTTTGTCAGTTTGAGTGGGAATTTTACAAGATATATTCAACTTATCTCCATTTCATAACATAAACTTCTTCTTACCTGAGTACTGACCTTCTGAATTCAAGTTATTGGTGTCTGCAGTCACATGATTGCTAGCTCATCTATCAGCTAGCCAAGCAGGATCACTCACAGTAGCTGAAGTAGCAATGAAAGCTATTGTGGATAGATTGATGCTGTTGTACTGAAAATTATGATTTTGATGTGGTGATGTGCCTATATAGATAGCTCTCATCATACCTATAATTGTACATATTAGCATTATGCCCTGGTTTTCCACAGACTTGACATATAGGCCTTTAGTTATAGTTAATTCTATTTCCTCTATTCCTGCATCCTCTTCTTCCACCTCTATAGTTACCTGAGTTTTGATTTCTGCCAGAGTAACTACCAGAGTAGTTATATTTATATCCTATTCCTTGATAGGAATTTTCTCTAGGTCTTTGAGCAAAATTGACTGAGGATTGATTGAGATTAACATTTCCTATCTCATTTCTCATTGTTCTGATGTGTTCCAATCTACTCTCATAGGTCATTAAGGTGGATTGAAGTTCTCCCTAGGAGATAGTCTCCCTGCTATTGATTTGTACCACAATAGATATATAATCCTCATCTAACCTAGCTAGAACTTGATTGACCAGGTCTACAAGTAGTATAGGTTTCCCAGCAACCTCAAGATTATCTGGAAGAATTTTCACCTTACTGAGGTATGGATCAACACTCAGATCCTCTTTCCTTAATTTCTGTAATTCTGCAGTGAGAAAAGTGATTCTAGACTTATTTTAAATCCCATAACTTTCCTTGATAGCTTTCCAGAGTTTGTGTGAGTCATTTGAGCCCATCACCCTCATAGCTATTTCAGCTGTCATAGTTGAAAATAGTCATTCCATAAGTAGGTTATCAATTGATTTCTACTGGTTGAACTCAGGATTTGGACTTAGTTCAACTGTGGTTGCAGCTCCTACTTCACTGGTGATCTGAGTGGCTATAGTTTCTGACGGGGACAACTTTGTTCCCAGAAGGTAGCCCTCGAGATTGTGACCTCTGATGATAGGAAGAATCATGTTCCTCCATAAAAGGTAATTTTCCTTGTCAAGCTTGACAGAGGGAGTTTGTGAGAGGTTTACACCAAAGGGTGCAAAATGGTTACCTCCCATCAATGGAGACATCATGCCGTTTGAGCCTGAGGCAGGGAGTTGAGTGTTGCTGTTGTTAGTAAGATCTGCCATTAGGAATATGGCTCTGATACCAAGTTGAACAAAAAAAATTTCCAATAATCAATTTCATATTTCAAACTCAATAATACAAAATAGAAAATTACACTGATCTATATAGAAAAGATAGAAGAAGATTCTAGACTAAAGAATCCTAGCTGAACACGTGTAGGGCTGTCACTAATACTAGCTGAAGAAGTAAGAAGATCCATGAGCACACCAACAACCTTCTGTTGTGGGAACTTACAAAGAAATGAAGAGAGAGAGAAGAAGAGGATGAACAGTAAAAACGTGTGAAGAAGAAAACACAACTCTAAGGCCCTAACTAATAGAAACGTGTCCAAAGGAAAGAAAATGAAAAGAAACGTAATACTTAATATACATATTTAACTATGGTTGATACAATATAAAACATACACCCTGAAATACTGAATTCTCTAGCCACATCAATGGCGAAGGGACAAAAAAGAGCCACGACAAGGGCTAAAATACCATTCGACTTGTTTAGTTCATTTAACTTGTCGCGTAAAGATGGAAGTAATCAGATCATAGTGATTGACATGTGGGGAGAAAGAAAAATGGAGTTTATTGATTTCGAAAGGGGTTCAAGTAAGGACTTTTGTAAGTTGATGAATGAAAATCCATCATTCGGGATTATGAAGGTGACTGAGAAGTTATATTGGAAGACAATTTTTTGGGCAAACTCAATGAATGAAATAAGATGGCCTAATAGTGTTGGAAGTAGTGAAAGGACTATGTGAAGTAATTGGGGGCTCTGTTTAGCTACCATGATTGGTGTTCCTATTGATGTGCTCAAGATGACGGCCATATTATATATCAAATTTTACTAAGCTTCTTTGGTATAAAGAAGAAGAAACTTATTTTGACCCCAAGATTCCTAAGTTGACTACCGATGCTTAGATTTTACAATCCAAAGATTCTAAATTTGTTAATTTTTAAATCAGAACCACAAAGGATTGATTTAGACAGACCACTTAATATCACTCAAAAGAGTCATTGTTTCACAAAAAATCAAAGAAAAAAAAGATTAAAAAAAAGCACGAAAACCAAGAAAAAGAGTTATATATTGTGTGATGTACTTGCAAGATTATATAGTTGCAACTCACCATTAGATAAAAAATTGTCTGAGATAATCCAATGGTGAACGTTATGTGTGGGTTAACTAAACTGGACCACTATGCAACGATTCAAAAGACCGTTAACCTTTCAAGTGGCCTATTGTGCCATTTGATCATTTTTATTTTATTTTGGTAGGCATATTGTAGAGTGGACTTTAATTTTGTTCAATCTTGAGCTCAAAGCCAATGAAGATATAACCGCTTAGGCTCAAACCACACATAAAGCACCGACGTAGGTGGCTGATCGTTTAACCACTTTGTTGAGTTTAAAACCCAAATATACAACTATAAAACCAACTATTAAAGCATAACAATATAATGGAAATATCTCATAGATTAAACATCTCTACACTTCAACCAACATATGAAGTTGTTAGGGCTCATGTTTTAACAAACCACACGGATCATTGCACTTGCCGTCCAAAGGATAGGCACTGGTTTCCCTAGATCATCAGAATCACCTCTAACATCGAACACAATGTCAATCAAACCCATAGTACGTCTAACTCCCTTGTTAGATATACTGTCCACTCTCCTCACCTGCTGTTAAGCCAACAACCCCACTCTTAATCCACAAAGGAAAACAAAAAAAAGAGTAGAAACCAGAGATGAACCTAGAAAGCTGAAGAAAAAGAGAGCGTTTAGAGAGAGAGAGAGAGAAAACCAAGAGACTCAGCTAAACCAAACAACTAACCGTCTGATATTCCCAAGACAGTAAGGTGGGTGTATCAATACACAAATCAATTACATCCATTGGATCAGATCCAATGTTGCTTTTGATCAAGAGAAAGCACAATCCCCTTCACAAGCTTTCGGCCAATCACAAACTGCCACGTAACTTCTTTTAAACAGAAGGCAAATGCGCCTTTCTAACCCCTTCGGAAAACGGGTTTGTAAAACACAACACCAACACACTTCAAACATTTGGACTCACTATCATATTTAGTATCTGAGCTGCAGTGTATGCGGTCCAACTAGATAAATTGGTGGTTTGCTCGACCCATATTGCTCCAAAGCATTAAAGGCATCCCGTTCGAACTCCAGGAAGTTGTTAATAATGATTCCATCAGTAAAATTGTACTTCTTTCACAACTCAATACTCCATTTATAGCCATCACTATTCTATCTTGCAGCGAATTCGGTATATCTGCCCCTTGTAAGACTAGAGAATCGAGTAATTCATTCTATTCGGGTTCATGTCCATACTCAGACCAACTGGTTTCATCATCATCCTCGAGAATATTTAAGGCCAGCGACAAGTCCATGGTTGATACAATATAAAATATGTACACTGGAATACTAAATTCTCTAGCCACATCAATGGCGAAGGGACAAAAAAGATCCACCATGTGGGCTAAAATACCATTCGACTTGTTTAGTTCATTTAACTTGTTGCGCAAAGATGGAAGTGATCGGATCATAGTGATTGACATGCGGGTTTCGACACTTACGTCCTCAGGGAGGTCATCAATGCTTACTGGAAAAAGAAAAGTGGAGTTTATTGATTTGGGAAGGGGTTCAAGTAAGGACTTAATTTTGTGAGTTGATGGATGAAAATCCATCATTTGGGATTATGAAGGTGACTGAGAAGTTATATTGGAAGACAACTTTTTTGGCAAACTCAATGAACGGATTGAGATGGCCTAATAGTGTTGGAGGTGGTAAAAGGACGATGTGAGGTAATTGGGGGCTCTGTTTAGCTTCCATGGCTAGTGCTCTTATTGATGTGCTCAAGATGATGGCCTTATTATATATCAAGTTTTGCTAAGCTTCTTTGGTAAAAGAAGTGGTTTATTACAGCAGTATAAAGAAGAAGAAACTTATTTTGACCCCAAGATTTCTAAGTTGACTAACGAGGCTAAGATTTTATAACCCAAAGATTCTAAATGTGTTAATTTTTAGATCAGAACCACAAAGGACTGATTTTGACAAACTACTTATAATATCACTCAAAAGAGTAATTGTTTCACAAAAAATCAAGGAAAAAAAAGATTGAAAAAAAGCACGAAAACTAAGAAAAAGAGTTGTATATTGTGTGATGTACTTGCAAGATTATATAGTTGCAACTCATTATTAGATAAAAAATTGTCTGAGATAATCTAATGGTGAACGTTAGGTGTGGGTTAACTAAACTAGACCACTGTGCAACCACTCAAAAGACCGTTAATCTTTCAAGTGGCCTATTATGCCATTTGGTCATTCTTTATTATTTTGGCTGCCATATTGTAGAGTGGACTTTAATTTGTTTCAAACTTGGGCTCAAAACCAATGAATATATAACCAAATTATTCATCATAACTACGAGATTTATTTGAGATCAAAACCCAACAAACCTCAATGATAAATGAAGAAAAAAATTGGAGTTTATGAAAAGGGGTTCAAGTAAAGCCTTTTGGGAGTTAATGGATGAACTGTGATTTGGTATTATGAAGGTGACTGAGAAGTCATATTGGAAGACAAGTTTTTTGGCAAACTCAATGAATGGAATGAGATGGCTTAATAGTGTTGGAGGTAGTAAAAGGACTATGTGAAGTAATTGGGGGCTCTGTTTGGCTGCCATGGCTGGTGTTCCTATTGATGTGCTCAAGATGATGGCCATATTATATATCAAGTTTTGCTAAGCTTCTTTGGTATAAAGAGGAAGAAACTTATTTTGACCCCAAGATGTCTAAGTTGACTACCGATGCTTAGATTTTACAATCCAAAGATTCTAAATGTGTTAATTTTTAAATCAGAACCACAAAGGACTGATTTAGACAGACCACTTAATATCACTCAAAAGAGTAATTGTTTTACAAAAAATCAAAGAAAAAAAAAGATAAAAAAAAAAGTACGAAAACCAAGAAAAAGCGTTGTATATTGTGTGATGTACTTGCAAGATTATATAGTTGCAACTCACCATTAGATAAAAAAATTGTCTGAGATAATCCAATGGTGAACGTTAAGTGTGGGTTAACTAAACTGGCCCACTATGTAACGATTCAAAAGACCGGTAATCTTTCAAGTGGCCTATTATGCTATTTGATCATTTTTTATTATTTTGGTAGACATATTGTAGAGTGGACTTTAATTTTGTTCAATCTTGAGCTCAAAGCCAATGAAGATATAACCGCTTAGGCTCAAACCATACATAAAGCACCGACCTAGGTGGATGATCGTTTAACCACTTTGTTGAGTTTAAAACCCAAATATACAACTATAAAACCAACTATTACAGCGTAACAAAATAATGGAAAAATCTCATAGATCAGAACATCTCTATACTTCAACCAACATATGAAGTTGTTAGGGCTCAATTTTTAACAAACCACACGGATCATTGCACTTGCCATCTAAAGGATAGGCACTGGTTTTCCTAGATCATCAGAATCACCTCTAACACTCTAACCCGAGGTCAGTAAAACACATAGTACGTCTAACTCCATTGTTAGATATATTGTCCACTCTCCTTATCGGCTGTTAAGCTAATAACCCCACTCTTAATCTACAAAGGAAAACCAAAAAAAGAGTAGAAACCAGATATGAACCCAGAAAGCTGAAGAAGAAGAGAGCTTTTAGAGAAAGAGAGAGAAAAAACCAAGAGACTTAACTAAACCAAACAACTAACCGGCTGATATTCCCATGGCAGTGAGGTGGGTGTATCAATACACGAATCAATTACATCTATTGGATCAAATCCAATGGTTGCTATTGAACAAGAGAAAGCACAATCTCCTTCACAAACTTTCAGCCAATCACAAACTGCCACATAACTTCTTTTTAAATAGAACGCAAAGGCGCCTTTCTAACCCCTTCGAAAAACGGGTTTGTAAAACACAACACCAACACACTTCAACATTTGGACTCACTATCAGATTCAATATCTGAGCCGGACTATATGCAGTCCAACTCGATAAATTGGTTGTTTGCTCAACTCATATTGCTCCAAAGCATTTAAGGCATCCCGTTCGAACTCTAGGAAGCTGTTAATAATGATTCCATCAGCAAATTTGTACTTCTAGCACAACTCAATACTCCATTTGTAGCCATCACTATTCTATCTTGCAGTGAATTCGGTATATCTGCCCTTTGTAAGACTAGAGAACCGAGTAATTCATTCTGTTCTGGTTCATGTCCATTGATGTCAAATTTTAATTAACTCGCAAGTGTACGAATCTATTGGAATATAGAAAAGTAGTAACGAGGTCGATCCCACAGAGGCTGCTATGGAGAAAGTATAATTTAATCCTAATTAACTATTATTCTATACTAGTTGAGTCGAAAAGATTTTGTTGAATTTATTTACTTTAAAGAATAACTAATTATGCTAAAACAATTAAATTGAAGAATCAAGTTGTGTAAAATACCAAGGTTTCAGAATCCACCATCGTTTAACACAGCAATTATATAATTATTGATTAATTTCCAAAAAACACACGACAACACGAAATCAATCTATTGTTGTCCCAAATATTTATCAATTAAATCCAAAAGAAGAAAAAACTAATTTAGGCTCCCCTTATGCTTCAAACATAAATTACTTAAGCATTTTTCCTATCAAGTTCCATTGAAAGAAAACAAAGAATCAAAAATTTCTAAGCATTCTATGTATCCCAATTCAAATTAAAGATGACGAAAAATCAAAAGAAATTAATAGAACAAGTTTAAGAACCAAGCACGAATTAATTAAATCAATTTCTAACAATAAAAAATATATGATATTTAAGATGAAAGAAATTATATTTAATTAATTTAATCAAGAACGAACCATGAACGTTAAAGCTCTAAGAAGGAATTAAATGAATAACAAAATAATCACTTTGTTAAAACAAGGTTTCATCGTCTACCTTAGCTAAAGAAAGTTAGAAGAACATAGTTAAATTAAAAAGAAAAGAATTGATAGAACCCGGCATGGATAGAAGGAGAAGAAATCTTCAAAAACTCTTGATTGTCAATCAGTTGTCTTCTTTTGTTTCTTCCGTCTTCTCTTGATTCGGCTCCCAAAAATTCTCGTTGTTTTGACCTAACTTTGGTCTTTATATAGTGTTTTACTAGTTTTGAAACTTGTGTACATGAAAAGACGAAAAAGACCTCGACTAGAATTAAAAATAAGCTAAAAAGTAACCGGACGGGACGCAGAAGCGTATTGCCGCGGTCAAATCGCAGTTTGCAAACCGCGATTTTACCGCAGCAAACAGTAACAATTCTGCCAAAATTGTGTTCCAATGACCATATTGCACTCCTGGTCCCCAAAGCTTCTACATATATATATATATATATATATATATATATATATATATATATATATATATATTATTTGGTCCCAACTTTAATTTTTAATTGTAGATACAGTCCTTTTTGCTCCAAAACTTTATGTTTGGTCCCATACTTTCGATCTTGGTCATTTTAGTCCTCAAGCTTTAATATTGTCTTCGTCAATCCTCCAACTTTCTGTAATCTCCATATTTGATCCTTCAAGTTTCCACACTCTCCAATTTGGTCCTTAAACTTTAGGTCTTGAGTGCAATTGAGTCCCCGAACTTATGAGATATCTTCTAATTTATTGCTCTTTTCGCCCAATCTTCTCCAATTATTTACAAACGCGTCCAAAACTGAAATAGAACAATAATATACTAGATTAAGCAGAAAAGCAACTATATGACGGCATAAATGCTTAATTCAAAGGCCAAAATAAGTGCATAAAACGCACTTATCAAACACTCCCAAACTAAAAACTTGTTCGTCCTCGAACAAAAATAAAACTAGAATATAAATTTAAACTAAGCTAATAGAATCAACGGAAAATTAGTCAATGTTAAATTCCTTACCATATGCCTCAAGTTCAAAATTAAAGCAACACTGTTAGAAGGATATTAAACAACAACACAAAAATTTTCACTCATCCGATGCTCGACCTTTTGTGAGTGTGTGAATAGCCAAAAATTAAACTTATACATGTATTAGACCATGACCAATATTGTGTTGTTGATATTTTAGCGATCTCGAACCCTTTGTAGTTATTTATTCTTTACACCTCTCGTAAAATATCACACTTCTAATGCTTTTCTCTCAAATCCCGAGGTGTTCTAGCAAAATTGGTTTATATTGATCATCACAATGTTTTTTTCAACAAAAGTGGTAAAACTTAGAACTTGTATTCTTAGAATTATGATGGTGAGTGATTTCTAAATTCTCATCTTCAGTCTTTGAGTTTCTAACCTAGTAATCCTTACTGAGCACTTCCACTTTTTTTTTTATTATGCTACTCATGTTAACAGTCTTACATCCTGTGCAATATTTTTCTTTCACTAGCTTTCTATGTGACCCTTATAGCGAGCTTTGGGTCGATGACTCCCAAGTCAGATGACTATAGGGCACCAGGTTTTGAAATACCCTAACAGACTTAATTTCTCGAGTCCCACATGCTAATACAGAAGTGAAGATGTAAATATATATATATATATATATATATATATATATATATATATATATATATATATATATATATATATATATATATATATATATATATATATATTTGCAAATTTCTTTTTATTCTTTTTTTTTTATATATGACTCATGTAGCGAGCTTTAGGCCGATGACTCCCAAGTCAGATGACCATAGGGCACCAGGTTTTAAGATACCCTAACATGCTTAATTGCTCGAGTCATATATTTTATTTTATTTTAATTAACTCGCAAGTGTACGAATCTATTGGAATATAGAAAAGTAGTAACGAGTTAATTAAAATTTGACATCAAGTTTTTAGCGCCGTTGCCGGGGACTGCGTCTGAAGGTTAATTTCATCTTAGTTAATTTTATTCTTGACTAGTTATAATTTAGGATTTTATTTATTTTATTTTATTTAAAAAAAGAACAAATTTCATTGTGCATGCTTGGTCGTAGATCTCTAGAAATTAAGCTAGAACATCTAGATAGTAAAATTGAAAGAACTTTTCACCAACGAAAACGAGCCACCAATCTATATAAAATTGAAGAGACCGAAGCAATAATCACTATGGGTGATGACATTGAGGAGAGACCTTTTAGAGGCTATTTTAGTCCATTAGCTAATTTGAGCACCTCATGCATACAATACCCACAAGTAACTGCTAGGAATTTTGAGCTAAAACCGAGTGTGCTTAATTGTCTTCCATCTTTCTATGGTTTAGATAGTGAAGAACCCTATAATCATTTGACAGACTTTTATGCTGTATGTGAGATATTTAAATATGAGAATGTTTCCTCTGATAATGTTAAACTTCGTCTGTTTCCTTTTTATTTGAAAGATAGATCTAGATCATGGTTTAATACATTGCCTGCAAATAGTATTACATCTTGGGAACAAATGGTTGCTAAATTTTTGAATAAATATTTTTCTGTTCACAAAACCAATGCTATTCGCAGGGAAATTTCAGAGTTTGTGCAGAGAGACGAAGAACCATTCTATGAAACTTGGGAGAGATTCAATGGGCTCCTTATGAAATGTCCACATCACGGTTATGAAAAATGGCACTTATGCCAATATTTTTTGGAGGGTCTACTATCACATATTCAAGAGTGGTTGATGGCCACAAGTGGTGGAGAGCTAATGTCTAAAAATGCTACGAAAATTTGGAGCTTCTTTCAGAAGCAGGCTGTCAATTCACAACAGCGGAGTCGTTCTTCTCGGACTAAACCAAAGAAAAGAGGAATTTATGTGATTCGAAGCAATGAACCTAGCTCAGAAATCAAAGAAGTCAAATGCATGATAGAAGATATTTCTCGCAAGTTGACTTCGTTGACAGCAAACAGTTCTACTGAGCCAGATGCATGTGCTGATCAAGTAAATGCCCTCAACATGATGAGGAAACCTCCTTACAATCCTTATTCCAACACATATAACCCAGGTTGGAGGGACCACCCCAATTTCTCTTGGTCACATGGTGTTCAACAGGATAATACAACAGGTCAAGCCCCTCAGCAGGCTACTCAACAATTCACTCACAATTTTTCACAGCCAAAACCATGGGAGGAGGCAATTCAAAAATTGTCAAAAGCTACACAAGTTGCGCTAGAACACCAGAATCACACCATTACTGAATTTAAGAAGGAAGTACGCACTAGCCAGAACTCACAGGCACAATCCATCTCCAATATAGAGAACATGATGGGGCAACTGGCTTCATCAGTACAACAGTTGGCAATAACCATTGAGAAAGGTAAATTTCCTAGTCAACCATTTTCTAACCCTAAAGGAGTGCATAATATTAGGACCGATTCAAGCAACCAGCAGGAAGAGGCTAAATCCATCATGACTTTGAGACGTGGCAAAATGTTTGATAACAAAGTAGATATTTCAAAGCAAAACACATCTCAACCAGTTTCTCCAGGTAATACCTCAACTGATGATTCAGTCCAGAAAGCTCCCAAAGAGGACAATAAGCCATCCTACATTCCAAAGGCCCCATTTCCTCAGAGGCTAACGAAGGTAAAGCATGATAATTCTATTAATGACATCATGGAAATCTTCAAGAAGGTGAGTATAAATATTCCTCTACTTGATGATATTAAACAAGTTCCTGCTTATGCTAAATTTTTGAAGGACTTATGTACGAAAAAATGCATTTTTAACTGAACAGGTTAGCTCTATAATTCAAAGCAATACCCCTCCAAAATTTAAAGATCCAGGTTGTCCTACTATCTCATGCATCATAAGAAACCATAAAATTGAGAAGGCTTTGCTAGATTTAGGAGCTAGTGTCAATCTTCTTCCTTACTCTATGTACATGCAACTTGGGCTAGGCGAGTTAAAATCAACATCAGTTATTTTACAACTTGCTGATAGATCTGTGAAAGTACCTCGTAGAATTGTAGAAGATGTTTTGATACAGGTTGACAAGTTTTATTTTCCTGTTGATTTTATTGTACTTGATATTCAACCTATTTCCTGGATCTCTAGATGGGCCTTTAGGCTGCTATCTCCTGGTAGCAGGATTACTTTACTGAGATCTGTCCTTTCTTCCTTGCCTCTCTATCTTCTTCAGATTATGCAGCCTCCCAAGACAGTGCTGAAGAAGTTAGAAAGTACATTTGCTAGATTCTTGTGGGATTCTAAGGATCAGGCTCACCGTATGCATTGGAAGAGATGGAAGGATATTTGCCTTCCTACTAATGAGGGTGGTTTGGGTTTCAGAAGATTAGAGGACGTGGTCCATGCTTTCTATTTGAAGCTCTGGTGGTTATTCAGATCACAGCAGTCGCTCTGGGCTCAGTTTTTACTGGGCAAGTATTGCAGGGGCACCCACCCCCTTCTGGCACCCATACCACATTCTGCTTCTGCGGTTTGGAGGAGACTAAAGGGGGTGGGACTCACAGCGGAGCCCCACATCGCGTGGCAGTTGGGTCAGGGGCGTATATTCTTTTGGCACGACTGTTGGATGGGTGACATGACTTTAGCTCAAATGTTTCCTCATAGGGAGCATACTTACGTCCAGGTAGTTGAGTTTTTTGATGATATTGGATGGGATATCGATAGACTCTTATTGGTCCTTCCACATGATATAGCAATCCAGGTTGGAAGTCTACCGCTTTGTCCCGATGTTCTTGATAGACCTATGTGGAAAGACACCCCAGATGGTAGGTTTTCTACCAAGTCGGCGTGGTAGCTTGTTCGCACTGGGAGTACTCTTTAGCCCTTTTGTCGCATGATTTGGAGCCTGATCATCCCGCAGACTATCTCTTTCTTTTGTTGGCGATTGTGGCAAGGTTTAGTGCCAGTGGATGTGATTATTCAGAAGAGGATCTGGGCCCACATGGCATCAAGGTGTCAGTGCTGTTCAGAGATTCAGACCATCCAACATGTCTTTATTGATAGCCCTGTGGCTCACCAGGTATGGCAGCACTTCGCAGCTATTTTTGGCATTCCCCTCAGGGTTGGAAAGATGCTACATCATAGATTTCAGACTTGGAGATTCTCAGTCCAGTTTGTCAGGAGTGGCCATATTCGCACTATCATCCCTTTGCTGGTCTTTTGGTACATTTGGACAGCTAGGAATGATGCGAAGCATCGTAGAATTGGCATGGAGCCCAGTCGTATCATCTGGCGGGTCTATCACACTATTTCTTTACTGCAGACGGGAAGACTCTTTCGATTTGTGCATTGGTGTGGAGACCTTGATCTTGCCCCACATTTTGGTATTACTCTTACTTCTCCTACCCCCAGCCCCCCTACTTTGGTTTATTGGCGTGCTTCGTTGGCTGGATCTACCAAGATCAATACTGATAGATGCGTCAGGGATGGATTTACGAGTGGTGGAGATGTTATCAGAGATCACACTGGGCGTTGTATTAGGGCCTTCTCTACTGGCTACGGAGACATACTTATTTTGGAGACAGAGTTGAGAGCCATTTTACAGGGCATTGAGCTTGCCCGACGGATGGGTCTTGTGGACTTATGGATTTAGACTGACTCTACACTTGCGGTTCATTGCATTTCACGTGGTGGGGGCCGTGAGTGATTCAGTCAATACTCAGACGCATTCGACATCTTCTATCATTCGATCGAGATACAATTTTCCATATTGTTCGAGAGAGAAACCAGGTCGCTGACTTTTTAGCTTCTGAGGGCTAGGACTAATGACATTATCAGGAATATGGATCTTCAGACTTGCCTCGTCGTTCGCGTGGACTACTTCAGACTGACAGATATGGCCTTCCATCAGTTAGAGGTCTTTAGTTTTTTTGTTAGTTTGTTTTTCATTTGCTTTTGCTTTTGCTTTTCAGAATTATGTACCGGAGGTAGTATCTCTTTATTTGCTGTAGTTTGAGGAATTTTTTTCATTCGTTGTATGTTTGGAGGTCAGGTTCATATCCCCCTCCTGTGTACTACCCTTTTTTATATAAATACAGTGGTAGGGGCATCCAAACCCCCACCAACATGTCCTGGTAGAGGCCTAAAAACCATACAGGGACTGTGCTGGTGCTTCGAATAAAAAAAAAAAAACCTATACGAGACTCTACCAAGCATATTCCTGTGATTTTTGGTCGTCCTTTTCTAGCAACATCTAATGCTGTAATTAATTGCAGGAATGGAGTCATGCATCTGTCTTTTGGCAACATGACAATTGAATTAAATGTTTTCAATGTCAACAAGCAACCACATGACAATGAAGATGTTGCTGATGTTGATATGATAGCGCATTAGTTGATGACTCTTTTGTTTCAACTAATTTTGATGATGCTTTAATGATGTGTTTAACTTATTTTGGTTCAGATTTTGATGTTGATAGTGCTATAAATGAAGTGAATACTTTGCTTGAGTTAACACCCGTCATGGATACAACTAAATGGAGACAGAAAATTGAACCACTTCCAATAAGTGAGAAGAAGAACAACCCATCAGTTCAACAACCACCAAAATTAGAGCTTAAAGCATTGCCTGACACTTTGCAGTATGCATTCTTAGGAGAGGTCAACACTTTACCTGTAATTATCTCTTCTGCCCTTGATGATGCACAAAAAAAGTAAGTTGTTAGATGTTTTAACTGAACATAAAGAGGCGCTAGGATGGACCATTGCTGATATAATAGGTATAAATCTTGTAGATTGTATGCATTATATTCATCTTGAGGAGAATTCTAGGTCTACTACAGAGATGCAACGTAGGTTAAATCCTAACATGAAGGATGTAGTGAGAAATGAAGTGCTGAAATTACTAGATACTGGAATTATTTATCCTATCTCTGATAGCAAATGGGTAAGCCCAGTACATGTTGTCCCAAAAAAATCAGGAATCACAATAGTTACTAATACAAATAATGAATTGGTTCCAACTAGAGTAACTACAGGATGGCGTGTTTGCATTGCTTATAGAAAATTGAACTTAGTCACTAGAAAAGATCACTTTCTTTTTCCATTCATTGATCAAATGCTTGATAGGCTAGTAGGTCATGATTATTATTGTTTCTTAGATGGTTATTCTGGTTATAATCAAATTCCCATAGCTTCAGAAGATCAAGAGAAAACTACTTTCACTTGTCCTTTTGGAACCTTTGCATATAGAAGAATGCCATTTGGTTTGTGTAATGCACCTGCTACTTTTTAAAGATGCATGCTTAGTATATTTTCTGACATGGTTGAAAGGTTTCTTGAAGTATTCATGGATGATTTTTCTGTATATGGAGACTCGTTTGATGAATGTTTGAGCCATCTAACCTTAGTTTTGCAGAGATGTGAAGAAAAGAATTTAGTGCTAAATTGGGAAAAATGCCACTTCATGGTGAAACAAGGTATTGTTCTTGGCCACATTATCTCTAGTAGTGGTATTGAAGTAGACAAGGCCAAAGTTGATCTTATCTCCAATCTTCCACCTCCAAAATCAGTGAAAGAAGTAAGATCATTCCTTGGGCATGCTAGTTTTTATAGACGATTCATTCAAGACTTTATTAAAATATCTATACCCTTATGCAATTTACTTGTTAAGGATGTACCTTTTGTCTTTAATGATTCTTGCTTAAAAGCTTTTGAAAAATTAAAAACATTGTTGACCACTGCACCTATCATTCGATCACCTGATTGGAATTTGCCTTTTGAACTTATGTGTGATGCATCTGATTATGCTATAGGCACAGTTTTAGGACAGAGATTAGATCGGCTGCCTTCTGTTATTTACTATGCTAGTAGAACTCTTAATGATGCACAATTGAATTATTCTTCTACAGAGAAAGAAATGCTAGCAGTTGTATATGAATTAGATAATTTCGATCTTATCTTGTGGGGTGTAAAGTAATTATTTTTTCTAACCACGCTGCCCTCAAATATCTTCTCACTAAGAAAGATGCTAAACCAAGATTGATTAGGTGGATCTTGCTTTTGCAAGAATTTGACATTGAATTTAGAGATAAAAAGGGTTCTGAAAATGTTGTAGCTGACCACTTATCTCGTATTGTGCTTGACTCTGTGCAGGAAAAACTACCATTAAATGAGTTGTTTCCAGATGAACAACTTATGAATATTGATGTGGTACCTTGGTTTGCTGACATAGTTAATTATCTTATTACAGGTCAACTCCCTGGATATTGGACTAAACAAGATAGAACTAAGTTCCTAGCTGAAGTGAGGAATTTCTTTTGGGTCATCCTTATTTGTTTAAATACTGTGCTGATCAAATTATAAGGAAATGTGTCTCAGAAAGTGAATTCCACAGTGTTATATCATTCTGTCATGACCACGCTTGTGGAAGCCATTTCAGTGCTAAAAAGACTACTTCTAAAATTTTGCAATGTGGTTTTTACTGGCCTACTCTTTTTCGTGACACTCATGTTTTCTGTTCTTCATGCGATAGGTTTCAATGCATGGGTAGTATTTCAAAAAGAAACATGATGCCGCTTAATCCTATTCTCGTAGTTGAGATCTTTGATGTCTGGGGGATTGATTTTATGGGACCTTTTCCTCCATCATTTGGCTATCTATACATATTAGTTGGTGTCGATTATGTTTCTAAGTGGGTCGAGGCAATTCTATGTAGGGCGAATGATCACAAAACTGTAGTGGCATTTTTGAAAAGCAATATCTTCTCTCGCTTTGGCACTCCACGAGCCATTATTAGTGATGGTGGATCTCACTTTTGCAATAAACATTTTCAAACCCTTCTAGCAAAATACTCCATCACACACAAAATTGCAACCACATATCATCCACAAACTAGTGGTCAGGTTGAGGTTTCAAATCGAGAAATAAAGCATATTTTGGAGAAAACAGTTCGACCTGATAGAAAAGATTGGTCTCTACGACTTACTGATGCATTGTGGGCATATAAGACAGCTTTTAAAACACCCATTGGAATGTCCCCTTATAGATTGGTGTATGGAAAAGCATGTCACCTACCGGTTGAGCTAGAGCATCGGGCTTATTGGGCCATTAAAAAATTCAATTTTGATATGCAGGAAGCAGGGTCAACAAGAAAATTGCAGCTAACCGAACTTGAGGAGATTCGAAACGACGCCTATGAGAATGCAAAGATCTACAAGCAAAGAATAAATGTCTTTCATGACAAGCACATAGTCAGAAAATCATTCAATCCAGGTCAGAAAGTACTATTATATAATTCTCGCCTGCATTGATTTCCAGGTAGTTACGTTCTAGATGGTCAGGCCATTTTATTGTTCATACCGTTTACCCCCATGGAGCTGTTGAAGTTGAAAACCCTAAAAATGGTGATATTTTTAAAGTTAATGGCCAAAGGTTAAAACCATATTTGGAGTTTCACTCTCGTGAGGGGGAGGAAGAAATTGATTTGGGTGATCCTACCCATCCATCTTAAACTCGCACAAACAAAAAAAAAAATAACAAAAAAAAACACTTTTTTTTGTGTTTTCTCTATTTGTTTAGGACTGCATGTGTACAACTGATCCTGAGGTGCACAAGGAGTTCAACTGGACATTCAGCCAGCCAGATCCATCTTCTCCACATCTTTCTCTGGGGAGTAACTGACATTTTCCCTCCTTTTATTTGCTTTATTTTGTTCTTACATTGAGGACAATGTACAGTCTTTGTTTGGGGTGGGATAAAAAGTAGGGATACTTATTTATCTTTTGAATTTTCTTATCACTCTGGTTTGTATAAGTGAAGTAGTTTTATTCTGTTTAAAAAAAACAAAAATATTTATTCTGTTTAAAAAAAAGAATAAATAAAAAAAAACAAATATTTTAGTAGTGTATTTGTCCAGTTACTGTTGAATATCCTACCGCCAATGATGATATCTATTCAAATTCGAGCACATTTTTAGTAGAATATTAGACAACACTTGAACTTGTTCTTTTAGCTGAAAACTTATCCATGTTAGACCTGATTAAAGAAGCACATAGCCACTACTGACTTAACGTTTATTGGAAACATGACTTGAGTGTTTGTGTTGATATTGTTGACTGAGTATCATTATGAAAAATTCCGTTCCTACATCCTTAAGCTAGTGACCAAACTATTTTGAGAACAGCTTGGGAATGTTAAAGTTACTACTTTTTTTATGAGAATGTTGATGGTTTGCGTTTTCTGGGTCTCATCTTTGGTTGAATAGGTTATAGTCAAGGAATCTAAACTGAACACTACTCATTGCTGATAAAATAAAATAAAATATATGACTCGAGCAATTAATCCTGTTAGGGTATCTTAAAACCTAGTGCCCTATGGTCATCTGACTTGGGAGTCATCGGCCCAAAGCTCGCTACATGAGTCATATATAAAAAAAAAAGAAAAAGAAATTTGCAAATATATATATATATATATATATATATATATATATATATATATATATATACATATTCACTTCTCTATTAGCCTGTGGGACTCGAGCAATTAAGTCTGTTAGGGTATTTCAAAACCTGGTGCCCTATAGTCATCTGACTTGAGAGTCATCGACCCAAAGCTCGCAATAAGCCCTTCACATAGAAATCTAGTGAAAGAAAAGTATTGCACAGGATGTAAGACTGTTAACATGAGTAACGTAAGTATAGTGGTGAGTATTCCCGCCTGTCACGCGGGTGACCCATGTTCGATCCCCGACAACGGCGCCAAAAACTTGATGTCAAATTTTAATTAACTCGCAAGTGTGCGAATCTATTGGAATATAGAAAAGTAGTAATGAGCTCGATCCCACAGAGACTGCTATGGAGAAAGTATAATTTAATCCTAATTAACTATTATTCTATACTAGTTGAATAGAAAAGATTTTTGTTGAATTTATTTAATTTAAAGAATAACTAATTATGCTAAAACAATTAAATTGAAGAATCAAGTTGTGTAAAATACCAAGGTTTCATAATCCATCATTGTTTAACACAGGAATTATCTAATTATTGATTAATTACTGAAAAACACACGACAACACAAAATCAATCTATTGTCGTCCCAAATATTTATCAATTAAATCCAAAAGAAGAAAAAACTAATTTAGGCTCCCCTTATGCTTCAAACATAAATTACTTAAGTGTTTTTCATATCAAGTTCCATTAAAAGTAAACAAAGAATCAAAAATTTTCTAAGCATTCTATGTATCCCAATTCGAATTAAAGATGACAAAAAATCAAAAGAAATTAATAGAACAAGTTTAAGCATCAAGCACGAATTAATTAAATCAATTTCTAACAATAAAAAATACATGATATTTAAATTATATTTAATTAATCTAATCAAGAACGAACCATGAACGTTAAAGCTCTAAGAAGGAATTAAATGAATAACAAAATAATCACTTTGTTAAAACAAGGTTTCATCGTCTACCTTGGCTAAAGAAAGTTAGAAGAACATAGTTAAATTAAAAAGAAAAGAATTGATAGAACCCGGCATGGATTGAAGGAGAAGAAATCTTCAAAAACTCTTGATCGTCAATCAGTTGTTTTCTTTTGTTTCTTCCGTCTTCTCTTGATTCAGCTCCCAAAAATCCCCGTTGTTTTGACCTAACTTTGGTCTTTATATAGTGTTTTACTAGTTTTGAAACTTGTGTACATGAAAAGACAAAAAAGACCTCGACTAGAATTAAAAATAAGCTAAAAAGTAACAAAACGGACTGCATACGCGTATTGCCGCATTGCCGCGGTCAAATCGCGGTTTACAAACTGCGATTTTACCGCGGCAAACAGTAACAATTTTGCCAAAATTGTGTTCAAATGACCATATTGCACTCCTGGTCCCCAAAGCTTCTATATATATATATATATATATATATATATATATATATATATATATTATTTGGTCCCAACTTTAATTTTTAATTACAGATTCAGTCTTTTTTGCTCCAAAGCTTTATGTTTGGTCCCATACTTTCGATATTGGTCATTTTAGTTCTCAAGCTTTAATATTGTCTTCGTCAATCCTCCAACTTTCTGTAATCTCCATATTTGATCCTTCAAGTTTCCACACTCTCCAATTTGGTCCTTAAACTTTAGGTCTTGAGTGCAATTGAGTCCTCGAACTTATGAGATATCTTCTAATTTATTGCCCTTTTCGCCAAATCTTCTCAAATTGTTCACAAACGCGTCCAAAACTGAAATAGAACAATAATATACTATATTAAGTAGAAAAGCAACTATATGACGGTATAAATGATTAATTCAAAGGCCAAAATAAGTGCATAAAACGCACTTATCGTCCATACTCAGACCAACTGGTTTCATCATCAGCCTCGAGCAGATTTAAGGCCAGCGACAAGTCCATGGCTGATACAATATAAAACATTTACGCCGGAATACTAAATTCTCTAGCCACATCAATGGCGAAGGGACAAAAAATATCCACCACAAGGGCTAAAATACCATTCGACTTGTTTAGTTCATTTAACTTGTCGCGCAAAGATGGAAGTGATCGGATCATAATGATTGACATGCGGGTTTCAACACTTATGTCCTCAGGGAGGTCATCAATGCTTACTGGAGAAAGAAAATGGAGTTTATTGATCTCGGAAGGGGTTCAAGTAAGGACTTAATTTTGTGAGTTGATGAAAATCCATCATTTCAGATTATGAATGTGACTAAGAAGTTATATTGGAAGACAACTTTTTTGGCAAACTCAATGAACGGATTGAGATGGCCTAATAGTGTTGGAGGTGGTAAAAGGACTATGTGAGGTAATTGGGGGCTTTGTTTAGCTTCCATGGCTGGTGTTCTTATTGATATGCTCAAGATGATGGCCTTATTATATATCAAGTTTTGCTAAGCTTCTTTGGTAAAATAATCGGTTTATTACAGTATTATAATGAAGAAGAAACTTATTTTGACCCCAAGATTTCTAAGTTGACTAACGAGGCTTAGATTTTATAACCCAAAGATTCTAAATGTGTTAATTTTTAGATCAGAACCAAAAAGGACTGATTTAGACAGACCACTTATAATATCACTCAAAAGAGTAATTCTTTCACAAAAAATCAAGGGAAAAAAAGATTAAAAAAAAAAGCACGAATACCGAGAAAAAGAGTTGTATATTGTGTGATGTACTTGCAAGATTATGTAGTTGCAACTCATTATTATATAAAAAATTGTAGGAGATAATCTAATGGTGAACGTTAGGTGTGGGTTAACTAAACTAGACCACTGTGCAACCACTCAAAAGACCGTTAATCTTTCAAGTGGCCTATTATGCCATATTTGGTCATTCTTTATTATTTTGGCTGCCATATTGTAGGGTGGACTTTAATTTTGTTCAATCTCGGGCTCAAAACCAATGATAACCAAATTAATCATCATAACTACAAGATTTATTTGAGATCAAAACCCAACAAACCTCAATGAAAAATGAAGAAAAAAATTGGAGTTTATGGAAAGGGGTTCAAGTAAAGCCTTTTGGGAGTTAATGGATGAACCGTGATTTGGTATTATGAAGGTGACTGAGAAGTTATATTGGAAGACAAGTTTTTTTGCAAACTCAATGAAGGGAATGAGATGGCCTAATAGCAATGGAGGTGGTAACAGGACTACATAAGGTTTTCTTATTGATGTGCTTAAGATGATGGCCTTGTTATATTTCAAGTTTTGCTAAGCTTCTTTTGTACAAGAAGCATCCTATATATTATATACTATAAAAAAGAAGCAACTTATTTAGAGTGTATCCCAATTGATACCATCCCGTGGAAATAAGCCCAAAAGTTAAACACTATAAAAGAATTGTGATATTGCCACCTTTAATCATCATTTTATATTTTTCTACGGACTTAATTTTCTATTAAAATTTTATAATTACTTTTCAACATTTTAAATTTTAAAAATAACAAATAATACATATATTTTTTTATAAGAAATTTAAAAAATGCAACAAATGTAACAACAAGTATTACAAAAATAAAAACAATATTTTTAAAATAAAAAAAGTTAAATAATATTTTTAAATTATTTTATATTTTGTGGTTTATGTTGAAAGTATCCCTATATTCAATTCGAGCACGTGAATGCTTATTGTCATTTATATTCAATGCCACCTTTTCTATATGGAGTAATGTTATTAATAGTCGTTCACTAACGGTAGTCTCCTACGTGACATTATTCAATTGTATGGATTATTCATAATTAATGGCTATAAATACATTATACAATTGGAGTAAATATTTCATCCAATTGAGTAATGTCACGTAAGGATAAATACGCGGTAGTGAGTAACTGTGAATAACATTATTCTTTCTTCACCTTGACCACTAATTCTCGACCCCAAGAGTCTTAACTAAATTTCTACATTTTCTTTGTAACTACTCACAATAATTTTTTTTTTTTCTTTTCGACAAAAAATCACATAGCATGAGTCGTGTGCAGCACTTTAATATATAATTAATTAAATATGTGTTTGATTTTGATTAAAATCAGATTTTTAATAAAAGTTGATAAAAATTGACGAAATATGTGGTTGAAAAATTGTAAAAAGTTATAGGTCCTATAAAGTGCGTGATTAAAATTAATTATTTATTTTGACTTTAATTTTTTATCAAAATTAGAATTGAAATCAAACAAACTCTTAAGTGTAAAGTAATATGCTAATCTTGTCTACTATTGGTCTCATTCTATGAAATAAGGAAAAATGTAGTGTTGGTTTTCAACTAAGAGCATCTCCAATGCAACAATGCAACTGTGGATTGCTATATTTTTCTTGCCACATAAGTAAAATAATCAATGTCTAATAAAATTCTACTCCAATGCAAGCTGTCAAGGACTATGTAAAGATGATGTGGCAGAAAGAAATAGACAATATCTAGAGCTCTGTATAAATTCAGAAGCTCTATTAGACATGATGGCTCAACAAAAAATTTAGATTTCATACATATATGTATATTTAAATGTAATTTTAATTTTATTTTAATCAAATAAAATACATCTAGATAGCAATCTATATAATGCATTGGAGACTAACTTTGAATTTGAATATCTATTCATTAGATATTAATGCTACGTATATTTAAAGTCTTTCAACTTTTGTATTACCTAGATAACCATGTATATAATGCATTGGAGATGCTTTAATAGCTCTAAGTTGGTCTCTATTTTCTGAAAAGAGAATATTTTTAGTCTTCAATCTTTTAGCACTGTTGCCATAAAGTAATTGTGCGTTCATAAAAAAGTTGAGCTTCTTTATTAAAAAATCCAATTGTATCATTAATTTTAAATAAAAATAATAATAAATAAAAGGAAAATAACAGGGAAAAGGAAAAAGAAAAAAGGTGATGTTTATAGGGTTCTCTCTCTCTCTCTCTCTTTGGAAGATCGATATATTTTTTGATGTCTAACGATCACTTATCTTTTTGGGGTCGAAGCGTATTTAGGATAATTATTAATTGATAAAATTTATCGATTAAATATCGAAATATTAACGAATATATAAGAGTTTGGATTACTCATTTTAATAAGATTGACCTTTTAAGATGGAAACACTAGTCTTGATCCTTATATATTGATTAATATTTTAGTATTTAACCGATGTGAGATTTTTCCTTAACAATAATCACCACCCAGTACCTTGTTAAGCTAAGTAGAATCTCTGACAAATGAACATGGCTACACTTGAGACACATAAATTATTCTACACCAAAAGGAGGTAAGAAAAAAAGAAGAAGAAGTATGCTCTTCAATTCATATTATTATCATGTTACTTTTCTTTAGTATTCTCCTTCATCCATGGGTCAATGGTGTAAAGTTTAAATTTGCAAAGAAGATTTGACTGATAAAAGCTTTCTTGATTAATTCATTTCAGCATCTGCTGATATATATAATACAAGAACCGAGAATGGAATACATACATAAACTATATACATTCTATCAACCAATCACCTATTAACAAGTGTTTAACCAACAATTACACTTCCTGAAATTAAGGAGCCACCAATGCTGTGACTTATTAACGGCATCAGAATCTGGTAGAACAATTGAACAATTGCACTTCACTCTTATACTTTTAATCTGCTGCACTTCCATCCTCAATGCAAGGTGTATGTAATAAATGATCCTGATCTTCATCTTTGACACCCTCCCTCAAACTGGAGTGTACTGCAGTGACTCCAAGTTTGTCCTTCAGAAACAGAAATTGAGAGTGTGATAAAGGTTTTGTAAGCAAGTCAGCTATCTGTTCAGAAGAAGGAATATAACATATTTGCAACTCTTTTCCAATAACTTTGTCTCTAACAAAATGGATGTCAAGCTCTATATACTTTGTATGAGCATGATAAACTGGATTTGAGGTAAGTGCTTCAGCACTAAGATTGTCACACCAAAGAGTAGGAACTGCTTCTTGTTGGAAATTTAATTCCTTAAACAATGATTGCACCCAAGTTATTTCTGATGTTGCATGAGCCAATGCCCTGTATTCTGCCTCTGTACTTGATTTGGCTACTACATGTTGTTTCTTCGAGGACCGTAATATTAAGCTATCTCCCAAATACACACAATATCCAGCTATTGATCTTCTATCATCTGGACATGAAGCCCAATCAGCATCAGCATATGTAGTTATATCTAGATTGTAGCATTTTTTTATCATCAAACCTTGATCAATTGTCACCTTCAAGTATCTAAAAATTCTCTTCAATGCCTTCCAATGAATATCAGTAGGCATCTGCAAGAATTGGCTTGCTTTATTCACTGCAAATGTAATATCATGTCTGGTGTGGACTAGATACTGTAAACCTCCAACTGCGTTTCTGTACAACCAGGGATTTTTCATCAACCCACCCTCATGTTTTGACAATATTTTTCCAACTGCTATGGGAGTATTACATGGCTTCAAGTGTTGATAATCAAACGTTCTCAACAAGCTTACTATATATCTTTTTTGAGTAAAGTGTAAACATGAGTTATACCTGTGCACTTCAATTCCCAAAAATTGACTAAAAGATCCCATGTCTTTCAAGGCAAAAGTAACATTGAGCTGATTTATGAAGGTTTGGAGCAAGCTATTATTATTTCCTGTCACAACTATGTCGTCAACATATATGAGTGCGAACACAACATGTTTCTCATTTGCAAAGTAAAAAAGAGAATTATCAACCTTTGATTGTTTGAACTTCCACTTAATTAGAGTAGAGCTTAGCTTCTCTTACCAGTCTCTTGGAGCTTGTCTCAGTCCATATAGTGCCTTCTCCAATTTGCAAACAGAAGTTGGATTTGCCTTATCAATAAATCCCTCTGGTTGTTCAATATATACGGTTTCTTTAAGGTTTCCATTGAGAAAAGCATTGTTTATATCAATCTGTCTTATTTTCCAATCTTTTGCCACAGCAAGAGTCAAGATGATTCTTAGTGTTGCAGCCTTGATCACTGGACTAAAAGTCTCATTGAAGTCTACTCCAACAGTTTGAAGGAACCCTTTTGCAGCCAATCTAGCTTTAAATCTTTGTACCTTTCCTTCACTGCTAGATTTGATTCTGTACACCCACTTGTTTCCTATCACCTTCATGTCTAGTGAATGTGAAACAAGCTTCCATGTTTTTTTCTCACTAAAGCATCAAATTCATCTTTCATTGCGTTTCTCCACTTGCTATTTGACATGGCTTCCTGTACACTTAATGGTTCTGATTCTCTTAACTTTTCAATGTATTCAGCAGCTTGTCCAGTATACACCTTTGGCTTAAACACACCTGCCTTGCCTCTAGTAATCATAGGATGCTGAATAGGTGCTTCATTTCTTTGTTCACTTATTTGTTCATCTATTTTAACATTTTGATCTTGCTGAGTTTCATCATTTCCACTGATATTTCTTGGTTCTCCAATTTCTTCTGATAACCCATAAGGATAGTGGTCTGCATTATCAAAAACTAGGTGTTCATGACCACTTGACAAAGGTTTTTCAGGCAGAGTTGCATTAGGATGAATTGTATCAACTGGAGGATGCTCTATTGTTTTATGACTGGACATGGTATTGAAAGGTAGATAGGAAATGATTACTTCATTTTTTTTTGAATGATCTTTTTGTTTAAGAATCCAGCTTTGAAAAGAAAGTCTAGTTCATTAAATACTACATGTCTAGATGTGTAGATTCTACCCACTGGACTGAGACACTTATATCCCTTGTGTGATTCACTAAAGCCCAAAAACACACACTTCAATGAATGATAACTAAACTTGTATTTTTGATAAGGTCTTAAGCATGGAAAACAGGCACACCCAAAGGTTTTTAATGACTTGTAGTCTACACTCTTTCTGTATAGGACTTCAAAAGGAGGTTTCATTTTAAGTAAGGGTGTAGGCATTCTGTTAATTAGATAGGTTGCTGTTTGGAAAGATTCCCACCAATAATGCAAGGGCATTTGTGCTTGTGCTAAGAGGGTTACACCTGTCTCTGTCATGTGTCTGTGTTTTCTCTCAGCCTTTCCATTTTGTACAGATGTATAAGGACATGAATACCTCAGTTCAATACCTGAAGTAGAGGCTATATGTGTAAAAGATCTAAACTCACCTCCCCAGTCAGATTGTATGACTTTAATTTTCCTCTCAAGTTGGTTTTCTATCAATTTTTTAAGTTGCATGAATATGTTTAGTGCTTCATTGGATATATCCAAGTGTACCTACTATAATCATCCACAAATTGAATGTAGTATTTAAATCTAGAAGTGGAACTAATGGGTGCTGGTCCCCATACATCATAGTGGATCAAGTCAAGTAGAGCAATGACATGTGATGTTGATAAATTAAAAAGGAAGAGAGTGTGATTTTCCATATTGACAAACATCACAGAAGGATGATATTTCATTAACATTAGATTTTTCATTACATAGTTTGAACACTTGAGACATTACAAGTTTTGAAGGATGTCCAAGTCTCTTATGCTAAACATCAAAATTTGAATCAGAAGACTTAATAGGAACTGAAGCTTTTTCTCTGCTGGAACTGATAGTGAAGATAGTGTTTTGGAATTTGGGATTGTTTTGATGACTCGACTCATTTGATGATGAACTGATGACTTGATTTGAGAATTCTAGCTGATACAATCCTTCCTTAAGCTTCTCTTGTAGCATAACCTTCTTTGTCAACTAGTCCTTAATAGCACAAAAGTTAGGGTGAAATTCTATGAAGGCATTGTTATCAGCAGTTAATTTGGACACACTTACTAGATTCTTCTTAACAGCAGGTATATAAAGCAGATTATTTAGAAGTATAGGCTTATCATTCAAAGCAGTCAAACATTTAATACCAGTATGTGCTATGTGTAGTGAGTTTCCATTACCAACTACCAGTGTTTCCTTACCATTACACTCCTTGGTCATAGTGAGATTTTCCTTTTCTGCTATTACATGGTGACTTGCTCTAGTGTTTGCAAACCAAGCAGGATCTTCAACTGTGCTTGGAGATGCAACAAAAGATGATGGTGTTGAGTTGTTGTTGCTCCCATTCTGGTTGTTTGGCCTGCTGCACATGTATCTCTCATCATATCTAGTAAAACACCATGAGGCTGAATGATTATTCATTCCACAGATCTGACATAGATTTTGATGTTCAGTAATTCTTCCTCCTCTACCTATATTCCTTCATCTTCCTCTGAAGTTGGATGATCTGCCATAGTTTCCTGATTTGTTTCCTCTAATATTATTGAAACCACTTCTTTGAACAAAGTTAGCAGATGCTTGATTAATGTTTATGTTACTCATTCCAATTCTTACTGCATTCAGATGTTCAATTCTACTTTCAAAGTTCATAAGTATTGATGTGAGTTCATACCAGGAAATTTCTTCTCTGCTATTGATCTACACTATTATTGGTGTAAACTCTTCATCCAATCCAGCAAGAACTTGTGTTACTAGATCTTTATGAGTGATGGTTTTTCCAGCAATTTCAAGGTTGTCAGCCAACTGTTTCACTGTGGTGAGATATTGATCTACTGACATTGATCATTTTTTGGTTCTTTGAAGTTCACTAGTGAGGAAGGTTGCTCTGGATCTGTTCATTATGCCATAACTTTCATTCACTGCAGTCCATAGCTTGTTTGAGCTCCAGCAACCCATTACCCTGATGGCAATTTCTGGTGTCATTGATGAATACAGCCACCCTATAAGTAGCTGATGAGTAGAGATTTAATTGCTGTGCTCCGCCTTCTCCACTCTATCTCCATCATTGGTAATGGTTTGAGAACCAATGAAATCTGGTAGACACTTCTTTATCCTGTAGACACTTCTTTATCCCCAGTATGAAGGCTTCAAGATTATGCCCTTTAATGATTGGCATAATCATGTTCTTCCACAGTAGAAAATTGTTTATGTCCAGTTTCACTCATGGTGTTTGTGTTAAATTCATTCCAAATGGTGAAAGCTGATTTACAGCTACTGGTGTATGCATTGTTGTACTGGATTCAGATGGAATAGAGTTGTGGCCAGCTCCAGTGCTAGCCATTGTCAGGCTCTGATACCACGTTTAAATTTGCAAAGAAGATTTGACTGATAAAAGCTTTCTTGATTAATTCATTTCAACATCTGCTGATATATATAATACAAAAACCGAGAATGGAATACATACAAAAACTATATACATTCTATCAACCAATCACCTATTAACAAGTGTCTAACCAACAATTACACTTCTTGAAGTTAAGAAGCCACCAATGCTGTGACTTATTAACGGCATCAGAATCTAGTACAACAATTGAACAATTTCACTTCACTCTTATACTTTTAATCAGTTGCACTTCCATCCTCAATGCAAGGTGTATGTAATAAATGATCCCGATCTTCATCTTTAACATGTAATATTTAGGAGGCCCCTCAATTTAGGAAATGGAATAGAATGGAAACAAAAAGTATTGAAAGAAATCCGTTGAAGTGCTTTAGTAATGGCACACAGTTAGTTAGTGCTGAGAGTGTTAATTACAAACTTTTTTTGCACAACTTGGACAACTCGAATGCGGACAGACCTTTGTCTGCGCATCTATTCCTCCTAATGGTGCATCCTACAGTGACCATCCTCATCTCACAAAGAATTGCAGCCCTTAAAATACCCAAGTTCATGCTTCATCCGTCAAAGAATTGGGAGAAAAAAATAAGGGCATCATTACATGATCTAAGAATCAAATATCCAAGCCAATATATATATATATATATATATATATATATATATTTCTTTGACTGCCATTTCCAACAACTGTTCTATTGAGAAAACCTTAGGCCTCGTTTGGAATTGATTCTGGAGTCTAACTTTTGATTCTCAAACAATCAGAGTTGATTTAGGCGTTTGACAAAATTTTTAAAATTGATTATAAAATAATCTCACTCACGTAGCAGCAGATTTTCAGAAGCAGCAAAATGACAACTTTTCAGATTCTGCTTTTAGCTTTTTCATTTATATATTATCAAAATATCTATTTTACCCCTAATTAATTAAACTAATTCCTTTAATATCCTAGGTTTATTTGCATTATATGACTATGCTTTTATTTTGTATTTTTTTTTATAAAATTTGAAATTTATTAGGTGTTTATTATTTTTATTTTAAAATAATAATAGAAAATGCATTGTCTTGTTAAAAAATATTTGACAATATTACATATTACTATAAAAGAAAAAAAAAGAATTTTACTACTCGTGATAATAATAATAATACAAAATAATATTATTATAATCAATGTCATTTTTCGTATATATATATGCCAGAGGAGTTTGATGCATTGTTTCGTATTGGAACTTGGGAACTAGGTTTCCACCACACGTGTAGCACCCGAAATTTTTTAACTCGGACGGTCACTTAAATATCTTTAAATAACATTTGGCGACTCCAAATAAATTTTTCCATGCCTTTGAATGGTTTTAAAATTTATCTGATCGTGAAAAGTCAACAAGTGAGCAACGAAATTGAAAGAAATTGTCAAAGCCTTAAGATTTTACCAAACTATATTAGGTATTGCTACAAATTATTTGATAATCTAAACGGGCTCTAAAAATATGATGTTTTAACTGTAAGTACTTGGCACTTTAGGCTACAACATATCAAAAATTCAGACTTTAGTCATGTCGTTTGAAATAAAAACAAAATGTAGCCAAAATTACTTGAAAATTGTCCCGAGTACAACTGACGCTGTCTGGTAAACGGTTATAATAAATTCATATGACGTGATGTTTGGGTAATTCCAAATTTTACTCATAGAGGACTTATAAATCTATCTAACACCACTAATATGACTCAAAAATTCAAAGTACGCAAAATATCCCCAACTCCTTGACGACTTTATAGTTGGGTAATAGCAATGCCACTTGCAGCGTTTCAGTATCTTGGAATTCTCTTTCAATTATGTGAATACATAAATGTGGTTGAATTGACCACATTTTATTTCTGAAGTAGTTTTTACTGAGACCCCAGGCTCTTGATTCTTCATGTGGTTTTGGCGAATTTTCTTGGGCTCAGTCTCGGTTGAGCTTGAAATATTCAACCCCATCTTCTTGAATTATTGTATATTTTTGTGGCATAGTAAATAATTAGAAATGAGGTTTTCCTCATCCTAGCTTATTTAGTAATCTAAGTAGTAATGGCAACGGAGCGGATTGGCCTGATCCAAATACGCCCTGCAATAATTGTAAGAGATCCAAATCCGCCATTTTTTGGGGCGGATCAAAGCGTTGATCCGCATACTGATCCGTTTTTTTTCCATTTGTAATTCAAAAAAGCAAAATTCCAGATAGCATTCCCAACTGGGAGAAAGAGTATGGCAATGTCAATAGAACTTGTGCCACCTGCAACAAAGCAATCAATTATACGCGTTCATGAAATCTACAAACTGGTCAGAATTGATAAGGTAAAAATTTAAAAATGGTATTGGACATACTTGATTTGAAGCACAACTGAACCAAGCATCATAGACGGAGCCACTGTGCCAGAAGAAGCTCTTGACACTGAAAACTGGCAGCTCCTCCACTTGCTCTCCCTCCTCCTCCTCCTCCTCCTCCTCCTCCTCCTCCTCCTTGCCGCTGCCGTGTTCAGTCTAGTTGAACGTGGAGACAATAGCTTCCTCTTTCCCGAACCCAGATCTCGGATGATAAAATGAAAGACCCTTGACTGGAACCAATATGAAATCAAAAAAAGAAATGGAAATGGAAATCTTCAATTTGGAAATGAAAGAAATGGAAATGGGACTGGAACCTTGAAATCAAAGAAAGAAATGGAAATGGAAACCCTGACGGAAAGGGTTTAGGTATAGGAATTAGGATATTTGAAATTGTAATTTTAGCCCCAGCCCAAAATCTTTGATCTTGTTAAAATTTAATCCCTTTTTTTTAAACGGGGCGGGTTGGATCGGGGCAACCACGATCCGATCCGCCCCGAGATCCACAGCGGATCACTACTATCCGCCCCACCGATCCGCAGATTATGTATTTTTTGCACTATTTGGATCGGGTATCCATTGGATTTGGGGCGGATCGGATATTTTTGCCATCCCTAAATATAAGTGTACAACTACTTTGTGCATTGAAGACCATAATGCCGATTCCCCAATTCTATTTCATGAAATTTTGTGTGCCCTATTAATCATATTGAACACCTTCAAGGTAGTAGTAATGTCATCTAACTAGGCTTTACAGTTGGCTAATATATGAACCTTTACTAACGTGGAGAGTTTTTACACTCTCACATGTCATAAGTTTTTGGCTGTGTGGTATGGTAGGTTTTTTGAATACTCAATAAAATAGGATTTTTCCCTACCTGCGTGGTAGGTTAGGTTTTTTAAATACTCGGTTGAGGATCTTTACTACCTACTCGATTGAGTTGTTTGTTGTCTCGATTGAGTATTTTTGCTACACACTCTATTGTGTGGTTTGTTGTCTCGATTAATGGTCTTTTCTACCTACTCAATTAAGTGGTTTGTGCCTAGAATGAAGAACTATGCTGCCAACTTGATTGAGTGACTTATTACTTGCGCCTATCGATTTAGTTATATAAACAAGTGACAATTAGACTTAAAACTTAGAACTTTCATCTTCACTTCTAACAAGTCCAGATCTATTGTCTCATTGTTGTTGTCCCCCCCCCCCCCCCCCCCCCCCCCCCTTCTCACTCTTTCAATAGAGCTAGATTGATAGAGAGACAATGGCGGAGTGGAACATAAAGCCACACGCGATTATAATCCCAATCTGCTATCAAGGTCATATTACCCCAACTATCAACCTTGCTCTCAAGCTTGCTTCAAAGGGCTTCACCATTACTTATATCCACACTGAATTTACTCATCAGTTGATATCTAAAGCCCAGAATCCCAATTCTTCTACTGAAATAGATTTATTTGCAGAAGCGAGGAAATCCGGAGTGGATATACGTTACGCCACGATTTCTGATGGGTTTCCTCTAGAATTTGATCGGGGTCTCAACTTCGACGAGTTCTGGGATTCTATGTTTCGGGATTTTCCTGTTCGTGTTGATGAACTTGTTGGGAAAATAATCCAATCCGATCCATCTTTTGTGCATTTTCTGATTGCTGACACTTTCTATTCATGGCCAGCAGCGATTGCTGAAAAGTACAGTCTGGTGAATGTTTCATTGTGGACAGAACCAGCAACAGTGTTTGCTATAGATTATCACTTGGATCTTCTGAAACAAAACGGCCATCTCCCTTTTGAAGGTATGTGCCTCTTCTTTCTATTTTCCCTTCACCCAACTTGAATTAGGTGGATCTTATAATGCCAGAAAAGAAAGATGATTCCTAAGCTGTAAACTTACTTTGTTTTTTTTTCTATCTAATTCTCTTCTATCTACAGTGAATCTCAATTTCCAGATAGAATACTCTCAAAATTGAGTAAATTTTTGAGAAAATTTAATAAATTATTACCAAACTTTACTCAATATTACTACTTGCTCACCCAACTTTGAAATATTACATATTGATCACCTATCTATCTCAAACTATTTCTCATCCATCGCCCATTGCTTACTCATTATTCATGGTTCATGAATTAGCAATGAATAATATTTCAAAATTAAGTGAGCAAGTGGTAATGGTGAATAAAATTGAATGAGCATTTATAAAATTTAGTCTCTCAAAATTACATTTGAAAAACAATATATTCTATACTATTTTTATCTCAAAACTAAATGATTAAAAATTCTTCTCATGCACTTTAAATAAACTACTATTTTAAAAGTTAGACTGCCTCTAACCATTGGAGTACTATTTTAGCTGGATTTGTGAAATTAAGGTGGTGTTCTTCTTACGTTTGAGTTTTGTGTTTTGAGTTTTGAATTCATTTTGTGTTTTATGTTTTGAGATTTTTGAAAATGCGTTTTTTTTTTTGGAATTTTCGAAAATTATTTCTGAAAACACAAAACTCAAAAACGCGTTTACTTTAAAATTTTTAGAAATTTGGACTTACTTGGAATTAAAAAAAATTATTAATTAAAAACAATTCAAAATAATTATTGTTGGAATTAAAAACATTGAAAAAAAAATAATTATTTGGAATTAAAAATAATTAAAACAATTATTGTTGGAATTAAAAACAATTATTAATTAAAAACAATTAAAAACAATTCAAAATAATTATTGTTGGAATTAAAAACATTGAAAAATAATTAATTATTTGGAATTAAAAACAATTAAAATAATTATTGTTGGAATTAAAAACAATTAAAAACATTTAAAAACAATTATTGTTGGAAAAAAACATTTTCGAAAATGACAAAGAGAATACATTTTCACTATTTCCAAAAATACAAAATGGAAAATGGGTTGAAAATGGACAACAAAACACGCCCTAAGTTGCTAGCTTTATTCCATATATAATACATGGAATTGGTGTTTGAAATTTTGAATAAGCCTCTTGTTTAACACATACCGTTCATATTTTCATTATTCATTAGGCAATTTTGAGCATGAAATAGATTATATACCCGGAGTTCAGCCAATCAGCAAGAAGGACTTGATGTCGTATCTCCACGACAATAATGACATAACCACGACGACGTTGCTAAAGATTGCCATCAAGGGATTTGAGCAGGTGAAGAAGGCAGACTTTATCTTATGTAACACGGTGCATGAACTTGAATCAGAAGCACTATCAACCTTAAATCTAAAACATCCAACTTATGCAATTGGCCCCATTAATTTTGATAATATATTCTCCAATATTAGTGTTGCAAAAAGCCTGTGGTCTGAATCAGATTGCACTCAGTGGCTTAACTCCAAGCCTCCTGGCTCCGTTTTGTATGTCTCATTTGGCAGCGTTGCTGAGAGTAATAAGCAGGATATTGGGGAGATAGCAAATGCTCTTCTTCTAACTGGAGTAAATTTTATCTTGATCCTCCGGCCAGATATTGTCGACCCTGATGAAACTGATATTTTGCCCGATGGATTCAATGATCGTATGAAGGATCGAGGGCTCATCCTTAAATGGTGCAATCAAAATATGGTCCTTTCACACAAGTCAGTAGGGGGATTCATAACACATTGTGGTTGGAACTCAGTATTGGAAAGCATTTGGTATGGTGTTCCGATGATTTGTTATCCATTTATCGCTGATCAACCTACAAACAGGAAACTAGTGGTTAGTGATTGGAAGATTGGAATTAATCTTTGTGACGGAGAGCAACTTAGTACAGTGGAAATTTCTCAGAAGATTAACATTTTGATGAGTGGAAAAACTTCTGATGATTTGAAGCAAGAGATGAAGAAAGTAAGGAAGACAATGCACAGTGCATTGGACATGGATGGATCATCACAGAGAAATTTCGATCAGTTTCTCCAAGATTTGAAGGTAAAGTTATACGAGAGAGCCGAGGAAGTACCATCATTCGGCTAGTCTTGTTCGAATTTCATTCCGTTTTATTGATGACTTTATTTACTATGAGTTTACTATCATTATTATATAAACTCCATTGTGTTAGAACTCTAATTAACTATGAGTTTACTTTTAACTTTAATATATTATTTGTCATCTAATTATAATTGTTCAAGTGAAGAAGGAACCAACACTTAATTGGTTACGCTAACAAAGAAAAACGTGATCATTTCTTCTATTTCATCGTTTTTCTATTTTTCATTAAAAACAAGATAAATTTATGTTTATTAAATTCTTATATAGTGGTTGATTGTAGTTTATTAATGAATTTCATTAAGTTAAAAGTTAATCTTTTATTATTGTATTTTTTATTTTTATTTTTATTTTTTCTATTTATCTTGATGAGTATGGGTGTATTTTTTTCTTTGTAAATTTATTTTGATATGACTCAATTATTTCAATTACTTTGAGTGTATATATTGCAATACTTTAATGAGTTTCCAATTAAATCAGATAATGAAGTTTCATCATCTTTATCGGTATTAGATGATCAAGGGACAATTTTTGTCCATTTTATGAGAATCAAGAATAGCAAAGAGAGAATACTAATGAGTGGATAGCTAGTATAGTTACTGATATGTGGAGTGATGTTGGGTATGTTGACAATATTGACTATTAATTATTTCTTTTTCATAAAATAGTACTGATTTTTATTTTTATTTTAAAAAATTGCTACTTCTGTTATTTATTTGTGTAATTGAGGGGATTTATAATGATATCTTATTATAGATGATTAAATATAAGAAGTGAGATTATGAACTCGATAATTATTTTTTTGTTGGAATATATATTTAGAAGGAGTCGCATGTCATATTTTTTTGAATTTATCCAGAAGCCATTTGAAAGTTCATAGTTTTACCCAAAAGAAAAAAATGTGTGAACTAATAATTTATTTCATTAACTTTTGACATAGTTTACTTTCAGCAATTAAACAGAACATTAACTATTATGAATTTAATAATATTAATACTAGTAAATAAATTATTAGTAGACTTTTCTCCTACGATAATTTTTTTAAAAATGTGGGAATTTAAATTTTTATATTTAAGATTTTTAATTAAAAAATTAAAGGGTAAATAGCACTAGGGGTCCCGAACCTTTCATTTCTAACTTCCAAGTCCTTAACCTTTAAAAAAACGCGCGAGCAAAGTTCTTCTGTTAAAAAAATCTTTAGTTTGACCGTTAAATGGTCAAAATTTACTTAAAATGACCAATTTACCATTTTTAAATTAAAATAAAAAGAATAGAAAAAAAAAAGTAAAAATTACAACAAACCCCTCATTCACTTCTTCTTTTCCAACCAAGCCCTCACCCCAAAACTTATTTTTCTCCAAAATCTCATCCTCATCGGCCACCACCCACCACTAACTCCGGTGACAATTTCTTGGCTAGTTTCCTCTCCTTCTCCCGTCGGAAATCAAATCCTTCAAGAAGAACTCTTGACACAGTCTCCGATTCAAGAACTCCAAGATGGGTGGAGTTCTGGAGCGACGCCGCCATCCATCGCCGCCGGAGGAGTACATCACTTTCTGACGAAGCAAATTGTTCTTGCTGACTCACTTTCTTGTAGTGATGGTTTAAGGCTCTTTCAGAATTCAGTACACAATGAAGTGTAGTTCCCGAAAAACCAAATTTTTTAGGAAATGAAAACAGGCATTCAAGTGCAGTTTACTCAATAGAAGAACTGGATTGTGATACAACTTGGAACTTGTGCAATTGCAAGTTAAGAAGATACATCAAGAGAAGACAATCGATTTGTTGGTGGATAGGGAGTTGGGGATTAATTATAACACGATTGAGGTGGGTGAGATGCTGCAATTGGCTCTACTTTGTACTCAATACCTACCTGTCCATCGTCCCAAAATGTCTGAGGTGGTCTGAATGCTTGAAGGCGATGGTCTTGCGAAAAAATGGGCAGCCTCCCATAACTATATCAATACCACTATCAATTTTTTTTGAGAAAATAGTAAGTCGCACCCTCTCATGATGCACTCCTCTGATTTCCCGAAGATGTACTCTTTCGATTTCCAACGAAAAAAATGAGATAAAGCCAACCAAGAAATTGTCACCGGAGTTAGTGGTGGGTGGTGGCCGATGAGGATGAGGTTTTGGAGAATAAGAAGTTTTGGGATGGGGACTTGGTTGGAGAAGAAGAATTGAAGGAGGGGATTGTTGTAATTTTTGCTCTTTTTTTTTTTTTGGTTTATTTTTCTATTCTTTTGATTTTAATTTGAAAAGGGTAAATTAGTCATTTTAAGTAAATTTTGACAATTTAACGGTCAAACTAACGATTTTATTAATAGAAGTACTTTGCTGGCGCATTTTTTTAAAGGTTAAGGACCCGGAGGTTAGAAATGAAAGGTTTGGGACCCCATCGTCACAAGGTTCAAAACTTCAAAACCTCCAGTGCTATTTACCCAAAAATAAAAGTTTATAAACATCCATAAAAGTCTGCGAATGTCTATTCAAATCTATAAAATTTAATAAAATTTAATGAAATTCATAAAAGTCAGTCACTTAAAAAATATCAATCAAAATCTTTAAAAGTCTAGATTAAATACATCCCCTAAGATTTTATATAGGTTATGTCGTATGAATTAAGATGGTTTGATGTGTTGAAATATATGTTTCCTAAATGTTGTTCATGAAAGTTTAAAGACGATGATTATTTTGTACATATTTCAAATGTTGAGGTTTGTCGCTATGATGTTTACTATTATGCAATGAAACTTTAGCGTCATTTCGACGAAGTTTGAACTATAAAAATTTATGTAGTTAAGCCCAGTTTTTGCAAAGCATTGTACGAATATCAATTTTAAACTAAGTATTTGTGCAACTTGAATTTGAGGCCCGACACTTAAAATAAAAGCATTGTTATTAAATAAACAGGCGATTAATTAGTTCCGAGTTTTTATTTTTTGCACTTAGAATTTGGGACAAAATTGTTAATGGTTTGGTGCGTTTAAAATTTTTTGTTATAAAATTTAGAGAACAAGAAATTTTAGTAACATCTAGGCGTTATAATCAGGGCGTTAGAGTCGCAATATATGATTAGTTGCTCAATGAGAGATATGCTAAGTCCAAATATTAGAGATTGAATCCTATAGTAAATTTAGAAGTAGTGGCATCATGCTCGATATTCTACTTTAGTTGAGGATCGAGCCACAGACTTTTGCTTTCAACTCTAGAAAATTGAATGTGACCAAGAAATACCACAAAGCGCCAGTAGAGGTACAATCATCTTTATTCCCACCTAGTTAGCCTCAGAATATGCATATATATGAAGTGGGAAATTTTTTCGAAGAAAAATACCATGAGTAATAGTACCTTTAAGATAGTAAAGCAATCATTTTGTCATTGTCTAGTGAATTTTCGTAGGTTTTTGCATAAATTGAGAAAGATGATTGATAGCAAAAGCAATATCAGGCCGAGTAATAGTTACATATTGTAAGTTGCCAATGACTTGCCGGTAATGGATAGTGTCAAAAAGATTGGAACCATCACATAGACTGAGAGAAAAGCCAGTGGATAGAAGGTGTGAATTTCTTTGGCACCACTCATACTTGTATGCTCCAGAATATATGTGATATATTTACATTGAGATAAGAGAACACCATTCTTTGTTGGTACAACTACGACTCCAAGAAAGTAATTTAAAGTGTCAAGGTCATTCACAAAAAAGATTCTGGAAAGTTGAAGAATAAATTTCACAACTAGTGTTGAATTGGTGCCCGTGATTTTAAATCATCAACATATACCAATAGATAAATTGATACTAACGGGATGAAAAATAAAAAATTCCGTCCCAATAAGCATCTTGATCGGTCTCGTCCGACATAGACCTAACTAAGCATTTGTCAACATAATAGGTAGCTGGATAAAAACCGGTCCCTAGGGCCCTACTCGGTCAGAAGGTGAGTAGGGCTTAGTGCATCATTCTACCTTACCTAGCCACATGGTCGGGTAGGAAGTTTATACTACCCAACGTTGTGGCTGGGTAGGGAGGGTTTTTCCTCCCTACCTGGCCACAAGACTAGGTAGCGAGTCTATTCTACATGGCCTTATAGCTGGGTAGCAAAGGTTTTCTCTTAACCAGTCTTTGTCGCCAGGTGGTGAGAGACTCTACCCTACACGTCCTTGTGGTCGGGTAGGAAGTTTATCCTACTCAGCCTCGTCGCCAGAGAGGGAGAGTATTCTCCCTACCCAGACATAAGGTCGGGCAGGAAGGTTTTCCTACCAAGCCACAAGATCGAGTAAGGAGTCTATCCTTCCTGGACACAAGACCAGGTAGGGAGTCTATCTTACTGGACTTTGTAGCCTAGTTTACCCGACCTTTGTGGTCGGGTATAGATGGTTTTTTTCTTACCCAGACACAAGGTCAGGTAGAAAGTTTGTGCTACCCGAGCTCGTGGATGAGTAGGGAGGAGTTTTCTCCTACCCGGCCACAAGACTGAGTAGGGAGTGTATCCTACTCGGCACAAGGCCACGTAGAGTCTTTCTTACCAGGCCTTGTAGTCAAGTAGGGTGCATTTTTACCTACCCGATCTTGAGGTCAAGTAGGATGCAACTTCACCTTATCAGTCTGCATGGATGAGTATGGTGCAACCTTACCATCCAGTCATAAGGTTGGTTATGGTAGGATTGCATCCTACTGGCTATCAAGGCTTTTTTCTCCCAAAGTGATCAGGGAAGGCCCTTTATCATGCGTAACCTTGGTAGATTTCTATTCCTAAAATTTGATTTGAGGCGACTCCCTCGTTGTCCGAAATACTTACACTATGGCAAGTTATCCTTGGATCCAACATCCAAAGATGTGACAAATGTTTAAAGATCAATTATCATGGTACTAAGTGCATGTTTTATAGTACTGAAATTATTATTTTGTAAGTGCCTATAAGTTGTGGATCCTACAAAATATGTGGATAAAAAATATACTGAAATTATAATTTAAGCTTGACTAAATATGCACTAAGGCGGGCTACCCATAGATCCAATGTCCAAAAAAATGACCAAACGTACTCTATATACTTGCAATGTTTATCTCTCTAGAAGGAAACTAATGGAACAACGGAGGAGAGTTCTCCACCTCTTTTTAATGTTATTGGAGCATCGGGGGCACTCTCTTGATTGTCGATGTAATACTTCCGATGATCCCATTTTCATAGGTATTATCAGAAGAGATTACAACAATAATCAATAGACTAGTATGACTAACTCGAATCAATGTGGTATATTTTTTACACATAAAAATTTATAAATGTCCAACATGTTTACATTATTTAATTTGCAGTAATAACACAACTTTATCATCATCATAATGGAGAGTGAGAGATAGTGTGTGTGTGTATTCCAATCAAATGTATGAGATTAAATCACCTGATTATTGCAATAGAAAAACAACTCAAGGCAATTTTAAAATTGGAGAAATGAGTTAATAATTGACATGAATGATATAGCACCCATAGTGGCACCAATTATGTGCCCATTGCCCACGTGGTATCGCCATGTGGGTAACTTTTTTTTCAAACAAAAAAAAAATGTCAGCCTTTTTTACCCTTCTCCATCTAACTCTCCATTCTTGCAACGAAATTAATTTTGCAGTAAAGGCTATCAGCCTTTTGTTGCAATTCCAAATCCAACCAATCCCACCCAGTGAAATTTACTCCTCCCATCCCATTTGTACCTCACCCTACCTAAATTTTCTCCTACCCCACTGTCCTCTCTCCCCCTCAACCCCATTTCTTTTACAAAAAGTGGTCAACAAAATTGGGTAGAATTTTTTTTAAAGGTAAACCCCCTACCCTCACTGTCCACAATCGAAATCCCCCTATCTCCACTTGCAAGCAAATTTTTGTTTCATTTCTCCCACATCCACATAGTAAGTCAGCTCTTGGTGCCGATCAAATATTTTTTCTGGATCAAATCGCTCAACGTCGTATACTTTGCTCTCGTCAGTGTATAATTTTCTCGAAACAATTGTACAAATTACTTTGTTCAACTTCCTTTTAGAACAACAAAAATATCTTATTTGTATATATCTTAACAATCTGATGTTCCATCATAATGACTGCCGACACTCTTGGCTGTTCATTGAGGTCAATATGGTTAGCAACTAACTCTTCATATCGCTGATGAGCCAATGCCATATTGAACCGTGTAAAGAAACCCATCAATCACACATTCTGTTGACATATTTCTTGAGAAATGAGTGATTTGTCTTTGATCTTTGGCTTCTAGACATTTCAGTACTAAATATGTGTTTGAAATATGTTGGTAGGTGGGGTGGGTAGGGTGGAGAAAGACTGATTAATTTCGCTTGTTGGGATGGGTGGGAATTGTAACAAAAGACTGACAACATTTACTGCAACATTTATTTTGTTGTGGGGGTGGGGATGGAGATGGGGATGGGGATGGGGGTGGGGTGGGGTTAAAAATGACTGACACTTTTTCGGGTTTGAAAAAAAGTTACCCACATGGCATCGCTGCGTAGGCAGTTGGCACTAGTGTGGGTGCTATATCATTCCTATAATAATTGATAGTGGGGAGAAGTACAATGCCATTGTGCACTAACACATGTTTGGCATAATATTGAATGTGAATGGACATGTTATTATCTATCCTCGTTTACTGAGCCAAAGCCCTATTTTTTCCTATTTTCAACTTTCAAGTAAGTGTATCAGTTTTACAAGAATCTTACTATTATATACACATTATAAGGATTTCGTCTGAATCTAATTTGTCAATCTAATTCTTCCAAGTTGTTGTTTGTTGATTCAGGCAGAAGCACTGGGCATTTGAAGAAGTATGAAGATCTAGGTTATGAGCTGGAAGTTGATAAAACCATGCACGCATGCCAAACTCACATAAATCTTGACAACTTCAAGATATCGTACTTGGATAAGCTTCATGCAACAATGAATGTGGTTGCTATTCTCTACTATCCATCTAGTTTTACTAATAAAATTAGACTAAATCACTTGAAAGAATCATTGGTAGAAATCTTACCCCATTTTTACCCACTTGTAGAGATATATATATATATATATATATATATATATATATATATATATATATATATGTCGATATGTCGAAGCCCAAGTGGATTGTGAGCTTCTAGAGCTTGTTAATGTTAATTTGTGGAGCCTAATTTCTACTTGCTTAAGTAATGGTGTTTTCAAGATTTTGCCTTTGTAATTAGGTTGTCTTAGTATTTCATTATAATTAGGAAACCTTCATTAGGTTACTTTAAAATTTTATTATAACTAGAGAACCTTCGTTGTGTAGTTATATATAGAACTGATCTCCTGTAAACAATTATTATCATTTATTATAGTAAAAATATTGTAGTTACTGAAGATAGGACGTAGTCAAACATTGAGACAAACCTGTATAAATCTTTGTGTTCTTTATTTTTTACCTTTTATTTATTGCTATAATCCTAACAAATGGTATCAAAGCGATGTTTTGATTGAGAGCGATGCCTGGCGATGATCAAGGATCAAACACTCAGAATCACCGAGTTTGATGGTGTGGATTTTTCATTCTGGAAGATGTAGATAGAGGATTATCTTTACAGTAAAAAGATACACCAGACATTGGACGAGAAACTAGAAACTATGAATGATCATGACTAGAACCTCATTGATAGACAAATGATGGAAGTAATTCAACTAACACTGTTGAAGAACGTGGCTCAAAATATTGCAAAAGAGAAAACTACTACAGAATTGATAACGGTATTATCTAACATATACGAGAAGCCCTCAGCGTGTAACAAAGTTCATCTGATGAAGAAGCTATTCGATCTAAAGATGGTAGAAGGTGCTTCGGTTGTAGAGCATCTTAATAAATGCAAGACAATCGTCAATCAATTGGTCTCTGTAGATATTACGTTTGAGGATGAGGTTCATACCCTAATCCTTTTGGCCTCACTACTTAATAGTTGGGAGTCACTAACAGCGGCTGTCAGTAATTCCATGGAGAATGAGAAATTAAAAGTTAATGATGTTCAAGATACAATTCTTGCTGAAGAAGTCCATAGGAAAGATGATGAATAAGTCTCGGTATCCAATTCTGCCCTAAATGTCAAAAATAGGGGTAGAGGTTACGAGAAGAATTCCAACAGGGGTAAAGATAGAGAAAAGTCGATGAATGGCAAGAGCAAGTCCAGAAACGAACAGGGTACTGAATGTTGGGGTTGTGGTAAGTTTGGTAACCTGAAGAGAAATTGTAGAGCACCTAAGAAGAATGAGAAACAATAATACTATGAATGCTGCGACTGAAGAGGTAGAAGATGCTTTACTCTTGTCTGTTGATAGTTCTATTGATTCTTTGGTGATGAATTATGGGGCTTCCTTTCACACAACTGCACACAGTGAAAACATTGAAAACTATGTTGCTGGAAATTACAGAATGGTATATCTGGCTGATGGAAAACCTTTGGACATCATTGGTATTGGTGATGTCAGATTAAAGATGCCAAATGGGTCTTTGTGGAAAATTAACAAGGTGAGGCACATACCAAAATTGATGCAAAATCTGATCTCTCTTGGATAACTTGATGACAGAGGACACGATGTGAATTTTGGTGGTGGCCGTTGGAAAGTAACGAAAGGAGCCATAATTGTTGCATGAGGAACTAAAAGGGAAACTCTTTACATGACTACCAATCCCAAAGATACAGTTGCTATTGCTGAATTCGCTGCTAATTCTGATCTGTGGCACTATAGGCTCAGACACATGAGTGAGAAGAGAATGAAGTACTTCTGTTTAAAGAAAAGCTGTTGGGGTTAAAATCTGTTGAACACAGTCAGTGTGAAGGCTGCATTTAGGAGAAGCAAAAAAGGGCGAGTTTCTCAAAATCTGGAAGGAAGCCAAAGGTAGCCCAAATTGGAATTGGTTCAAAGGCAGCCAAATTGGAATTGAGTTTCCATTGAAGGTTCTAATTATTATGTGACATTTATTGATGATGCAAGTAGAAAGGCATGAGTCTATTTCTTGAGGAAGAATATTTTGTCTTCGATGCTTTCAAGAGGTGGAGAGCGATTCTTGAGAATGAAACAGATTTAAAGGTGAATTGCTTTCATTCAGATAATGGAGGTGAATACATAGATGCAATTTTTCAGAGGTATAGTGCTGGAAATGGGATCAAGATGAGGATGACTATTCCAAGTAAATCTCAACAAAAAGGTGTAGCTGACAGGATGAACAACTCTAAAATAGTGTGCAAGAAGTATGAGATTGCATGCAAGACTGCCAAAGATGCTTTGTACAGAGGTTGTTAGTACTGCGGCATATTTGATCAACAGATGTCCTTCAACACCATTGGACTCCAAAATACTAGACGAAGTTTGGAATGGAAAAGAGATAGACATTTCCTTCTTAAAAGTGTTTGGTTTTGTTTCTTATATTCACATTGATTCTGCTTCTAGAAGTAAACTTGATACCACTTCTAAATTTTTTTTATTGGCTATGATGATTTGGAGTTTGGTTATCATTTATGAGATGATCAAAGTCGCAAGATTATTGGAGTAAAGACATAATTTTCAATGAAGCAGCCATGTATAAGGACATATTGATAGTAGACCCTAAAAGTACAAATCCTGAAGTTAAAAAGTCTGAGGTGATTCTGTTGCAAGACCTTCCAGTGATTGAGGCAGAGAAAACTGATGGTGAAGATTGGGAAAATATAGTCCCATAAGAAAATCAGAGCATCCCTATAACTTAGCTAAGAAGATCTAACAAAACAATTAGACTTCTACATAGATACTCTCCAGCGTTGCATTATATTCTACTAACTGACATATGTGAACTAGAAAGCTATAGTGAACCGTGCAAGCTGATGAATCAATCAAGTTGGAGTCAGCCATGAGGGATGAGATTGACTCATTATTGACCAATCAGACATGGCAAATGACAGAGTTACCAAAAAAAAAAAAAAAGCTTTGCAAAACAAATAGGTTTACTAGATAAAAGAATAGCATGACGGTAGCAAGCGATATAAAGCAAGACTAGTTGTAAAAGGATTTCAACACAAGTAATACATTGACTACACTGAGAAATTCTCTCCTATGGTGAAATTAACTACAATCAGAATACTACTTGGACTAGTGGCAGAAGAAAACTTGTACCTAGATAAGTTGGATGTAAAGACAACCTTTCTTTATGGTAATTTGGATGAAGAAATTTATATGAAGTAGCTAGAAGGTTAGGAAGTACTGGGAAATGAAGAAATGGTGTGTAGACTTCAAAAGAGCTTGTATGGACTTAAACAAGTTCCAAGACAATGGTATAATAAGTTTGATAGCTTTATGGGTAGCAATGGCTTCATGAGGTACCAGGCCGATCATTGTTGTTATATGAAGAACCTTAGTGATTCATATATTATCTTACTCCTATATGTTGATGATATGTTAATTGCATGAGCTTGCAAACAACAAATTGATAAGTTAAAAGACAAATTGTCTAAGGAGTTTACCATGAAGGATTTGGGTGCTGCAAAACAAATCCTTGTGATGAGTATTACTAGGGGCAGGGATATCTTAAAACTGTCATAAGAAGAGTATGTGAAGAAGGTACTGAGCACATTCAAGATGGATGAATCTAAACCAGTGAGTACTACTTTGGCTAGTCACTTCAAGCTATCCAATGAACAATCACCTTCTACAAAACAGGAGCGAACCTACATGGTCAAGGTGCCTTATGCCAATGCTATTGAGAGTCTTATGTATGCTATGATTTGTACGAGATCGGACATAGCTCATGCAGTGAGAGTTGTTAGTAGATATATGAGTAATCCTAAAAAAAACATTGAGAGGCATAAAGTGGATTCTTAGGTACTTGAGAAGTACTATTATAGATTCAACTTTGTGTTTCTAAAATTCAAAATTGGGATTACAGGACTTTGTAGATACTGACTTGGCCGAGGACATTGATGGTAGGAAGAGTACTACTGGATATGTATACACAATTGGTGGTACAGTAGTTAGTTGGGTGTCTAAGTTGTAGAAGATAGTTTCTCTTTCCACTACTGAGGCAGAGTATATTACCATAACTGAAGCTAGCTAAGAAATGATATGGTTGTAGTCTTTCTTGGAAAAATTTGGTCACAAGCATGAGAAGAGTGTGTTGTATTAATGTGATAGACAAAGTGATATTCACTTAGCAAACAATATTGTCTATCATACGAGGACGAAGCATATATAGATTTGTAATCACTTTATTAGATTGGTTTTGGAAGATAGAATCTTAACGATTGAGAAGATTCAAGATAATCAAAATCCTGCTGATATGTTGACAAAGAATGTTACAATTGAGAAACTGAAGTTGTGTGCAACTTCAGTTGGTCTTCTTCATTGAAGATTGGAAGAGGTGTACCGACCGCTGCATAGGAAGGAGTTATGATGGATTAGTCTCCAAGTTGGAGATTGTTAAGCTGTGGAGCCTAATTTCTATTTGCTTAAGTAATGATGTTTTCGAGATTTTACCTTTGTAATTTGGTTATTCTAGTATTTCATTATAACTAGGAAACATTCATTAGGTTGCCTTAAAATTTTATTATAAGTAGAGAACCTTCATTGGGTTATTATATATAGAACTGATTTCTTGTAAACAATGATCATCATTCATTATAGTGAAAATACTGTAGTGGCTGAAGACAGGATGTAGTCCAACATTGAGACGAACCATAATAAATTTTTGTGTTCTTTATTTTTCGCCCTTTATTTATTGCTCTAATCCTAACAGTTAATGGCTCTAAGGTTAACCCTGACGAACTAAATGACTTTCTTCCATTTGAAACATGTGGAGCTGATGAAGTCATATATCCCTTGTTGGCAATTCAAATTAGCAAATTTAAGTGCAGTGGGCTAGCAATTGGTGTCAGCATTTCACACGGGATAAATGATGCAACCTCGATTACTATATTCATAGAGGTCGGGACGAATGCCAGCCGAGGAGAAAACATTGACACAATTTCTCTAATTTTCAACTCTCCCTCATTGTTCCCGAGGAGAAAACATTGACACAATTTCTCTAATTTTCAACTCTCCCTCATTGTTCCCTGGTAGGAATTTTTCTTTACCTGATTTAGAGAAAACAAGAAAACGGGATCCAACCAATGTTGCCAGGAGGTTTATATTCAATAAGAGGGCAATCTCAAGCCTGAGAGATAAAGTGATGAAAGCACAAGAAACACTAAAACGTCAACCTTCAATGGTACAATTAGTGTCTACACTTATAGTGAAGGCCATTGTTGGTGTAGATAGGAAAAAACATGGAAAATCCAGAACTTTACTCATTTCACATGTGGTTAACAATAGAGAAAGAGCAATTCCACCACTCACTGAACATTCCTGTGGTAACTTATGGGTGTTGGCAATTACTGAATGCATAGCTGAAGAAAGCCAAAACATAGAATTTCAAGACGTTGCTCGTTTCTTGGGTGATGGCATCAACAAAACTGTTACATCTATTGGGCTTTTAATTATTTGAGCCAATTGTTTTTCTTTAATTAAATGGGTCCAACCCATGAGAATTAAATAGTTTTGGATCCAAGTGAAATTTTAATCAAAATCTAAGGACCAAGCTTGCAATTCTTTGGTCCAAAGAATTTCAATTAGATTAGAATTGGTTTTCTAGGACATGAAACTCATATACACATGCACATGGGAAATACACATTAAGCAGAGAAGAAAACGCACGCAGAAAGTTTAAAAATAGAGGAAAAAAGGATTGTTTGGCAAGAAAAATTTGGCCACAAATTTTTTAGCTTTCTTCTTCAACTCTTATATTCCACTGTTGATTATTTGGTGAGGTATTTCTCTTTTTTTTTTTGGCTTAATATTTTTGGAGTTCCATCTATTGTGTTAGATGATGTTTATTGTAGTTAGCCAATAATGTGTTGTTGATATGGTGTGTTGGATTACCTCTTGATTTAGGGCATAAATCTAGAGAAGAAACATTTTAATATTCATTTGGTGATAGTGGATTATTGTCGGTTTGCCCCGTCGATTTTTCATTTATCTTAAAGGATTTTACAACGTTAAAGAATAATTTTGGTGTTGTTTAGCTTGATTCATTATTCCGGTATTTTTATTGCTTGCATAGAAATATTGGTTGAGTTGATAATTTTTATTCTAATTGCACGGTAAAAGGAGAAAAGTACATTGTTGTATTGTACACCTAATTTTTTCCTAACAGTGGTATCAAAGCCCGAGTTGGGTTGTGTGGATTAAAATGGAAGAGCCGATTGGTAATGTTATGATTAGACTGACCAATTATAATTGGATAACTTGAAAGCCTAGAATGAAGGATATCCATTATTGTAAGGATTTGCATGAACCTATTGAGGGTGATGAGTCTAAACTAGATGGCATGGCAAACAAGCAATGGGTGGATATTAGTGTATTTCATCATGTGGCACAAGAGACTAGTGTTCATAAATTGTAGTCAAAGTTGGAGTCTATGTTTGAGAAGAAAACTGCATCAAAGAAATCTTTTTTAATTAGAGACTTGGTCAACATGAAATATAAAAAAGGCATGAGTGTGACAAAGTATTTGAACAATTTTCAGAATATCATAAATCAGTTAGATACTATAGATATGATTCTTGAAGAGGAATTGTAGGTTTAGTTGATTTTGAGTTTTTGCCAGATAGTTGGAAAACATTTGTTGTAACTGTTAGTAACTCTACTCCTGATGGTATTTTGACTATCGACTCTATAAAGAGACAGTATACAGAATCAGAAAACAAGAAGAAAATCTACAGGTGTACGTACGGGTTCAGATCATGCACAGACTCTTGTTACAGATGATAGAGGAAAGAATAAGGATAGATGACAAAGAGGTTACAACAAGTCAAGAGGCAGATCAAAATTAAAAGACAAAAGGTTGTTTGTTACCATTGTGGCAAAGATGGTCATATTAAAAGAAATTGTCGGGTTTGGTTGAGAGAGCAAAATGAAGGTAGCAATCAAAAGAAAGAAGACGACAAGAACACTATATCTGTTGTATTTGATGGTGATGATATACTCTCTTGTGGAGAGCATGAGTGCATATACATAGGTGATCCTAGTATTGAATGAATTGTTGATAGTGGTGCTTCTTACCACGTTTCTTCAAACATGAATTTGTTTGCTAATTAAAACAATGGGTGCTTTTGGTATCATGAAGATGAAAAATACTAGTTAGTCTAAGATTGTAAAGATTGGCAACATTCACTAGCAAACAGATGTCAGCTATACCTTGATGATGAAAGATGTGAGGCACATTCCTGATATGCACCTTAATTTAATTTTAGTTCATGCTCTTGATCAACAGGGTTATCACAACAGCTTCGATGATTTGAAATGGAAATTGTCAAAAGGCTCTTTGGTTGTTGCTAGAGGGAAAGCATGTTGCACGCTATACAAGACTTATAGAAAATCTTGTAAAAATAGGTTGAATGCAGTTGAAAATTCTTCTCCTGAGCTTTGGCACAAAAGGCTCGGCCACATTAGTGAAAAGAGATTGCAGGTTATGGCTAAGAAGATAGTTATTCTCTTAGCCGATGGTATGTCTCTAGACCGAAGTGATCATTGGTTATATGATAAGCAACATAGAGTTTTCTTTAGTGGCTCTTTTAGAAGAAAAGAAGATATCCTAGAACTAGTGCATTCTGATGTGTGCTATCATGGTGATATGGCTTTTTTAGGTGGAAACAAATATTTTGTTACATTTCTTGACGATGCTTCGAAGAAACTATAGGTATATCTTCTAAAATCTAAGGACCAAGTGTTTCAGTGTTTTCAGCTGTTTCATTCCATGGTAGAAAAAGAAACAGAAAAGTCTTTGAAAGGCCTCAGAACGGATAATGTTAAAGAATACACTTCACATGAGTTCAAGGAGTATTGCTCGAAATTTGGGATTTGACATGAGTTCACAGAATCTAGTACTCATCAACATAATGTGTGGCAAAAAGATTTAATCGTACCATTCTTGATAAAGTCAGATGCATGTTGATTATAACCAAGTGACCTAATTTCTTTTGGAGAGAAGCAGTTTAGACTGCTTGTTACTTGATCAATAGATCTCCTTCTGTTCTTTTAAATTTTGATATTCCAGCAAGAGTGTGGAGTGGTAAAGAAATATCATACTCTCATTTGAAGGTGTTTGGGTGCAAAACATTTGTGCACATGCCTAAGGAACATAGGTCAAAGCTTGATGATAGAGCTACTCCTTGTATTTTTCTTGGCTATTGTGATGAACAGTTTGGCTACAAATTTTGGGATCCAGAGAAAAAGAAGACTGTGAGGAGTAGAAATGTGATTTTTCATGAAGACCAGACGATTGATAACTTTAATAAAGTTGAACAGCCTAAGAGGGTGACTGCAGCTGTTCCTGATCTTATGTCTCCAACACCACAACCAATTGTTGGAGATAATATAGTTCCTACTGATAATGATGTTGATGATATTGTTCAAGGTGATATGCCTGTTGATGAGATTGCTAATCAGGAGGAGCAAATTCTAGATGAAGGAAAAGATGAAGAATCACATGTTAGGAGATCTACTAGAGAGCACATGCCATCTTCTAGGTATCCTACTTCTGAATACATTTTGCTAACTACTGATGGAGAGCTAGAGAGTCTTTCAGAGGTACAAATTCACAGTGATAAAGTCCATTGGATGAAAGCAATGACAGAAGAGATGAATTCTTTGAAAAAGAATGATACATATGAGTTAGTGAATCTTCCTAAGGGTAGAAGAGCATTGAGGAACAAATGGGTATACAAAATCAAACGAGACATCAATGGTGAAATGATGAAGTACAAGGCTTGATTGGTTGTTAAAGGCTTTAGACAGAAATATGGTGCTAATTTCGATGAGATCTTTTCTCATTTGTGAAAATGATATCTATCAGATTTTTTTTGGTATAGTAGCTAGTCAAGATTTGGAAATGGAAGTAAGCACCAAGACGGTAGTACAAAAATTTTGATGCTTTTATGACGAGTCTGGGGTACATGAGGACGACTTCAAATTCTTGTGTTTACATTAGATATTTTTCAGGTGACAAGTTCATTATTTTAGTGCTTTATGTTGATGACATGCTTATAGTTGGCAAGGATGTAGGGTTGATTAAGAAATTGTAAGAAGCCTAGCATAAGTCATTTGATATGAAGGCGTTGGGGTTGGCTAAACAAATATTGGGCATGGAGATAGTTCAGGACAAAAAGTCTAAGAGGTTGTGGCTATTGCAGAAAAAATATATTGAGTGGATACTTGAAATGTTCAGTATGAAAAGAGCTAAGTCAGTTAGTCCACCTCTTGATGGTCATCTCAAACTTACCAAAAGATCATGTCCTTCGACTAGTGAAGAAAAGAAGAAAATGGAAGTAGTTCCATATTCTTCAGCAATTGGTAGTTTGATGTATGCCATGATATGTACTCGACCAGATATTGTACATGCAGTTGGTGTGGTAAGTAGATTTTTGTCTAATCTGGGCAAAGATCATTAAAAAGCAGTAAAATGGATCATACGGTATCTTAGAGGGACTTCTACTTTGTGTTTGGGTTTCGAGGGAGCTCAGCCAGTTTTGATAGGATATACACATGCAGATATGGTAGGAGACTTTGATAGTAGAAAATCTATGTCTTGGGTACTTGTTTACTTTTGCTGGGTGATCCGTTAGTTGGCTGTCAAAATTGCAAAAATGTATAGCTTTATCCACTACTGAGGCTGAGTACATAGCAGTGACTGAAGCATGAAAATAGATGGTATGGATGAAAAGATTTCTTTAGGAGCTCAATGTGAAGAAAAGTTAGTATATCATTTATTGTGACAGTCAGAGCGCTCTCTTGAGTTGAGCAAGAATTCCACATATCATTCTTGAACCAAACACATAGATGTGAGGTATCATTGGATCCATGGAGCACTTGAAGAAAAATTTTACAGTTGGAAAAGATTCACACCGATGAAAATATTGCCGATATGTTGACCAAGGTTGTCACCTAGCAGAAGCTTATGTATTGTGCCGAGCAGGCGGGGATGAACTTCAAGTGATTGATTGGAATTTTTTATGGTGATGTCTTTCTCTTTTTTATTGGCTTAATATTTTTGGAGTTCTATCTATTGTGTTAGATAATGTTTATTGTAGTTAGCCAATAATGTGTTGCTGATGTGGTGTGTTGATAATGTTTATTGTAATATTCATTTGGTGATAGTGGATTATTGTCGGTTTGCCCCGTCGATTTTTCCTTTATCTTAAAGGGTTTTACGACGTTAAAGAATAATTTTGGTGTTGTTTAGCTTAATTCACTATTCCGGTATTTATATTGCTTGCATAGAAATATTGGTTGAGTTGATAATTTTCATTTTAATTGCACAGTGAAAGGAAAAAAGTACATTGTTGCATTGTACACCGAGTTTTTCCCTAACAATTGTGCGCAAATACTCTCTGATCATGCCGAGAATAGTCATGCGGTGATCGACAATGAAGTCGAGTCAATAGATAAATCATTTATGAAAGATACAAATCTTGTATGGTTTACAGATTGGAGTAAGTTCAGATTCTATGAAGCTGATTTTGGTTGGGGAAAACCCATATGGGCAAGTGTTTCAAATATGTCTATCAAAAACTTATCATACTGAAGGATACCAATTATTTAGATCCAGTTATGTATTATGAACTCTTCATGTTTTCTTTTGAAGTAATGGCATTGTTCCTGTTTTGATCTTACAAGAATTCGTGTATGTGCGTTTTGGGGGTCGGAAGAAATGTTTTTTTAAAATCTTGGGTATGTGCAATTTTGGGTAGGTTTTTGTGTTATATCTCTATGCGTACGTGTCTTGCAATCGCAAGGAAATAAAAGCCTGTGATCGCAAGTCAGACTTTTGCTTGGCAAAATTTGATCTACCCAGTCCATTCAGTTGCAATAGGTATACCTTTACGATCGCATGGGTATACATGTTGCAAAAAATTCTGTTTTTTTGTACTAGAGATAGCATTTAAAATGTGTGCCGCTAATGTAAGTGGACGACGATGATTGGCCTTATCAGTTAAAATTCAATAAGAATTATTCTTAAGTTCTAAAATCATGAAACGTACCTAACCTATTAATGCATTTCTAGAATACTATACGCAATGCAAACTGAAGTAGAGAGTAGAAAAGATGGGTTGTTTCTCATTAAGCGCTTGTTTACAGTCATAAGCTTGACTTTGTCACGGTGATCATTTCGGATTGCTTAACTTGGTGAATGACTTTTCTTGTGAAAAATCGCCCTCCAAATATGGTTTAAGTCTTTGTCCATTCATTTTAAATCTGTTTTATGTATCATGATTGACTTCAACTGCACTGTGTAGATACACTTTTACTACCATGAACAACCCAGACCATCATAAACGTAGCTTCACCAGAAAAAGCTTAAGGTATGAATTAAACAATAATACATTTTGTCCCGCCTCAAAGTGCTTCTACTGGATATGCTTGTCATGCCACTTTTTAGTTCTCTCCTTGTATAACTTAGCATTCGCATAAGCCTCGAACCAGAATTCGTCCATCTCATTCAATAAAAGCATCATCTTCTCACCGGCCTCCTTTAAATCAAAATTCAATTTTCACATTATCTAATAAGCCCGATACTCCAACTCAACCAGTAAATGGCACGCCTTTCTAAAAATGAATCGGTATGGTAACATGCCAATTAGAGTCTTCAATGCTATACGATAGACCTGTAGAGCATCATCCAACTTGTTAGACCAATCCTTTCTTGAAGTACTCACGGTAAGTTATAAAATCTTTTTCAACTTCCAGTTGGAAATTTCCACTTGGCCACTTGTCTGTTGATCGTAGGGAGTAGCAACATTGTGTTTCTCACTTTATTTTTCCAAAAGAGATTCAAATTTCGGGTTGCAAAAGTGTTTGCTCCCATAACTTATAATGGCCTGGGGTTCCAAAATACGCAAAAATGTTCTTCTTAAGAAAAGCTTCCACCACCCGGCTATTATTAGTAGGTAAAGCTACAACTTCTACCCTCTTGGAGACATAGTCCATAGCCACTAAGTAACATAAATTCGATAATGAAGGTGGAAAAGGTCCATAAAATCAATACCACATACATCGAATAACTCCACTTCTAGAATGCCATGAAGGGGCATCTCCTGTTTTTTTGATATGTTTCCGATCCTTTGGATCTATCACACTTAGTCACCAAGATGTGTGGGTCTTTAAATAATGTTTGCCAATAAAATCCAGATTGCAACAATTTGGTTGCAGTTTTAGTAGCCCCAAAGTGTCCTCCATATGGTGAAGAGTGGCATTGTTCTAGAACCATTTCCATTTTCTCTTCTCGCACACATCTTTGAATTACCTGGTCAACCCCCCTGTTGAGAATAGGATCCTCCCAAAAGTAGTATTTAAGCTCTGAAAAGAATTTTTTTCGTTGTTGGTGATTATAATCCGGTGGCACAATGTTACTTGTGAGATAATTTACATAGTCGGCGTACCACAATGCTTCTCTTTCCTTTTCTGCCTGTTTTACCCCGAACATCTGATCATCTAGGTTTTTTTATTGATTTTATCCTTCTCATTTTGTACTAACTGCTCTAATCTTGATAATTGGTCGGCTACACTTCTCTTTTCACGAGTCTACGTCCCGGTGTTGATTCTGAACTTTGTTCGCAAAAGAACTGTTTCCAAATAAAATTCTTGAAGAAGTGGTATCCAACAGATTAGCTTGCTTTTGCATCCTTCTTGGAAAAAAGGTACTTCAATGCTGCATGGTCCGTGTATACAATCACATTCAACCCAATGAAATAAGAGCAAAATTACTCGAAGGCAAAGACTATAGCTAGTAACTCATTTTCCATTGTGGCATAGTTCATTTGAGCATCATTCAGCATTCGACTGGCATAATAGATGACATGTATAATTTGATCCATTTGCTGCCCCAAAAGTCCCACTATTGCATAATCACTGGCGTCACACGAGCTCATTGGCCAAGTCCCCGGAAATGACACCAAAAACTTTTTTGTCGATTTTATTCCACAAGTGGACGGATCATTAACACGTAATATAATAATGAGAAAAGTGTCGATTCTACAATGATTGGTAATTAATTACAACTTTAATTGTACTTAACCTTAACAAGGTAAACAAGCAAAATTTATGAATCATTCAAAGAAGAATTTATTCTAAATTCAATTCAATCTAAATTACTACATAAAAAAGATAGAGTATTTATAAAATTCAAGTTTTATGAGTACTAGGATTCACATATCCACCATCATATTCCCTGTATTAATTACCTATTACTCATTGTTGTAGATTATCGCCCTAGATTGAAAATCAATGATCTTAATATAATCAAAAGCTTCTCTTAACAGTCAAGCGATTCTATATCTATATATGAACCTAACTATTTCCAGTTAAATTACAAACGTAAAGACATGCATTAACCACAAAGATAATCAGTAAAGATTTCATAAAGCATAATAGTATCTCTATTTATTATTGGACCTTATGTTGTTTATACCACATGCTTATCTAAATTGAATCTCTCGAAAATAATCTAGATCACAACCACGTTTTAATGGCGATCAAACATCAAAACAAATTTAATAAATATTTAACCGTCAATCCGGAATCAATAATCTTACGAAAACGAGTAACTTCTAATTAATTAAAAAACATGAGACTTCATCGTTTATCCTAGATACAAATAATTTAGTCGGACATAATTTCGAAAAATAACACCAGATAAGAATAAATCATAATATGAGAAATAAAGATGAAAGAATAAATACAACCCATAATTATTCTTCAATGGTCTTCAGTTGTGCTTTCTTGAATCTCTTTTCTCAATTGTGTTTTTTTTTTCAATTTTTTTCTTCTCGTGAAGGTGTATATTTCTGCCCTTTTATAAGTCTCCAAAGAACCCTAAAAACGCCCGCAGAATTTGTATGTTCATCAACTACCAAAAAAATTCCTGTTTTAATAAGAAAATAAGTCTTCTATCCTGAAATGCCTATGCGATCGCATGGGGCATGGAGTTGCAATTGCATGGTTGATCTTAGTGCAATACTCGTTTGGTATAAGGGCTTCTGCGATCGTAGGCGTAATGGACCATGCGATAGCATGACCCAGGTTCTCCTTTCAAATTGCGGATGAGTCCTTGAGTATTTGTACAGAGAGTCCTATGTCTTTCTTCGGTCTCTATTTTAGTCCCTGAATTTCTGTTTTCATTTCAATTTAGCTCTCTTTTATTTTCAACCTAGGTCCTTTATCTTTCATGGGATTACATGTAGGTCTCCAATTCTAACCTTTCGTATGCTTTCAACCCTTTTTCATCTATTTTGCTTTGTTTCCTTCCAATTACCATCTGAACTCAGGTTTTACCTAAAAAGATTAAATCCACATGCAATTGAGTAAAAACACCCTTAAGATCACTCACAATTGTCCACTTTTAGTGGGTCCAGATAAGTGCAAAACCGCACTTTTCAAAATTCTTAATTATACATGACCAATAATTCTTGACCCCCTGGAGTCTAAACTAACTTTCTATCTTTTCTTTGTGAACACTAACATTAAATATATTTTTCTCTTGGACAAAATCACATAGCATGAGTCATATGCAGCACTTTAATGTATAATTAATTAAGTCTAAAGTAATATGCTAATCATGTCTACTTTTAGGCCTCATTGGAGGAAATAGGAAAAATTGTAATGTTGGTTTTCAACTAATAGCTCTAGTGTAGTTCTAAGTTGGTCACTATCTAACCTATACTAAAAGAGTGTAAATTTAGCTCATTGCTCAACTTTTCGTCCTTCTCCAAACGATGACGTATTGCCCCTCGCCCCCTCCCACCTTTTTTCTTTTCTTTTTGGTTGGTAAATAAGAATAGGATATTTGCCCATCATTTGAGCGTAGTAGAATTTCCAATTCCTTTGTGGCGATTCCACAAATCTTCTCTTGCGATTCCTAAATTGAAATTCTCAAATTGTTTTGTCTTTGATTTTCATTCTCTGTTTGAATAGATGTTATTTCAACCACTTGGTATAGGTTAGATCTTTTATTTCTCGTCGTTTGATCGTATTAGGGATTCCCTAATGTCCTATGTCGATTCCCAAATTTTCGAAATTGTTCCGTTAGTGATTTTTGTTCTTTGTTCGATTAGAGGTTGTTTCAACCCCTTAGTCTAGGTTAGATTTTCAATTTTCGATTTTTTTATTTTTATTTTCTAAACCATCTACCACAACTTCATGTCTCTCCCACTCACGCCTACCTCCCTAAAACCCTTACTCCTCAGAGTTGGGACCCTCAGTATCACGCCGAACATTCCTCTTTCTTGCCCATGGCGCAGGAGCATAAAGCCACTCGCCAAACTTACACCCACTAGAACCCTTAGACAATCCAGCAGTACTGAGCGATGGACATTCATAGAGCATGTGCCCAAAAACCACAATAAAACAAATTCTAGAAGCCGTTCGTAATGAATTGGATGGGTGAATTCCTAGCTTAAGGCTTTCGATAAGACCCTAATACGAGGTAGCAAACCATCCAAACAACAGATTCTAAAATCTCCAATTGTTCACCAATAGATTTAACACAATTTTCTGTTAAGCAAATAATGGGAACATTATGAATATTCACTTAGAAAGGAACAAGCGAGAAATTCATCGAGAAAAAAATCATGGGCTCCATTAGGAATAATGAGAGAAAGTGATGTTTATTAAAGAGCTATGGTCCACCAAAATAAACTCCCTACTCGTCCTAGGTCGATCCAAATTTGAACAAAATAAGGGGGTGTTCTCTTTGGTGTTTTCAACCCGTTTTCCGTTTTCTGTTTTTGAAAATTGTCAAAACGTGTTTACTTATCCATTTTCGAAAATGCATTTTTCAAACAAAAAATTTTTACAAAGAAAATGCAAAACGATGTTTTAGCCGTTTCCGCGTTTTCTTTATAAAACTTGGGCATTTTTCAAAACGGTCAAAATGCACGTTTTGGTGTTGGAGGTCCACGTTTTGAATCCAGCATGCGGTCGTTTTTTTTTTTTTTTTAACATTTCACGCTGGACATGGAAAATGATGATTTAGTCATTTTTCGCGTTTTTTTTTTTTACAAAACGCGGTTCTTTTCCAATATGGCCAGAATGCACGTTTTTAATTGTTTAAGGTCAGCGGGTCAAGTCTTCACATGTGCCTTTTTTTTAAGTCAAGTTTTTAATTGGTTTTAATAGCAACTAATTCCAAGTTTTTAATTTTTTTTAATTCCAAAAATAAATATTTTTAATTGTTTTTAATTTATAATTTTTTTAATTCCAAATAATTCCAAGCTTTTAATTGTTTTTAATTCCAAAAATAATTATTTTTAATTCCAACTAATTCAAGTTTGTAATTGTTTTTAATTCCAACAATTATTATTTTTAATTGTTTTTAATTTCAAGTAATTCCAAATTTTTAATTGTTTGAATAAAATATTATACAAAATAATTTCTCAAAATTTCAAAGTAAACGCGTTTTTCAATTTTATGTTTTGAGAAACAGTTTTCAAGAATTACAAAAAGAAAGTATTTTCATAAATCTTAGACACTCAAAACACAAAACTTAAAATGAATTCAAAACTCAAAACACAAAACTGAAAGACAAAGAGAACACCACCTAAATTGTTCCCACCCTTATTTCGTTCGTCAGATTGAGTCGTAGAATGCCTTTTTAACCCTCTTTGTTTTCCGAATTGCACCCTAGAATCTTGTCCACAAGTTTCCATGCCCTTAGAGGACGAAGGATGGCCTAACATGATCTAAAGCCTTCTTCTTCATCAAGGTGTAAATTATCGCATAGTTTATAGATTTCGTCAAGATCTATGTATTGATTGGAGAACACAAACCACGAATTAGACAATGAAAGAGAAGAAGAAAACCAAGAAGGAAGACTCGAACGCTTGGGCAAACCCTTACAAAAACCCTATCCTAGAGGTAGAATCAAACCCCAATCACCCTTCTCGAGAAAGACGTGGTGATAGAGACTCAACCGTCATTTTCTTGTAATGTACTCTAAATTAAGTGTATGCTTGGTATGGTTTTTTTTAAAAAAAAAAAAAAATTTAAAAAAATTCATTTTCAACCACATATTTTATGGAACCCGCAACTTTTATCAATTTTTTAACCACACATTTTACTAACTTTTTTTAAAAACTCTTATAAAATTATTTTTGAACTCTACCAAATAGGCGCTAAGTGTTTAGCATAATAGGCTAACATATACAAGGGGCAGCTTGCTGTAATGCAACTGGTTTGAACATATATATATATATATAATGCTGTCTAGCACCAATAGTGCTTAGGAGTAGTCTACGTGGCTTACAATTGGTTAAAATAGAAATACTACAATTGATTAGCAATTAAAAGAAGCGGACTCCATTGTTACATAGACTGGTGCTAAGAACTACTAGTGCAAGATACAATTATCCGAGTTATATTGCAATTAACTTTTTTTGGATATGAGAGAAAAGAGTTTATAACTGATACTGGGAAGAAGTTCGATACCAGCAATTTAATGTGAATTGTCAAATGGAATCTATTCTCGATTTTGAGAAATTTTAATACAGCAAGTCAAATTTAGTTTAATTACGTATTTTGAGACATGGGGACTTCGTTAAACTTCTCTGTATATTTTTAAGTACTGTATTGTAATTTTTTTATCATGTCTGATATCTATAAAGAGATAATTACAACAATAATTGATGGAGTAGTCTTACTAACTCGAATCAATATGATATATTTTTTGAAATTTATAGTACAACAAGTCAGGAATACACCTAAAAAAAATAGATTTCTTCAAGATATGGAAATCAAAAAAATATTTATATTTTACATGTAAGTGATGAACACATAAAACTTTAAACATGTCCAACTTGTTTAGATTATTTAATTTAAAGTAATAATGCAACCTTACCATCGTCATAATATTGGGTTTCACAATAATTAAAAATATTGAGTTTGGTGCCAATAAAAAATTTATACGTCCATCATGTTTGCACTGTATTGAATGTGAATGGCCATTTCTTTCCCACCTAATTAATTGACTGAGCCAATAGAAGCGTAATTAGCAATTTATTAAAATTTGTACTGATAAATCCATTTAAATATTATCAAAAAGTAATAATAATTAATAAGTTCACATAACATAGGAGAAGAAAATATGATATTTTACACAACGTGTACACTGAAAAATGAATAAGATTTTATCTTTAAATCTTTACTTTTGTCATTTAAATCAAATTTCATTCATGAATCTTAATTCATAAAGCTTAGTTCATGTAAGAATTAATGTCCAAGGTCCAATTAGTTGGGTCGGACTTAATTACTCATTGGGCCAAATTAATTAATAAAATTATTTAATCGGGCCTGATTGTTGATGAGTTCTAGTTGGACTAGAACTAGGGCTAGGGTTAGCCCCGCCTATAAAGACATAAGCGCAACGTATTAGGGTTAAGAGTTGTTTTTACATTACTTGCTAGCACAAGATTAAGAAAAAGACAACCCAATCAATTTCTCCCAAAAATTCTGCTTTCATCTGTTCTTGATTGTGGAAGTCCAGATCTGTTCTTGCTGTGTGGATCACCATTGGAGGCTGGACAATTGAACAACTGTGGTATTGAAGATCGCACCTCCAGCCAATCAGATAATCAGATTTCACGGTATTCATCAAAGGTAAACTCCTATCACGAATTCTCTCTAAGTGCAAGGTTAATCCGGCTTAAAGGAATTGAACTTTTAATTTTCGCTGTGCATGTATACCTCAATTCCTTACAGTGGTATCAGAGCCTACCTTGTTACTTGTTAGAGTTCGTTAGATTGCTTTGATAAATTGAACAATAATCGTTATTGGCATATTAATTTGATTTGAGTTTTGACGGTAAATAAAATTGTGAATTTTTTAAAATCTGAATTTGATTTAGATTTTATTTTTATTTTTGGATTAAAAAGAAAAAAAAAACGGAGGAACTGGACTGCCGGCGGCGTTTTGGAGACAACTACCGCCGGCGATAGAGGGTATCAGGCGACGCGTGCGCGGAGTGCAAAACGCACTCCGACGAAGTGGTCCGCTGCTTTTGAAGCAGCGGACGCGGCGCGACGCCGCGCAAGCAACCCGCAGCGCCGCTGCTAGAAATAGTAGAGGCGCTGTCGTTCTGCTGAAGGTGGCTAACGGCGGTGGGCCGCCGGTGTTAGACACCGACGCGTCCACGTCCACGTCCAGGGCGGAATCGTCTGTCCAACGGCGCCGCATTGAAACCCTTGCCTAGGGTTCTGCGATTCCGTCATTATGGGGACGGGGGTTCCCATGTAATTTTGGAAATTGCATGGGAAGCCCCCTTATTTCAAAATATTTTAAATGGGCCTCCTATGCAATTTCGGAAATTGCATCGAAAGGACAAGTGTTTTAAAATTGAAAAAGGGACCTTCTGTGCAATTTCAGAAATTGCACAAGAAGGCCAATTGTTTTAAAATAGAGTTGGGTTTTCTTGCAATTTTGGAAATTGCAAAGAAAGGGCTCATTGTTTTAAAGTAAGAAAAGGGTCTTCTGTGCAATTTTTGAAATTGCATTGAAGGACCCACTGTTTTAAAATTTTGAAGGGCTGACTATGCGATTTTAGAAATTGCACATTAAGTCCTCAAACTTTAAAAGAAAAATAGGGTCTCAAATGCAATTTTAATTTTTTAGAAAATTTGTAATTATTAATTTATTTAATGTTGGTCAAATATTCAAAATTAAATAAAATCGTTTTTAAACTATGTTTTGAATTTCTGACCAGATTAAACTTTAACTTATTACTTTATAAAATTGTAATTTTGACCCTATACAAATTTTATCTTCAATTAGAGTATGACTTTAAATTGGGAGATAAAATAAATTTTGAAAAACCCCCTTTATGAATAAAATTAATTGATTAATTGGATCAATTAATTAATTTTATTGTTGAAAAATTAATTAATTAGATTAATTATTTAATTCCGTCTACTCTGTTCCAAAATGTCTAAAAGGTTTAGACTTATACTGTCAAAGCTGCAAATTTAGAAATTAATATATTTTTAATATTAGATATTAAAATGGATGTTTAGTAGATGATTATGGACTCGACCCATGTGATTGGTTGTATGGTTAATTATTCTTGTTATTTGTTGGTTGGGCCTGCGAGCCTATTATTTAATTAAATGGGTCTGTGTGCCTATTATTTATTTAATTAAATTTTTGAGCTATTTATTTATTATGGGCCTGCGTGTCCATTTATCACGGCCTGCGTGCCAACTAGTATAGGATACTTGTTACAGATGGGGCCACAATGAAGCAACTAGTATAGGATACATGTTGCAGCAGGAGATGGAGATAATTGCATTTAGCATTCGATGAAGGAATGCAACGTCCCTTAGGAATTGACCGACTAATCTTCTTTTTGGCTCAGGAAAATTAGATAGATAAAGTCCATAATCATCCACAGTTATTATTTTATGTATGATTGATTGCATGTTGGATGTTAGTTAATGTACATAAATGTGATGAGACAAACCCCTCTTTATCAAAATATTAAATTCGTATTAAATGATTAATACAACGTGTCTTCCATTGTTATAGTGAAAAATTAGAGTCTATTATCGATGTCAGTTTGTTGAGTCGCTCAAGACTGCGCGCTCGTAGATATGTTTATCACTATGAAACATTCGATGTTTCTGAACAATGGGTCGAATTTAACTAGAATTTTATTTTTTGTTGAGTCGCTCAAGGAAATAAAATTTTAGGGGCACAATCAAGTAAAACACATAAGATGTGTACGACAATAAGTTGTCTACTTGATGATCTAGGAGTCACATGGAGATATGATTGATAGAGTATCTACCTGAATGTTTTATTAGGGCTTGTTGAGTCGCTCAAGGTTCTAATAAAACAAAAGGGATCCTAGCCCACTGGGAATCTAAATGGTTCTATTAATTAATGTTTGAGGGTCATTAATTCAATTTAAACAGTGGGAGTATAATTAATTTAATATAAGTCCATGTTAAATTAATTTTATGCATTTAATTAATTGTTCTATCTTATTATTTATTGGTTGAATCTTGAGTAACCATATAAGTTTGAAAGGCATATTGGATGCCAACAAACATATCGGACCAAATTTTTGGACTGACACCGCAATCTGAGAATTGTTCTCAAGCATGAAAAAGGAAAATTGGATATGTCAATAAGCAGCCAATGCCGGAAGCTCCTATTGAGGAGGCTACGCCGGAGAACGTGCAATCTTACAAAAACACAGTGATAATAGTAACACTGCAACATGTGATGCTTGCAGTATGTCACTTGAGTTAGAAAAGCAGCATGAGGGTATGGATGCCTATACCAAAATATATCATTTCAAGGAGTTGAATGATGTACAGTCATGGACTGACAAGTATGAGACATCCAAAAGGTTATGAAGAGGTATGATGGTAAAAAGATCTTCAGTCAGTGCTCATGTATTAAGATGATTGATTATATTAAATCAATTACGTTTTACCATGAACCACGAGCTAAGTGTTGACTTAGTTATGCAGTCCCTACCTAATAACTTTTCCCAGTTCATTATGAACTTCAACGTGAATAAGATTCAGTGTACCCCACTCAAACTGCTAAACATGCTAAAAACTGTTAAGCCCAAATGAATGGGTAAACTTTGGCCATTGATACCTCTAAGGGCACTAAGAGGAAATCTAAAGGGACCTTTTAGAAAGGATCCAAGAAGGCCGAATCTGTTGGAAAACAGTTAAGCAAAGACGAATTCAAATCTGATGATCCGTGTTTTCAATGTGGAAACAAATGGCATTAGAAGTGGAACCACAAGGCATAAAAGAGATAAAACTAAAATACTCATATCCTTGGCATTGCATACTCGGTCATATAAATGAAAACACATCACCAAGTTACATAAAGATGAATACTTGGGTTCAAATGATTATGAATCATTTGATAAGTGTGGATCATGCCCATTGGGCAAAATGACCTAGACCCTCTTTTCTGGGAAGGGAGACACAGTTGCAGACATTTTGGGTCTTGTACATACTGATGTATATGGACAAATGTCTAAAGATGCTAAATGTGGCTTTTCTTACTTTATCATATTTACATATGACCATTCTAGATATGGTTTTATATGCTTGATGGAATTCAAGAGTGAGACCCTTGAAAAGTTCAAGGAATTCAAGCAAGAAGTAGAAAGGCAAACCGAGAAAAATATTCTAACACTTAGATTTGATCGAGGTGAAGAATATTTGAAGGGTGAGTTTTTAGACTATCTAAAAGAGAATGGGATTCTCTCGCAGTAGACTCTACCTTATATGTCAATACAAAAATGGTGTATCTGAAAGACGAAACCGCACCTTATTTAATATGGTGCAATCAATGGTGAGTCGCGCAGTTATTCCAAAATCGTTTTGGAGATATGCGCTTAACACTGCATGTTATACACTAAACCATGTCCTATCTAAATCGGTCAATAAAATTCCATACGAGTTATGGAAAGGGAAAAATACCTAATCTTTCATACATGAAGGTTTAGGGATGCGACGCTTATGTGAAGCGCGTTGAATCAGATAAGCTATGAGCTAAATCTGATAATTGTTTATTTGTGTGGTATCCAAAAGAAAGTGTTGGTTATTATTTCTACAATTCTATCGAGATGAATGTCATCATATCGAGACTTGTTGTATTCTTAGAGAAGACAGTGGGAGCAATGTAGATCTTGAAGATGTTCAAGAAACCACAAATAAAATTGACCAATTAGATGTTCCAATGGCTGAGCTTTCATCTGATGAAGCACAGATTGAGAAAGTAGGAACCACCAGTTCCCAAGGACACACAGCTCAGCGTAAGTCGAGCAGAGTCATTCATTTTCCTCTGAGATACGATCTCTTGGTTACTAGTAATGTATTACTAATCGAGGAAGATGAACCTATTACTTACGCAGAATCGAAGTCAAGTGTTGACTAATAGAGATGGCAGGAAGCCATGGAATCCGAAATGAACTCCATGTACGAAAACAAGGTTTGGACCTTGCTTGACCGCCTGAAGGGGTAAAACCTATAGGTTGTAAATTGGTTTACATTAAAAGGGTTGACATGGATAGTAATGTTCATACTTACAAGGCAAGATTGGTTGCGAAGGGTTTCAAGTAAAGACAATGGATTGACTTTGACGAAACCTTCTCACCAGTAGTCTTGTCTAAGTTAATTCGAATTCTGCTTGCGATAGCAGCATACCATAACTATGAGATATGGAAAATGGATGTCAAGATTGCATTCTTTAACGGGAATCTTAGCGAGGATGTGTACATGACACAACTTGAAGGCTTTGAATCCACATAGCCAAACAAGGTGTGCAAACTACAGAAATCCATATATGGATTAACGCAAGCCTTTCGGAGCTGGAATTTTCATTTTGATAAGACAATCAAAATGTTTGATTTTATCAAGAATGAAGATGAACTATGTTTATAAAAGGTTAGTGGGAGAAAAGTCGTGTTTCTAATTTTGTATGTGGATGACATACTTTAGGAAACGATGTCTCCGATGCCAAAAATCAGTAAAATTGTGGTTATCCAAAATTTCTCCAAGAAGGATATGGGAGAGACAACGTACATTCTCGATATAAAGATCTATAGAGATAGATCTAGGAGAATGCTTGGCCTATCTCAAGATATGTACATAGATAAAATCTTAAGAAGATTTAGCATAGAAGAGTCCAAGAGAGGACTCTGTCCCATCGGGCATGGGATCTATCTCTTAAAAGAGATGTGTCCAAAGACACAAATTGAAAGAGATCGCATGGATAGAATTTCTTATGCATTAGCAATAGGATCTATCATGCATGCAATACTATGTACTCGATTGAATGTTTCATATGCTTTGAGTGTCACAAGCAGGTTCTAAGCGAACCCTGGCAAGAAACATTGGATCGCAGTCAAGAACATCCTTAAGTTCTTAGGAAGAACTAAAGACATGTTCTTGATATATGGAAGAAATGAACTTAGAGTTCAAGGTTATGCCGATGCCAGCTTTCAGTTTGATAAAGACGATAGCAAATCCCAAATTCGGATATGTATTTACTCAAAATGGTGGTACAGTCAGTTGGAAAGGTTCCAAATAAGAAAAGACTGCTGATTCAACTATAGAGCCAAATATATAGCTGTTTCAGAAGTAGCAAAGAAAACGGTCTGGATCAAGAAGTTCATTATTGAACTTGGAATAGTTCCTAGTATTGTTGATTCAATAACTTATATTGTGATAATAATGGAGCCATCGCATAAGCGAAGGAACCCAGGTCTCATCAATGATCCAGATATATATTGAGGCGGTATCATCTCATTAGAGAGATAATCTTAAGAAATTATATAAAGATAGAATGGGTCCTAACATACGATAATGTAGCAGATCTTTTGACAAAGTTGTTGTCCCAGCACAAGCATGATGGTCATACTAAATTTGATGGTATTAAGATACCTGAGTGATTGGATCTAGTTTGTATGGGACATTTTGTGATATACTCTTTGTTAGACATTGAAGTATATGAACAAATTGATTAATTAAATGCTTGTCTACATTGTAATGGCAGATCTGTTATTTTAAATTTTATTATTTAAGATAATAGAGTCCGAAGAAAAGTTTATAGTAACTTGTTAATCACAAGGTGTTGTGATTGTGAGATACAAGTTATAAATAACTTATTCTTGAAATATCCCTAGTCATAGTAATAATGAGATACGGATATCATTATTACGGATAGACTAGTATGTGTTGCATTTCTTTTGAAAGAAAGTAGCTGATCTCACGAGTTAAGATGTAGAGGGACATCTGAATGAACACATGAATGCATTGTTATGAGAACATGACATTGGATGATCCGCCTAGAGATTCCACATGGATAACTATCCAAGCGTCAGTGGTAAATCTCTAATGCGCGGTTGTGGATTTGGTCATTTGACTTGAGGACATCATAGAATCTTATGTGAGGACAACTATACTTTGGCGAGCGTTTGATGGGGCTCGAAGATTTGAGTCACCAGGAAGACGTCGTACGGGTATAGTGAGAATCATATGAAGGTTGTGAATGTCCAATATGAGGATTCGTCACTCCTGGAAAGTAGGAGATTATAACCTACATTTTGCCTACTTAAGTTGATATAAATTTCCTCGGCCGGGGTGAAGTTATGAGTTGAAAATGTTTCAATCATAACTAGATTAGATCAACAAAGAGTTGAGGTGAATAATATAATTGGTTGAAATGAGATTGACGCTGATCCATATCTCTTAACCAATTGGGTTATATTGATGAAGAGATTATATTTCCACGGTAACCGCACATATATTGGTTCTGTCATACCACATGACATTTTCCTTCACATGGATTGCCTTGACACATTGCTAGATGTCAATCTTGGACGGCGACGTGAATTGATCGATCTCGGTGAATCGATAAGAATATCACTGCGTTTGCCATCGTGAATGAGAACCTAATGGGTCACACACATAAAGCGAGAATTGAGCATCTGGAGTTGGACCTTGTCCAAGTGGGAGATTGTAAGAATTAATGTCCAAGGTCCAATTAGTTGGGTCGGACTTAATTACTCATTGGGCCAAATTAATTAATAAGATTATTTAATCGGGCCTGATTGTTGATGAGTTCTAGTTGGACTAGAACTAGGGCTAGGGTTAGCCCCGCCTATAAAGACATAGGCGCAACGTATTAGGGTTAAGAGTTGTTTTTACATTACTTGCTAGCACAAGATTAAGAAAAAGACAATCCAATCAATTTCTCCCAAAAATTCTGCTTTCATCTGTTCTTGATTGTGGAAGTCCAGATCTGTTCTTGCTGTGTGGATCACCATTGGAGGCTGGACAATTGAACAGCTGTGGTATTGAAGATCGCACCTCCAGCCAATCAGATAATCAGATTTCACGGTGTTCATCAAAGGTAAACTCCTATCACGAATTCTCTCTAAGTGCAAGGTTGATCCGGCTTAAAGGAATTGAACTTTTAATTTCCGCTGTGCATGTATACCTCAATTCCTTACAATTCATATGTGATTGCATCTTTAACTATGTAACTTATATTTCCGTATCTATCTCTTCCATAAATAAGTATTTTATTTTCAAATGTTTGTATTATGTTTCTATAGTAACAGATCACTCTTTACACTTATATGTACCAACGAAAAATCACACTTGTAAAAAATGGTCACATGCACTAAGACAATCTACTTACAAAAAAGGACCCATAGCACTGTCAATTCGACGTTGTCTGTGGAATAATATTTGTCTTGCTAGATTTTTGCTTTTAAACTGAAGTTATTGTTACGTGCAAGCTATTTACTATATTAGTTATGGTTTTTTTTAAGACGAGATTGATGAGAGAGAATTGATATAATCATTTGTGGAAGAAAGAGAAATATCACGTACAAGCAAAAAATATAAAAACGAACCACCTACGAGTATTTTCAACAATCTCTTTAAATATATATTACTCTTTAATTTAAAGAGTCAACGCTTAAAATTATGTTCCAATGGACTCCCCAATTTAACATTTTAATTTAAAGAGTGGGTTTAGCTCTTCACATTTGGAGAGCTAAACTCACTCTCTATTATTAAATACATTGAAATAAGTTCAATTTTCAATACTTGATATGTTGATTTTAATTAAATAATATATACAAATTGGAGGAGAAATATATGATAAAAAGAGAAGAGAGGGAAATATATTAAATGCTTCTTAAAAAAAGTAAAATAATGAGTATTGAAATAAAGAAGCTATTTGAATGTTTCAAAAAAAAATTGCTCTTTAAAATACTAAAGATGCTTTTTAAATATACATAAAAGCTGTTGTAGATGCTCTAACACTATTACACAATTTCTTTACTTCAAGAATCTCTAAATCACGTAGAGAAGATGAAACGTTTTTGCTGTTGAGAGAGAGAAAGAGATAGAGTTTTCTAATCGAATGAATGAACCTTAGGGAAATGATCTAATGTCCCTAGTGGGCCAAATAAGAAGTGTTTACACTTTTTCATTTTCAATGTCCACTGGACACTTATCCAGTGGACACTTCTTATTTGATCCATTAGGAACATTATATCATTTTCCATGAACCCTGATTCAATTAGCTAGGCAACCTTTTACTCCTCTTCAATGGATGAGATTAAATCACACAGATCCAGCGGCTGAGATGGGTCCTGATTATTGCAATAGAAACAAATCTGTAGGCATTTTTAAATTGTCATTATCATCATTTTTTGAAATTGGAGCAAAGAGTTAATAATTGATAGTGGGGGAGAAGTAGAGGTGGCAATACTAACTCGGCCCGTCGGGCCGACTTGTATAATTCGGATTTCAGGTCGTCCTGACCCGCTATTTTTTTTTTTTATTATTATTATTTTGTGTGTGTGTAAATTTCTCCTTTGTATGCAAGAATGAATTGACTCATGCCAATTTAATCTGTCGCTAATCATATTATTTGTTATTTTACCTTAAATTTTAATGAAATTTTGTGTAACTGTGAAGCCCATTTGTTGCCTTTAGTAAATGTAAATTGACATTTGTTGCTAAAAATTAGGAGCCCTTAGTTTTAGCTATTTCAGTTTTCAGAGCTATTCTCCTCTATCTAGTGGGGAGAATTATTTTGCCGACTGGACAAGTGCATTGGTGGAGTGTTTGACTTTAATGTCAAACACTTTTTACTCCTCCAATGTCCACTAAACAAGTTCCAATGGACAAAATAATTCTCTCTACTAGGTGGAGGAGATCAAATTCCTTCAGATATTATACGTCATAAAAACAATTATATGTACGAGTAAAAGTTATTACTCAAATTGAAGCAAAGTTTTACGTTAGTCACTAAATTTATTTTCAATTAATCGGTACTTGTCATTAACATCCGTCTATGCAGCCCTTACTATGGCTCCTGCAACTCACAACGGTTTCCTACAATATTTCATTTCTACATGCAATTACTATAAAATATTTAGGAGGAAGTTTCGGCGAAAATCCCTGCTTCAGCATAAAATGACATTTGCTTTAAGCAGGAAGAAGTCGCCAACAGTATTATATTCAATATATATATATATATTTTTTTTAATATATAAATGACACTTGCTTCGTGATTCAGTCAACAAATAATTAACAAATTTATAAAGAATTTACAACAATATAACAATGGTCCACATAATTTATTAAGAAAAAATATTAATTTATGGTAATACGAAATAAACTTAAAAATAGTAATAATAATAATAAAATTTGAGCTGAGTTGGCCCGTTGGCCCAATGGGCTGGGCTGGCCAGCACGCAAAACTGGGCTGGGTTGGCTCGGATCAGTTTCAAGTGTGGCCCAACTCTGACGGATTGGGCTGGCTCAGCTCGACTCGTTTGCCAGTTCTAAGGAGAAGTACAGTGCCATTGTGCATTAACACATGGGATCTATTCTCAAATTTAATAAATTGTAAAGTGACCAATTACATTGGGATAATTTTAATTTAATTATACATTTTTTTTTTTTAATTCGTGTTAATCTTCTCTGTATATTAAAATTTAAATATCATTATGACACTTGTCACAAGAACATTCAATAGACTAGTGCGACTAATAGTTGGCTGCCTCTCTTCGTCTTCGAGACTCTCGACTTTTCTAGTCTATGTAACTTTCTTCTTCTTTAATCTCTTTGTGAGATTATTATTCTTTGGGTATTCCAATAGTGTATGGTCTAAAATTAAGTCCTTTTAGTTCCGACGTGTGGTGTTGCCATTGTAGTAAATAGTAATTAATTATTATACTTTTGTATATATTTTATATTTATTTGACTAAACAGTAATTAATTATTATATATCTAATATTATTGTCTTTTATAAATAATATTATTTCATATCTTATAATAACTATTAGAATTTAACATCTTAATTAAATTATAATACCACAATTATTTTTTGAATATATCATATTACTTAAAATTAATTTATTTAAATCGAACACATGTCCAATTTGTGTTATATTAATTAATACCGCAAAATATAATTTTTCACTTTATATAAATTATGAATTTGGGTTAGATGCAAAAAAATTTCTTTTTTTGATGTATTAATAGTAATTTTGTTAATTTTTATGTTTCATTTGATGTTAATTAAAACTTAATTAGATTTTTTTTAGAGAAGATCAAAATTTGGATTAAGCTCTTTTTTCAGTCAAGAAGTACTTATTAACAAAATAGAAATTTTTTCTTCGTCTTTACAAAAATAATAATAATAATAATAATAAGAAGAAGAAGAAACTATGGCACCTTCACTAAAAAAAATTCTTTTTGTAGTTAATCATTTACTAAGAAAAATTGATAAGCTTAATAAAAAACTAGAAAAAGAAATAATAGTAATTTGGTCATGGGCATCTACATTATACCCACAATGATCTTCAATACGATGACTATTCATACTGGCAAGGACTGCTTATTTATATAATAAATCGTATGGTAGGACACAAATTGAGAGATTTTGCACCTACTTTAAATTTATGAGGAAAAGCTATAATAGACCATAAAAGCTCAAATTTTGAGCTTTTAAAAAAGCTCTAAATTGAGCTTATCATGAAATTGAAATGCTCATTTAATACAACTTTGAAATTGACAATATTATACTTGTTATTTTAATAAAATGTCAAATACTTCTAATTAAATCCCACACATTAATATTAAAAATAAAAAAAAAATAAAAAAAATAAAAACATTGACTCCTAACCCAACAAGTACAATATGACATCTACAAATTTCTACCAAAAAAATTGTACAAATTCGTTTTGTTGCTATAAATTATAATTGTAAAATATTGACTAATTATTTAATGAAATTTCTAGTGCAAATATTTTTGAAATTTTAATTTAATTGTTACAAAATATATTTGTTAGTACATAAAAAAAAAAAAAGTCAAAAAGAAGTAATGCATAATTCATAAATCATTTCATGGGATGTGTATTCATTCATCTAGATGATTAAATTTTATAACGAATAAATTTTTTGAACAAAAAATGATAAATAATATGATTTTTACTTAAATAATTGTGACATTAAATTTATTTATAATATTCATTATAATAGATTTTATAAAATATGAAATAAACATTATTTATAATAATACAATTAAAGTTAAGTCAAATAAATATATAATTCAGAAATTAAAAACACTTTTAGAGTTATGGTGCCAAAAAGATTAACAGCCTATTTTAGATTAATAATCAAACATTAACAAATTTTTAACAACGATAAAAATTCTACACTTAAAAATTCTACTCACATCAGCCGTGTCAAATAAATCATAAACCACTTGTTTTATATTGATATAATTTACAAAAAATTTCTAACATGGTAGACCAACCAACGCAAAGGGTCCAAATTATACTATCATTATTTTTCTTAGAAACAAATTAACAATTTCTATCTTCGCCTTTTCTTTATAAAACTTTTATTAAATAGTATTACACGAATTGTCCCACCCTAATGATTTATAAAGTAAATTATTTTTGAGACAATATCAATAAATTGACATAAATAATCTCGATTACGTAAAGATTATGCCAATCTCTAATTCTGTATCTTTTCAATTTGATCAAATATATTATCATTTTTTATCATTTATCCAATAACTTTGCGAGATTACATGAATATTTAATGGGATAGTTAGACTAAAAGAACTTGCATTAAATTAAAGATTTCAACGCCGGTCACTGTTTTAGCACTTATGAACTCTAAAGTCATATGGTCAAAACTTAATTCAATTAAAGTCACATTTTAGAGCTAAAAGACTAACATATCCTTAATTGCAAAAAAATTCTAATTTAATGGTCATGTTTTGTTGTGATATTGTTTTTTTTGTGATATTGTTTTATATGATACTGTTTTATCTATGATACTGTTTTATTGTGTTACTGTTTTGTATGATACTGTTTTATCTATGATACTGTTTTATTTAGATAATGTACATTGGTATATCTATTCCATTCTTTTATCTTTGATACTGTTTTATTATGAAAATATTTAAACCTATGATCTTTTACTATTAAAACAGTACTTCAACAATTAAAATATCTTGTACTTAATTTTATATATGATACTACTTTGTCTATGATACTGTTTTATATAGATAATATGATATGATACTGTTTTGTCTAATGGATCTTTCTTACAACTTTAGCATCTACGATCCCATAATATTTCTTGATCTTCGCCATTAGTTATACCAGAAAAGAGTCTGCCTGTATTTGTCATAAAACAAAGGCACAGTGAAGAGTAGCACGGTAGCTGTACATAAAACAATTGAACGACGATGTTAGAACTTGAGACACAATATCAAAATCACTGCAACTAAAATGACATTTAGAAATTAGAATGACATTACCTAAATACTGATATGAAAGCCAATTTACTAACCACCTGCTCGGAATAAGCAAGAAAAACGATACAAACAAACCCCAAATGAGCAAATGGTCGTACACGAATGTTGCAATCTCAAAGTCGAAGTTTACAACACCAATTTATAATTTTTCATGATGGAAGATTAAGAGAAAACATCATGATCAGTATATTATCATATGGTATACTTATACCATGTTTTTATTTTTGATACTGTTTTATTATGATATGTTTCAACCTACGATACTGTTATTTTATTGGATTGTAATTTGTGTATGTGATACTGTTTTATTAAGATATTTTTATGTATGATACTTATATATTAAGATACATTTATTTATGATACTGTTTTAGTAAGTATGATACTGTATTAACAAGAAAAATTAAAAATTTTCATTTTAAGCTAAAGAGACAACTTCAAACGACTAAAATCTATTGTACACAGTGGCAAAGCCACTGGTCTTGACCGGCTCGTCGAGACCATTCCAAAAACATATTATAATAAAAATTCTGAGCACATATGCGAATTTTATGCCCATTTCTGTTATCATACTGTTTTCTGTTATACTGTTTTGTATAATACAGTATCAAACAACTTTCATGACTAATTAACAACACAAACAAATAATCTAATGGCCAACTTAATACAATATCAAGCTGCTATTCTATAATACAACATCAAGCTGCTATTCTATAATACAACATCAAGCTGTTTTCTATAATACAATATCAAGTGGCAAATCATAATCACAACTAATATAATGATACTATATTCTATGATATTATTTTGTTATGATACTATTTTCTTTAATATCCCTTTAGAATTTCATCAAACAAATCATTTATATAGATACTCCAGCACTGAGACAACTCCAGTTCAACATTTGATCTACAGATTATTGCACTTAATTGTGGAACAAGATTGGCCATCACCCAATCTTCTTGTCCTAAGAAGCAAATGCACAACAACCCCACAAAGAAATCCAAGTGCTGCACTTGAGCCAACAAGTGAAACAACGTGCAAATAAGCATAACAACAGATTCTTTCTTAGAATTCATGTCCCTTGAACACATGGCCAACTTAATCCTAGCAAACAACAAAAGAACCCCTAAAACCCCCACTAGAAATTGATCCAAAATCTTCACAAAACAACTGCCTAAAACCAACCCCAAAACCAGTTTAGCTGCACCAAGAAGTGCCACACACCATCCACTCCTCCCACCAAATTTGTACTGCCCGGCTAGCCCTCCAGCACCATGGCAGTACGGCGTTGCACCGAACCAGTAGCCGATTAAGTTCATTATCCCAAACATGGACGTTGCTGAAACATCTTTTTTTGGGAAAAGATCTGTTGACAATTTACATACAACAATGACTGAATGTAGAATTGATAAAGGAAGTTGTGGAATAGTCTCTTTCACAAATCCTTCCTTCCATGAATGCTTAAATATCTTCACAATTTCAATAGTAGATGGCCCAGGTTTTACTATAGGAAATTAAAAAGTGACACAGCACTGTAGAAGCAATCGACGGAGGTCTCCAGAGGTGGGGGAGGTTGTCGATGGGGGTGGATGAGGTTTGTGGAGGTGGAAGAATGTGCCGATTGAAAATATGGTTAACAATGGTGATTTTAGAATTAATTTAAAATATTGCTGTAAAGTATGACTTCATCACAATTTTGAAAAAAGTTTTGACTTAATTTGAAACAAGTCACATGCAAGTGACTTGTTGGCAATTTCTCCTTAAATTAATTATGGACAACTGATAAGCACGGTCATGTTCTCCTCCATAAATCTTCTCCACTGCCTACATAACATGTTTATATTGGCCAAGTAGATTTTATTTATTGTTAGCATAATTAGTCTTGGCCAATATAAACATGCCATGTAGGCATGTGGGATCTTTCCCACTGTGGAGAAGAGAATAGGAATGGCAATGGAGCGGGTCTGAGGTGGCCCTTTGACCCGTCAACCGCCCTGGTTAATTTTTTTTTAAAATGGAAAAATAATTAAAAAAAAGAAATACAAATTTTTTAAATATTTGTACCAAAGAAAACAAAAATATTATATAAGTTTATAATATTTGTACCCCCCTGCTAAAACCCACTCAGACATTATTATTGTACCCAAACTCCAACAGATAAAAAAGAGCACATCATCTCTTCTTTCTCTTTCTTCTCCGTCTTAACTCCTGATGAAAAGTACAATTTTGGGATTTTTGGATAAGTTGAAACTTTAAAATAATGGAAGTTACCTCAATTTTTTCACCTTCACCCCATCTATTGTAGAGAAATTGCTTTCTGTGTAAAGCTGATTTCATTTTCTTTTTATAATAATTGCACGTGTACACACAGTGTAGAGTTTTTGAAGAGGTGAAGGAAGATGTCAAGGCCAGGACCCAGACCATACGAGTGTGTGAGAAGAGCTTGGCACATTTATAGGCACCAACCCATGAGAGGTTTAATTATTAGACAGATTTTCAGGTACTGGGTTTTGTGTTTCCTTAATTTATTTTCTTGTTTTTTTAGGTGAAATTCGTTAAATGTTTACTGTATTTTTTTTAATAGGCTTGTACACGAGAATCACTGCCCTACAACTAAGAAGAATAAAGAATGGCAAGAGAAGCTTCCTGATGTGGTGTTGAAAGCCGAGGAAATCATGTATTCCAAAGCCAATTATGAGGTTTTTAATTTTTTTATTTGTTTTTATGTGTGTCGCGGGGCGGAGCTGCCCCGGACCCATCCCGGGCAGAAGATTATGTCCCAGACCCGCCCCAATTACCCGATAGGCATGGGGCAGGTCTGCGGTGGCGGGTTTTTCTACCATCCCTAGAAAAGAACAGGACCACTGATAAGCCTTTATGCCAACATAACTCGAACAGATAATAAATTGACAAACTAATATATCTGCCTAATATAAAAATAGATTTCTAATCGATGACGGATTGCATGTAATATAATTTTCATATAAAATGTTTCATGGAGACATTAAAAAAAATTGCAAGCCCAACATCTGAACATTATTTACACTATTAAATCACTTTATTTTCATAGTTTTTTGTGTCACAAACTATCCTAATTTGGTCTTAGTATCTCCAATGGTACCTTCTATTTTAAATGTCCAGTTGATGTGGCAATGAAGTAGAGGGGACAAAACTGATATGATAGTATTTATTGTAGAAGGCCGTCCAACAAGCCGTCTAGTTTTAGACATCCTGTTAGACACCTTCTACTCATTTTTTTATTAAATTGTGTCTATCTCTCTCATTTATTTTTTCTTCTATTTCCTCTTTTCACACACTCTCTCTCTCTTTCTCTCTCTCTCTCTCTCTTTTCATTTCTTTTCTCTCTCTTGCCACATAAATTTTTTAGAAGGTGTCTAGCATTGGAGATGCTCTTATAATCAAACAAGATTTAAACCAGAACGTGTGACACCAAATAAATTAAATGAAGTTTTTTGATTGCTACTCTAAATGTCAAAAACGTGTGGACTAATTTTTGTTCCATTTTTTTATTATATACACTCTGATCGATATGTCAATTTGTGTAAGATTATCAAATATTTAGAAAAAAGTTTTAAGTAAAAAATCTCTGCTATAATTGATGAATATTTGTCTATTTATAGATGAAAGTTATAGACCTAACTCGGTCGATCGGTTACATATCGAGTAAACCAAATGTCTCTAAAGTCGAACGATTACAAAAGATTCCACCAGTTGAGTGGTTACAAAGAAACTCGTCCAGTTTGAGCAAAAATACCCCAAGCATCACTTTATCTAACATAAGGGATCTTATCAATCCTCATGGTTGTCTCACGTGATTGGGACCTTTTTGACTTTGTAGACCGCTTGTCAATTCACACTATACTTTCACGACTGGCTTCATTAATGACTTGCGCGTTTCCTAGGTTGACAGCTGTCAAGAAGGTAGCGTTGGAGCCTTGGGAAAACGTGCCCTCGTGATGACATTATACTGCCGTTTCAGTTTCAAAAAACATTACATATAGACTTTACATTTGAAATTTGTGTTTATCTCTTATTCTTCCTACAAAGCTTATTCCCTCAACCCCTTTTTACACGCGTACATCATCTATATATTTCATGAATGTTATTAATTTGGAAAGTTCTTTAGATGAACAAGAATCTGTCAATCTTTCTGAAATAGAAATTTCTTTTTATTCTTTAGAATCCATCAAGTTCCTTGGACTACCAGATTGTTCAGCACCGGAAGTGAGTAGCTTTCTTTTGACTACCGACTAGACCTCTGGATTGATAACACCCTGTAGGTCTTTAATTTTACCTACATTGTTTCCACCGTCTCTATTTGTCTTATAATTTTAAAGTTATTCTCTTCTCTACTTTTGAGGCTGGTGACTTATCTCTCTTCTCTCTTTCTTTTTATGAAGGTCGTTTTATAAACGTCTTCCGACTTTAGTAGCTTGTTTTGGTGATAATGGTTGTACAGTGTCTTAGAAATGATAGAGTCGACTGGTCAAACCAAGCTCCAATAGACGATCGTCCGAGTTGTACCCTTCAGAACATCCCAAAACACCCAAGTACATATATCGAAATAACCCTCAAACGCACAATCAACCATTTCTTCCTTAGTTGAAATCACATTTATAAGGATCTAGGGTTGATCGAATATCTACCTGTTGGCTAGCCGGGAGAAGTAGTAATTTATCAAGATAGCCTCAAGGCTGGTCTTAGGTTTTCGCGTCATCCCTTTTTAGTGGAATTTTTCTGCACTTTCAGTCTTTTTCCAGGTCAACTGGTGCCAAATGCATTGAAGTTGTTAAATTATTAAATCTTTGTCTGCCTACGTCACGGTCTAGAACCATCGGTCGATATTTTTTGCGTGCTTTTTAAAATGAAGTTATTAGATTGTTATGATTGTTATGTTGTCTTCTTCCATCATGACCGAGGACTTTCCACACATGAGCACTTTAGGATATCAAATTGCCCTACTTCCAATAGTGGGTGGAAAAATAGGTATTTCTTTTTTAAACCTGTCGATGGTATGTTCGCCTTTTCTGTTAACTTAAGTATTCTCCCACTTGAGGACTTTAACTCAACACCTATTCTTACTGAACCTAAAATTGACTCCATGATTATTTTACAGGCGATTGAACCACTTGGTCATTCAATGAATAGCGTATTGACAGATGATGCCTTGGTTTTTGCTGGCATTGGCCATCTCTATGGTAGGAGAAATTTCCTTTTGAGTAGTCTCGAATTACTAATATCATGTTATCTGGCCGATGGTTTGTTTTACCAGATATGTCTACAGATAAGTTCAGTGAAGATTTTCTAGAAGAGTTGGCTAGGAAAAATGCGGCGCAAAGATAGATCCTCTGCTGAACCTCCATCTTCTGATGTTGTTCCATCGACTGGTCATCAAGAAGCTATCCATGTTGACTCTTCTCCATTTACACGTACTGGGACTCTCCCAACTGACTCTCTAGAAGTCACCTGGCCTCATCCCACTCGGCAGGCCACCGAAAGTAGACCAACTTGTAACTTGCGTCGATCTATCGAGAAGGTGACGGAAGATTGTCAGTTTATATCTTCTTGCTTGGATTGGGAGGTGGTCGTGGCAAGCAAAGACAAATCGCCTGAAAGCTTATAGCGATCCATTATGGTGGAAAAATGACGGGTAAACATTTTGTTATGCTAATCCTTATCACATTTTTCCTTCTTCTTTTGCTTTTCTCATGATCATTATTTTTCATGACAGATTCTCTCTCTTTGCCATACTACTTTTTGCAAAATTCACGATCAATCTGAAAAGATCGAACATATCAGTCGCACTCTTGAAGAGAAAAATAAGGATCTGCGTGATTGTTGTAGGGACTTGACGAAAAAATCAAATATGGCCAAGATTGAGAAACTTTTACAAGAGCGAGAAGCCTTCTGCAGCAAGAAAGTAACAAAGTCTAAACATTGTGTGATGTACTTGTAAGATTATATAGTTGCAACTCACCATTAGATAAAAAATTGTCTGAGATAATCCAATGGTGAACGTTAGGTGTGGGTTAACTAAACTAGACCACTGTACAACGACTCAAAAGACCGTAAATCTTTCAAGTGGCCTATTATGCCATTTGATCATTTTTTTATTATTTTGGTTGACATATTGTAAAGTGGACTTTAATTTTGTTCAATATTGGGCTCAAAGCCAATGAAGATATAACCACTCGAGCTCAAACCATACATAAAGCACCGACCTAGGTGTTTGATCGTTTAACCACATTGTTGAGTTTAAAACCCAAATATACAAGTATAAAACCAACTATTACATCGTAACAATAAAATGGAAATATCTCATAGATTAGAATATCTCTATACTTCAACCAACAGATGAAGTTGTTAGGGCTCAGTTTTTAACAAACCACACGAATTATTGCACTTGCCGTCCAAAGGATAGGCATCAATTTTCCCAGACCATCAGAATCACCTATAACACTCTAACCCATGGTCAATCAAACCCACAGTACGACTAACTCCCTTGTTAGAGTTACTGTTCACTACCAATAGTGTAAACCAGCCCTTGTTAGACCAGATCTACTATTCACTCTCCTTACTGACTGTTAAGAAAACAATCCCACTCTTAATCCACAAAGGAAAACAAAAAAAGAAGGAGTAGAAACCAGAGATGAACCCAGAAAGTTGAAGAAGAAGAAAGCGTTTTAGAGAGAGAAAAAAAATCCAAGAGACTCAGCTAAACGAAACAACTAACTATCTGACATTTCCAAGGCAGTGAGGTGGGGTGTATCAATACACAAATCAATTACATCTATTGGATCAGATCCAATGGTTGCTATTGATCAAGAGAAAGCACAATCCCATTCACAAGCTTTGGGCCAATCACAAACTGCCACGTAACTTCTTTTAACCAAAAGGTAAAGGCGCTTTTGTAACCCTTCAGAAAATGGGTTTGTGAAACACAACACCAACACACTTCAAACATTTGGACTCACTATCAAATTTAGTATCTGAGCTGGACTGTATGCGGTCCAACAGAATAAATTGGTGGTTTGCTCGACTCATATTGCTCCAAAGCATTAAAGACATCCCGTTCAAACTCCAGGAAGCTGTTAATAATGATTCCATCAGCAAATTTGTACTTCTTGCACAACTCAATATTCTATTTGTAGCCATCACTATTTCTATCTTGCAGCGAATTCGGTATATTTGCCCCTTGTAAGACTAGAGAACTGGGTAATTCAATATGTTCTGGTTCATGTCCATACCCTGACCAATTGGGTTCATCATCAGCCTCGAGTAGATTTAAGGCCAGCGACAAGTCCTTGGCCCTAACTAATAGAAACGTGTCCAAAGGAAAGAAAATGAAAAAGAAACGTAATACTTAATATACATATTTAACTATGGCTGATACAATATAAAACATGCACCCTGAAATACTAAATTCTCTAGCCACATCAATGGCAAAGGGACAAAAAAGAGCCACCACAAGGGCTAAAATACCATTCGACTTGTCTAGTTCATTTAACTTGTCGCGCAAAGTTGGAAGTAATCGGATCATAGTGATTGACATGTGGGTTTTGAGACTTACGTCCTCAGGGAGGTCATCAATGCTTCCTGGAGAAAGAAAAATGGAGTTTATTGATCTCGAAAGGGGTTCAAGTAAGGACTTTTGTAAGTTGATGGATGAAAATCCATCATTTGGGATTATGAAAGTGACTGAAAAGTTATATTGGAAGACAAGTTTATTGGCAAAATCAATGAATGGAATGAGATGGCCTAATAGTGTTGGAGGTAGTGAAAGGACTATGTGAAGTAATTGGGGGCTCTGTTTAGCTACCATGGCTGGTGTTCCTATTGATGTGCTCAAGATGACGGCCGTATTATATATCAAGTTTTTGTAAGCTTCTTTGGTATAAAGAAGAAGAAACTTATTTTGACCCCAAGATTTCTAAGTTGACTACCGATGCTTAGATTTTACAATCCAAATATTCTAAATGTGTTAATTGTTAATTTTTAAATCAGAACCACAAAGGACTGATTTAGACAGACCACTTGATATCACTCAAAAAAGTCATTGTTTCACAAAAAATCAAGGGAAAAAAAAGATTAAGAAAAAGCACGAAAACCAAGAAAAAGAGGTGTATATTGTGTGATGTACTTGCAAGATAATATAGTTGCAACTCACCAATAGATAAAAAATTGTCTGAGATAATCCAATGGTGAACGTTAAGTGTGGGTTAACTAAACTGGACCACTATGCAACGATTCAAAAGACCGTTAATCTTTCAAGTGGCCTATTATACCATTTGATCATTTTTTTTTATTTTGGTAGACATATTGTAGAGTGGACTTTAATTTTGTTCAATCTTGAGCTCAAAGCCAATGAAGATATAATCGCTTAGGCTCAAACCACACATAAAGCACCGACCTAGGTGGCTGGTCGTTTAACCACTTTGTTGAGTTTAAAACCCAAATATACAACTATAAAACCAACTATTACAGCGTAACAATATAATGGAAATATCTCATAGATTAAACATCTCTATACTTCAACCAACAGATGAAGTTGTTAGGGATCATGTTTTAACAAACCACACGGATCATTGCACTTGCCGTCCAAAGGATAGACACTAGTTTCCCCAGATAATCAGAATCACATCTAACATCTAACCCAAGGTCAATCAAACCCACAGTACGTCTAACTCCCTTGTTAGATATACTGTCCACTTCCCTCACCAGCTGTTAAGCCAAGAACCCCACTCTTAATCCACAAAAGAAAACCAAAAAAAGAGTAGAAACCAGAGATGAACCCAAAAAGCTGAAGAAGAAGAGAGTGTTTAAAGAGAGAGAGAGCGAGAAAACCAAGAGACTCTGCTAAACCAAATAACTAACCGACTGATATTCCCAAGGTAGTGAGGTGGGTGTATTAATACACAAATCATTTACATCCGTTGGATCAGATCCAATGGTTGCTATTGATCAAGAGAAAGCACAATCTCCTTCACAAGCTTTCGGCCAATCACAAACTGCCACGTAACTTCTTTTAAATAGAAGGCAAATGCGCCTTTCTAACCCCTTCGAAAAACGGGTTTGTAAAACACAACACCAGCACACTTCAAACATTTGGACTCACTATCAGATTCAGTATCTAAGCTGGACTGTATGCGGTCCAACTCGATAAATTGGGAGTTTGCTAGACTCATATTGCTCCAAAGCATTAAAGGCATCCCGTTCGAACTCCAGGAAGCTGTTAATAATGATTCCATCAGCAAAATTGTACTTCTTGCACAACTCAATACTCCATTTGTAGCCATCACTATCCTATCTTGCAGGGAATTCGGTATATCTACCCCTTGTAAGACGAGAGAATCGAGTAATTCATTCTATTTCGGTTCATGTCCATACTCAGACCAACTAGTTTCATCATCAGCCTTGAGCAGATTTAAGGCCAGCGACAAGTCCATGGTTGATACAATATAAAACAAGTACGTTGGAATACTAAATTCTCTAGTCACATCAATGGCGAAGGGACAAAAAAGATCCACCACAAGGGTTAAAATACCATTCAATTTGTTTAGTTCATTTAACTTGTCGCACAAAGATGGAAGTGATTGGATCATAGTGATTGACATGCGGGTTTTGACACTTACGTCCTCAAGGAGGTCAAAGAAAGAAAAATGGAGTTTATTAAAATGGGAAGGGGTTCAAGTAAGGACTTAATTTTGTGAGTTGATGGATGAAAATCCATCATTTGGGATTATGAGGGTGACTGAGAAGTTATATTGGAAGACAAGTTTTTTTGGCAAACTCAATGAACGGATTGAGATGGCCTAATAGTGTTGGAGGTGGTAAAAGGACGATGTGAGGTAATTGGGGGCTCTGTTTAGCTTCCATGGATGGTGTTCTTATTGATGTGCTCAAGATGATGGCCTTATTATATATCAAGTTTTGCTAAGCTTCTTTGGTAAAAGAAGCAGTTTGTTACAGTAGTAGTAGTATAAGGAAGAAGAAACTTATTTTGACCCCACGATTTCTAAGTTGACTAACGAGGCTTAGATTTTATAACCCAAAGATTCTAAATGTGTTAATTTGTAGATCAGAACCACAAAGGACTGATTTTGACAGACCACTTATAATATCACTCAAAAGAGTAATTGTTTAACAAAAAATCAAAGAAAAAAAAGATTAAAAAAAAAGCAAGAAAACCAAGAAAAAGAGTTGTATATTGTGTGATGTACTTGCAAGATTATATAGTTGCAACTCATTATTAGATAAAAATTTGTCTGAGATAATATAATGGTGAACGTTAGGTGTGCGTTAACTAAACTAGACCACTGTGCAACGACTCAAAAGACCGTTAATCTTTCAAGTGGCCTATTATGCCATTTGGTCATTCTTTATTATTTTGGCTGCCATATTGTAGAGTGGACTTAAATTTTGTTCAATCTTGGGCTCAAAACCAATGAATATATAACCAAATTAATCATCATAACTACGAGATTTATTTGAGATCAAAACCCAACAAACCTCAATGACAAATGAAGAAAAAAATTGGAGTTTGTGGAAAGGGGTTCAAGTAAAGCCTTTTGGGAGTTAATGGATGAACCGTGATTTGGTATTATGAATGTGACTGAAAAGTTATATTGGGAGACAAGTTTTTTGGCAAACTCAATGAATGGAATGAGATGGTCTAATAGTGTTGGAGGTAGTGAAAGGACTATGTGAAGTAATTGGGGGCTCTATTTAGCTACCATGTCTGGTGTTCCTATTCATGTGCTCAAGATGATGGCCATATTATATATCAAGTTTTGCGAAGCTTCTTTGCTATAAAGAAGAAGAAACTTATTTTGACCCCAAGATGTCTAAATTGACTATCGATGCTTAGATTTTACAATCCTAAGATTCTAAATGTGTTAATTTTTAAATCAGAACCACAAAGGACTGATTTAGACAGACCACTTAATATTACTCAAAAGAGTAATTGTTTCACAAAAAATCAAGGGAAAAAAAGATTAAAAAAAGCACGAAAACCAAGAAAAAGAGTTGTATATTGTGTGATGTACTTGCAAGATTACATAGTTGCAACTCACCATTAGATAAAAAATTGTCTGAGATAATCCAATGGTGAACGTTAAGTGTGGGTTAACTAAATTGGACCACTATGCAACGATTCAAAAGACTAGTAAACTTTCAAGTGGCCTATTATGCTATTTGATCATTTTTTATTATTTTGGTAGACATATTGTAGAGTGGACTTTAATTTTGTTCAATCTTGAGCTCAAAGCCAATGAAGATATAACCGCTTAGGCTCAAACCATACATAAAGCACCGACCTAGGTGGCTGATCGTTTAACCACTTTGTTGATTTTAAAACCCAAATATACAACTATAAAACCAACTATTACAGCGTAACAATATAATGGAAATATCTCATAGATCAGAACATCTCTATACTTCAACCAACATATGAAGTTGTTAGGGCTCAATTTTTAACAAACCACACGGATCATTGCACTTGCCGTCCAAAGGATAGGCACTGGTTTCCCTAGATCATCAGAATCACCTCTAACACTCTAACCCGAGGTCAGTAAAACACATAGTACGTCTAACTCCCTTGTTAGATATATTGTCCACTCTCCTTATCCGTTGTTAAGCTAACAACCCCACTCTTAATCCACAAAGGAAAACCAAAAAAAGAGTAGAAACCAGAGATGAACCCAGAAAGCTGAAGAAGAAGAGAGCGTTTAGAAAGAGAGAGAGAGAGAGAGATAGAGAGAGAGAACCAAGAGACTCAGCTAAACCAAACAACTAACCGTCTGATATTCCCATGGCAGTGAGGTGGGTGTATCAATACACGAATCAATTACATCCATTGGATCAGATCCAATGGTTGCTATTGAACAAGGGAAAGCACAATCTCCTTCACAAACTTTCGGCCATCACAAACTGTCACATAACTTCTTTTAAATAGAAGGCAAAGACGCCTTTCTAACCCCTTCAGAAAACGTGTTTGTAAAACAAAACACCAACACACTTCAACATTTGGACTCACTATCAGATTCAGTATCTGATATGGACTGTATGCTGTCCAACTAGATAAATTGGTGGTTTGCTCGACTCATATTGTTCCAAAGCATTAAAGGCATCCCGTTCGAACTCCAGGAAGCTGTTAATAATGATTCCATCAACACATTTGTACTTCTTGCACAACTCAATACTCCATTTGAAGCCATCACTGTTCTATCTTGCAGCGAATTCGGTATATCTACCCTTTGTAAGACTAGAGAACCGAGTAATTCATTCTGTTCCAGTTCATGTCCATACTCGGTCCAACTGGTTTCATCATCAGCCTCGAGCAGATTTAAGGCCAGCGACAAGTCCATGGCTGATACAAGATAAAACATGTACGCATGAATACTAAATTCTCTAGTCACATCAATGGCAAAGGGACAAAAAAGATCCACCACAAGGGCTAAAATACCATTCGACTTGTTTAGTTCATTTAACATGTCGTGCAAAGATGGAAGTGATCGGATCATAATGATTGACATGCGGGTTTCAACATTTATGTCCTCAGGGAGGTCATCAATGCCTACTGGAGAAGGAAAAATGGAGTTTATTGATCTGGGAAGGGGTTCAAGTAAGGACTTAATTTTGTGAGTTGATGAAAATCCATCATTTGGGATTATGAATGTGACTGAGAAGTTATATTGGAAGACAAGTTTTTTGGCAAACTCAATGAACGAATTGAGATGGCCTAATAGTGTTGGAGGTGGTAAAAGGATTATGTGAGGTAATTGGGGGCTCTGTTTAGCTTCCATGGCTGGTGTTCTTATTGATGTGCTCAAGCTGATGGTCTTATTATATATCAAGTTTTGCTAAGCTTCTTTGGTAAAAGAAGCGGTTTATTATAGTAGTATAAAGAAGAAGAAACTTATTTTTACCCCAAGATTTCTAAGTTGACTAACGAGGCTTAGATTTTATAACCCAAAGATTCTAAATGTGTTAATTTTTAGATCAGAACCACAAAGGACTAATTTAGACCGACCACTTATAATATCACTCAAAAGAGTAATTGTTTTACAAAAAATCAAGGAAAAAAAAGATTAAAAAAAAGCACGAAAACCAAGAAAAAGAGTTGTATATTGTGTGATGTACTTGCAAGATTATGTAGTTGCAACTCATTATTTTATAAAAAATTGTCTGAGATAATCTAATGGTGAACGTTAGGTGTGGGTTAACTAAACTAGACCACTGTGCAACGACTCAAAAGACCGTTAATCTTTCAAGTGGCCTATTATGCCATTTGGTCATTCTTTATTATTTTGGCTGCCATATTGTAGAGTGGACTTTAATTTTGTTCAATCTTGGGCTCAAAACCAATGATAACCAAATTAATCATCATAACTACAAGATTTATTTGAGATCAAAACCCAACAAACCTCAATGAATGAAGAAAAAAATTGGAGTTTATGGAAAGGGGTTCAAGTAAAGCCTTCTGGGAGTTAATGGATGAACCGTGATTTGGTATTATGAAGGTGACTAAGAAGTTATATTGGAAGACAAGTTTTTTGGCAAACTCAATGAAGGGAATGAGATGGCCTAATAGCGTTGGAGGTGGTAATAGGATTACGTAAGGTTTTCTTATTGATGTGCTCAAGTTGATGGCCTTGTTATATTTCAAGTTTTGCTAAGCTTCTTTTGTACAAGAAGCATCCTATCTATTATATACTATAAAAAAGAAGCAACTTATTTAGAGTGTATCCCAATTGATACCATCCCGTGGAAATAAACCCAAAAGTTAAACACTATAAAAGAATTGTGATATTGCCACCTTTCATCATCATTTTATATTTTTCTATGTACTTAATTTTCTATTAAAATTTTATAATTACTTTTCAACATTTTAAATTTTAAAAATAACAAATATAACAAATATAACATACATTTTTTTATAAGAAATTTAAGAACGTAACAAATGTAACAAGTGTTACAAAAATAAAAACAATATTTTTAAAATAAAAAAAGTTAAATAATATTTTTAAATTTTTTTATATTTTGTGGTTTATGTTGAAAGTATCCCTATATTCAATTAAGTAATGTCACGCAAGAATAAATACGCGGTAGTGAGTAACTGTGAGTTTCCAATTAAACCAGATAATGAAGTTTCATCATCTTCATCGATGTTAGATGATCGAGGGACAATTTTTGTCCATTTGATGAGAATAAAGAATAGCAAAGAGAGAATACTAATGAGTGGATAGTTAGTATACCTACTGATATTTGGAGTGATGTTGAGTATGTTGATAATATTGACTATTAGTTATTTCTTTTTCATAAAATAGTACTGATTTTTCTTTTTTTTTTAAACTACTACTTTGGTTATTTATTTGTGTAATTGAGGTGATTTATAATGATATCTTATTATAGATTATTAAATTTAAGTGGTGAGATTATGAAGTCGATAATTATTTTTTTGTTGGAATATATATTTAAAAGGAGTCACAAGTCATATTTTTTTTTTAATTTATCCACAGGCCATTTGGAAGTTCATAGTTTTACCCAAAAAGAAAAAAATGTGTGAACTAATAATTTATTTCATTAACTTTTGACATAGTTACTTTCAGCAATTAAACAGAACATTTAATAGAACATTAACTATTATGAATTTAATAATATTAATATTATTAGATAAATTATTACTAGACTTTTCTCCTACGATAATTTTTTTAAGGATGGGACATTTAATTTTTATATTCAAGATTTTTAATTAAAAAAATAAAGGATAAATAGCACTAGGGTTCCGAACTTTTGAACCTTGTGACGATAGGGTCCCGAATCTTTCATTTCTAACATCCGAGTCCTTAACCTTGAAAAAATGCGCGAGCAAAGTCATTCTGTTAAAAAAAATCGTTAGTTTGACCGTTAAATTGTCAAAATTTACTTAAAATGACAAATTTACCCTTTTCAAATTAAAATAAAATGAATAGAAAAATAAACAAAAAAAAAGCAAAAATTACAACAAACCCCTCATTCACTTCTTCTTCTCCAACCAAGCCCCCATCCCAAAATTATTTTTCTCCAAAACCTCACCCTCGTCAGCCACCACCCACCACTAACTCCGATGACAATTTCTTGGTTGGTTTCCTCTCCTTCTCCCGTCGAAAATCAAATCCTTCAAGAAGAAGTCTGGATAGTCTCCAATTCAAGAACACCAAGGTGGGTGGAGTTCTGGCGCGACGCCGCCGTCAATCGCCACCGGAGGAGTACATCATCATTTAGTATTTGTCATTTTATTTGCTTTAGTCATGATATTTCAGGATTATATGCTAAGAAATATCATAATTTTGTTGAACACCTTAATTTAGCTGTGAAAATTATGTAGTTCTGATAATTTGGTAATGGGGAAGATGAAGCAAATTGTTATTGCTGACTCATTTTCTTGTAGTGATGGTTTAAGGCTCTTTCAGAAGTCGGTACACAATGTAGTGTAGTTCTTGAAAAACCAAAATTTCTGGAAAATAACAACAGGCATTCAAGTGCAGTTTACTCAATAGAAGAACTGGATTGTGATACAACTTGGAACTTGTGCAATTGCAGGTTAAGAAGATACAACAAGAGATGACAATCGATTTGTTGGTGGATAGGGAGTTGGGGATCAATTATGACAGGATTGAGGTGGGTGAGATGCTGCAATTGGCTCTATTTTGTACTCAATACCTACCTGCCCATAGTCCCAAAATGTTCGAGGTGGTCTGAATGCTTGAAGGCGATGGTCTTGCGAAAAAATGGGCAGCCTCCCATAACTATATCAATACCACTACCAATTTTTTTCTGAGAAAATAGTAAGTCATACTCTGCCATGATGTGCTCCTATGATTTTTCGATGATGTACTCTTTCGATTTTCGATGGGAGAAGGAGATGAAGCCAACCAAGAAATTATCACCAGAGTTAGTGGTGGGTGGTGGCCGATGAGGATGAGGTTTTGGATAAGAAGAAGTTTTGGGATGAGGACGTGGTTGGAGAAGAAGAATTGAAGGAGGGGCTTGTTGTAATTTTTGATTTTCTTTTGTTTATTTTTCTATTCTTTTTATTTTAATTTGAAAAGGGTAACTTGGTCATTTTAAGTAAATTTTGACCATTTAACGGTCCAACTAACAATTTTTTTAATAGAAGGACTTTGCTCGCGTGTTTTTTTAAAGGTTAAGGACTCGGGGGTTAGAAATTAAAGGTTCGAGACCTCCAGTGCTATTTACCCAAAAATAAAAGTCTATAAACGTCCATAAAAGTCTGTGAACGTCTATTCAAATCTATAAAAGTCAATAAAATTTAATGAAATTCATAAAAGTCAGTCACTTAAAAAATATCAATCAAAATCTGTAACAGTCTAGATCAAATACATCCCCTAAAATTTTATATAGGTTATGTCGTATGAATAAGATGGCTTGATGTGTTGAAATATATGTTTCCTAAATGTTGTTCATGAAAGTTTAAAGACGATGATTATTTTGTAAATATTTCAAATGTTGAGGTTTGGCGCTATGATGTTTATTATTAAGCAATGAAACTTTAGCGTCGTTTCGACGAAGTTTGAACTATAAAAATTTATGTAGTTAAGCCCAGTTTTACAAAGCATTGTATGAATATCAATTTTAAACTAAGTATTTGTGCAACTTGAATTTGAGGCTCGACACTTAAAATAAAAGCATTGTTGTTAAATAAACAGGCTATTAATTAGTTTCGAGTTTTTATTTCTTGCACTTAGAATTTGGGACAAAATTGTTAATGGTTTGGTGCGCTTAAAATTTTTTGTCATAAAATTTAGAGAACAAGAAATTTTAGTAACACTCTAGGCGTTATAATCAAGGGCATTAGAGTCGTAATATATGATTAGTTGCTCATTAAGAGATACGCTAAGTCCAGATGGTAGAGATTGAATCCTATAGTAAATTTAGAAGTAGTGACCTCATGCTCGATATTCTACTTTAGTTGAGGATCGAGCCACAGACTTTTGCTTTTTAGTCTAGAAAATTGAATGTGTCCAAGAAATACCACAAAGCTCCAGTAGAGGTACAGTCATCTTCATTCCAACCTAGTCAGCCTCAGAATATGCATATAGATGAAGTGGGAAATTTTTTCGAAGAAAAATACCATGAGTAATAGTACCTTTAAGATAGTAAAGCAATCATTTTGTCATTGTCTAGTGAATTTTCGTAGGTTTTTGCATAAATTGAGAAAGACGATTGATAGCAAAAGCAATATCAGGCCGAGTAATAGTTACATATTGTAAGTTGCCAATGAAATGACTTGCCGGCAATGGATAGTGTCAAAAAATTGGAACCATCACATAGACTGAGAGAAAAGCTAGTGGATAGAGGGTATGAATTTCTTTGGCACCGCTCATACTTGTATGCTCCAAAATATACGTGATATATTTATATTGAGATAAGAGAACATCATTCTTTGTTGGTACGACTACGACTCCAAGAAGGTAATTTAAAGTGTTAAGGTCAATCACAAAAAAGATTCTGGAAAGTTGAAGAATAAATTCCACAACTAGTGTTGAATTGTTGCCCGTGATTTTAAATCATCAACATATACCAATAGATAAATTGATACTAACGGGACAAAAAATAAAAAAATTCTGTACCAAAAAGCATCTTGATCGGTCTCATCCGATATAGACCTAACTAAGCATTTGTCAACATAATAGGTAGTTGGGTAACAACCGGTCCCTAGGGCCCTACTCAGTTAGAAGGTCGAGTAGGGCTTAGTACATCATTCTACCTTACCCGGCCACAAGGTCGGTAGAAAGTTTATACTACCCAACGTTGTGGCTGGGTAGGGAGGGTTTTTTCTCTCTACCTGGCCACAAGACCAGGTAGGGAGTCTATTCTACATGGCCTTATAGCCGGGTAGCAAAGGTTTTCTCTTAACCATTCTTTGTGGCTGGGTAGTGAGAGACTCTACCCTACACATCCATGTGGCCGAGTAGGAAGTTTATCGTACTCGGCCTCGTCACCAGAGAGGGGGAGTATTCTCCCTATCCAGACATAAGGTCGGGCACTCGACTTTGTAGCCTAGTTTACCATGTAGGGAGTCTATCCTACTGGACTTTGTAGACTAGTTTACCCGACCTTTGTGGTCAGGTATAGAAGGTTTTTTTCTTATCTAGACACAAGGTCGGGTAGAAAGTTTGTGCTACCCGAGCTTGTGGATGAGTAGTGAGGGGTTTATCCTTACTCAATCCCTACTCAGCCACAAGACCGAGTAGGGAGTGTATCCTACCCGGCCACAAGGCTGCGTAACCTTGGTAAATTTCTATTCTCAAAATTTGATTAGAGGCGACTCACTCGTTGTTCGAAATACTCACACTATGGCAAGTTATCCTTGGACCCAACGTCCAAAGATGTGACAAATGTTTAAAGATCTGTTATCATGGTACTAAGTGCATGTTTTATAATACTGAAATTATTATTTTGTAAGTGCTTATAAGTTGTGGGTCCTACAAAATGTGTAGATAAAAAATATGCTGAAATTATAATTTAAGCTTGACTAAATATGCACTAAGGCGGGCTATCCTTAGATCCAATGTCCAAAAGACTGACTAAACGTACTCTATCTACTTGAAATGTTTATCTCTCTAGAAAGGAACTAATGGAACAACGCTCCTCCTCTTTTTAATGTTATTGGAGCATCGGAGACACTCTCCTGATTTTCGAAGTGATACTTCCAATGATCCCATTTTGATAGGTATTCTCAGAAGAGATTACAATAATAATCAATAGACTAGTCTGACTAACTCGAATCAATGTGGTATATTTTTTACACATAAAAATTTATACATGTCCAACATGTTTACATTATTTAATTTGCAGTAATAACGCAACCTTATCATCATTATCAAAATGGAGAGTGAGATAGTGTGTGTGTGTGTGTTCCAATCAAATGGATGAGATTAAATCACCTGATTATTACTTGGAGAAATGAGTTAATAGTTGACATAAATGATATAACACACATAGTGGGCACCAATTATAGTGCCAACTGCCCACGTGGAACTTTTTTTAAAAAAACCTAAAAAAGTGTCAGCCTTTGTTACCCTTCTCCACCCAACTCTCCATTCTTGCAACGAAATTAATTTTGCAGTAAAGGCTGTCAGCCTTTTGTTACAATTCCAAATCCAACCAATCGTACCCAGCGAAATTTATTCCTCCCATCCCATTTGTACCTCACCATACCTAAATTACCTCCTACCCTATTGTCCACTCTTCCCCAACCCCATTTCTTTTACAAAAAGTGGTCAACAAAATTGGGTAGAACTTTTTTTAAAGGTAAACCCCCTACCCTCACTGCCCACCATCGAAATCCCCCTATCTCCACTTGCAAGCGGATTTTTGTTTCATTTCTCCCACATCCACATAGTAAGTTAGCTCTCAGTGCCGACCAAATATTTTTCTTGGTTCAAATCGTTCAACGTCGTATACTTTACTCTCATCAGTGTATAGTTTTCTCGAACAAATGTACAAATTACTTTGTTCAACTTCCTTCTAGAACAACAAAAATATCTTTTTCGTATATATCTTAACAATCTGATGTTCCATCATAACGAATACCATCACTCTTGGTTGTTCATTGAGGTCAATATGGTTAGCAAATAACTCTTCAAGTCGCTGATGAGCCAATGCCATATTGAACCGTGTAAGGAAACCCATCAATCACACTTTCTGTTGACATATTTCTTGAGAAATGAGTGATTTGTCTATGATCTTTGGCTGCTAGACATTTTAGCACTAAATATGTGTTTGAAATATGTTGATGGGTGGGGTGGGATGGGGTGGGGTGGGGTGGGGTGGGACTGATTAATTTCACTTGTTGGGGGCTGACAACATTTCCTGCAACATTTATTTCGTTGAAGTTGAAGTTGAAGGAGAAGGAGAAGGAGAAGGAGAAGGAGAAGGAGAAGGGGTAGGGGTAGGGATAGGGGTAGGGGTGGGGCAGTGTGGAGGTGGAGGTGGAGGTGGAGGGGGGGTTAAAAATGGCTAACACTTATTCGGGTTTAAAAAAAAGTTACCCACATGGCATCACCACGTGGGCAGTTGACACCAGTGTGGGTGCTATATCATTCCTATAATAATTGATAGTGGAGAGAAGTACAATGCCATTGTGCACTAACACATGTTTGGCATAATATTGAATGTGAATGGACATGTTATTATCTCTCCTTGTTCACTTAGCCAAAGCCCTATTTTTTCCTATTTTCAACTTTCAAGTAAGTGTATCAGTTTTAAAAGAATCTTACTATTATATACACTAGATTATAAGGATTTCATCTGAATCTGATTTGTCAATCTAATTCTTCCAAGTTGTTGTTTGTTGATTCAGGTAGAAGTACTGTGCATTGGAAGAAGCATGAAGGTCTAGGTTATGAGCTGGAAGTTGATAAAACCATGGACGCCAAATCACATAAATCTTCGCAACTTCAAGATATCGTACGTGGATAAGCTTAATGCAACAATGAATGTGGTTTCTGTTCTCTACTATCCATCTGGTTTTACTAATAAAATTAGACTAAATCACTTGAAAGAATAATTGGCAGAAATCTTACCCCGTTTTTACCCACTTGCAGAGATATATATCAAGGAAAATCACTTGATTGACTGCAGTGACCAGGGTGCTGAGTATGTCGAAGCCCAAGTGGATTGCGAGCTTGTGGATCTTTTTAATGTTAATTTGTGGAGCCTAATTTCTATTTGTTTAGTAATGGTGTTTTTGAGATTTTGCCTTTGTAATTATGTTGTCTTAGTATTTCATTATAATTAGGAAACCTTCATTGAGTTATCCTAGAATTTTATTTATAATAGAAAACTTTCATTAGGTTGCTTGAAAATTTTATTACAACTAAGGAATCTTCATTGGGTAGTTATATATAGAACTGGTCTCTTGTAAACAATTATTATCATTCATTATAGTGAAAATACTGTAGTTGCTAAAGATAGGACGTAGTCTAACATTGAGACGAACCTATATAAATTTTTGTGTTCTTTATTTTTTGTCCTTTAGTTATTGTTATAATCCTAACAACTGGTATCAAAGCGAGGTTATGATTGAGAGCGATGGCTGGCGATGATCGAGGATCAACACTCAGAATCACTGAGTTTGATGGTGTGGATTTTTCATTCTGGAAGATACAGATAGATGATTATCTTTACTAATAAAAAGATGCATCAGACGTTGGACGAGAAACTAGAAACTATGAATGATCATGACTGAAACCTCCTTGATAGACAAGTGATGAGAGTAATTCAGCTAACACTATCGAAGAACGTGGCTCAAAACATTGCAAAGGAAAAAACTACTACAGAATTGATGATGGTATTATCTGACATGTACGAGAAGTCCTCAACGTGCAATAAAGTTCGTCTGATGAAGAAGCTATTCGATCTAAAGATGGTAGAAGGTGCTTCACTTGTAGAGCATCTTAATAAATTCAACACAATCGTCAATCAATTGATCTCTGTAGAGATTACGTTTGAGGATGAGGTTCATGCCCTAATCCTTTTGGCCTCACTACCGAATAGTTGGGAGTCACTAAGAGCGGCTGTCAGCAATTCTATGGAGAATGATAAATTAAAAGTTAATTATGTTCAAGATATAATTCTTGCTGAAGAAGTCCGTAGGAAAGATGATGGATAAGTCTCGACATCCAATTCTGCCCTAAATGTCAAAAATAGAGGTAAAGGTTGTGAGAAGAATTCCAATAAGGGTATAGGTAGAGAAAAGTTGATGAATGGCAAGAACAAGTCCAGGAATGGATGGGGTGCTGAACGTTGGAGTTGTGGTAAGTTCGGCAACCTGAAGAGGAATTGCAGAGCACCTAAGAAGAATGAGAAACAATAATGCTGCGAAAGCTACAACTGAAGAGGTAGAAGGTGCTTTACTCTTGTCTGTTGATAGTTATATTGATTCTTAGGTGATGGATTCTAGGACACAGTGAGAACATGGAGAACTATGTTGCTGGATATTACGGAAGGTTATATCTTGCTGATGGAAAATCTTTGGACATCATTGGTATTGGTGATCTCAGATTAAAGATGCCAAATAGGTCTTTGTGGAAAATTAACAAGGTAAGGCACATACCAAAATTGATGCAAAATATGATCTCTGTTGGACAATTTGATAATGAAGGACACAATGTGAATTTTGGTGGTGGCCGTTGGAAAGTAACGAAAGGTGCCATAGTTGTTGCACGAGGAACTAAAAGAGGAACTCTTTACATGACTACCAATCCCAGAGATATAGTTGTTGTTGCTGAATTTACTGCTAATTCTGATCTGTAGCACTCTAGGCTCGCACACATGAGTTAGAAGAGAATGAAAGTGCTTCAGTCTAAAGAAAAGCTGTTGAGGTTAAAATCTGTTGAACACAGTCAGTGTGAATGCTGTATTTACGGGAAGCAAAAAAGGGTGAGTTTCACAAAATTTAGAAGGGAGCCAAAGGCAGCCAAATTGGAATTGAGCTTTGCTTGAAGGTTCTAATTATTATGGGACGTTTATTGATGATGCAAGTAGAAAGGCACAAGTCTATTTCTTGAAAAAGAAATCTTATGTCTTGGATGCTTTCAAGAGGTGGAGAGCGATTGTTGAGAATGAAACAGATTTAAAGGTGAATTGCTTTCATTCAGATAATGGAGGTGAATACATAGATACAAATTTTTAGAGATACAGTGCTGAAAATGGGATCAAGATGAGGATGACTATACCAGATAAATCTCAACAAAATAGTGTAGCTGACAGGATGAACAACTCTAAAATAGTGTGCAAGAAGTATGAGATTGCATGCAAGACTATCAAAGATGCTCTAGGCAGAGGCTGTCAGCACTACGGTCAACACTGTGGCATGTTTGATCAACAGATGTCCTTCAACACCATTGGACTCCAAAATACCATAAGAAGTTTGGAGTGGAAAAGAGGCAGACCTTTCATTCTTAAAAGTGTTTGGTTTTGTTTCTTATATTCACATTGATTCTGCTTCTAGAAGTAAACTTGATGCCAAATCTAAATTTTTTTATTGGCTATGTTGATTTGGAATTTGGTTATCGTTTATGAGATGATCAAAGTTGCAAGATTATCAGGAGTAATGACGTAATTTTCAATAAAGCAGGCATGTATAAATCCTGAAGTTAAGAAGTCTGAGCTGATTCCATTGCAAGACCTTCTAATGATTGAGGTGGAGAAAACTGATGGTGAAGATCGGGAAAATATAGTCCCAGAAGGAAATCAGAGACCTTTACAAAATACTCTCCAGCGTTGCATTATATTCTACTAACTGACAAAGGTGAACTAGAAAGCTATAGTAAACTCGTGCAAGCTGATGAATCAATCAAGTTGGAGTCAGGCATAAGGGATGAGATTGACTTATTATTGACTAATCAGACATGGCAACTGACAGAGTTACCAAAAAAAAAAGCTTTGCAAAACAAATAGGTTTACCAGATAAAAGAATAGCATTATGGTAGCAAGCGATATAAAGCAAGACTAGTTGTAAAATGATTTCAACAGAAAGAATGCATTGACTACACTGAGATTTTCTTTCCTGTGGTGAAATTAACTACAATCAGAACACTACTTGGACTAGTGGCAGAAGAAAACTTGTACCTAAAGCAGTTGGATGTAAAGCCAACATTTCTTCATAGTAATTTGGATGAAGATATTTTTAAATGAAGAAGCTAGAAGGTTATAAAGTACTGGGAAATGAAGAAACTGATAAATGAAGAAATGGTGTGCAGACTTCAAAAGAGCTTGTATAGACTTAAACAAGTTCCAAGACAGTGGTATAAGAAGTTTGATAGCTTTATGGGTTGTAATGGCTTCATGAGGTGTCAGGCGGATCATTGTTTCTATATGAAGAACCTTAGTGATTCATATATTATCTTACTCATATATGTTGATGACATGTTAATTGTAGGAGCTTGCAATCAACAAATTGATAAGTTAAAAGACGAACTGTCTAAGGAGTTTACAATGAAGGATTTAGGTACTGCAAAACAAATCTTTGGGATGAAAATTACTAGGGACAGTGATATCTTAAAACTGTCATAGGAAGAGTATGTAAAGAAGGTACTAAGCAGATTCAAGATGGATGAATCTAAACCAGTGAGTACTCCTTTGGTTAGTCACTTCAAGATATCCAATGAACAGTCACCTTCTACAAAACAGGAGCGAGCCTATATGGTCAAGGTGCCTTATGCCTCTACTATTGAGAATCTTATGTGTCTATGGTTTGTACGAGACCGGACATAGCTCATGCAGTGAGAGTTGTTATTAGATATATGAGTAATCCTAAAAAAACATTGAGAGGCAGTAAAGTGGATACTTAGGTACTTAAGAAGTACTACATATTCATCTTTGTGTTGCTAAAAATCAGGCTTGGGATTACAGGGCTTTGTAGATACTGACATGGCCAGGGACATTGATGTAGGAAGAGTACTACTGGATATGTATACACATTGGATGGTACAGCAGTTAGTTGGGCGTCTAAGTTGTAGAAAATAGTTTCTCTTTCCACTACTAAGGCAGAGTATATTGCCATAACTGAAGCTAGCAAAGAGATGATATGGCTGCAGTCTTTCTTGGAAAAATTGGGTCACAAGAATGAAAAGAGTGTGTTGTATTAATGTGACAGTCAAAGTGCTATTCACTTAGCAAACAATCATGTCTATCATATGAGGACGAAGCATATATAGATTCGTAATCACTTTATCGGATCGGTTTTGGAAGATAGAATATTAGCGCTTGAGAAGATTCAGGACCGTCAAAATCCTGCTGATATGTTGACAAAGACTGTTACAATTGAGAAATTGAAGTTGTGTGCAACTTCAGTTGGTCTTCTTCATTAAAGATTGGAAGAAGTATACCAGCCGCTGCAGAGGAAGGAGTTATGATGGATTAGTCTCCAACTGGGAGATTGTTAAGCTGTGGAGCCTAATTTCTATTTGCTTAAGTAAGGGTGTTTTTGAGATTTTACCTTTGTAATTAGGTTATCCTAGTATTTCATTATAACTAGGAAACCTTCATTGGATTTTCCTAGAATTTTATTTATAATAGGAAACATTCATTAGGTTGCCTTAAAATTTCATTATAATGAGGGAACCATCATTGGGTTGTTATATATAGAACTGAATTTTTGTAAACAATGATCATCATTCATTATAGTGAAAATACTGCGGTGGCTGAAGACAAGATGTAGTCCAACATTGAGATTAACCATAATAAATTTTTGTGTTCTTTATTTTTCGTCCTTTATTTATTGCTCTAATCCTAACAGTTAATGGCTCTAAGGTTAACCCGACGAACTAAATGACCTTATTCCATTTGAAACATGTGCAGCTGCTGAAGTCACATATCCCTTATTGGCTATTCAAATTAGTAAATTTAAGTGCACTGGTCTAGCAATTGGTGTCAGCATTTCACACGAGATAAATGATGCAGCCTCACTTGCTATATTCATAGAGGTCTAGACGAATGCCAGCTGAGGAGAAAACATTGACACAATTTCTCCAATTTTCAACTCTCCCTCATTGTTCCCAGGTAGGAATTTTTCTTTACCTGATTTAGATAAAACAAGGAAACGGGATCCAACCAATGTTTCCAGGAGGTTTATATTCAATAAGTGGGCAATCTCAAGCCTGAGTAAAGTGATGAAAGCATAAGAAACACTAAAACATCAACCTTCAAGTGTACAATTAGTGTCTGCAGTTATAGTGAAGGCCATTGTTGGTATAGATAGGAAAAAACATGGAAAATCCAGAACTTTACTCATTTCACATGTGGTTAACATTCGAGAAAGAACAATTACACCACTCCCTAAACATTCTTGTGGTAACTTATGGGTGCTAGCAATTACTGAATACATAGCTAAAGAAAGCCAAAACATAGAATTTCAAGACTTTGCTCGTTTCTTGGGTGATGGCATCAACAAAACTGTTACAGATGTTGGGCTTTTAATTATTTGAGCCAATTGTTTTCCTTTAATTAAATGGGTCCAGCCCATGAGTTAAATAGTTTTGGATCCAAGTAAAATTCTAATTAAAATCTAAGGACCAAGCTTGCAATTCTTTGGTCCAAAGAATTTTAATTAGATTAGAATTAGTTTTCTAGGACATGAAACTCATATACACACGCACATGGTAAATACACATTAAGCAGAGAAGAAAACGCACACAAAAAGTTTAAAAAATGGAGGAAAAAATGATTGTTTGGCAAGAAAAATTTGGGCACAAATTTTTGAGCTTTCTTCTTCAACTCTTATATTCCCCCATTGATTGTTTGGTGAGGTATTTCTCTCTGTTTTTTTAGTCTTAAAATTTTTGGGGTTCCATTTATTGTGTTAGATGATGTTTATTGTAGTTAGCCAATAATGTGTTGTTGATGTGGTGTATTGGATTATCTCTTGATTTAGGACATAAACCTAGAGAAGAAACATTGTAATATTCATTTGATGATAGTGGATTATTGTCGGTTTGTCCTGTCGATTTTTTCTTTAGCTTAAAGATTTTTACGACGTTAAAGAATAATTTTGGTGTTGTTTAACTTGATTCATTATTCCGGTATTTATATTGCTTGCATAGAAATATTGGTTGAGTTGATAATTTTTATTTTAATTGCACGGTAAAAGAGAAAAAGTACATTGTTGCATTGTACACATAATTTTTCCCTAACAGTGGTATCAGAGCCCATATTGCGTTGTGTGGATTAAAATGGGATAACTGATTGGTAATGTTATGATTAGACTGACCAATTATAATTGGGTAATTTGGAAGCTTAGAATGGAGGATATCCTTTATTGTAAGGATTTGCATGAACTTATTGAGGGTGATGGGCTAAACCAGATGGCATGACAGACAAGCAAAGGGTGGATAACATTGTATTTCATCATGTGGCACAAGAGACTAATGCTCATAAATTGTAGTCAAAGTTGGAGTCTATGTTTGAGAAGAAAAATGCATCTAAGAAGTCCTTTTTAATTAGAGACTTGGTCAACGTGAAATATAAAGAAGGCATGAGTGTGACAAAGCATTTGAATAATTTTCAGAATAACATAAATCAGTTAGATACTATAGATATGATTCTTGAAAAGGAATTGCAGGCGTTGTTGATTTTGAGTTTTTGACAGATAGTTGGGAAACATTTGTTGTGATTGTTAGTAACTTTACTCCTAATGGTGTTTTGATTATCGACTCTATAAAGAGACATTATGCAGAATGAGAAAACAAGAAGAAAATCTACAGGTATACGTATGGGTTCTATCATGCACAGACTCTTGTTACAGATGATAGATGAAAGAATAAGAATAGATGGCAAAGAAGTTACAACAAGTCAAGAGGTAGATCAAAATTAAAAGACAAAAGGTTGTTTGTTACCACTGTGGCAAAGAGGGTCATATTAAAAAAAATTGTTGGGTTTGGTTGAGAGAGAAAAATGAAGGTAGCAATCAAAAGAAAGAAGACGACAAGAACACTATATATGTTGTATTTGATGGTAATGATATAGTCTCTTGTAGAGAGCATGAGTACATACACATAGGTGATCCTAGTATTGAATGAATTGTTGATAGTGGTGCTTCTTACCACGTTTTTTCAAACATGAATTTGTTTGCTAATTACACAGTAGGTGATTTTGGTATCATGAAGATGAAAAATACTAGTTAGTCTAAGATTGTAAGGATTGGCAACACTCACTAGCAAATAGATGTCGACTACACCTTGATGTTGAAAGATATGAGGTACATTTCTGATATGTACCTTAATCTAATTTCAGTTAATGCTCTTGATCGGCAGGGTTATCACAACAGCTTTGATAATTTGAAATGAAAATTGTTAAAAGCCTCTTTGGTTGTTTCTAGAGGAAAATCATGTTGCACGCTATACAAGACTTATGGAAAATCTTGTAAAAATGGGTTGAATGCAGTTGAAGATTCTTCTCTCGAGCTTTGGCATAAGAGGCTTGGCCACATGAGTGAAAAGGGATTGCAGGTTCAGGCTAAGAAGACAATTATTCTCTTAGCTGATGGTATGTCTCTAAACTTATGTGATCATTGTTTATTTGGTAAGCAACATAAAGTTTTCTTTAGTGGCTCTTTTAGAAGAAAAGAAGACATCTTAGAACTAGTGCATTTAGTTGTGTGTTATCATGGTGATGTGGCTTCTTTATGTGGAAACAAAGATTTTGTTACATTTCTTGACGATGTTCGAAGAAACTATGGGTATATCTTCTGAAATCTAAGGACCAAGTGTTTAAGTGTTTTTAGCAGTTTCATACATGGTAGAAAGAAAAACAGAAAAGTCTTTGAAAGGCCTCAGCACGGATAATGTTAGAGAATACACTTCACATGAGTTCAGGGAGTATTGCTCGAAATTTGGGATTCGACATGAGTTCATAGAATCTAGCACTCATCAACATAATGTGTGGCAAAAAGATTTAACCATACCATTCTTGATAGAGTCAGATGCATGTTGAAGACAACCAAGCTATCTTATTTCTTTTGGAGAAAAGCAGTTTAGACTGCTTGTTACTTGATCAATTGATCTTCTACTGTTTGTTTAGATTTTTATATTCCAGAAAGAGTGTAGAGTGGTAAAGAAATATCATACTCTCGTTTGAAGATGTTTGGGTGCAAAGCATTTGTGCACGTGCCTAAGGAACATAGGTCAAAGCTTAATGATATAGCTACTCCTTGTATTTTTCTTGACTATGGTGATGAACAGTTTGGCTATAAATTTTGGGATCCAGAGTGAAAGAAGACTGTGAGAAGTAGAGATGTGATTTTTCATGAAGACAAGATGATTGATGACTTTAATAAAGTTGAGTAGTCTAAGAGAGTGATTGCGATTATTCCTGATCTCATGTCTCCAACACGACAACCTAATGTTGGAGATAATAGAGTTCCTAGTGATAATGATGTTGATGATATTGTTCATGGTGATATGTCTATTGGTGAGATTGCTAATCAAGAGGAGCAAATTCTAGATGAAAGAAAAGATGAAGAATCACATGTATGGAGATCTACTAGAGAGCACATGACATCTTCTAGGTATCCTACTTCTAACTACATTTTTCTTACCACTGATGGAGAGCCGGAGAGTCTTTCAGAGGTACAAATTCACAGTGATAAAGTGCATTGGATGAAAGCAATGACAAAAGACATGAATTCTTTGAGAAAGAATGATACAAATGAGTTAGCGAATCTTCCTAAGGGTAGAAGACCATTGAAGAACAAATGGGTATACAAAGTCAAACGAGACAGCAATGGTGATATGATAAAGTACAAGGCTTGATTGATTATTAAAGGCTTTGGGCAGAAATACGATGTTGATTTTGATGAGATCTTTTCTCATGTTGTGAAAATGACATCTATCAGATTTTTTTGGGTTTAGTAGCTAGTCAAGATTTGGAAATGGAAGCAAGCACCAAGACGGTAGTACAAAAAGTTTGATGCTTTTATGACGAGTCAGGAGTACACGAGGACGACTTCAGATTCTTGTGTTTACATTAGATATTTTTCAGGTGACAAGTTCATTAATTTAGTGCTTTATGTTGATGACATGCTTATAGTTGGCCACGGTGCAGGGTTGATTAAGAAATTGTAAGAAGCCTATCATAAGTCATTTGATATTAAGGATTTAGGGCTGGCTAAACAAATCTTGGGCATGGAGATAGTTCGAGACAGAAAGTCTAAGAGGTTGTGGCTATTGCAGAAAAAATATATTGAGCGGGTACTTGAAAGGTTCAGCATGAAAGGAGCTAAGTCAATTAGCTCACCTCTTGGTGGTCATCTCAAACTTACCAAAAGATCACGTCCTTCGACTAGTGAAGAAAAGAAGAAAATGGAAGTAGTTCCATACTCTTCAACAGTTGGTGGTTTGATGTATGCCATGATATGTACTCGACCAGATATTGCACATGCAGTTGGTATGGTAAGCATATTTTTATCTAATTTGAGAAAAGATCATTGGAAAGTAGTAAAATGGATCATGCGGTATCTTAGAGGGACTTCTACTTTGTGTTTGGGTTTCAGGAGAGCTCAGCCAGTTTTGACAAGATATACAGATGCAGTTATTGTAGGAGATCTTGATAGTAGAAAATCTACGTCTGGGTACTTGTTCACTTTTTTTGAGAGAGCCTTTAGTTGGCTATCAAAATTTAAAAAATGTATAGCTTTATCCACTACCGAGGCTGAGTACATAGCAGCGACTGAAGCAAGAAAAGAGGTGGTATGGATGAAAAGATTTCTTGAGGAGCTCAATGTTAAGGAAAGTTAGTACATCATTTATTGTGACAGTCAGAGCATTCTTGAGTTGAGCAAGAATTCCACATATCATTCTCGCACCAAACACATTGATGTGAGGTATCATTGGATCCATGGAGCACTTGAAGAAAAATTTTACAGTTGGAAAAGATTCACACCGATGAAAATATTGCGGATATGTTAACCAAGGTTGTCACCAAGCAGAAGCTTATGTTTTGTACTGAGCAAGCAGGGATGAACTCCAAGTGAATGACTGGAGTTTTTATGGTGAGGTCTTTCTCTTTTTTATTGGCTTAATATTTTTGGAGTTTCATCTATTGTGTTAGATGATGTTTAATGTAGTTAGTCAATAATATGTTGCTGATGTGGTGTGTTGGATTACCTCTTGATTTAAAGCATAAATCTAGAGAAGAAACATTGTAATATTCATTTGGTGATAGTGGATTATTGTCGGTTTGCTCGTCGATTTTTCCTTTATCTTAAAGAGTTTTACGATGTTAAAGGATAATTTTGGTGTTGTTTAGCTTGATTCATTATTCTAGTATTTATATTGCTTGCATAGAAATATTGGTTGAGTTGATAATTTTCACTTTAATTGCACGGTGAAAGGAAAAAGTACATTGTTGCACCGTACACCTAGTTTTTCCCGAACAGTTGTGCCAAATACTCTCTGATCATGGTGAGAATAGTCATGCGGCGATCAACAATGAAGTCGAGTCAATAGATAAATCATTCATGAATTATACAAATCTTATATGGTTTACAGATTGGAGTAAGTTCAGATTCTATGAAGCTGATTTTGGTTGGGGAAAACCCATATGGACAAGTGTTTCAAATATGTCTATCAAAAATCTTATCATACTAAAGGATACCAATTATTTAGATCCAGTTGTATTCCAAACTCTTCATGTTTTCTTTTGAAGTAATGGCATTGTTCATGTTTTGATCTTGTAAGAATTCGTGTATGTACATTTTGGGGGTCGGAAGAAATGTTTTTTTTTTAAATCTTGGGTATGTACAATTTTGGGTGGGTTTTTGTGTTATATCTTTGTGCGTACATGTCTTGCAATCGCAAGGAAATAAAAGCCTGTGATCGCAAGTCAGACTTTTGCTTGGCAGAATTTGATCTACCCAATCCATTCAGTTGCAATAGGTATACCTTTGCGATCGCATGGGTATACAAGTTGCAAAAAATTCTATTTTTTTTTTACCAGAGATAGCATTTAAAATGCGTGCTACTGATGTAAGTGGACGACGATGATTGGCCTTACTAGTTAAAATTCAATAAGAATTATTCTTAAGTTCTAAAATCACGAAACGTACCTAAGCTATTAATGCATTTCTAGAATACTATACGCAATGCAAACAGAAGAAGATGGTAGAAAAGATGTGTTGCCTCTCATTAAACGCTTGTTTAGAGTCATAAGCTTGACTTTGTCACGGTGAACATTTTAGATTGCTTAACTTTGTGAATGACTTTTCTTGTGAAAAATATCCCTCCAAATATGGTTGAAGTCTTTGTCCATTCATTTCAAATCTGTTTTTTGTATCATGATTGACTTGAACTGCACTGTGTAGATACACTTTTACTACCATGAACAGCCCAGACCATCATAAACGTAGCTTCACCGAAAAAAGCTTAAGGTGTGAATTAAACAATAATACGTTTTGTCCCACCTCAAAGCGATTCTGCTGGATATGCTTGTCATGCCACTTTTTAGTTCTCTCCTTGTATAACTTAGCATTCGCATAAGCGTCGAACCGGAATTCATCCATCTCATTCAATAAAAAGAATCATCTTCTCACTAGCCTCCTTTAAATCAAAATTCAATTTTCACATTGTCCAATAAGCCCGATACTCCAACTCAAATAGTAAATGGCACGCCTTTCTAAAAATGAATCGGCATGGTGACATGCCAATTGGAGTCTTCAGTGTTGTACGATAGACTTGTAGAGCACCATCCAACTTGTTAGACCAATCATTCTTGAAGTACTCATGGTCAGTTATAAAATCTTCTTCAACTTGGAAATTTCCACTTGGCCACTTGTCTGTGGATTGTATGGGGTAGCAACATTGTGTTTTTCACTTTATTTTACCAAAAGAGATTTAAATTGTGGGTTGCAAAAGTGTTTTCTCCCATCACTTATAATGGCCAGGGGGGTTTGAAAATGAGCAAAAATTTTCTTCTTATGAAAAGCTACACCACCCGGCTATCATTAGTAGGTAAAGCTACAACTTTTACCCTCTTGGAGACATAGTCCACTAAGTAACATAAATTCGAGAATGAAGGTGGAAAAGTTCCATAAAATCAATACCACATACATCGAATAACTCCACTCCCAGAATGCCATGAAGGGGCATCTCCTTTTTTTATATATGTTTCCGGTCCTTTGGATCGATCACACTTAGTCACCAAGCTGTATAGGTCTTTAAACAATGTTTGCCAATAAAATCTAGATTGCAACAATTTGGTTGCAGTTTAGTATCCATAAAGTGTCCTCCATATGGTGAAGAGTGGCATTGTTCTAGAACCATTTCCATTTTCTCTTCTCGCACACATCTCTGAATTACCTGGTCAATCCCCCCTGTTGAGAATAGGATCCTCCAAAAAGTAATATTTAAGCTCTGAAAAGAATTTTTTCGTTGTTGGTGATTATAATCCGATGACACAATGTTACTTGTGAGATAATTTACATAGTCAGCGTACCATAGTGCTTCTCTTTCCTTTTCTGCCTGTTTTACCTCGAACATTTTCTCATCTAGGTTTTTTTATTGATTTTATCCTTCTCATTTTCTATTGACTGCTCTAATCTTGATAATTGGTCGGCTACACTTCTCTTTTCACGAGTCTGTGTCCCAGTGTTGATTCTGAACTTTGTTCGCTAAGGAACTGTTTCCAAATAAAATTCTTGAAGAAGTGGTATCCAACAGATTAGCCTTACTTTTGCATCCTTCTTGGCAAAAAGGTACATCAATGCTGCATGGTCCGTGTATACAATCACATTCGACCTAATGAGATAAGAGCGAAATTATTCAAAGGCAAAGACTATAGCTAGTTACTCATTTTCCATTGTGGCATAGTTCATTTGAGCATCATTCAGCATCTGACTGGCATAATAGATGACATGTATAATTTGATCCATTCGCTGCCCCAAAAGTCCCACTATTGCATAACCACTGGCATCACATGAGATCAATGGGCAAGTCCCCGGCAATGACACCCAAAACTTGTTGTAGATTTTATTCCACAAGTGGACGGATCATTAACATGTAATATAATGATGAAAAAAGTGTCGAATCTACGATGATTGGTAATTAATTACTACTTTAATTGTACTTAACCTTAACAAGGTAAACACACACAATTTATGAATCATTCTAAGAAGAATTTATTCTAAATTCAATTCAATCTAAATTACTACGCAAACAAGATAGAGTATTTATAAAATTCAAGTTTTACGAGTATTAGGATTCACATATCTACCATCATATTCCATGTATTAATTACCTATTACTCATTATCGCAGATTATCGCCCCAGATTGAAAATCAATGATCTTAATATAATCAAAAGCTTCTCTTAACAGTCAAGTGATTCTATATCTATATATGAACCTAACTATTTCCAGTTAAATTACAACCATAAAGGCATGCATTAACTCACAAAGATAATCCGTAAAGATTTCATAAAGCATAATAGTATCTCTATTTATTATTGGATCCTATGTTGTTTGTACCACGTGCTTATCTATATTGTTCGAAAACAATCTAGATCACAACCACGTTTTAATGACGATCAAACATCATAACAAATTTAATAAATATTTAACCACCAACCCAGAATCAATAATCTTACGAAAATGAGTAACTTCTAATTAATTAAAAAATATGAGACTCCATCGTTCATCATAGATACAAATAATTTAGTCGGACATAATTTCAAAAAATAACACCAGATAAGAATAAATCATAATCTGAGAAATAAAGATGAAACAATAAATACAACCCATAATTATTCTTCAGTGGTCTTCAATTGTGCTCTCTTTTCTCAATTGTGTTTTTTTTTCAATTTTTTTCTTCTCGTGAAGGTGTATATTTCTACCTTTTTATAAGTCTCCAAAGAACCCTAAAAACGCCCACAGAATTTATATGTCATCAACTACCATAAAGAGTCCTGTTTTAATATGAAAATAAGTCTTCTACCCCAAAATACCCATGCGATCACATGGGGCAAGGAGCTGCAATTGCATGGTTGATCTTAGTGCAATACTGGTTTGGTATAAGGGGTTCTGCGATCGCAAGCGTAATGGACCATGCGATAGCATGGCCCAGGTTCTCCTTTCAAATTGCGGCTGAGTACCTGAGTATTTGCACAGAGAGTCCTCTGTCTTTCTTCGGTCTCTATTTTAGTCCCTGAATTTCTGTTTTCATTTCAATTTAGTTCTCTTTTATTTTCAACCCAGGACCTTTATCTTTCATGTTATTACATGTAGGTCTCCAATTCTAATCTTTCGTATGCTTTCAACCATTTTTCATCTATTTTACTTTGTTTCCTTCCAATCACCATTTAAACTCAGGCTTTACCTAAAAAGATTAAATCCACATGAAATTAAGTAAAAACACCCTTAAGATCACTCATAATTGTCAACTTTTGGTGGGTCCAGATAAGTGCAAAATCGCACTTATCAGATTTCTTAATTATATATGACCAATAATTCTCGACCCCCTGGAGTCTAAACTAACTTTCTATCTTTTCTTCGTGAACACTAACATTAAATATATTTTTCTCTTGGACAAAAAATCACATAGCATGAGTCATGTGCAGCACTTTAATGTATAATTAATTAAGTCTAAAGTAATATGCTAATCTAGTCTACATTTAGGCCTCATTGGGGAAAATAGGAAAAATTGTAATGTTGGTTTTCAACTAATAGCTCTAGTATAGTTCTAAGTTGATCACTATCTAACCTATACCAAAAGAGATTAAATTTAGCTCATTGCTCAACTTTTCGTCCTTCTCCAAATGACGATGTATTGCCCCTCGCCCCCTCCCACCTTTTTTCTTTTCTTTTTGGCTGGTAAATAAGAATAGGATTTTTGCCCGTCATTTGAGTGTATTAGAATTTCCAATTCCCTTGTGGCGATTCCACAAATCTTCTCTTGCGATTCCCAAATTGAAATTCTCAAATTGTTCCGTCTTTGATTTTCATTCTCTGGATTAGAGGTTATTTCAACCAATTGGTATAGGTTAGATCTTTTATTTCTCGTCATTTGATCGTATTAGGGCTTTCCTCATGTTCTGTGTCGATTCCCAAATTTTCAAAATTGTTCCGTTTGTGATTTTTGTTCTTTGTTCGATTAGAGGCTGTTTCAACCCCTTAGTCTAGGTTAGATTTTCGGTTTTCGATTTTGGTCATTTTCCAAACCATCCACCATAACTTCATGTCTCTCCCACTCATGCCTACCTCTCTAAACCCCTTACTCCTCAAAGTTGGAACCCTTGCTGAACATTCCTCCTTCTAAAGTTGGAACCCTTGCTGAACATTCCTCCTTCTTGCTCATGGCACAGGAGCACAAAGCCACTCGCCAAACTTACACCCACTAGAACCCTCAGACAATCCAACGGCACTGAGCGATGGACATTCACAGAGCATGTGCCCAATTAAACCACAATAAAACAAAATTCCAGAAGCTGTTCGTGATGAATTGGATGGGTGAATTCCTGGCTTAAGGCTTCCGATAAGATCCTAATACGAGGTAGCAAACCATCCAAACAACATATTCAAAAATCTTCTATTGTTCACCAATAGATTTAACACAATTTTCTGTTAAGCTAATAATGGGAACATTATGAATATGCACCCAGAAAGGAACAAGCTAGAAATTCATCGAGAAAAAAATCACCGGCTCCATTAGGAATAACGAGAGAAAGTGATGTTTATTAATGAGCTATGGTCCAGCAGAATAAACTCCCTGCTTGTCCTAGGTCGATCCAAATTAGAACAAAACTAAAGGGGTGTTCTCTTTGGTGTTTTCAACCCGTTTTCAGTTTTCTATTTTTGAAAATAATCAAAATGTGTCTACTTATCTATTTTCCAAAATGCATTTTTCAAAACACAAAAAAATTTTACAAAGGAAATGCAAAACGATTTTTTAGCCATTTCCGTGTTTTCTTTACAAAACTCGGGCATTTTTCAAAACGGCCAAAACGCGCGTTTTGTTGTTGGAGGTCCACGTTTCGAATCTAGCATGCGGTCTTTTTTTATTATTATTTTTAACATTTCACACTGGGCATGGAAAATGATGATTTAATCATTTTTTGCGTTTTTTTTTACACAATGCGGTTCTTTTCCAAAATGGCTAGAATGCACGTTTTTAATTGTTTAAGGTTAGCGGTTCAAGTCTCCATGGGTGCCTTTTTTTTAAGCCAAGTTTTTAATTGTTTTTAATAAATAATTGTTTTTAATTGTTTTTAGAAACAACTAATTCTATGTCTTTAATTGTTTTCAATTCTAAAAATAAATATTTTTAATTTTTTTTTAATTTATAATATTTTTTAATTCCAAATAATTCCATGCTTTTAATTATATTTAATTCCAAAAATAATTATTTTTAATTCCAACTATTTCATGTTTGTAATTTTTTTTAATTCCAACAATAATTATTTTTAATTGTTTTTAATTCCAAGTAATTCCATGTTTTTAATTGTTTGAATAAAATATTATACAAAATAATTTTTCAAAATTTTAAAGTAAACTATTTTCCAATTTTCCATTCTGAGAAACAGTTTTCAAGAATGACAAAAAGAAAGTATTTTCATAAATCTCAAAATAGACAATCAAAACACAAAACTCAAAAAAATTCAAAACTCAAAACACAAAATAGAAATACAAAGAGAACACCACCTAAATTGTTCCCTTCCTTATTTTGTTCGTCAAATTGAGTCGTAGAATGCCTTTTTAACCCCTTTTTGTTTTCTGGATTGCACCCTAGAATCTTGTCCACAAGTTTCCATGCCCTTAGAAGACGTAAGATGGCCTAACATGATCTGAAGCCTTCTTCTTCACCAAGGTGTAAATTATCGCATAGTTTATAGATTTCGCCTGGATTTATATATTGATTGGAGAACACAAACCACGAATAAGACAATGAAAGACAAGAAGAAAACCAAGAAGGAAGACTCGAACGCTTGGGCAAACCCTGACAAAAACCCTGTCCTAGAGGTAGAATCAAACCCTAAGCTCCCTTCTCGAGAAAGACGTGGTGATAGAGACCCAACCGTCATTTTCTTGTAATGTACTATAAATCTTTGGTATGGTTTTTTTTTTAAATTCTTTTTTTTAAAACTCATTTTCAACCACATATTTTATGGAACCCGTAACTTTTATCAATTTTTTTACTACACATTTCACCAATTTTTTTTAAAATCTCCTATAAAACTATTTTTAAACTCTACCAAATAGGCGCTAAGTGTTTAGCATAATAGGCTAACATATACAAGGGGCAGCTTGCTGTAATGCAACTGGTTTGAACATGTATATGGGGTTCAAATTATATGAGTAATGCTATCTAGCACCAATAGTGCTTAGTAGCAGTCTACGTGGCTTACAATTGGTTAAAATAGAAACACTACAATTGATTAGCAATTAAAAGAAGTGGACTCCATTGCTACATAGACTGGTGCTAAGAACTACTAGTGCAAGATACAATTATCCGAATTATATTGCAATTAAATTTTTTTGGATTTGGGAGAAAAGAGTTTATAATTGATAGTGGGAAGAAGTTCAATACCAGCAATTTAATGTGAATTGTCAAATGGAATCTATTCTCTATTTTGAGAAATTTTAATACAACAAGTCAAATTTAGTTTAATTACACATTTTGAGATATGGGAACTTTGTTAATCTTCTCTTTATATTTTTAAGTACTTTATTGTAATTTTTTTTATCATGTCTGATATCTATGAAGAGATAATTACAACAATAATTGATGGAGTAGTCTTACTAACTCGAATCAATATGATATATTTTTTGAAATTTATAGTACAACATGTCAGGAATACACCTAAAAAAATAGATTTCTTCAAGATCTGGAAATCAAAAAATTAATAATATTTTACATGTAAATGATGAACACATAAAACTTAAACATGTCCAACTTGTTTAGATTATTTAATTTACAGTAATAATGCAACCTTACCATCATGATAATATTGGGTTTCACAAATTAAAAATATTGAGTTTGGTGTCAATAAAAAATTTATACGTCCATCATGTTTGCATTGTATTGAATGTGAATGGCCATTTCTTTCCCACCTAATTAATTGACTGAGCCAATAGAAGCGTAATTAGCAATTTATTCAATTTTGTACTGATAAATCCATTTAAATATTATCAAAAAGTAATAATAATTAATAAGTTCACATAACATAGGAGAAGAAAATATGATATTTTACACAACGTGTACACTGAAAAATGAATAAGATTTTATCTTTAAATCTTTACTTTTGTCATTTAAATCAAATTTCATTCATGAATCTTAATTCATAAAGCTTAGTTCATGTGTGATTGCATCTTTAACGATGTAGCTTATATTTCCGTATCTATCTCTTCCATAAATAAGTATTTTATTTTCAAAAGTTTGTATTATGCTATCATTGTCCAATCATGGACTGCCACCTCAATGGTGGGCATTATATCTCCTACTCACTATGGGTAGAAAATCACTCTTTACACTTATATGTACCGACAAAAAATCACACTTTTAAAAATGGTCACATGCTATTTCGCGCAGAAATGAACTTAGGCTAACAATTAAAAAGATTCAGACGATGCGTAAGGGACAACAACCTTTTGAGGCAAAGTCCCAACAAGGGGTGTTTTATTTATAAAGATTACAATTTTAAGAAAAGAAGAAAAACGAAACAAAACACCTCCAAGGGGCACAAGCACACAGGAATACAATGTAAATAAAGCTTATAAGAACATTGAAAGGAAATGAAATTATATAGTTCTATGTTTTTTGAGAATGATTGATCAGGCCTATCTCTTCAATCTCTTTTCTTTTTTATACTTCCTTAAATGGTTTCTTTCAATCTTGTATCAAAACTAATTGTCGTCCAATAACCAACTACTTCCTCCATAATGGCCGATTTATTGGAAACCACTGTCTTAACTGCTGCCATTACTTCCATGGTTCAACCGTTTGTAACTTCTTGGATTGTGAAACGTGGAGATGCGATAAGATGATTAGTAACTGTTTAATAACCGTTACTTTACGCGATGATGGGACGTTTCACTCGTCCAAATCTTGAGCGTTTACTAAGCTTGGGCAATGTTGGACCCTTACTCAATAAAATTTGTCTTGGGCCTATAGATTCACCTAGGCCCCTTCTTTAGGCTCCTTAACTGGGCCTTATTTCTGCACATCAACAATTATCCTCCAATATGGCCGAATTAATATTGATTATTAATTTTGGCCATATTCATCTTTTATGTTTTTTCAGTGGCTTTTCATCTTCTGCATCCCAAAAGGCACAATATCACGTAACTTTTTATAAACCCAAGAGCACGCCACTACATCGCACCACTACAGCCACGTTCTGCCCCCATCACATCGCCACATCTTCTTTCTTCTATAAAAAAAACACTGTTCATCTTCTTAGTTCATATTCAGGCACTCATATCTCTACCTTCTTTGAAAATTTGCAATATGTGATAAATGCGACTTCAAAGAATCCTTTAGACAATCTCATCAGCTTAGAAGATTTCCAAGAACTTCTGACCAGACCTTACGTAAACCCATCGTGTCTTTTTCCATCCAAACCTGAATTGAATGAGTTTTATCTGGGTCCATCGTTTAATGATGCAGACTCTATTGGACGACCAGCTGTGGCCCAACTTTTCCCTTATACTCAATAACCTCTTTTCTTGGGCCCTTTTCCATTAAAGCCAATTTGTAACAAAAGTATTCGTACATGGCCCAAAGCTGATACTACTTTCTGCCTTTGGCATGTACGTATGATGAAACACAGCACCACTAAAGCAATTTTTGATTGCGCTAGGATTTCTGACCTTTTAGAAATTGCTACACGTCCCCTACTTTACGATCCCGTACTCTTTCTCATCGCCTTAAGTTTCTGGTCTTCTGAATACAATACCTTCATTTTCCCACTTGGCCCAATGTCTATCACTCTGAGGGATATTGGTGCCTTAATCAACCTCCCACCTTTGGGCGACACCATTTCTCCTGCTATTCTGATCTCTTTCGCTGTCCCAAAGTTTGACAAGAAATGTATGGACTCCTATTCAGGAATGCAAAAGCTTTACAACAATTATGGCAGTGAGCCCACTCATTCAGAGCATGTGGCTTTTCTTCAGGTCTGACTGTGTAAGTATGTTCTCTGTGTGCCTAGTCTCAAACCTTCTATGGCCTATTTGCCCATTGCATATAAACTGGCACATGGTAGGTCTTTAAACCTTTGTTCCTTATTTTTTGCCACTTTTTATAAAGGTATGGCTTATCTTCAATATCAACTGAGAACTAATGCATCACCTACTGGTAGTGGGCCTCTCTGGCTCGCACAGCTGTGGTTGAGAGCATACTTTCCACAATTTGGTGCTCCTTCAACTCCTCCTCGGTCATTTAGTTGCTACGGGCTGATTATCAACCAATTAGCCCCTGTTGATATGTCCAATATGGACGTTTTTACCTTCTTTACAATTTAAATTCAATTTCCTCATTCTTTCCTTTCTCAGTCCATCAAACTCGAATTTATGTACGACCTCCTCTTACTTTAAATGAAGTTAGTGCTGTCCTACCCGTTTGGGCTCAATACTTAGTTGGGCGAGAGTTATTTCATAAAATCTTGACTGGAACAAACGCTAAGGCTGGGGTTGAAATTTATGCTTCCCAATTCTTTGCTCGTCAACTTGGTTTTGGCTAAACTTGGCCCATCCTTCCTTGTTATTCAAAGAGTTTCTAAGAGCGTTTTCATACCATCACCAAGGTGGAAGCACAAACTATTGATGTTCATAATGCTTCTTTAATGACTGGGTTTTCTTTAGCCCCTTTTAATCCTACTACTATTGTTCACCCTCTTTTTGAGCAATTTTCGCATTCTGTGAAACATAGATTATTTGCTACTAACGTCAATCACGCTTTTCACTTACTTGAGGGGTCAGGGCCTTCTAGGACTTCTATTTCTTCTATTTCCATTCCCATTTTTGTTGTGCCTATATCTACTAGATGTCCTGCACCCTATTCTTCTCCTTTAAAATCCCCACCAGTTCGTACTAGATGCTCTGCAGCGGCTTCTCTCCAATCTAGCTCCTCTCCTGCTCAGACCGGGGTTATTAGAGATGCATCCAGCCGTTTACGGCTAGGCCCATCAGAACGGCCTAACGATGATGATGATGATGATGTTCCTCCCCTCATCAGAGGAAATGTATTTTGAGAGTATGATTTTACCTTACTTATATATGAAAAAATTCATATATATATATATATATATATATATATATATATATATATATATATATATATATATATATATATATATATATATATATATATATATATTGATATTTTACATGTGTTTAATCTGAGGGGTTCTACTTCTCCTTTGAAAGATTCTATTCCGCAAATTTCTTCGAGCCCTCCTCCATCTATACCATCCAATGAGGAAATTTTGCCTAAAGATGAACTTGAAGGCCCATAACCTTTAATCGCCCAGCCAGTTTTAGAGCTTTCACCTTTTTAGGGCGTTGATCCTCCAAGTGTAGAACCAGAAGGTAACATATGCATTTATTTATGGTTTTTTCCCTTTAGTCATATCATTGGTCTTGCATTTACCATTGTTTATTCTTTGCATAAACTCCAATTGGTTTGCCCGTTGTGAAAGAACCAACACGTCCAGATAAAGAAAAATCTTTGCAAGCGGTCAGATCGCCCAGTGACATACTTCTTCCTTCCTCCTCCAAAGTTACTGATGAGTTAGCCAATGAGGTAGTCTTTATCTTATCATCTATGCTCACTTTTCTTATTGTAATGAAAATGCTAAGTAATTGCATTTTTTCTTTACAGGATGCTGACGCCATTCTGCGCTCCATTCAGGATTTATTCACATCTTGGGAACAAGTTAAGACAGGTCATGCCACTCGTTCTTCTTCGACCAGTCACCCTTCCGCTGCATTTGCTGCGTTCTCCAAAGAAAACATGAACATTCTCAAGTAAGCAGTACTTGAGTATACCTCAGTCATGGACATGGATATAGTTAATGCTAGTGCTACCAGCCAACGGGATAAATTTGAGCGTCTAAGCAATTAAATGGTCCAAGCACTTGAGCTTCCTTCACTCAAACTTACAGCTAACATTAAATTATCTTTGAAGATCATCCATCAAGAGATAAGCTCTCTTCTGGCCAAAAATGTGGAGTTGAAGGCCAAGAAGACTAGTCTTTACATCATGAAATTGAGAAATCCAAGAGCAGCTTAAATGAAATCTCCTCTGATGTCATGGTTGAAGACTCCTTGATGATGAGTTTGGCTACTCAGATGAAGGAAATCCAGGCAAAAATGAATGACGATTGGCTGCTAAGAAACGTAATGCCACCTAGGAAGTTGAACGAACCAAATCTTTGCTTGAACGTAATTCAAATCTAGAAGTTAATGAAGAAATTATGGCTAAATTATCCACTGCTTCTATTGACCAATGCGACGAATGGGAAAAGCTTAGAGAGCAGATGCGCTCTATTTGGGAAAAGTTATAATTAAGACATTAACGTCTTAATCTTTTGTAGGATGATCTCTTTCTTCATTTTGCTTTATTCAATTTTGTGATGGCAGCCAATTTCCATATATGTTATGGTAGCCAATTTTATTAATGAAATGAGTATTTTTTTTTCACTTGTATAATAGCTGTGTACATTAAATTTTTAATCGTTCAAAATCCCAAACCGAAGGAACATACTTCTTTAGGTATTTACCATTAATAAACTTCATGTGCCTTGTATTAACCAAATCATCTAAGTGGTATGCTCCATTTGGTAACACATTCTTCACTCTATATGGTCCTTCCCAATTAGGCAACCATTTTCTATACTTTAGATCCTTGCTATTCAAAGGGAGTATTGTCTTCCAAACTAAATCGCCCACACTAAAAAAGTTGGCTATGACCTTTTTGTTGTAGTGTGTAGCCATTTTCCTTTTTTGAACTTGCAATCTATCTAGGACGTCTAACTTTAGTTCATCCAATTCTAATAAATTTTAGGGAAGCAATTCTGTATGTTCGTCATCACTTAAACTATTCTGCAAGCATACTCTAATCGATTGTATGTTAATCTCCATAGGCAACACTACCTCTTGCCCATATGTAAGTTGGAAAAGAGTCACTTTAGTGCTTGAACGTGGAGATGTTCTATAAGTCCGTAACGCTCTATTTAAAATTCATGCCAATTTCTAACATTTTCGTTTATCATTTTCCTTATGATATTTTTTAAAATCTTATTAGAAGATTCTGCTTAACCATTAGATTGGGCGTAATAAAGTGTAGAGTTTACCAATTTAACTCCAAATTCGCTCAAAAAAACCTTCACTTGATCTCCATTTAAAGAAATTCCATGATCCATCATTAAAGTTTGGGGTATCCCAAATCTATAGATGATGTGATCACGAATGAATTATTTAATATTCCTCTGAGAGATCTCCTTTAAGGGTATCACTTCTACCCATTTGGTGAAAAAGTCTGTAGCAACTATTACAAACGTGTGTTGTTTGGACGATGGGGGATAAATTTTTCCTATCAGATCTATCGCCCAACCTTTAAATGACCAAGGCTTAATAATAGGTGACATTTCTCTTGCTGGCATTCTTTGAATTGGTCCATGTTTTTGACAATCTAAACAACTTTTAGCATATTGAACACACAATTCGCCCATCTTATGCCAAAAATATCCACTCCTAACAATTAACCACCTCATTCTTTGGCCAGCTTGATGAGCCCCACATATTTCTTTATGTACTTCGGCCATAATTACTTTAACCTCTTGTAAATTTATGCATTTTAATAGCACATCGTCTGAGCATTTCTTATAAAATTCCTCATCTACTAGCACGTAATTCAATGAGCGTAATTTCACTTTCCTATCATTCTTCTTATCTGGTTCCTTCAAGAACCTTCCTATTTTTTCTCTTCAATCTATTACATCTCCACTTTGTATGCAATGGACATCAATCTTTTTCGCCCTTCGTTGTACTACAAGTAATATCACTCCATATTCACAAGTAGAGTCCAAATTTAGCATCTTTGAATAGCCCAAAGCCATTTGGGCCTGTTTATTTGCTAAATCATTATACATTCTGTTAACGTATTGAAGCTCCACTTGATCAAATTCTTCCAATAATTCATAGGCGATGTCATATTGACTTATGACAGAATTACTTTGGCACTTAAAATCACCAATCAATTAACAAATCACTAATTGTGAGTCGTCCTTGATGACCACATTTTTCGTTCCCAACTCCAACAGTAGTTCTAATCCTACAATCAACGCTTCGTACTCAGCATGATTGTTGGTACATATTTCATTCAAAGTAAAAGTAAATTTGTGATAAACCCCCAATGGATATATTAGCACTACTCCCACTCCTGCACCCCCAGCAGTTTTTGATCCGTCAAAGTATAAGACCCAAGGTTTTAATTCGAATGAGTCAACTTCTAACTCAATTTCTTTAGGTACATCTAACCATGGATGATCGGCCAAAAAATTCGCCAATGCTTGATTTTTAACAGTTTTTTGGGGTATATACTGTATTTCAAACTCTGAAAGTGCTAAAGTCCAAAGACTAATCCTTTGATGTAAAATAGAGCTAGAGAACATGTCCTTAACTAAATTCACTTGTTACAGACCGCAAATAAGCCCTTAGTTTAGTACGTGTAAAATATAGAGCAAGACATAATTTTTCAACAGCAGAATAATTACATTCACATTTTGTTAGTTGACTACTGAGATAATATATAGCCCTCTCTTCTCCAAATTGGTCTTCTTGAGCGACTAGTCCAGCTATTGACTCATTCGCTCAAACGAACGTTTCAATTGTTGAAAATGGTCTTCTTCTTTAAGTGATTTGTCCACTATATCATCAATATAAACTTCAACAAATTCACCTATCATATCATGAAAAATCAAATTCATTGCCCTTTGATAAGTGGCTCATGCATTCTTTAAATAAAAGGCATAACTACCCATTCAAAACATCCTAAAGCACCAGGACATCTAAGGGCAGTTTTGTGTATATCTTCTTCAGCTATATAGATCTTATTATATCCTGAATATTCGCCCATAAAAGAATACATTACATGTCCAGCAGTTGAATCAACTAAGGAATCCACCGTTGGCATTGGATATTCATCTTTAGGCGTTGCTAAATTCAAATTTCTAAAATCTATGCAAACCCTAATACTACCATTTTTCTTCAACACAAGCACGATGTTTGATAACCACTCAACATATCTGGTTGTCTTAATAAAACCCACCTTTAACAATCGTTCTATTTCTTTCTTTACTTCGGGCAATACATTAGGGGCAAAACGCTTAGGAGGTTGTTTATGAGGTTTATAATTCGATATAGATGGTAATCTATGCTCTGCCAAATTTTTATCTAAACCAGGCATGTGTTCATATTCCCAGGAAAAACAATCTTTGTATTCTTTTAACAAAGCAATTAATTGGTCACTTACCTCTTTGCTAAGCATTTGGCTGACAAACGTTGGGCGATCTTCTCCTTCATCTCCAATGTTCACTTTTACCAAAAGATCATGTGCTTGAGCATGTCCGGATTTTGTGATCCCCATCACTTCATCGTCCAGACTTTTTGTAGTCATCACTTCTTCTTCCAAACAATCTACCTTATTAATATCTCAGCTAATACTCTGCTCTAACTCGAACACTGCTAATTTGTTCTTTAGCGTCCTTAATTCCGCTTCTTCTTTCCTTTTTTTCTTTACATTCTTTATTAAAAGCCACTAATTTGGCTTTGAAGGCCTGGAAATTGACCATATTCTTTAACACTTTTTGATTGTCTTTTTGCCAATTAGTGGCTCCTCAAGGCCACTATGTTTGGCCTCATTTGATTAAACATTTTAGTAAGTGCATCTACTGAAAATGATTCTTCACTCTTTGCGATGATTTGAGTTTCTTCCCTCTGACAGGTCCATAATTTCCTTCATACATGAACCTCTCTACTGAGTTTTCTTCTGCAACAAAAGGCCTATAATCTGCCTATACCACTTCTACTTTACCTTTATCATTCCCAAAAACCAGGCACTGATGGAGTGACGAAGGTATACAATGACTTCCATGAATCCAATCTTTCCATAATAGTACATTGTAGCTAGTAGGACCATCTATTACAAAGAAAACCGTAGTTTTAGTAGTAGTTTCCACTGTTATGTCTAATGGCATTACGCATTTGGCTGAAGTTGCTCCTCCATTGAAGCTCGTGAGAATGACTTCTGTTGGGATCATATCACCATCTGTCTTTGCAAATTTTCTCATCATCCTGGATGGGTAAGTATTTATAGCTGTTCCATTGTCAATGAGAACTTTGGCTACTAGAATGCCATTGACTAAAGCTTTCACATATAATGGCCTTAGGTGTTTAGTTAATTTTATAGTCAGCCTCCCAAAAATGACCTTTTCGGCTGCCTCTATCTCCACTTCTTGCTTGTCTTCCATGGAATCAATTTCTTGTGCCAGGTTTATGTGCAATATTTCGCACTGATCTTTTGCCTTTTGAACTTCTCTATCACTTTCCTCTTGCAATTCCTCTTCAATCACCCAACCTGTAGGGGGTGGCAAAATTTTTGGAGGTGATCCGTACTTTTCAAAGCGTGGTACTCTCACTTTTCTCTTAGGTGTTCCATACAATACGTAATAATCAAAGGATCGTCCAGATGGTTCATCCAACAAATCCACCTCTCAGACACCTTTTTGTACAGCTGTTTCAATAGATTATTATATGAGACTCTCGTTCTTGTTCTTTTCGTCTCCAGGTCAATTTCTTCTTGAATATCATTCATACCATCATCCTCTTCTTCCTCATTCACATCTCGAGATGTTTGACCAATTCCTTCTCCGTATTCCAACATGCATGTTTCTTTATCATCATTTTTCCTTTCTACCTCTTCATTTTCTTTACTTTTGAAGTCGTTGGCTAGTAAATAACTATTAACCAAAACTAGAGGCAAAGTACCAAATTGAATAGTAATGGATTGCCCTGGATCGTCCTCATTTTCATCTTTCTTACTTTTTTCAAATTTTGACCTCCCATAAGAACTTTCTGGTAATTCCTCCATTGATTATCCTATACTGTCTTCCTTCTTATCCTTGAGACCATATTTATTAGTTGCCTTTAGAAAATTAGGCATTTTAGGACGTGCTATCCCCTGCTGTTGCCTCATCATTCGTCCTTAATTCCTCTGATAACACCTTTGTTGAGTCAGGGTCATTTCATTAAAGGATACCACCCATCCTGCACTATATTGGAATGAATGCCATACATTTGATTGACGAGGTTGTGGTCTGAACGTTCTACTATCGTGCATTGGTCTGAATTGCCTCTCAAAAGGTGGTTTCCCATAAAATGGTACATTTCGTCCTCCAACAGGCTGGAAGTTTGGAACCACACTAGGACGATGATGATGTCCCCATACTCCTGTTTTTTCTACATTCTCATTCACTTCTCTTCTACATCTAGCACACAAGATTATTTCTTCTCTTTTAACTTCTTTTCCTTTGAGACGTTCAAAAACACTAGGATGCGGCTCAGGGTCTTCCTCTCCATCATCTACTACTAATTTGAACTTAGGTAAACCACCTTTGAAACCAGTTGTTATCATATTTATCATAAGTGGCCGTGGGAAAGTGTTCTCATCCACTGCCATCTTCTTCTTAGCTTCAAAAGTGATTCGCCTTGATTCGATAGCATCCTGTAATACATGACAGAAAACCAAAAAATTATTAGTCGTATGAGACCATGCATTATGCCACTTACAATATTTTTTATCCTTAATTTGTTCAGGATTTGGCAATTTATGCTTATCGCTCAATTTTATTTGTTTGTCCTTATACAATCTATCAAATATAATATCAGGTTTGGCTACGTCAAATGAGAATATTCTAGCCTTTTTGTTTTCATCCCTCATAGGCTCATTTTTTACTGATATTCCCAATTTGATCACCAAAGGACAAGCATATGCATCTTCTTTAACCAATTCGACCAAACATACTTCGGTCTGATCATAATATTCATCAACAATATGAAAAGTTCGGATCTCTATAATAAGTCACTTTGCTAGAATTTTTCACTTGTTCTGCTTCTCTTATTAAACATTCATACCTAATCACATTGGCCGTCAACTGAAAAAGGTCAGGAAATTCTCTATCCTGAAACTTCTTTTTTAAGTCAAAGCTTAAACAACTTTGAGTGATTTTAACAAATTCCTTTTCAGGTAAAGGTACAAAACATTTGCTCCTGGCTATTTTAAACCTTTGGAAAAAAAACTTCTGCCCATTCAGCATTCGACGTAAATTCGTCAAGTTGGCCAAAGTAACTTCAGACTCAGTTTTATAAAACTGAGCGTGGAACAATTGTTCCAATTGTTGCCATGTCTGAATAGAATTTGCTGGCAAATTAATGAACCACGAGAAAGCTATCCCTGTTAATGAACTAGGAAACACTCTCATTTTGTGATAATCAGTTACTTCACCACATTGTAATTTGAATCGTCCTATATGTTCCAGTGTAGAGACTTCTCCCAGGCCAGTGAATAACGAAAATTCTAGCACTTTGTATCCTCTAGGCCATAGGTATGCCTGATCTACCCAATCAGGATATGGCTTCCTATAGGTCAGCCTAATAAAAGGACACATCCCAAAAGCCATCTGATCTTGCATTATCTCTGTGATTTGGTTTCTCAACAACACGTTGGGATCATATGGGATACCTATAGGTTGGTTTACCGGTGGTATCATTTGAGGCCTATTATTTAGCCCTGAATTTGTGGCAAAATTACCATTGTTTAAGACATTATTGCCATTAACTTGGACATTTCTCCCATCGTTAACACGTGTGACATTTGGTCAAGTATTTTGGATATTTTCTCTTGTATTCGAGCTACCCCCAGGTTAGTTGCCCTATTATTATTACCTAAATTTGCCATTCCACCTCCCCCTGAATTTGACGTTGATGGTACAAAAGGTGGTTCTATTCTCTGATTTGGACTCAAGACTAGGGAGTTATGCCCCCACAATCATTCTGGCTTGGAAGTGATTTCCTATACTTGGCAAATTTGGTTGGCATATCTGGCCCACTAACTTATTCATAAGTTTACTTAAAGTGCCTAATTGTTTGGCCATGTTATCATAGAGTATATTTTCATTTTGGGTAAACTTTTCTATATTATGAACATTTTACAGACTTCCCTGTCCAACAACATCTTGTGTGAGTTCATCAAGCAGTGCGCGCATGGTTCGAGGACTCAATTCTATCATTGGTTCATAACGACTTTGATTCTGTCCCTCTATTCCCGGAGTACTTTGCTGTTCCTCATATCGCTCGATCACAAACTGGACTACTCGTTTTGGTTTGCTGGCTCCTTATCTGAATTCTTATGAGGCATATTATTTCACTTATTGTATCCTCTAACACCAAAGGGTCCCACCGAGCGTACCAAATTGTTTCACGCAGAAATAAACTTTCGCTAACAATTAAAAAGATTCAAACGATGCGTAAGGGACAACAACCTTTTGAGACAAAGTCCCAACAAGGGATGCTTTATTTATGAAGATTACAGTTATAAGAAAAAAAGAAAAACGAAACAAAACACCTCCAAGGGGCACAAGCACACGGGAATACAATGTAAATAAAGCTTATAAGAACATTGAAAGGAAATGAAATTATATAGTTCTCTGTTTTTTGAGAATGATTGATCAGGCCTGTCTCTTCAGTCTCTTTTCCTTTTTATACTCCCTTAAACGGTTTCTTTCAATCTTGTATCAAAACTGATCGTCGCCCAATAACCTACCACTTCCTCCATAATGGTCGATTTATCGAAAACCGCTGTCTTAACTACTGCCATTACTTCCATGGTTCAACCGTTTGTAACTTCTTGGATTGTGAAAGATGGAGATGTGATAAGATGATTAGTAACTGTTTAATAAACGTTACTTTACTCGATGATGGGACGTTTCACTTGCCCAAATCTTGGACATTTACTAAGCTTGGGCGATGTTGTACCCTTACTCAATAAAATTTGTCCTGGGCCTATAGATTCACCTGGGCCCCTTCTTTGGGCTCCTTAAGTGGGCCTTATTTCTGCACGTCAACACACGCACTAAGACAATATACTTACAAAAAAGGACCCATAGCACTGTCAATTCGACATTGTAATAATATTTGGCTTGCTAGATTATTACTTTTAAATTGAAGTTATTGTTACGTGCAGGCTATTTACTATATTAATTATGGTTTTTTTTAAGACGAGATTGATGAGAGAGAATTGATATAATCATTTGTGGAAGAAAGAAAAATATTACGTGCAAGCAAAAAATATAAAAACGAACCACCTAAGAGTATATTTAATAAGCTCTTTAAACATAGATTACTCTTTAATTTAAAGAGCCAACGCTTAAAATTATGTTCCAATGGACTCTCCAATTTAAAATTTTAATTTAGAGAGTGAATTTGGCTCTCCACATTGTATTATTAAATGCATTGAAATAAGTTCAATTTTCAATACTTGATATGTTGGTTTTAATTAAATAATATATACAAATTGTGAGAGAAATATATGATAAAAAGAGAAGAGAGGAAAATATATTAAACGCTTCTTGAAAAAAGTAAAATAAAGAGTATAAAAATAAAGAGGCTATTGGAATATTTTAAAAAAAATTGTTCTTCAAATGTAATGATGCGCTTTAAAATACTAAAAATGCTCTTTAAATATATATAAATTGTTGTAAAATCTCTAAATCACATAGAGAAGATGAAACGTTTTTGCTGCTAAAAGAGAGGGAGTTTTCCAATCGAATGAATGAACCCTAATTCAATTAGCTTGGGAAACCTTTTACTCCTCTTCCATGGATGAGATTAAATCACACAGATCCAGCGGCTGAGATGGGTCCTGATTATTGCAATAGAAACAAATCTGTAGGCATTTTTAAATTGTCATTATCATCATTTTTTGAAATTGGAGAAAAGAGTTAATAATTGATAGTGGGGGGAGAAGTAGAGGTGGCAAAATCAACCCGGTCCGACGGGTCGGCTCGTATAACTCGAATTTTAGGTTGTGCTTGCCCGCAAATTTTTTTTTTATTATTATTATTATTTTTGTAAATTCCTCCTTTGTATGCAAGAATGAATTGACTCATGCCAACTTAATCTGCCGCTAATTGTATTATTTGTTATTTTATCTTAAATTTTAATGATATTTTGTGTAACTGTGAAGCCCGCTTGTTGCCTTGTGCCCTTAGTTTTAGCTATTTCAGTTCTCCACAACTGTTCTCCTCCACTTAGTGAGAGAATTATTTTGCCTTTGACTTTAATGTCAAACACTTTTTGCTCCTCCAAGAGACAAGTTCCAATAGACAAAATAATTCTCTCCGCTAAATAGAGGAGATCAAATTCCATCAGTTCTCATGATACTTTACATCATAAAAACAATTATATGTACGAGTAAACATTATTACTCAAATTGAAGCAAAGTTTTATGTTAGTCACTATATTTATTTTCAATTAATCCGTACTTTTCATTAACATCCGCCTATGCAGCCCCTACTATGGCTCCTGCAACTCACAATGGTTTCCTACAATATTTCATTTCTACACGCAATTACTATAAAATATTTAGGAGGAAGTTTAGGCGAAAATCCCTGCTTCAGCATAAAATGACATTTGCATTAAGCTGAAAGAAATCGCCAACAGTATTATATTCAATATATTATTATTTTTTTAATATATAAATGACAATTGAACAAATTTATAAAGAATTTACAACAATATAACAATGGTCCACATAATTTATTAAGAAAATAAGAAACTTATGGTGATACGAAATAAACTTCAAAAAAAAAAAAAAAAAAGAAAAAAAGAAATTTGGGCTGAGTTGGCCCAATGGGCTGGACTGAGCCAGCACACAAAATTGGGCTGGGCTGGGTTGGCTCGGATCAGTTTCAAGTTTAGCCCAACTCTGACGGACTAGACTGGCTCAACCCAACCCGTTTGCCAGCTCTAGAGAGAAGTACAGTGCCATTGTGCATTAACACATGGAATCTATTATCAACTTTAATAAATTGTAAAGTGATCAATTACATTGGGATAATTTCAATTTCATTATACATTTTTTTTTAATTCGTGTTAATCTTCTTCGTATATTAAAATTTAAATATCGTTATAACACTTATCACAAGAAAATTCAATAGACTATTGTGACTAATAGTTGGCTACCTCTCTTCGTCTTTGAGACTCTCGGCCTCTCTAGTCTATGTAACTTTCTTCTTCTTTAATCTCTTTGTGAGATTATTATTCTTTGGGTATCCCAATAGTGTATGGTCTAAAATTAAGTCCTTTTAGTTCCGACATGAGGTGTTGCCATTGTAGTATTTGACTGCATAAGTATAAAAATACTTTTGTATATATTTTATATTTATTTGACAAAACAATAATTAATTATTATATATCTAATATTATTATCTTTTATAAATAATATTATTTCATATCTTATAATATCTATTAGAATTTAATATCTTAATTAAATTATGATACCACAATTATTTTTTGTATATATCATATTACTTAAAATTAATTTATTTAAATCGAACATATGTGTAATTTGTATTATATTAATTAATACCCCAAAATATAATTTTTCACTTTATATAAATTATTAATTGTGGTTAGATGCAAAAAATTTCTTTTTTTGATGTATTAATAGTAATTTTGTTAATTTTTAAGTTTCATTTAATGTTAATTAAAACTTAATTAGAGTTTTTTTGAGAAGATCAAAATTTGGACTAAGCTCTTTTCAAAGTCAAGAAGTACTTATTAACAAAATTAAAAAAAAAAATCTTCGTCTTTACAAAAAAAAACTGTGGCACGTTCACTAAAAAAAATTCTTTTTTGTAGTTAATCATTTACTAAAAAAAATTGATAAACTTAATAAAAAAAACTAGAAAAAGAAATAATAGTCTATTCATACTAGCAAGGACTGCCTATTTATATAACAAATCGTATGGTAGGATACAAATTGAGAGATTTTGCACCTACTTTAAATTTATGAGGAAAAGCTATAATAGACCATAAATTTAACTAAAATTAATTTTGATCTTTAAAAAGTGCTTTTGAATTTTAAAATAACTCTTCCTAGAGCTTAAAATGTTTATTTGGAGAGAAAAAACAATTTTTTCATAATACAATGATTGTTTCACTGTAGTGAAGTACTTGTTGACTTAAAAAATAACTTTTTTAAGATATTTTTGAGAAGCTCAAATTTTGAGCTTTTAAAAAAGCTCTAAAGTGAGCTTATCATGAAATTGAGATGCTCATTTAATGCAACTTTGAAATTGACAATATTATGCTTGTTATTTTAATAAAATGTCAAATACATCTAATTAAATCCCACACATTAATATTAAAAAGCAAAAAAAAAAAAAAAAAAAAAAAACCATTGACTCCTAACCCAACAAATACAATATGACATCTACAGATTTCTATCAAAAAAAAATTGTACAAATTCGTTTTGTTGCTATAAATTATAATTGTAAAATATTGACTAATTATTTAGGATGTGTTTGATTGGATTCCATAGAAAAGAAATTTTCTATGTAAGAAGGGGAAAAAAAAAACCACCAAATTGGTGAGAAAACATTTTCCAATATTTTGATCAAATGCATACTTTAAATGATTGTACCTTAGAATTCATTTTTATTTTCCACCTTCAATCAAACAGCCAAAGTTGGAAAATATTTTCCTCTGATGTGATATTATTTTTCATGAATGTGACATTTTCCATGGAAAATTGGCCAATTAAACACACCCTAAAGAAATTTCTAGTGCAAATATTTTTGAAATTTTAATTTAATTGTTACAAAATATATTTGTTAGTACATAAAAAAAGTCAAAAAGAAGTACTACATAATTCATAAATCATTTCATGGGATGTGTATTCATTGATCTAAATGATTAAATTTTATAAGGAATAAATTTTTTGAACAAAAAATGATAAATAATATGATTTTTACTTAAATAATTGTGACATTAAATTTAATTATAATATTCATTATAATAGATTTTATAAAATATGAAATAACCATTAGCACAAAACGTCTACCTTTTGAAGTCATTGTGCTAATCGTCTCTACCTTTGAAATTTTAGTACTTTCACGATCACCTATACCATTTCTTGCGTAAGACGTCCTTTCCGTCCATTGTCATCCATTTTTTGTCGTTAATTCACTTCTACAACACGATTCATAACACAAATGATGGGTAATTTTGTCCACCTACCTCTTTCACTTGTTCACCTCCAAAGCCCAACAAGAGGAGATACAAATGAAGTCTTTTTTGGAGATGAAATTGAAGTCTTTTTTTCATACCTTTGAAAGTAATGGTAAATTGATTGTGCAGCTGCGGAATCCAAATTGAGATGAAGACTTCATAGACACAAGAAAATCCTGGAATGAATATAAACAACAAGTGCTCCATTTGCAGAATGAGAAGATGACTTGCTGTGTTCGGAGCTGGATTTTTTACTTTTTTGTGAGCTTGTAGTGATGTGGGTACTTATGTAAGAATCCTATTGTAATATTGCCTAAATTAGAAGCATGGTTCAGTGGTGTAGAATAAAGTGTTGGGATTGCTTAACTGGTACTGCTATGTACCAATTTTGATGTGTAATTGTCGTTGCGGAAAACATCCCAACCTTTGGATAATAATGTGCAAATCATCCTTACCTTTGTTTATATTTTGTGCAAAATGTCCCTATCTTAGCTTCTACAATGCATTGAACGTCCTTAACGTTCCTGGATTTTTTTTTTGTGGTGCCCATTTGCATCTATGAACACATTATTGACACCACAAGTTCCATCTTTTCCTTGTCAACCCTGTTCTCCTTTTGCAGACACTCAAACACCTCTAGCGTGCACCAAAAATCTCTCCCTTCTTGCAAAAAGTACACCAAAACTAACTGCAACTCGCGGGTTGAAAATTTATTATTCATTTTCTCGAGCACATCGGAAGGTTCCCGAGTCATGCGCTCCAGTTCCTCAATTGTCTCAAAAAATCCTTCACTCTTTTCATTCTCATCGTCACTGGTGTGAAAAAACATTTCATTTTCATTACTTTCTCAATTCTCTCAATTAGCCATTACTTTCAAATATATGAAAAAAAGACTTCATCTTCATCTCCACATATATGAAAAAAGACTTCATTTGCATCTCCTTTTGTTGGACTTCGGGGGTGAACAAGTGAAATAGGTAGGTGGACAAAATTATCCTTTATTTGTATTATGAATTGTGTTGTGGAAGTGAGTTAATGGAAGAAAATGGATGACAATAGATGGAAAGGACGTTTTGTGCAAGAAATAGTGTAGATGAGGGTGAAAATGATAAAATTTCAAAGGTATTGACGATTTGCACAACAAATTCAAAAGGTATGGACGTTTTGTGCTAATTACCCTTCGTTAATACTAGTAACGTTATTCTGAGTTACCCTCCATCTCCCATCACACCTAAACCATTTGCATCGGAACATAAAAACTGAAAGTTCTGGCCTGAACTGTAGCTCCAGTATCTCTTGTAGCTTTCCGTAGTAAACCTCACCCCCAATTCATGGGACGGACACACCACTGTTCTACATTTTTCTACGAATATCACGATCATATGTTAGGAAGTGAACTCTTTTTACAACACTGGCCGTGTAAAACATAACGTGCTGGTAACATCCACCGGCCAACGAAAACAACTCATGCGAAACTTGAGGAGCGTGGCTTTGGCGCAGTGCATACACTTGGATGAAGTGGAAATTGGTTTTAGTCAATTTACACAAAAGAAAAATGTGGACATATTTGAAATATATTTGGTCATTGTTTGTTTACTTTCCTGTAAAACCAACCGTGAAAGTTTCTTCTATGTACCTGGTCAATGTTTGGGCAGCCATTGCGCAATAGCTCATGCCTATGTTCCTTTTATATAGCATATAAGATCAAGTAATCAGTTCATTTAAAATGACAAAACTTATTCAAGATAATTGAATAATATTTAAGAACAAGGTCTTACTGTAAGAATGTCTGAATTTTACTACTGTTATTGAAGACGTAAAACATCGCTCGACTTCGAAAATTTGCAAGAAACGTCATTGGTGTCTTCTTTCCAATTGGGCGATACTGCGACTGAAAAATAAAAAGTTGTCTTCGTGGAACACTTACATCCTCGTTTCTGTCTGGTCGGTTGAACCTTGTTTCTATGTCCTAGAAATACCTCGAACAAAAAGTCAATAACTTATGAACAACATACCCTTCAGCTATTGAACCCTCGGGCCGAGGTCGATTTCTGACGTAATCCTTAAGTTTCTTCAGGTATCGCTCGAACTGATACATCCATCTCATGTGCGCCGGACCTCCAAGGATTGACGCTTTTGGCAGATGCATTACGAGGTGAATCATGATCTCAAAGAAGGCTGGCGGAAAGATTCTTTCCAACTTGTAGATGATGAGTATCAAGTGATTGTGGGCAACCATCATGTCGCTAACCTTTAGTATTCTTGCACAAAGCTGCTTGAAGAACGTGCACAGTTCAATAACTGCAGTAAAAATAGTTTTATTCAAGAATGTGCAACATCCGACTAACAATAACCGTTGCATGATAATGTGGATATCGTGTGACTTCAACCCAATAATGCGACTGTCATTAGGGGTAATATTCTTCTGAAGATTAGAAGCGAAGCCATCTAGAAACTTAACTGATCGAATGAAGTTGCAAAACCTCTGACGGTTTGCAATGGACATGGTATAACATGCGGCAGGCTTCATACACCTGTTTCTGTTATGATACAAGTGCAATTCTCTTTTGATCTCTAATTGCATCAGATCGTACCTAGCATTGACTGTGTCTTTTGATTTGAATGGATCATCCAGAATTGTGCTGAGCAAGCTGTCACAAACATTCTTCTCTACGTGCATGACATCTATGTTATATTTTATCTCAGTAGAAGACCAATACATCAACTCATAGAAAATACTCGTTTTTTTCCAATTCAGCTCGTCATCACTTCTCCTCTTTCTAGCACCCCCGTAGTTAGGGTGCTTTCCCAGAATACTATGTCTCAAACAGTTTAACTTTGCTAAAATGTCTGCAGGCGTTAACTGACGCGGAGGTGGTCACCTCTCTGTCTTCCCGTCAAAGTCTAAATAGCTTCTAAAATGATGCCTGGACGACAAGAACCGTCGGTGACCCACGTAAGCTGTCTTACCTATCACACAAAATGAATGAGTCTCTTTGTTGCACGTAGGACATGCCATGTACCCTTGACTGCTCCAACCCGACAAACTACTTCGCGTTGAAAAATCGTTAACTGTCTACAACAACGCTGCACGCATTCTAAATACCGACCTATTATTGGTTCCAGCATCACGAGTGTCAATTCCATTGGCCTACAACTCCTTCAACTAGTCCACTAATACATCAATGTCCTTACCTGGTACTTTAGGGCCAGGTATCAACAAAGTAAGAATGAGGTATTCAGGTTTCATGCATAACCAAGGTACCAGGTTGTAAACAGTTACAACTACTGGCCACATGCTGTATGCCAGACTCATGTCACCAAATGGATTGAATCCGTCAACGGCCAAGCCTAACCAGACATTTTTAATCTCACTTGCGAACAGTGGATATTTTCTGTCAAAATCCCGCAATGCCTTCCCGTCAACGGGATGCTACATTTCATCTTCATCCCTACACCTTCCTATATTGTGCCACCGCATGAATTTTGCAGTATCTTTCATCGTGAACATACATTTTAGTCTGGGGGCCAAGGAAAAATAGTGCAACACCTTATGCAGAACATTCTTCCCATTCACTCTCCCAGAAGTGTGTACCCAACGACTTTCCTAGCAGATCAGACAAGTTTGTCTATTAACATGCTCCTCCCAAAATAGTGCACAGCCATTCTTACAGGCGTGAATGGATTTGTAACCCAAACCAAGCTTCATCATCTTCTTTTTAGTTTCATAGTAGGAGTCCACCAGGTTCATATTTGGGAAAGCTAACTTCATCAACTTTAAAAGATCATCAACAGACTTGTTTATCCATTTGTTCACAACCTTAATATGCATCAACTTCACTAAAAAATTTAAAGACGAAAATGATGAAACTCCTGGGTATAGTTCTGAATGCAGAGTCTCAAACAATTTGTCATAGTAACCATCGGTGCCTGTAGCAACATGCTCATCACCGACTATGTCGTCCATGACATTCATCATCTCATCTTCCATACTTGCTCTCTCATTCTATGTATACACATTCACAGTCTGAACCTCGTCTCGCCATAGTATATCCAAGTTACATAACTCTTCGCAAAACCATGACGAAATATGTGAGCCTCGACAGTTTTCAATGGATGTGTGAGACTGTTTAAACATCTTGTGCACGAACATTTAATCCTTCCCCTATCGTTTGTGTATGGCCTACTCATGTTTATAAATACTTTCTAACCATTACGAAAATCTGACAATTTTGTGCAATTTCTAATTTTTGTCCAACAACACCTGAAAAATACTATTTTTTCACAAATGAAATGAAAACAAGATGGTGAATTAAATAGAAACAAGACGGAGATGGAGAAATGAAATGGAAACAATATGGATATGGAGAAAAAAGATGGAGATGGAGAAATTTCACAAATACAGTCGTCTCTATAGATAAGAAATGGATGCCAATTTTTTCTTCAATTTTGAAAACTCTATAGCGATGACAAATGTCGTCTCAGTAGACTTCAATACAAATTACTAGGAGAATCATGTTTCACGTGACTAACAACAACATCTATAACTATATTGCGACAACTTATGTCGTCTCTATATGTACACAAAAATGGTGCCAATTATTCTCACCATTTGGAATATATGTAGCGATGACATAATTTGTCGTCACTATATAGGCAAAGTAATAGCGACAACCATTTAAATATAAAGATGACTTATGTCATCGCTATAGAGTTGGAACTTATAGTGACGATATTTCTTTGTCATCCCTACTATACAGTATAAGTAAGGACGACATTGTGTCGTCGTTATAGCTACATTTTCTTGTAGTGATAGAAAATAAAAAATCTAACATAGACTAAGTGATTTAAACAACTTCTAATCGAACAAAGAACAAAAATCATAGATGAAACAATTTCAGAAATTTGGGAATCGAAACCTATACCAAGTGATTGAAACAACCTCTAATCCAACGGATAACGAAAATCAAAGATGGAACAATTTGTGAATTTCAATTTCGAATATCAATTTAGGGATGGCAAGGGAAGATTTGTGGAATTTCCAGAAAAGAATTGGAAACCCTACTAAGCTCACATGATGGGCAAAAATCATTTTCTTATTTACTGACCAAAAAGAGAATGAAAAAAAGGGGGAGGGGGAGGGGGAATACGTCATCGATTGGATATGCTAAATTTACACTCTTTTAGTATAGGTTAGATAGCGACCAACTTAGAACTAGACCAGAGCTATTAATTGAAAATTGACATACAATTTTTCCTATTTATTGAATGAGACCTAAAAATAGTCGAGATTAGCATATTATTAAATCTAAACTTTTAAAGACTTTGATTGACATTTTTCAAGTGACTAACTTTGATTGATTTCATTAACTTTTATTGACTAATATAGATTTTAATAGACTTCTACAGACTTTTATGAATTTTTATAGATTTCATTATGAAAGATTTTTCTAGACTTTCACAGACTTTTATGGACTTTTATAGACTTCGTTTTTTCAGTTAAAAATTTTGAATATAAAAATTTAATAACCCATAGTTAAAAAAAAATTGTCGCAAGAGAAAATTTTAATAATAATTTATTTAATTATATTAATATTAATAAATTTATAAAAATTAATATTATATTTAATTGATGTAACTAAACTATGTCAAAAGTTAATGATATAACTCACTCTATTTTTTATTTTGGGTAAAACTAAAAAATTTCAAATGGCATGTGAATAAATAAAAAAAATTATGGCATGCGACTCATTTTAAAATATTTTCCAACCAAAAAATTTATCTAGTTCATTATCTCCCTTATTATATTTAATAATCTATAGGTAACACGTCATTAGTCACCACAATTGCATAAATAAATAATCAAAGTACCAATAGAGACGAAGAAAAAAAATACAATCAGGTCATCAAGATAAATAGAAAAAACAAGAATAAAAATAAAAATAAAAAATACAGTAATAAAAAATAGTTTTTAACTTGATGAAATTCATTAATAAACTGCAATCAACAATTATATAAGAATTTAATTATAAAGTTATCTTATTTTTAATGAAAAATGGAAAAATGATAAATAAGAGAGAGAGAGAGAGAGAGAGAGAGAGAGAGAGAGAGAGATTGAAGAAAAAAATCACATTGTCTCTAAAATGGCAAAATAGTAAGGAGGATATTGAAAAAAAAATTAAATTGAATAGAGATAAAAATATTAAAAGAAGAATAGGGAGAAAAAAAGTTTGAAGAATATATTGAAGAGGAAAAAAATCACATTGAAGAAAGAGAAGACTATTAATCTTGACTCTACAATTTGTTAAAGGAAGAAAAAAAGAGAAATGTTGCATATAAAAAAAAGGAACGAAAAATATTTTTTTCTTCTAAAGTCTTTCAAAGTCTTAAGGTGAATAGGAAAGAAATTCTCTATAAAGTAATTAAAAGTCATCGACATTTTGAATACTTCTGAATTTCGTGTGATTTTAAAAAGTCTGAATTGAATATCGCTTAACTTTATAAGACTTTTTAAAAGTCTATAAAACTCCACATTGAATATCCCAAGACTTTTATAGAGTTTAAAAAGTCTGAATTGAATAAGTTGTGCGATTTCAATCCTGCAAATGTACGGTTCATAAACAAGTAATATAATAATGAATAGAGTGTCGAACCCACGAGTATTAGATTTCAATTTGATCAATTAATTTGTAATTCAAATTCTAACAATATGAAAAACACATATTTTATTTTGGTTTGTAATTCTAAAACTAGTTTAACTATTTTAATTAAATTTAAAATATCAATAATCAACTTTAAATGAGGAGAACGAATTCGAGTTTTTACTAACACTAGGATTTGCGAATCCTCCTACACGTTCTATAATCAATTATTCGTTAATCGCTTTAGCGGTTAATTACCCTAGATTAAAAATCGGTGATCCTATAATAATCAAAAGCCTCTCTCGAATGTCGATCAATTCTATATCAATATGCGAACCTAATTATCTCTAATCAAATTTCGAACATAAAAATATGCATTTAAATCTCAAGAACACCTAACAGGATTTCACAGAGCGTAATAGTAACTTTTATCTATTATTGGACCCTATGTTATTCAAAACTACGTGTTAAGTCTATATTGAATCTCTCGACTTCAATATAGATCACGGAATATTCTAACGGTGATCAGGCATTAAAACATTAAATATACTGAATAAAGAATAATCAATCAAGAAGCAATTACCTACTAAAACGGAAAACTTCTAATTAATTAAACACATGAGGTTTCATCGTTCATCCTAGAAAAAGTAAATTTAGCCGGACATGATTTCGTTAATTATTACAATGATTGAGTTCATCATGATTCGGAGAAAGAAAAACAAAAAAGTAAATAAAACCCGTGATCCCAGCTCAAGAATCTTCAATCCCGTGCCTTGATCTTCGATTCTTCGTTTGTATCTTCTTCTCCCAAAATTCTTCGTCCGCGATATGTCTATTCCATGGCTTTTATACTCGTCTCCCAACTCTTCAAAACGTGTGCTAGGTAGTTGTTTTCAATTCGGAGTTGTAGAATTCTAATCCAAGAAACTGCGAAAACTGCTGCGGGTTTAACCCATGCGATCGCATGGTGTAACACCTTGCGATCGCATGGTTATCACAAATAAAGTTCTGCAGAAATTTTGGACATACTTGCGATCGCAGACTTGGAAAACCATGTGATCGCATGGTTATCTGGGATGCTTTCTTTGGTTCTTTTCTTTGATATTTGCATGTCAAGTCCCTCAAGTCTCTTTGTCTGTTCAATTGAATCTATTTATCTTCTATTTATTCTTTTTTTATCCTTTCGTCAGAATGATACTTGAATTCGATCATTTCCTAAAATAATAAGAAAACAATGTGCCATTAAACTGAAAACAATTAATATAACTCATAATCGTCCATTTTTGTGAGCTCCAATAAGTACAAAATTGTACTTATCAAACACCTCCACACTTGAACTTTTATTCGTCCTCGAATAAACTAGCTAAAGATAATCTTGCACTTAATAAAATAAGCAATAACACAATTCACACTATAAATAGCTTGCCGTTCTTGCTTCAAGTTTTGCAAAAAGAAAAACTTATAATTCATGATGACCATTCAGGTAATACAATTGCAAACGTGATTCTACTTAAAACATACTTGAGATGCGTGTGATAGTAGTTAATCCGATCTCCGCAAGTTCTATGGTGGTGATAGCCCAACCACTTAGTCAACTTTTCATTTCCCTCTCGTAAGGCACACTTCTCCCAAAATGATTGTTTTCTCTCAAATCTTGAGATTTTCAGTTAAAAGGTTACAGTTCACTCATTATTTTTTTGTTCGAAGATGGTTGAAAGCTAGTAATCGTGACAACCTAGGTTTTTGAAGATTCTCTAATTTCTGAGCACTCTCGACCAGAAAGTTTCTAATGAGTAAGTCAAACCCATTAGTCATCTAATCCTCAAATTTAGTTTGCAAAAGATTTTTCACTGGCTTTAACAGAAATAAAAATTATTTTATATATATATATATATATATCTTATATGCAAAAACTCAATCCATTAAGCTTTCTAGATGACTCATGTAACAAGCTTTAGGTCGATGACTCCCAAGTCTTTCGAACCTTAGGGCACCGGATTTTGAGAAACCCCTACGTGCCTTTTCACTCAAGTCAAATAGGCTACGAAAAGAGTTATATAATAGGGTGCAAAACTCAATCGATTAAGCTTTCCAGATGACTCATGTAACGAGCTTTAGGTCGATAATTCCCAGGTCTTTCGAACCTTAGGGCACCGGGTTTTAAGAAACCCCTACGGATCTTTTCACTCAAGTCAAATAGGCTACGAAAAGAGTTAAGCAATAATAATAGTAATTTTGTTCCTTGTGTGCAATAAGTTCATGCTAGGGGACTAGATTCCTTACATTTGGTCAATATCTAGCTTCTTCTAACTGATCTAAGTGCTCTACACAATTTTTCAGCATACATGGAATCCATCACAACCTAGATAGCCACCATCACTGCTGGTCTACCACACTTTCTCACTATATTGGTTACTGGTTTGAGATACCGATGATTCTAAGTTCTAAAAAGTATCCTATTGTTTTTAATTTAGGTGTACCAACATAGCTGAAAATCATCATAACCGACCAACACATCACTATATCAAACATGGTTAAAGAGCCTCACATTTAAACAAAGTAATTATCTGTCCAAGACATGATTAAAGCAAAACGTAAATAATAAAAAATTGCATCATTAGCTGGTAAGGATATTTAGATAACATAAACGTGATTTTTTTTTTTTACTTTTTTTTTTAAATGGAATAAATTAATAATCAAACTAACTTAAAAATCAAATATCAAATATCATTTATCAAGTCAAGCAAATTTTTCATACATCTCTACCAAACTTGAAACATACATTGTCCCCAATGTAATTCAAAAGAAATAAGTACATAAAAATTTAGAGACTTCCCAGAGGTGGGTCTGATGGTGCCGGCAGAAGTAGTGTGGAAGGATCAACCAGTGGAGGTGCTGGCATGGGTGTCAGCCAGCAAATCTGGTCATAAATATCATCCAGATTGTCCTCACATCTGTCTAGCCACCTATTGACCTGGTCGCAGTCAAATCAAATCTGACTCTGCTCCAAGTCAGACTGTCGCTGACTGATCTTTGTACTCATCTGATTATGTCAAACTGTATCCACTCGAGATTGCAGCGTCGTCAACTCCTGTTGCACTGTGCGCAACTCAGTCTACGTAGCGACAATGAGCCTAGTCTGCTCAGCCTGACCCTTTAGTAGACGATGTAGCATGGATGCTATGTCTCAGGAAGTGCAGCATGCTGAGGTGCGGCTGGCTAGGTGCGGCCAGCTACTATTCTTGAGGCTACTCGTCTGCGGCTGGGGCTACCTCCACAGCTCGTACAGTGTACCTTCTTGCATTTTTCAAGGTATAGCGGTTGATAGGTCCCTTTTCCTTCAATACCAGCTCTGCTGGTAAGATCTGGACCCCTGCTGCTTCGCAGATACCACTTATCAAAGCTGGGAAGATGGATGTATACCTCTTGTCTGTTTGGAAGCCCAGCATGCTGATCAGGGTGTTGATATAATTCTCCAAATCCATCTTTCTCCCGTAAGCGAGATGATATAATAGTTGAGCCCTAGCATCATTGATAGTAGTACGATGCACGGTCAGATCGATCTTGTGGCTCACAAACACATTCAGGATAAGAAGAAAGTCTATCAATTTGCTGTGCTCGAAGTCCTCCTGAGTAGTGGCCATGCATCGTCTCGGCCATATAGAAATCGGGCCACCTCACCCATATCCTGAATAGAGGACAGAGGGTAAATATCTTTGGTGGTTATACCATAATAGTCGTTGATGACCCTCGGGGTAAACATGAACCATTTATCCCGTACCCAAGTCTGCCAATAGTGCTCTATCCTTTGAATGTCGTTTTCTTGGTTGATGTTGGTGTAGAATTCATGGATGAGCTGGGAGTAAATTTTGTGAGGTGTATCAGCAATCTTGGACCAGCCGCATACGTCAATAAGATTATAAAGCTCGGAGTGAGGAAAGTCTTCCAGTTGTAATATCTGCTCTCTCCATATGGTCCATTTGCTAATAAACTTTTTAAATCTTTCCTCGTGCTCTTCGGAAAGATAATGGTGGGAGTCGGTGTTTTCTACCTGGGCTCTTTTTGACATGCTGCCGGTTGCCTTTTTCTTTCCTTTTTAGGCGGCGGTTGGGGGTCATTTTGGAGCCATGATCTGTAAAATGAACAAAATCAAGTTAGATAGAAAAAATAACATATATGGTTTAAGACTTTACCCCCAAACTATTCTAAACTTTAGGTCAAATTTCTCGAAAAATTGTGTTCGACTAGGCTACTTCATGCTCCTAGAAATTTACCTAAGAATGTGCATAAGTGAGTCAGAAGAGGGTGGCATGAAAGTGCATGCTTTGGTCTACCACATATTCAAATTTTATAGCATTTCGATGCCATTTAGGCCAAATGGACGGGGGACGAAAGTGCTAACGGAGGTAAGCTGCAGTGGCTGGACATGGGCATGCCATGGCAGGCCGCCAGCCCTATGGTCACAGTTGGATATTTCTTTTGATAAAAGTGTGCCCAAGCTGAGGTGAAGAATTCTAGATGATGGTATTAGTCTAATGGAATAGCCTAAGGTTTGTTTTCCACCAATTTTGGCAAAAAATGTGGATGGGACATTTCATCAAACACCTTGCAAGCAAGGGTTTATTCTTCATAGGTTGACTAAAATGGGGAAATCAATCATAGCCAAAAAATTTCCACAACCTAATCATCTAAACCCAATCCATAACAAGTTTCCCTTTCGATTCAAGCCTAATCTAATCAAACTTCACTCCACATTTATCAAATTGTATGGCTTTATGTACAATAATGTAAATAATTTGAAAATAATTTGAAAAAAATGTGAACTTACCTTTTAGCTCGTGTAGTTCGATGCTAGAATGAATGATTTGGATGAAATGGAATGTTGTTGAAGTTTGTGTGGAGGATTGAGGACCAAGGATGTGCGAGAGTTGTCTTTTGAAGATAAAAAATTTGTTTTTGAAAATGAGCCTCATTCCCAGTTTTAAGTAATCTGGTTGTCCTTGCGATTGCAAAGAAGGAAATTCCTGTGATTGCAAGACAACCAATTTCTGGGCAGAAACACTCCATGCGATCGCAATGGATAATTCCATGCGATCGCATAGAGAACTCTGTGATTTGATTTTTGATTTTTTTTTAATATAACTTTAAAATAATTGAAAACGTGTTTATGCAAGATGACGATGATCATAGTCTCTTTGCCTAAGAATTGAAAGCCTACTTAAAACCTTAAAAACCTAAAACGTACAAAAATGTGAAACAATTCCTAAAACTTCAACGATGCTGAAATTTAAATAGAAGGAAGAAAAATGGGTTGCCTCCCATTGAACGCTTGTTTAAAGTCTTTACCTCTACTTTGTCGTGATTATCACTCCGTATTGCTCAAAGTGGTGAAAGATTTTTCTTTCGAAAAATCACCCTCCAAATACTGCTTTAGCCTTTGTCCGTTCACCTTAAACCTGCCCTTTGTGTCATGAGCTACTTCTACCGCTCCATGTAGATAGATTTTCACTACCGTGAATGGTCCGGACCATCTTGAACGTAGTTTCCCAGGAAAAAACTTGAGCCGTGAGTTGAATAGGAGAACTTTTTGTCCCGCCTCAAACTGCTTTTTTTGAATGTTTTTGTCATGCCAATTCTTGGTTTTCTCTTTGTACAGTTTGGCATTTTCATAAGCCTCGAACCTGAATTCTTCCATTTCGTTCAATTGAAGCAGTCTTTTCTCACCGGCTTCTTTCAAATCAAAGTTCAACTTCCTCAATGCCCAGTAGTCTCAGTACTCCAACTCAACCGGTAAATGGCACGCCTTCCCAAAAACTAGGCGATATGGTGACATTCCAATTGGTGTTTTAAATAAAGTTCGATAGGCCCAAAGAGCATCATCTAGTTTTCTCGACCAATCTTTTCTTGAGGTATCACTGTGAGCTCTAAGATCCTTTTCAACTGCCGGTTGGAGATTTTCACCTGGCTACTAGTTTGTGGATGGTACGGAGTAGCCACACAGTGCTTCATACTGTATTTTGCCAAGAGAGTTTCAAACTGCCAGTTGCAAAAATGTTTACCTCCGTCACTTATGATTGCTCGAGAAGTCCCGAAACGTGTGAAAATATTCTTTTTGAGGAAATTCACCACCACTCTCCTATCATTGGTTGGTAAGGCCACAACTTCTACCCATTGAGACACGTAATCCACAGCCACCAAAATGTAATAATTTTAGAACGATGGTGGAAATGGTCCCATAAAGTCAATCCCTCATACATCGAAAAGTTCAACCTCTAAGATGCTTTGAAGGGGCATTTTATGTTTTCGAGATATATTTCCCGTCCTTTGGCACTGTCACATTTTTTTACCAAACTGTAGGCATCCTTGAATAATGTCGGCCAATAAAACCCAGATTGTAAGACTTTGGCTGCTGTTTTGGTAGCACCAAAATGACCTCCGTATGGTAAAGAATGACATTGCTCCAAGACAGTCTCCATTTCTTCTTCAGGTATACATCTCTGATTTACTTGATCAACTCCCCTTCTGTAGAAAATAGGATCTTCCCAAAAATAGTATTTAAGTTCTGAAAAGAAATTTTTTCGGCGTTGATGATCATAATCAGGCGGCAAGATTTTGCTTGCAAGGTAATTCACATAATCTACATACCACGGTGTGCTTTCTATCTGCTCTATCCCAAAAATTTACTTGTCTGGAAATTTCTCATTTATTTCACCTTCTTCATTCCCTTCTAACTACTCTATTCTTGACAAGTGGTCAGCTACCACGTTCTCGCTCCCTTTTTTATCCCGAATTTTCAAGTCAAACTCTTGAAGAAGCAATATCCACCGAATCAGTCATGGTTTTGCATCTTTTTTAGCAAAAAGATATTTCAATGCTGCATGATCTGTGTGCATTACACTTTCGATCCAATGAGGTAATATCGAAATTTTTTGAAGGCAAATACTACTGCTAGTAATTCATTTTCTGTAGTGGCATAATTCATCTAAGCATCATTGAGAGTTCGGTTGGCATAATATATGACATGTATGACTTTTTCTCTGCGCTGCTCCAAAACTGTCCTGATGGCAAAGTCACTTGTATCACACATGAGTTCAAACGATAGATCCCAATCAGGTGGTACAATGACTGGTGCTAAGATTAGGCTGTCCTTGAGAATGTTGAAAGCTTTAAGACATTCTATAGAAAATTCAAACTTAACTTTTTTTTTCCAGCAAACTGTACAACGGTTTAGTTATTTTTGAGAAATCTTTTATAAACTGTCTATAGAAACTCGTATATCCTAGAAAAGACCGAATTTGCTTAACTGTTGTCGGAGGAGGCAATTTCTCTATAACCTAAATCTTTGCTTTGTCAATCTCAATGCCTTTAGCTGAAATCCTATGTCTCAACACGATGCCTTCTTGGACCATAACGTGGCACTTTTCCCAATTGAGTACCAAGTTTATTTTCTCGCAACACTGAAGTACTAGGGTCAAATTTTTGAGACATTCGTCGAATGATGATCCAAAAACTGAAAAATCATCCATGAAAACTTCAATAAATTTTTCGACCATATCTGAGAAAACAAACATCATACAACGCTGAAATGTGGCAGGAGCGTTGCACGGGCCAAATGGCATACGCCTATATGCAAACGTGCTATAAGGACAAGTAAAGGTAGTCTTTTCTTGATCTTCTGGTGCTATATGAATCTGATTGTAGCTTGAATATCCATCAAAGAAGCAATAATAAGAATGACCTGCCAAACGTTCCAACATCTGATCAATGAATAGTAGAGAAAAATGGTCTTTTCGAGTGGCATCATTCAGCTTTCTATAGTCAATACAAACTCGCCAGTCGGTAGTCTGGTATGAGCTCGTTATTATCATTCTTCTCAACCATAATTCCCATTTTTTAGGTACTACCTGAATCGGGCTTACCCAAGTACTATCTGAAATAGGATAGATGACACCGGCATCAAGTAGTTTTGACACTTCAGCTCAGACTATTTCTTGCAAATGAGGATTCAATCTGTGTTGATGTTGTACTATTGGTTTATATGCCTCTTCCATTAGAATCTTGTGCACATATATGGATGGGTTGATACCTCTGATGTCAACTATAGTCCAACCAATGGCTGATTTGTAATTCTTCAAAACTCGGAGTAGTTTATCTTTCTGATCCCGATTAATAGAATTTGCAATAATGACTGAAAAAGTAGATGACTCGCTGAAATAAGCATACCTAAGGTGAAAAGGTAATTGCTTTAGCTCAAGAATTGGGGCCTTTTGAACCGAATGTGGCTGTTGAGGAAGTGTGGTACCCAGATCCATGTATTTATTTCTTCTTTCTATCCGTTCTGCTCCCTGTAAATATCTGGCACATTCTTCAGGAACTAGAGAGTCAGAATTTTCTTCTTAAGAATGTATAATACACGCTTCCCATGGATCTGAACGATTTTCCAAAGCAAATGTGTTAGCTGCCTCATGATCAATGATATCGATCTGAAAGCATGAGTCAGAGGAGCTTGGATACTGAATTGCTTTGAACACGTTGAAAGTTACTTGCTTCTCGTTCAATCTCAACATTAGCTGTCCTTTTTGCACATCAATTAGTGCTCGTCCAGTAGCTAAGAATGGTCATTCCAAGATAAGTTGTACATCTCTGTCTTCTCCCATATCCAGGATAATGAAGTCAGCTGGGAATATGAACTTATCCACTTTTACCAAAATATCTTCAATAACCTCGCGTAGGTGCTTAACTGATCGATCAGCTAACTGTAATGATATTGTGGTTGGCTTTACTTCTCCAAGATCTAGTTGCCTGAAAATGGAATAAGGCATCAAATTAATGCTAGTACCTAAATCACATAATGCTTTCTCGAAAAATGAACTACCAACAGTACAAGGAATAAAGAAACTCACTGGATCTTTTAATTTCGGCAGTAGCTTATTTTGCAAGATAGCACTACACTCCTTGGTAAGCATAACTATTTCGTGTTCTTCCAACTTCCTTTTGTTTGAAAGGATTTCCTTCATGAATTTTGCATAACTTGGCATATGTGCTAGAGCATCAGCGAAATGTATGTTGATTTGGAGTTTCTTGAACACATCGAGGTATTTTTCGAATTACTTGTCTAGCTTATGTTTTCAGAGCCTTTGAGGGAATGGAATTGGAGGAACATAAGCCTTGACCGGTGGCAAAATATAATCTGTTGTAGAGCTTTCTTTTACTTGTTCAAATTCTGCATCTGATTTGTTATCTCTCTCTTTACTTAACGAAGTTTCCTTTTCAACACCCGGTCTTTTCACATGAATTTCTAACAACTCAACTCCACTTCTCGTTGTGATCACATTTACTTGCTCTTTTGGGTTAACTACGGTATTGCTTGGCCATGTGCCTAGTTGTCGCTCGGTCAACAATTTAGGCACTGCCCAATCTAATTTTCTATATTCTTTATCGCAACATCTTGTCTTTTCTACATCTCCTTCAACTCAGATTCCATACGCGTGATAGTTTATTCCAATCATCTTTTTCTCTCTTGGGGTCTCCCTTGATTTGGCGGATTCTGAATATTTGGGGTGTTTCCATATGAGAAGTTTGGATGATTTCTCTATCCTGGATCGTAAGTCTGTGAGTACGAATTATTCTGCTGTCATTGAAAGTTCTGAGCATATGCAACTTGTTCAGGGAATGACATATCAACTTTTGTCAAAGGACACTCTGAAGATTGATGGTTTGCCTCGTGTGTTACACAAATTGGTGGGAACATTTGAACCATATTAGCTGAATGAAAATATTTTATTGCTTCTATCTGCTTTGCCAATGCATCGATTTTTGCTAGTACAAGCGAATTTGTGTCTACCTCATGTATCCCCGTTGCTTTCTTTTGCACCCCTCTGTCAGGCCACATAACAAACTGTTCACTCTTTGTTTCATACGAGTCATGGAGGTCATCGACAGATCTATTTTGGACAGAGCCACCTGCTGTAGAATTGACTGAAGAACAACTACTTGGAACTAAACCATAGTAGAAGAATTGGTTCTGAGCTGCTAAAGGAAAATCGTGACTTGGACACTTTCAGAGTAGTTGCTTGAATCTTTTCCATGCCTCGTGAAAGTTTTCCAACTCAGATTGTTGAAAATTGGAAATTTCATACTTTAATCTGTTCACTCTAGCTGGAGGAAAATATTACAGTGTGAATTTTGGATCAGATTGCTCCAAGTAGTGATGCTTCCAGGCGGTAGAGAATCTAACCATTCTCTAGCTTTATCCTTCAATGTGTGTGGAAAGAGCCTCATCTTCAGTGCTTCTTCATTAACACCGTGGTTTTTGAAATTTTCACAGTATTCATCAAAACAAGAAATATAGTAATGAAGATTTTCATCTGTCATACCATAGAACGACAGATTGTTTGAGAACAAGATAATCACATCTGGCCTCAACTGGAAGCTGTCGTGTCCATAAGATGAATAGATTATATTGGACCAATTTTCAACAATCGGTGGCATCATATATTCACCCATAAGAATATCTCGTTCATTAACTTCAATTGGTCGAGCCACTGGTGGAAGATTATTTCTCATATCTGCAGGTAACAGATTATGGATTCGGTTATCTTCTATTGTGTCTTTTTGCTGTTGTTCCTTTTCTTTTCGCTCACGTTGTCTTTGGCAAAAGCTCCGTTCGATCTCTGGATCTAAATCAAATAGATCAAGATCCTTTGTACAGTGCATACACTACTAACACCTGAACACAAAGTTGGAATTCAACAATAAGACAATGAATTTAGAATAAATATAAAACTAAAAATAAAATAAATAACAATAAAAGGAATTGTTAAAATTAAATTATCAATTAACAAAGAAATCGATAAAACTAGTCTCTGGCAACAGTACCAAAAACTTGTTGTGCTGCAATCCTGCAAGTGTACAGTTCGTAAACAAGTAATATGGTAATGAATAGAGTGTCGAACCTACAAGGATTAAATATCAATTTGATCAATTAATTTGTAATTCAAATTCTAATAATATGAAAAACACATATTTGATTTTGGTTTGTAATTCTAAAACTAGTTTAACTATTTTAATTAAATTTAAAATATCAATAATCAACTTTAAATGAGGAGAACGAATTCGAATTTTTTCTAACACTAGAATTTCCGAATCCACCTACACGTTCTATAATCAATTATTCACTAATCGTTTTAGCGGTTAATTACCCTAGATTGAAAATCAGTGATCCTATAATAATCAAAAGCCTCTCTCGATAGTCAATCAATTCTATATCGATATACGAACTTAATTATCTCTAATCAGATTTCGAACATAAAAATATGTATTTAAATCTCAAAAACACCTAACAGGATTTCACAGAGCATAATAGTAATTTCTATATATTATTGGACCCTATGTTATTCAAAACTACGTGTTAAGTCTATATTGAATCTCTCGACTTCAATATAGATCATAGAATATCTAATGGTGATCAGGCATTAAAATATTAAATATAGTGAATAAAGAATAATCAATCAAGAAACAATTACCCACTAAAACGGAAAACTTCTAATTAATTAAAAACATGAGGTTTCATCGTTCATCCTAGAAAAAGTAAATTTAGCCGGACATGATTTTGTTAATTATTAAAATAATTGAGTTCATCATGTTCTGGAGAAAGAAAAATAAAAAAGTAAATAAAATCCGTGATCCCGGCTCAAGAATCTTCAATCCCGTGCCTTGATCTTCGATTTTTCGTTTGTATCTTCTTTTCTCAAAATTTGTCATCCGCGATATGTCTATTCTCTGGCTTTTATACTCATCTTCCAACTCTTCAAAACGTGTGCTATGTGGTTGTTTTCAATTTGGAGTTGTAGAATTCTAATCTAATCAGGAAACTGCCAAAACTGCTGTGCGTTTTACCCATGCGATCGCATGGTGTAACTCCTTGCGATCACATGGTTATTACAAATAAAGTTCTGCAAAAATTTTGGACATCTTGCGATCGCATGGTTATCTGGGATCCTTTCTTTGGTTCTTTTCTTTGATATTTGCATGTCAAGTCGCTCAAGTCTCTTTGTCTATTCAATTGAATCCATTTATCTTCTATTTGCTCTCTTTTCATCCTTTCGTCAGAATGATACATGAATTCGATTATTTCTTAAAATAATAAGAAAACAATGTGCCATTAAATTGAAAACAATTACTATAACTCATAATCGTCTTTTTTTGTGAGCTCCAATAAGTACAAAATTGTACTTATCAGAATACACCTAGACTTTTAAACTACAAAAAAGTCCTATCAAGTTTTAGTTGAATACACCCTCCTTAGACTTAATTTATTATAAATTAAAGTAATGCACATGACTCATGCTATGTGATTTTTTAGACTTAATAAATTATACCTTAAACTGCTGACATGATTCGTGCTATGTGATGTTTTGTTCAAGAGAAAAATATATTTATTGTGAGTATTAACAAAGAGAAGGTAGAAATTTAGTTCAGACTTGAGGGGATCGAGAATTAGTGGCCATATATAATTAGGAAATCTATTTTTAGGATTCATGTTGTCTATGATGTTGGGTTGTATGCCCAAATAGTATAATTTTGCTGTGATGAAATGATAATTTATATTGAATAAAACTTTGGTTTATATTCATTTATTATTATTGCATTTGTTTAATATTGAGTATGTAAATAAAGTGCCAATGATCACTTGTGATAATATAAGTTGGATGATTGCGTTGAGAAGTATAGTGTGACACAACTTATATTTTGATCATCAATAAGATTGTTCACAACTACTGTATAAGGGTTGGCGCCTTGTACCGAAAGGTTGTAGTCTTGACTATTTAATCATTCAGATTTGCAATTCGTCTTTATCGCAGAAATTGATTAATTGTGACACTAGTACACTTGGAGTGTACTGAACAGACCACGTGTCGAATTTAATTATATAGCATGACCGTGCGAATAATTAAATTTCACTTGATCACCATGTATTTCATCAGAATCCCTTGACAGGATTGTGTGTATATTTTTGTTAGTTTGATGGTTCTTTGATTTACCAATGGGTGAGATCAATTTAGTTGATCAAATATCTCGGTGAGTTGGGAGCTTGAGAATGAGCGAAGTAGAGAACACGAATTTGTGTCGAGAACTGTCACCCTAAAAAATAGGTCGAGTGACAACTTAAATATTTTCTGTTGAACGGTTATAAATCTGAGCTCAGTGTTTAGCAACGGCTAAACTTCGACATCTGTGAATTAGTTCACAGGACCGTTGAAAAAAAATGTAACTTAAAGTTAGTAAGAATAATTAGAAGGGCAAAACAGTCATTTATGGTCATACCTAATTATCGGATCTCAGACAGAGATGAAATATATATACGGTAGGTCAGAGGAAAGTACTACAACTTCTGTAATCTTATATATTTTGAGAGTACAGTCTCTTGCCTTTAGTAAAAAAAGCAAAAGACTAATAATTAGATTGGACAGTCTAGGGTCGACTAGACAGTCTAATTATTGGAGCTTGAAAAATATATGTCCGGACAGGTCCCTATGGTAGCTCTATAAAGTTTTGGACTTAATCAGAGTTACTAATAAAGTTTTGAACTTGATTGTAATTGTGATATAAGTTCAGGGATTACATGTGTAATTAAATCAATCCTAAGCTAATTGGACTTTGATGTCTTTTCATTGTTTGCAATCAGGACTCTTGTCATTGGTTGCAATCGGGATGCTTGTTATATTTATATCACATTGCATGTGATGTAAATTAATTCCAATCATTTAGTCAAGACAAAGAAGAGAGAAAATTCTAAAGTCTTTGTTTGACTCGAATTTTAGTTTCTTAGTTTTCTAGATTTGACTAGTCCAGAAATTAGTTTTTGATTTAATTAAAAAGGTGCCCACACGTTGGTGTAATCTAGACTTGGAGAATACCATTGAAGGCTTGGACGTTGGGAGCAATAAGTTCGTGAATCAAAAGCAGCAAGTTCCTGAATCAGATCTAGACCAATATCGTTTGTCGATTCCGGTATAATACTAAATCATTAGTATTTTAATTATAATAAATACGAGAACACCTAGCAAAGTCGTGGTTTTATTGAATTAAAGAAAATTTTTATTTTCTGGCTAATTCTCGTGCCAGTTTCCAACAAGTGGTATCAGAGCGGTCTAAATCGTTCACGTGTTCGTTATGTTATCTAGATCTGATAGCATATTTTAGTCGAGCAGTGTCTAGGATTATTTGTTTATATGTTGATTGAATAATTGTTATTATTTTAAACTGTAATCCAATTATTTTGTGGCCCCACTTGTTCATTGTATTTTGTTATTTCAAGTCTGTAACTAGATCGGTGGATTACGACTCCATCATCTTGATTTAATTTTTGATTGCAAATTAGATTCAAATTGTGAGCCCTAAAAAGGGACTAGTTAACTTTTGTAATAGTTGAAAATTTGAAAAACGGGTCAGATGAAAGAAGAACAAACCCAAAAAAAAGGGGAGGAGGGACAGCACCTGACAACTTCGCCCACCGGCGCGATCTTCGTGGGCAACGAGTACAGATCTTGGATCTGCGCTGCCGGCGAGCACACATGACAGAGATCTGCTAGCTGGTGAGGCTGCCCAGAACTCTGTACATCCGGTGCAGATTGTGCAGATCTTGGATCTGTGCAACCAGCGTACTGCTGTGTCTGAGTAGACCCGACCAGATGGCGCGTAGATCTCTGGTGCTTATCAGTCGACGTGGGTCGCACAGATCTCAGATCCCTGCGACTAGCGCACCGCTGCAAGGATTTACGCGAGTCGCAATGCCAGCAGCGTGCGCCAGATCGCTCGCTAGAGATCTGCGCAGGCTCTGCGCGTGGGGGCGTCAGGGACTCTCTTCGGTGGTGTCCTCTAGCGATTCGGCCATGGTGGTGGTGTTTGTTTTTTGGGAAGAAAGTTCAAGGATGGAGAAGACCTCGTTCGGTTGCTGGAATAGTGTATGTTTGGTTGTATTGATAGCTGGACATGTTTGGCGACAAGCTCAAGTTGATAGGTGTTTGGATTCAATTGTTCTTTGGGCTTGTTTTGCAATTGGAGCAAGGTGTTGGGCTGAAGTTTTAAATTAAATATTGGGCTTGGGCCCAATTAGTTTTTAATTTGATTTCTGAGTCTTGTTTTGGGCCACAAATAATTGTTAAATTTATTGCTAATGTATGCTTTAAATATTTGTTTGAAATATTATTATTCTGTAAATCTTGTTATATAGAATTAATTTTGGCATCGCTCGTGAAACTTAGAATAGAATGCATTTTATTAAAATATTGGTTTTTTCCTTCGATTAATTTAATTTAAATTAAATTTTTCTTGGAAGGGAAATCCATAATAATTAAACTGTATGTTAATTAGATTAATGTGAACAATTGGTAATTATTTAAAATTAAAATCCATTATTTTAAAATATTGAGTGGGAGAGGATTTTTATTTAAATAAAAATCCACGGTCTCCTTTTGTCAATTCATAAATAACAGAATGTGTTAGCCTCGTACCGGTAACGCAACGGACTCCCTATAGGAGGGCTGTGTGATTCAAGTTGTTTGATTGAATTTCTTTTTGGTAAGATCGTTTAGATAGAATATAATTTGAGATCATCCTATAGATAGCGGAATTATTTTTCAAGTATATGGAGATATAGATAAAGGTTATACACTCAAATCGAGATCATCTACGAACCTCCTATAGAGGCTCTCATTTATGATCTTGGTGACCAAATAAAGCGATACTGGATTTATCTAGACATTTATTGTCAGATATATTTTGTCTGGTGGGAGGATCCTAGCTTAATCAGTGGACACGGTGACCTTTCCTATAGAGAGGCCTGTTGGATCACAAAGATCAAGTAATCGTTACATTATTGTAGTTTTATGGATATACATGTGCATTCACGCATCATATGTTATATTTGTGCTCAATTTTAATATGCAATAATTTTGCTATTTTCAGCAAAATGTCTTTCAGTCTATTTTCTGTTATCCTAAAACAAAACCAACTAACTGGGGAAAATTATATGGATTGGAAACGTAACCTAATGATTGTTCTCACTGTTGAGAAAATTGATTTTGTGCTTGAAGAAGATTGGCCTGAGCAACCTACTGAGACTGCAAGCAAGGACATGAGAGATTCTAATGATAAGTGGGTGGCTGCAGACAAGTTAGCTGGCTGTTACATTTTGGCATCGATGTCGAATGTGTTACAGCAGAAGCATGACAGTCTTGAAACCTCTTATGGCATGATGAAAAGCCTCAAGGACATGTTCGCACATCAAAGTAGGAGAGCTCGGTTCGAAGTCATTCGTACCTTACAGAACATTCGCATGAAACCCGGAATGCTAGTGAAGGACCATATATTAACCATGATTGGACACTTCAATGTGGCGGAGAATCTGGGTGCAACTATTGATACAAATACTCAGGTGGATATGGTATTGAACTCTCTACTTGATATATTTTCACAGTTTACTGTGGACTATCACTTACACAAGATGGATATGCCATTGACTGAGCTGATAAATGAGTTGCAAAATGTGGAAAGTGGTCTTAAGGCTAAAGGTGGTAATGCTTATGCTGCAATTGGTAGCTCCTCTAATTCCAAGCCGAAAGGTAAAGGCATAAAGAAAAGGAAGAGAGCTAGCAAGAAGCCAGTAAGCAACAAAAAGACCAAAGCAGATGAAAACCCGAAAGGCAAGTGTTTCAACTGTGGCGAGAAAGGTCACTAGAAGAAAGACTCTCCCAAAGCACTAGCTAAACAGAAACAGAGTACTGGTAAGTTTTTCGTAACTGAGTCTTGTTTAGTTGTTGATTCTACATATTCCTGGGTTGTAGATTCTGGAGCTACTAATCATGTTTGCATGTCAATGCAGATGCTTCAGGAGAACAGAAAACTCAATGAAGGCCAGTTTACTATCACAGTCGGCATAGGAGCAGTAGTTTCGGTGAGAGCTGTAGGATTAGTTTATTTTTATTTCAGTAGTGGTAAGCGTTTAATTCTTAAAGACTATTATTATGTCCCGCAGATGAAGCGGGATTTGATTTCCATTTCTTGTCTAATAGGACAGGATTATTCTCTTGATTTTGCGCCTAATAAAGCGCTTTACATTTTGGTGAATAAAGCTCCCATTTGTGCCGGATATTTGATGAATGGTCTTTATATATTAAACTATTCCACAAATGAAATTTATAATACTTCTGCAAACCATAATAAACAAAATACATACCATACTAGTAATACTTATCTATAGCATCTTAGGCTTGGACACATCAACCATAACAGGATACAAAGACTGGCAAAGGATGGTCCCCTCAACTCAATTGAGGTCGAACCATTGTCGGTCTGTGATTCTTGTTTAGAGGGTAAGATGACCAAAAGGTCCTTTTAGCGAAGTGACATAGAGCCAAGGAAGTATTAGAACTAGTTCATTCTGATGTATGTGGACCTATAAGTACACCTGCAAGAGGGGGCTATGAGTATTTTATCATCTTTACAGATGATTACTCTAGATTCGGATATATTTACCCGATGACTCAAAAGTCAGAGGCTTTTAAAAAATTCAAAGCATATCGGACTGAGGTCGAGAAATATTTAAGTAAAAGTATAAAGACATTTCGATCAGATCGAGGTGGCGAATATCCCTCGGGAGAATTCAGGGACTATTTAACAGAAAATGGTATAGTTTCTCAATTGAGTGCGCCTGGTACACTCCAACAGAACGGCGATTCAGAAAGAAGAAGCAGGACATTGTTAGATATGGTTAGGTCAATGATGAGTTTTTCAACTCTACCTATCTCATTTTGGAGATATGCACTGGAGACAGCCGCTTATATTCTTAACCTAGTTCCATCTAAGTCTGTTCCCAAGACACCTCTGGAAATATGGAATGGGCGCAAACCAAATTTGCGTCACATCCGAATTTGGGGATGTCCGACTCATGTACTGAAAGGAAAGATAGAAAAGTTGGAGTCTAGATCAGAAATATACCTGTTTGTGGGATATCCTAAAGGTACTAGGAGATACTATTTTTATAGTCCTCTAGATAGGAAGGTTTTTGTCAATACAAATACAACCATCCTGGAGGATAAATATATTAATGAACGTCAGTCCAAGAGTAGGGATGTTTTGGAAGAAATGAGTGGGAATAATCTCAACTCATCAATTCCTGGAACACAACCTAGTGACAGACGACCCATGGTATCATAAACACCTAAGGAACGTTATCTGAGTGAGAGAAATGATTCATCATCTAATCCCATAGATCAAGAAAATGTTCAAGGTAATGAGGAGGTAATTGTATCACCTGAAAGGGATACAAATATTGATGAAAATGTTACAATTCCAAATGAAGCCACGGTTCAAGATCCATTGCTCCTTAGGCAAAGTCAATGGGTCATCAGAAAACCGTCTAGGTACTTGTTTGTCAGAGAATCCAAACAGGCGGTCTCTGCAAAACAAGTAGATGATCCGAATTCATATAAGGAAGCTATAAACGATGTGGATGTAGATTTGTGGAGACTAGCTATAAACACTGAGATGGAATCTATGCATTCTAATCAAGTCTGGGAACTTGTAGATGTACCAAAAGGGATAAAACTCATCAAGTACAAGTGGGTCTACAAAAGAAATAGATGAGTAGATGGGAAGGTGGAAACCTTCAAAGCAAAGCTAGTGGCTAAGGATTTTACCCAAAGAGAAGGTATCGATTACGAGAAAACCTTCTCACCTGTAGCTATGCTTAAATCTATCCGGATTCTCTTATCCATTGCAGCTCATTATGATTATGAGGTGTGGCAAATGAATGTCAAGACGGCTTTTCTTAATGGTCATCTTGAAGAGTGTATCTATAGGGTACAACCAGATGGGTTCGTAGAACGCGGTCATGAGTCTAAAGTCTGCAAGCTGCAACGGTCCATTTATGGACTAAAGCAGGCATCAAGATCTTGGAACAAAAGGTTCGACGAGGTGATTAAGACATATAATTTTGATCAGAACTTCAACGAACCCTGTGTCTATAAAAAGATACAGGACAAAAAGATAATTTTCCTGGTGCTTTATGTGGATGATATTTCACTCATAAGAAATGATGTGGGAATGTCATTATCTATGAAAGCGTGGTTGGCCCAACAGTTTTCATATGAAGGTTTTGGACAAAGCTAGATGTGTTCTAGGGATTCAGATCTTAAGAGATCGAATGGAACAAGCTGGTAGTTTTGTCCCAAGCTATATATATTGACAAAATGCTTGTCAGATTGCCATGCAAGATTCTAAGAAGGGCAATTTGCTTTTCAGATATGGAATCTAACTATTGAAGGAGTATTCCCAAAGAAACTCCTGAAGAGATAGATGACATGAGTAGAATACCTTATACGTTCACAATGGGTGGTCTCATGTATGCTATACTGTGCACTAGACTTTACATTTGTTATGATGTTTGTATGATAACTCGTTTAAAATCTAGCCAGACTAGAACATTGGATGATTGTAAAGCATATCCTTAAGTACCTTCGGAGAACAAGGAACTATATACTGGTTTACTCTTTGCCATTAGAGTATATGTATTTTAAGATTATACTTTAGGGTAAGTGGGAGAATTTTTGGGTTGTATGCCCAAATAGTATAATTTTGCTGCGATGAAATGACAATTTATATTGAATAAAACTTTGGTTTGTATTCATTTATTATTATTGCATTTGTTTAATATTGAAAATGTAAATAAAGTGCCAATGATCACTTGTGATAATATAAGTTGGATGCTTGCGTTGAGAAGTATAGTATGACACAACTTATATTTTGATTATCAATAAGATTGTTCACAACTACTATATAAGGGTTGGTACCTTGTACCGGAAGGTTGTAGTGTTGACTATTTAATCATTCAGATTTGTGATTTGTCTTTATCGCAGAAATGGATTAATGGTGACACTAGTACATTTGGAGTGTATTGAACAGACCACGTGTCGAATTTAATTATATAGCATGACCGTACGAATAATTAAATTTCATTTGATCACCGGGTATTTTATCTGAATCTCTTGACAGGATTGTATATATATTTTCGTTAGTCTGATGGTTCTTTGATTTACCAATGGGTGAGATCAATTTAGTTGATCAAATATCTCGATGAGTTGGGAGCGTGAGAATGAGCGAAGTAGATAACACGAATTCGTGTCGAGAACTGTCACCCTGAAAAATAGGTCGAGTGACAACTTAAGTATTTTCTGTTGAACGGTTATAAATCCGAGCTCAGTGTTTAGCAACGGCTAAACTTCAACATCTGTGAATTAGTTCACAGGACTGTTGAAAAAAAAATGTAACTTAAAGTTAGTAAGAATAATTAGAAGGGCAAAACAGTCATTTATGGTCATACCTAATTATCGGATCTCAGACAGAGATGAAATATATATACGGTAGGTCAGAGGAAAGTATTACAACTTCTGTAATCTTATATATTCTGAAAGTGCAGTCTCTTACCTTTAGTGTAAAAAACAAAAGACTAATTATTAGATCGGGCAGTCTAGGGTCGACTAGACACTCTAATTATTGGAGCTTAGAAAATTTATGTTCGGACAGGTCTTGTAGTAGCTCTATAAGGTTTTGGACTTAATCAGAGTTACTAATAAAGTTTTGAACTTGATTGTAATTGTGATATAAGTTCAGGGATTATATGTGTAATTAAATCAATCCTAAGCTAATTGGACTTGGATGACTTTTCATTGTTTGCAATCAGGACTCTTGTCATTGGTTGCAATCGGGATGCTTGTTATATTTATATCACATTGCATATGATGTAAATTAATTCCAATCATTCAGTCAAGAAAAAGAAGAGAGAAAATTCTGAAGTCTTTGTTTGATTCGAATTTTAGTTTCTTAGTTTTCGAGATTGGACTAGTCCAAAAATAAGTTTTTGATTTAATTAAAAAGGTGCACACACGTCGGTGTAATCTAGACTTGGAGAATATCATAGAAGGCTTAAACGTTGGGAGCACCAAGTTCATGAATCAAAAGCAGCAAATTCCTGAATCAGATCCAGACCAATATCGTTTCTCGATTCAGGTATAATACTAAATCATTAGTATTTTAATTATAATAAATACGTGAACACTTAGCAAAGATCCTAGTTTTATTGAATTAAAGAAAATTTTTATTTTTTGGCTAATTCTCGTATCAGTTTCCAACATATGATTACTATAAAATTAATAATAATAATAATATCAATTTATCAATATCATAATTTCAGTACGTGTTTTTATATCAAATAACATGTAGACCAGGTGGTTTCAATTATTCATAAAAAAAAAAACAAAAAACAAAAAAAAAGATCTTGATCTGTATCAGACAGCAGAAAATGAATTTTGATTTTCGGCAGATAAAAATATAGTTCTTGTGTTCTTGGATCTCCCCAAGTTGGATTTCCATATTTATATATGTATATGTAATTAGTATAGTTGACAACAAGCATTAATTAGCTGACATTGAATTAGATGTGCTAACTGCTAACAAATTATCGTATTGGAGGGTGGTTAAGTATCAATTAATAATTCTATTATTCACTCTGGAGAAGAAGACGTAAAGAAAATAAAAGGTGTGCTCCATGTGACAATCAGGGTAGAAAAGTAGCAACATCACTTCTTTTATAGCGTTAACTTTTGGGCCCTCCACGGGACGGTACCAAGAAGGGATACAGTCAAAATAAGTTGCTTTTTTTTTTTTTTTAATAATATAGTAATAAGCTGCTTCTTGTACAAAAGAAGCTAAGCCAAACGTGAAATATAATAAGGCCATCATCTTGAACACGAGTAAGAACACAAGCCATGGAATTGGAAGCTAAACAGAGCTCCCAATTACCTCACATAGTCATGTTACCACCTCCAACACTATTAGGCCATCTCATTCCCTTTATTGAGTTTGCCAAAAAACTGGTCTTCCAATATAACTTCTTAGTCACCTTCGTAATCCCAAATGATGGATGTTCATCCATCAACTTACAAAAGGCCTTACTTGAACCCCTTCCCACCTCCATAAACTCCATTTTTCTTTCTCCTGTAAGCACTGATGACCTCCCTGAGGACGCAAGTATTGAAACCCGCATGTCAAACAGTGGGATCCGATCACTTCCGGCTCTGCACGACAAGTTAAATGAATTAAACAAGTCCAATGGTATTTTAGCCCTTGTGGTGGATCTTTTTTGTCCCTTCGCCATTGATGTGGCTAGAGAATTCAGTATTCCAGCGTACGTGTTTTATATTGTATCAGCCATGGACTTGTCACTGGCCTTACTTAATCTGCACGAGGCTGATGATGAACCCAGTTGGTCTGAGAATGGACATGAACCGGAACAGATTGAATTACCCGGTTCTCTAGTCTTACATGGGGCAGATATACCGGAGTCGCTGCGAGATATAAACAGTGATGGCTACAAATGGAGTATTGAGTTATGCAAGAAGTACAAATTTGCTGATGGAATCATTATTAACAGCTTCCTGGAGTTCGAACGGGATGCCTTTAATGCTTTGGAGCAAGATGAGTCGAACAAACCACCAATTTATCTGGTTGGACCGCTGGTACAGTCCGGCTCAGATACTGAATCAGATAGTGAGTCCAAATGTTTGAAATGGTTAAACGATCAGCCACCTAGGTCGGTGCTTTATGTATGCTTTGGCAGTGGTGCAACTTTATCGGAAGAGCAATTCAAAGAATTGGCTTTTGGTTTGGAAATTAGCCAGCAAAGATTTCTTTGGGTTGTTAGGAGCCCACAAAAAAATGCTGCCACTGCCTATTGCAGTAATCAAAGGTCTGAAAGCCCTTTTGATTTTCTACCCACAGGATTCTTGGAGATGACAAAAGATAAGGGTCTAGTAGTGGATTCATGGACTCCCCAAGTGAAAATCTTGAGTCATGGCTCGACAGGGGGTTTTGTGACACAGTGTGGGTGGAATGCAATTCTAGAGAGTGTTGTCAATGGTGTGCCTGCAATTGCATGGCCACTATGTTTTGAGCACAAGATGAATGCAGTATTCTTGACTCAAGGTTTGAAGGCTGCAATTAGGGTTAAGCAAAATGAGAATGGTGTTGTTGAGAGAGGACACATCTCAAATCTTGTAAAAGAATTGATTGAAGGAGAACAAGGAAAACAACTTCGAGAGAGGATGAGGGATCTCAAAAATGATGCTGCAAAGGCTTTGAGCCCAGATGGAGCTTCTACCAAGTCACTTTATGAGGTTGTCCAAAAATGGATTAGCGCCAGTGACACCAGTTCGACGTGATTTCTTTTGTTAAGTGGACTGTACCCTTTTATCCATTTCTATTTCTATTTCTGTTAATTTAAAATAAAAGTATTATGATCATGAATATGAAGATGCAGGTTTATGTTTGGTCATGATCATGAAGTGACGAGATTTATGCAATGGTGACTAAAGATATGTGAGGAACAATTAATGTTCTTGAAAAAATGATTTTAATGAAAATTGTTCCTGAAAGATATATATTTATGTTGATCTTTCGAAATATGCCTACTGTTCAAAGATGAATTTACATTCGAATGCTGACAATCTTGATGAGGTCCTGCATGGTGTTGTGATTATGTATAGATATGATATCCTTGACAATTTTGACGAGGTCGCATATGGTGTTGTGATTAATGCATGGGCGAATTTTTTTTTTTCTTGGTGTGGGGTGGGGGGGGTACTATAGCCCAGACCCGCTCCGAAAAAACTCGTTTTTTATAGTGTAAAAATTTTTTTTTTTTTATTAACAGTCCGTGCAAATTTTCTTTTTTTTAATAGCAGCGTGAGCCAAAAAAAATTCTCGAATCTGCCCCGGATTAATGTGATGACCTCTAGGACTTTAAGCTGGATAGAATTATGACGTTGAAAATTTATTAATGTGATTGCAATTTGATCATATTGTATATTATAATTTTTTTTGTGCTTATTTTGTAAACTAGTATAGTGGCAAATGCATCATTTTAGGTAAAAATGTGGGTTTTTTAGTTAGGATTCGTTCAATGGTGGACACTGAACTAAAGGTATATGTGTTGAGGATATTTTGCACTAGTAAAACGCAAGTACTTTTGACACGGTGTTTTGAGATATATTTTTATTTAAATATTTAAATAATTATAGTTCAGGTTTTTAATTTGTGTCTTGTAGAAGACAATGACTCAAATATATTTACTCCTGTAAAATGTTGAAAGAATTTTGGCAAATTATTAAAATAAGAATAGAATATAGTGTTAAAAAATAGATTGATGGCGGAATTTATGTGGAAATGACTTCTAAGCAATCAATCAAACCAGAAACCGAAAATATGGAAATGATGAATATAAACCGAGGCAAGAGTTGAACTCTTTGTCCTTAAGTCAATATTGCCCCCACAAAGGTGCCTACGGTATATGGCAATTGACTCCCAAGACACAACGGCTTCCTACTTGTGGTTGAAGCACTACAAACCACAAGCACAACGAACCGAAAATCGGTTTTGTACTCCAAAAGATGAAATGAATATGAAAACCAGAAATTCAAGCAACAAATGCAAGAATTTTTTATTCAAGAAGTAAGGAATTATGAAATGATGTTATGCAAATGTTTTATGTATCAAAAATCTCTGTAAAATAGACGTTCAGAGTCCCTTTTTAACGTTGAAGATCAGTTGGAAACGAAAAGGTATTGAACCAAATCGTGCAACACTTCAAAAGGACATGTCTGATCGCGCAAACCGATGCGATCGCATGGTACAAAAATCAGAACAAACTTGATCCAAAATTAACCATGCGATCGCAAGGTTTTGCCTCCTGCGATCGCATGGAAGAACCAAAAAGCATACTGCTTAAAAATTAAGCCAGTTGCGATCGCAGCAAAAATTAACCATGCGATCGCATGGGTCAAACTTTGACCCAATTTTGTCGATCCCCGTTCCGGGGGCGTTGCCCCCGAAGCGTCGATGTGGCAAATAAATTTGCCTAAACAGATTGGGTCGGGTCTTGTATATTTGACCAAGTTGACACGAAGTCACTTAGTTAATTTCTCGACATTTTAAACCAATTTCCAACAATCCCCCACATGAATGGAAATTCCTTGATACGCAAAACACGATACAAATGAAATGCAATGATATGCAGACTCTAACAATGGAGTACATGCGACAAGTCATAGCATCAAGATAGGTAGCTTGTGGCTTTGAACCTTCTTTAGTTGAATACAATCGGATTTACTAGGCTAGTTGGTGAACACGATGTTTTTGAACCATCCAGCCGTTCGTGTAAACCCAAACAATTGTACCAACACCATAACTCATCTAACCAATTCGGTTCTCATGGTCGTGTCCATTTTGGCCCTGGACAACTCTTCGTTTCATAAGTGCTCTAAGAGAATTAAGCCTCGAATTCTCGTAGAAGCAGCCCCACTTCACACTTATATAGGTGATCTCTTACCTTTCCACTTTAAGGTTTTGAATCATTAAAAGTATGTATACTTATCCTTATACATATTTGACATAGCACTTTTAAAAATTAGGAATGGAAGTAAGTGCTTTATTCCGAATCTTTTATAACTTAGTTGTCCCATTGAACCAAGATTTTGGGATCTCCAATCTACAAGGTTGGGTGTCCGTTATAAAAATTCTATTCAATAGGCTTTAGGCCCATTCCCCTCGAAAGATAGTATACTTGATCTCTTGCAAGTCCTTTTGTCAAAGGATCAGCAAAGTTCTCTTTTGACTTCACATAGTTAATAGAGATTATACCATTAGATATTAACTGTTTAATGATATTATATCTCCGACGAATATGTCGAGACTTACCATTATACATACTGTTTTGTGCCCTTGCTATTGTCGACTGATTATCGCAATGTATATTAATTGCAGAAACCGGCTTTTCCCAACATGGAATTTCTTCAAGGAAATTACGAAGCCATTCTACTTCTTCTCCGGCTTTGTCTAAAGCAATAAACTCAGATTCTATTGTGGATCGAGCTATACATGTTTGCTTAGACGATTTCCAGGACACGGCTCCACCTCCAATGGTAAATACATAACCACTTGTGGATTTTGAATCCTTAGTGTCAGATATCCAATTTGCATCGGCATATCCTTCTAACACCGCGGGATATCTTGAGTAGTGTAATCCATATTCAACCGTGTGTCTTAAGTATCTAAGAACTCGGTTTAATGCCTTCCAATGTTCAACATTTGGATTACTAGTGAATCTACTCAACTTGTTGACTATGTATGCTATATCCGGTTTTGTGCAGTTGGTAATGTACATCAAACTGCCTATGACACGTGAATATTCCAATTGAGATACGGGCTCACCAGTATTCTTAGCTAAGTGTAAACCTAGGTCAACTGGTGACTTAACTGGTTTGTCGTCATACGCCTTAAACTTCTTAAGTATAGTCTCAACATAATGTGATTGAAATAATGACAAACCATCGGATGTTTTAGAGATTTTAATCCCTAATATCACATCCGCCACTCCCATGTCCTTCATGTCAAAATGTTTTGTTAACATTTTCTTAGTCGAGGAAATGACTTTTGAGTTATTTCCCATAATTAGCATATCGTCAACGTATAGGCATACGATCACATATTCATCGGGTGTGTTTTTAATGTAGACACATTTGTCACATTCATTGATTTTGAAGCCATTTGACAACATAGTTTTATCAAACTTTTCATGCCATTGCTTCGGTGCTTGTTTTAATCCATACAAGGATTTTACAAGTTTACACACCTTCTTTTCATTTCCCGATGCAACACACCCTTCGGGTTGTTCCATATAGATTTCTTCTTCTAATTCACCGTTTAGAAACGCAGTTTTAACATCCATTTGATGTATTTCAAGATTATGCAATGCCGCGATTGCAATCAAGACACGTATAGACGTGATTCTTGTCACAGGTGAATAAGTATCAAAGAAATCGAGTCATTCCTTTTGTCTATACCCTTTGGCTACTAATCTAGCCTTGTATTTATCTATTGATCCATCCGATTTCAATTTCTTTTTTAATATCCATTTACAGCCTAAAGCTTTGTTTCCCAGAGGGAGTTCAACCAATTCCCAAGTATGGTTACTCATGATGGATTCAATTTCATTACGTACAGCTTCTTTCCAAAAAAAGAGCTTCGGGAGTGGACATTGCTTCATCAAATGTCCTCGGATCATTTTCAAGTAAATTGGTTACGAATTCTGGACCGAATGTCTTAAGAATTCGTTGCCTTTTACTACGTCTGGGTTCTTCATTTATTTGAAGATTATCGTCATTTCTATGTAAATTATCATAAGTTCGTTTAACTGAACTTGCTTCATTTTCTTTACACGGAAATTTGTCTTCAATGAAGACTGCATTTCTTGATTCAATAATCGTGCCTTCATGTACATCTAGTACTTCAGATTTATGAACCAAGAATCGATATGCACTACTATTGATTGCATATCCAATAAAGACACAATCAATTGTCTTTGGTCCAATCCTAACTTGTTTAGGTTTGGGTATTTGTACTTTTGCTAAGCACCCCCACACTTTGAGATATTTGTATGAAGGTTTTCGACCTTTCCATAACTCGTAAGGTGATTCAACCTTATTCTTGTGTGGTATCTTATTTAGGATATGATTTGCAGAAAGTATGGCTTCCCCCCACAAGTTTTGAGGTAAGCCCGAACTTATTAGCATTGCATTCATCATTTCCTTTAGAGTTCGATTCTTACGTTCAGCAATCCCATTTGATTGAGGCGAATATGGTGCAGTAGTTTGATGAATGATTCCAAATTCTGCACAAAATTCCTCAAATGGTGCAACGTATTCTCCACCTCTATCACTACGAATCATTTTTATCCGTTTTCCAAGTTGATTTTCAACTTCGGTTTTGTAGTGTTTGAACACTTCCAAAGCTTCATCTTTGCTTTTCAACAAGTATACGTAACAGTACCTTGTACAATCATCTATGAACGTGATGAAATACTTTTTACCACCTCTTGTTTCTGCAAACTTTAAATCACACACATCCGTGTGAATTAATTCTAGAGGTGTTGTGGTTCGTTCAAGCGAATGAAAATGTGCCTTGGCCTCTTTTGCCTCTACACATGTTTCGCATTTTCCATTATTAAAATGCATATTCGAAAGTAAACTTAAATTCATCAACTTACGTATTGAATTAAAGTTTGCATGTCCTAATCTATGGTGCCATAAATTAGATAACTCGAGAATATAAACGGAAGATGGCGTTTTATTCATAACTTTCGGTACAACAGTGAGGACATTCATTTTGAATAGTCCATCTTTTACATAGCCTTTGCCAACATACATATTATTTTTGGTAAGTACAAACTTATCCGACACAAAGACTAACTTAAAGATATTCTTGCTTAACAAAAAACCTGACACAAGGTTCTTGCAAATATCCGGTACGTGAAGAACATTGTTGAGGCTAAGTTCCTTTCCCGATGTCATCTTTAATATCACTTTGCCTTGTCCTTCCACTTTGGATGATGAGGAGTTTCCCATAAACAACTTTGCTCCCTCGGTTGGAGTGTAGGATGTGAACATATCCTTATTAGCACATATGTGACGGGTTGCACCCGTATCAACCCACCATTCCATGGGATTTCCAACATTGTTGCATTCTGAAACAACCGCCGATAAATTCATATCAGATATTCTATTTGATATGGAATCAGATTCGGCTATGTTCGCTTGGGCTTGCTTCTTTGGTTTGCGACAATCAACGGAGCGATGTCCAGCTTTTCCACAATTATAGCAATTGCCCTTGAACTTCTTTGCATTCTTCTTGGAAGATTCAACGGAATGCTTTCTCTTCTTTCCTTTGTTGTTGTTGTTGTTGGATTCCACAACAATAGCCCTTGATTGTGGTATGCTATTTCCAACACGCCTGTCCGAACTTCGATTGTCTTCTTCAATCCTTAGTCGGACCACAAGTTCTTCAATATTCATCTCCTTGCGCTTATGCTTGAGATAATTCTTGAAGTCCCTCCACATGGGTAGAAGTTTTTCGATGATTAACCATGCGATCGCAAGGTTTTGCCTCCTGCGATCGCATGGAAAAACCAAAAAGCATACTGCTTAAAAATTAAGCCAGTTGCGATCACAGCAAAAATTAACCATGCGATCGCATGGGTCAAACTTTGACCCGATTTTGTCCTTTTTTGTAATTTCTCATTCATTTGATATTGGTTTCGAGATGTCAAATATACCCTTTAAATATACAGATAAATCTGAATTTTCTTTCCGGGGGCGTTACCCCCGAGCCCCCACGAAGGGCGCTGCCCCCTCGACCCCCGCGACCTGACCGGGCAGGTCGATCCCCGTTCCGGGGGCAACGTCGACGTGGAAAATAAATTTGCCTAAACAGATTGGGTCGGGTCTTGTATATTTGACCAAGTTGACACGAAGTCACTTAGTTAATTTCTCGACATTTTAAACCAATTTCCAATATAGATTACATGAAATTTATTCAAATAGTACAATAATCGGACTTTGAGCTTTTTAATGTTTTATTTATTCAAATAGTGCCATCCAAAACCGGTCAAAACCGATGGAAAAAAGACTCCCAAGCAGGCCCTAAATGATTTTGAGTGGACCTTGAGCTTTTATATTTGTCACTTGAGCTTTTACATCTTTATTGTTGGGATGTGCCCCAAAAAGTGTTAGGACTGTATTTAATATTTAATATTTTGGTTTATAGTTAAATAAATATAGTTTATTTATTTATATATGTTTAAAAAGTTTGTTAGATATGCTCTAACTTATATGTTATTTGTGTTGATATTTACTGAAATGGTCTGAAATGGTCTTTAGATTATCATTTCATAAAGATGAACTAACAAGATTAAAATACGAGAACACATCAATTTGATAAAACTCTTTCTATTTTACTTATGTGATTTTTTTTTTTTTAAAAACAATCTAAATGCATGTGTTAATTCCTCTAAACGGATGTATCTTTCTTTGATTCAAGAATTTGTGGAATTATAAATTATTTGGTTAGCTGGTATAATCATATAATTTATTATCAACTTAATTGAGTTAATAATTAATTTTTTGATATTATTATTGTAAATTAAATTCTGTATTTCTTCACAAATGGAAATGAATCCACTTAAATATTTTTCTACTCAAAAGTTTAAGTTTGTGTTCAATATTTGATGACACTTAAATCAATTCTATTATTTGATCACAAGAAATGCTGAAAAATTTACGAGCTTAACTGAAAAAATAATTAGAAGGGAGAAATTGTCAAATTAACCCAAATCTAACTATTCGATGTCCTATGAGGTAAGACAATAAGATGGAAAGTCAATAGAATGCAATTGCAATTGCAATTATATTGCTAATTTGATTGTAGAGTGAGTTTAGACTAATAATTATAAAGTACAATATTTGATTGATTTAAATGTGTCTAATTGTTGGAGCTCCAATTATATAGGCATGGTTGGTCCATTTGATAGCTTCAGAAAAGCCCTCGAGTTAATTGCACTAGTATTGAAAGTTCAAGGACTACACATGGAAAAATACCAAAATAAGTTTCCTAGGCCGAATAGGACAGCGGGATAAAGGCTAGGGAATTTGGCGAACATGAAATTTAATATTTTTTCTCTTATGGAAAATATAATTAACAAGACTATAATAATATATTTAGTATGTCAAATTAAATATTATTAAATAAAGATACTGGACCTATTTGTACATTTTGCAAAAGTTAGAAATTCAACTGCAATTTTTTATAACTAAAATTTAGGACGTGTTGGTCTTTTTCATCAAATTAGGACGAATTGAATACCAAAACACATAGGTTATGAACGTTCGTGCCAAAATAAAAATTATCTAGTCATATCCTTGACTGCCACTACCAACACGCAGATGCCCCTACGTGCTAAAATCTTATGTGATTAATTAGAATATTTATAACTAGAATTTATTATCTAGTCGCATCCTCGTTTTGTATTTTTTTTTTTTTAATAATTTTTTAAATTTGTGATTTCTACAACTCTCTTTCCAACAACTGGTATTAGAGCAATCTAGATCAAATTATTTTTGCATTATAATAATTCCAATTTAATAATTAGATGTTTGTAGTCAAGCAATGCCTTGAAATTTCTTGTTTATTATGAGTTGAATGAATAATTGTATTTATTAATTGGAATGGATGAATGGATTATTTTTCAATTGTGTGTGGCCTTCAAAAAAATTTCGATTGTAATTCAATTTTCAAGTCTATATCAAGGTGGGTATTAATCCATAATTTCCATCTTGCCTTACTTTCCATTGCAAAAGATATTCCATTGTGAGTTCCAAATTGGGACTTAGGTTTTCTATTGTAAATGTTTCATTTCTTTGAAAATTTGGGAATTTGTGTAATTGATAAAAATTTGAAGATTGGACAAGAATACGACGAAACGATTGAACAAAGGAGGTGACGGAGGTGGGCAGTGCCCAAAGGCTATGCATTGGGATGTACAATAGAAATAGACCGATGTTTGCGTGTGGTTGAGTAGCCTTGTGCACAGAGGTGTCAAGACGGACAGGTCGGCCGAACCCACACCAGCCTACCCAACTCGAACCAGAATCGTGGACCGACCGGTGAACTGGGCGGGCATTACAGCCTCTAACGGGCCAACGATTTGTTAATTATTTAAACAAATGGCAGACATGGCAGACAGCCGTTGTTATTTATTTTTTAATTAGTAATATAGATTTTTTTTTTTTGAATTAAAAGATATTACTAAATTTTTTTAGTAATTTTAAAAAAAGTTAATTTTTTATTTATACGGGCCGAATCGGGTCGAAGTGTGGCCCACATGGGTTGAGCTCGTGTTCAATTTTCATTGGCTGGGTTGACCTAGCCCCAACTCGCCGTGACGCGGACTTTTTCTAATGCGAGACGTCACCAGCTTCATCTTTTGAGAGTTGATCCAGCCCGCCTGACCCAGATTAACACTTCTACTTGGGTAGGTGACGCTAGGTGGGCTATGTTTCATCACCCGGTGATTGTCTAGTGGGCACTGTTGATCGCTTCCATAAAACAGCAGCGTGGGGACTGTGTCACCTACTAGGGTGATGTAGCACCCTAGCAAGCAACGCGATGCACGTAGAGGCACCTGCGCCACAATAATCGCGTAGCAAAAGCCACGAGCAATACCACATGTAGCCTTAAAATTGTAGTCTAGCGGTGACGGTCGCTCCGTGGGCCTTAGGTCAGATTTGTGGATCAAAATGGAATCGGACTATGATGATTGGGCCTAACACACCAGCCTAAAGATTGACATAAGTTTAGTTAGATAATTGGACTTGGGCCCATTGGGTCCTTTAATTAATAGAAAATTAGAATCTGTACTTTTTTGGGGATTTTTAAAAAAATATCCATAATAAATAAAATATTTCTTAAAATACTGTCATATTTTTTTTAGGGAAAATTGTCAATAAGTTATCTCCACATGACTTATTTCAAATTAGGTCAAAACTTTTCTGTAAATTGTGATTAAGTCATACTTCACAGCAATATTTTATATTAATTCCAAAATCACCATTTTTAACCATATTTTTCATTGGCACAATCTTCCAACTCCACAAACCTCCTCCACTTCCGACGACAGCCTCCTCCACCTCCGGTGATCTCCGGCGAGAGCTTCTACGGCGCAGTGTCACTTTTTAATTCCACATAGTAAAATCTGGGTTATGTGCTATTGAAAATGTGAAGATATCTAAGCATTCATGGAAGGAATGAAGGATTTGTGAAAGATTTTGGTATAGCTAAACTAGTTTTGGGATTGGTTTTAGGATACAGATTGCCCGTGCTCTGTACCAAGATGCTGATATATATTTGTTTGACAATCTATTTAGTGTTGTCGATGCACATACAGGAACTCATCTGTTCAATGTACGTTCTGCTTCTCCTCGGTATTATAATTGTTCTAAACTAATTCTAGTTGTTTATGTGCTTAATCTTATTAACCTTGTTCTTGCTTCCCATGGACATCAATTGAATAGAACCAAAAATATGCATTTTTTTGTTGCTGTTATGATATTTTTCATGTTTACATTGCAGGAATGTATATTGGGGCTTCTGTATTCAAAAACTATTATTTATGCCACGCATCAAGTAGAATTTTTACCAGTATCTGATCTGATTTTGGTGAGCTGTTCATTTCTTGTTCATTCCATTTGTCCTGGTGATTCTTCATCCAGGTCACAAAACCTAATTGCTTTATCATTAGGTTATGATGGAAGGATTACTCAAGCTGAAAAGTACAACAATATTCTAAAATCCGGTAGTGATTTCATGGAACTAGTTGGTGCACATAAAGAAGCTTTATCAGCACTTGATTCCATTGAGTAGGGGTGGGCATCCAAACCGTCAAACCGCTCAAACCGACCGAACCGAACCGAATCGGGTCGGTTTGGTTCGGTTTTCACACCCGGGTGGTTTGGTTTGGTTTGGTTTACTAATTTAAAAAATATATTTGGTTTGGTTTGGTTTGGTTTCGATTTGGGCAAAAAAACCGAACCAAACCGCCAAATAAACCGAACCGAGAAATGGAAGTTATTTTTATAAATAACATGTCAAAAAACAAGTTGTAAATAATAGGTTATTTTATAAATGGGAGTTATATTTAACTTTTTTGTAAATTTTTGTCAATAACATGTTGCATGTTGTAAAGAAAATTTGAAATGGGAATTATAAAATTAATTTTATTTTGTGTATACAAGCCCAAAACATTAAAGCCCAAACCGCCCAAACCGAACCAAACCGAACCAAGATTGGTCGGTTCGGTTTGGATCGGTTTCATCCAACGCGGCGGTTTGGTTCGGTTTCAGATAATGGCCAAACCGACTTGGTCGGTTCGATTTCAGTTTGGGCCCAAAACCGAACCAAACCAACCCATGCCCACCCCTACCATTGAGGCAGGGGCAGCAGCTGTTGGTGAGGATAGCAGCATGGGAAATGCTAAGAATTCTCTGCAGAAAAATGAATCTCCAACTAATCAAAATGATAAAACAGATAATGCAATGGAGATAAATGGACAGCTTATTCAAGAAGAAGAAAGAGAGAAAGGTCGAGTTGGTTTATCACTGTCTATGTTGCTTTGGCAATCGAAAGTTCATTTTGCATTTTTGCCAGAGCCTTGCTTTTTGTTACGGCTGGTTTCAAGACAGCTACAATGCTTTTCAACAAAATAGTATCACAAAAAACAGTATCACAGCTACAATCATATGATACTGTTTTAATCCATCATATTGTTTAATTATGGCAAAGTTTGAACATGTGATACTGTTTAAATGTCTTAATTTTAATCTATGATACTGTTTTAATGTCTTAGTTTTAATCCATGATACTGTTTTAATATCTTAGTTTTAATTCATGATACTGTTTAATTATGGCAATGTTTAATAGGTTGAAACTTTGTAATAATATTTCACTATCATTTAAAACATGTTTTAATCAATGATACTATTTTAATCCTATGATACTGTTTTAATCCATGATACTGTTTAATTATGGCAATGTTTGAACCTGTGATACTATTTGAATGTCTTAGTTTTAATCTATGATACTGTTTTGTTTAGGTAATGTGTATTAGTATATTTTGATATTATTTTAATCTATGATACTGTTTTAATGTCTTAGTTTTAATCCATGATATTGTTTTGTTTAGGTAATGTACATTAGTATATTTTGATATTGTTTTAATCCTATGATACTGTTTGAATCTATATGGAATGAATTTTATTTATGATACCGTGCTTTTATTTTTGATACTGTTTAATTATGGCAATGTTTGAACTCGTGATACTGTTTGAATGTCTTAGTTTTGTCTATGATACTGTTTTAATCCATGATAATGTTTTGTTTAGGTAATGTGCATTAATATAATTTGATACTGTTTTAATCTATGTTTTAATATATGATAATGTTTTGCATAATACAGTAGCAAACAAAAGATATGACTAATTAAACAGTATCAAAGATAAAAGTATGATATCATAGTCATGTATGTTGTTTGATACTGTATTATGCAAAACACAGTATCACAATAGAAATGAACATAGAATTCGTACACGTGCTCAGAATTTTTATTATAATATGTTTTCAGAATGGTCTCGACGAGACGGTCAAGACCAGTCGTTGTGTATGATAGATTTTACCTGTTTGAAGTCGTCTCTTTAGCTTAAAATGACAATCTTTTTTTTTCAAAACAGTATCACAAATCTTCTAAAACAGTATCACGGATTAATGTACATCATTTTGCTGTAAATTAAAGCTCTTCCAAGGTATCTGGGTCCCTTAAAAGCAAACACATACTTCAGAGCAATGCTAAGATGAAGAAAGAAGAACTGCCAATCATTCTCAAGTTAATGGGAAGTCATGCAAATGGTTCTCATCTAAAACTATGAACAATGTTTCTAGTTCTTCTCTTGAATTAGAACATGTTTGAGATTCAATTAGGATATAGATTCTCATTTGATAAGTATAAATATATAAGGTGTTTAATGGTAGGTAGACGAATTAATCAGTAGATAATAAACAAGAGAATAATATTGTTCTTAAAATGTTTCATTAGTAGTACAAAATCATAGGTTTAACAGTATCACAACAACAACCAACACAACCAACAAGAAAATGGAATTATTTGGCTGAAATTTTTCTCGTTTCTGGTACGTGAGTAAAGGGAGCAGGAAATGGATTAAATGAAGCATGAGGAAGAAATCAAAACTTTTTATTTGGTTTTTGGTTTTCATTCCCACCGCTGACTTTTCATTCTTTATCCATTTTTATTTTTTTTTATTTTTATAAGTTGGCAAGACAAAATTGACCAAGATTTTGAAAAATGAGGAAGAAACCAAAACTTTTTATTTGGTTTTCACCGCTGACTGTTCATTCCTTATCCATTTTTATTTTATATAAGTTGGCATGACAAAATTAATCAAGAAAATCTTGGTTTGACCGAGCTTTGCAGGATTATTACAAGTGCAGTTGAAAATACCACTGATTACCATCATAAATTAAAGACTTTTTTTACTCTCAATTGTTTGAACATCACCGCTATATAAATCAATCATCTTTTGCAACTTCTAACTCGCTCATTGCAATCTTCATTTTTCAGGTGATATATATTTATTTACTCTTTTCCCGAATTTGATTTCACAGTTTTTTTAATTAATTGTTTTCTTCTTTGTATTAGGTATTGAAGAAGAAGAAGTGTTTATTGATCGATTTGAGAGGGACCATGAAGATCAAAATTGTGAGCAGAAAGTTTATAAAACCAAGCAGGCCAACTCCAGAAAAACTCCGTACATACAAAATATCATGCATGGACGAGATTAATCCAACTAACAATATTGTTGGACTTCTCTACTATCCATCCACTGATAATATTGGAAATTTAAACAACTTGGAAAAATCACTGGAGGAAATCTTGCCACAATTTTACCCTTTAGCTGGACGATACATCAAGGAGAATCACTCTGTTGATTGTAGCGACCAGGGTGTTGAATACATACAAGCTCAAGTCGATCGCAAGCTTCTTGAAATTATTGGCTCTGGAGTTGAACCTGTGGAACTTAATGATCTCCTCCCAGTTGAAGTTGGTGCAGCTGATGAAGCTAGTGACCCAATTATGTCCGTTCAAATAAACAAATTTAAATGTGGTGGAGTAGCCATTGGTATAGCTATTTCACATAGGATTGTTGATGCATCTTCCTTTGGAACCTTATTATCTGCATGGACAAAGGCTAGTCGAGGAGACAACAGTGAACCCATTATCCCAAATTTTGACTCCCCATTGTACTTTCCAGGTGAGAATTTAGGCAAACTTGATTTTGGAATGATAAGGACTAGAGATCCTACCATTGTGACTAAGAGGATTTTGTTTGATAAGAAGGCGATAGCAAATTTAAGAGCCAGAGTGAGCCACTTGTATGAAAACAGCTACCGTCCACCCTCTAGGGTGCTGGTCGTCTCTTCCTTTTTGTCGGAGGCTCTTATGCGTTGTGATCACACAAAACTTGGGAAACCACGGGATTTCCTCATATCGCAGGCAGTTAACATTCGTGAAAGAACTGTTCCACCTCTGTCCAAATATTCTTGTGGAAACTTAGTGTTACTGGGAATGGTGGAACGCAGTTCAGAAGAAACCAAGAGTTTGGACTTTGAACGCTTGGTTCCTCTACTGGGTAATGCTGCAAGGAAAGCGGTTTCTGACTGTGTCAAGATATTATCTAATTGTCAGGATGGACATAAAATGCTAGTCGATGCCTTTGTCGGTGCAACTGACAAATCTCGTGATGATAATTTGAACAGTATATGGTTTACTGACTGGTCAAAGTTTGGATTTTACGACAATGATTTTGGTTTTGGAAAACCTATTTGGACAAGCGTTGCAAATAATCCGTTCAAAAATCTTATCATATTGTTGAATACCAAACAGAACGATGGAATTGAAGCATGGGTACATTTGCATGAGAAAGACATGCCTTATTTCGAACAAGACGAAGAAATCAAAAAGTTAACAACTTAGTTTGGGAAAACCATCAATTGCAAGGGTCAAATAAAGTGTTTTGAAATTTTATTTCTATTTTGTTTACTGTCTTGGACTGTGGTGAATGTTGTTTGCTACTTATTTAGCATTGTTTTTGTTTGATGGCTTTGCATCAATAATAATGTTATTGAAGTTTCTGTGGAACTTTTATGTCTTCTCTTTTGATGCAAATTGTTTATAACATTTTAACTTAATAGAATGTCAATAATCTTATATAGCACTTGTTTGGTGGAGTTTTTAGCAAATTTAGATAAAAATTGATGAAATGTGTAGTTGAAAAGTTATTCAAAGTTGTAGAGCTTTTTAGGACCAACTCCCCAACTCCCCTACCACACCCGATCTCCCCAGCTACCCTACTCCCCCACCTATCACCCATGGCACAACCACTTTCACTAGTCCCAACTAACATCGATGTTGCCACCGTTATCCCCATTTCTGTTTTAGCTACAAATTGAATTCCTTTTCTTTCTTTTTTGGTTTTTTTTTAACAAAACACAAGCAAAGCCTAATTGTGGTTTTTACGCCACCACGACTTTGTGGAGGGGTAGAGGGGAGGTTTGGCTTCCCAACCTTGTGTTATTAATAAAGCAAATGTTACATTTGGGAGGGGGACTTGAGAACCTTACCTCTACATCAGGAGGGTGAGAAAAGAATTCGAAAGCAATAAATGTGGAAGTATTACTTCCTTTACACAAGTCATTAACTCTATGCGATTTATTTAAATCTAACACAAGTCAATCGTTGTTTGTCCAGTCTTAGAATTCCTTTCAGGTAACCTTGCATCTTGTTGGGATCCAAAAATTTTCAGATTTCCGACGACTTCTGTAACACCTAGGTGTGCAAGCCGAAGTTAGATGACTAAAGAAGACAAAATCCAAAGTTGAAGGACTTGGACTACAAATAAGATGACTAAAGAGGAGAAAAAGGACAAATTATGAACAAGAGACCAAATAAAATATATGTCAAACCTTGGAGGACCAAGCATGCAAATATGGATTGGAACCAATTTTGGCCATTTTCTCACTGTTTGCTCAACTGCGGTAATACCCTGTACACGCGTTTGGGTGTTTTTTGGCTTATTTTTAATTTCAATCAGAGCTTTTTTCGTCTTTTCATGTACATGAGTTGTTAAATTAGTAAAACACTATATAAAGACCTAACCTAGGTCAAAATAGGGAGGTTGAATCTTTGAAGAAGATAAGAGAAGACGGAGAAAAGAACGGCGAAAAAATGAAGAACGACCAAGATCAAGAAGATTGGAACGTGAAGATCAAGTTATCTTTGTGCAAGATAATCAACGTCTTTTCATCTTTTCTTCAGAACCCGGTTATGTATTCAAATATTCTAATGTTTTCTTCTTCCTGAATCATGAGTAGCTAAATTCATAGTTTGGATGAACGATGTAGCCTAGTTTTAATTCTTTAATTTCGAATCTCAATTTTTGACTTATAAATTATTTAAGTATTTGATTTTACTTCTTCTCTTAATGCTTGGAATAACTGGCCATTATTTCATTGATCTTGTGGATTGTAATGATCTGAGAAGCAAATTATTAATCTAGACCACGTAGTAAAATCTGGCAATTGGACAAAAGGTAGAGATACACTTTTATTATTACTGCAGTCTGAATTGAATTCTTAAGAGAATTAATGCATCTAATTAAGGATCATTCTGACTGCTTAAGTTGACTTAATTAGATGGGACTAATTTAAACTCAAGTGAAGTAAATTATGTTAAATTCGTGAATTCGACCGAATACAACTTTAGGAACAAATCTGAGAGGAGGGATTAGAGATGATAACTAGGTGAATTCGTTTGTCTAAACTCTTTAACCATCATTCTTTTCTAAATTCTTGTTATTTGCTTTTACATAAGTTATTATATTATTTCCTTAAATTCATAGTTTTCGTTTAAATCTTTCAAATCAGCTCAATTAAAATTGTTTTAAATAAATTAGCATTAATATTAATTTAACTAGTATCTAAATAAGATAGTTTTCGTAGAAACGATAATCCGAACTCAATAGGTCTACTTTATTACTTGTTTGCGATATTGTACACTTGCAATCACATTATTTTCACAACAAATTTTTGGTGCCGTTGTCTGAGACTATTCTTATTTGATATTAGTTTAGATTAATTGTTAGTGTTAGTTTAATTTATATTCTATTTTATTTTGTTATTTAATTGTTATTTATATTATACTTTTAGTTTTTCTTCTTAGTTCCTTACTACAGAAAATAATGTTTATTGCATGCTTCGTACACAATGCAGAAATCTTGAGTTTTGATCTTGAGATTGAACGTACTTTCAGACGAAGACTAGTTAAATTAATATTGAGATTGAACGTACGATATTGCAAATTTTCAGACGAAGACTCAATAGGTCTACATTATTACTTGTTTGCGATATCGTACTTTTTATTATTAATATTAATTTAACTAGTGTTTATTGCTTGCTCCGTTCTTGCCCTTTTCGTTTCTAAAAATCCAAATTTTGTAGTGTGATTTGAATGAAAAAAAAAATGAAGAATGGGAAGGTAAAATCTAGTTTTTTTGCTGGCCAAGAATGGGGACCTTTGGGCTGCTTAGTGACCGAAATTGGTACCTGTAAAAAGGGAGAGATTCTGGACAAAAAAGAAAGAAAATCTTGGAAAGGAAGATCTGTGATCTTTATGGCTGAATAATAAGGAGAGAGTGGGAAACTTAAGGGACAAAATTGGGGACTGAATGTAACAGTTTTCTTCAGAGAGAGTGGTGATTCACCTGGAGTTTGAAGTAAAACAAAGTGGTTGAAGTTCAGAGGGGAGAAAGGGACTACTGACCGTTTTTAAGAGGGGGAAAAGGGAAAAATGATTCAGTTGTTTGGATGAGGGGAGAGGTTAATGGCTTAATGGAAGGTAGGCAAGTTGGTTTAAATAAAACTTATCAAGGTGGGCAGTTTTTATGAGGCAGAATGGACGATTTACTGATAATGGGGAGAAGCTATTTAGTTTAAAAAAGAAACAGACCTTGTTGCTGTGACCGGTCTTTTTTTTTTTTTTTTTTTTTTTTGTGATTTCTGGTGTAATTTAGTGGATGAAAATAGGGGATAATGGGGACTTCTTCCTGGCAAAAAATACAGGGAGAAGAAGGGGGGACTTGAGGCCGAAAATGGGGGGAAATGAGTTGGAACAACGGGCGGTTCTAGGGAAGATCATGGGTGCATTTTGTTTTGGCATTAAGTGGGGCGGTTTCTTGGCATAAAGGTGGATGGTTTTCTTGCTTGAAATGTGGAGCAGATAGTTACTAGTTTGGGCTTTGAAGTGGGAGAATAAAAGCAACGCCATTAAGGTAAAGCAGTTGAACGAAAAATTTGGACTGAGACGAAAATTTAAACATTGTTGATTTCTAAGTTAAACGGTCGATCTAAAATTAAACCTGCAAATTTTAATCAAAAAAACTTAATGGGTCTTATAAGTGGGTACGAGAACAATCCCCCTATGAGTATACTTGATTTGTGTATAAAATTTCCCACCTTGGGATGCACCCGCACCCACTCATACACGCCTTATATCCTCTCTCTCTCTCTCTCTCTCTACAAAAAAAAGTATTTATTCATTTTGCGAAAAAACATATTGTCGTTTAAATAAAAATTTTGTTGCAAAAATAATTTAATGACAACAAGTTGTTTGCTGCACGCATTGTCGCTCTATAAGCGCCATAGAATGTATTATGTGACAACTATCAGTCACTCGTTGCATAAGCAAACTCACAATATTATTTGTTTGACGCAAAAGTATGAAATAACAACATATTTGTCGCCATAATGTCTTCTTATGCATATATGTCACGAAAAATTATAAGAGCGACAAATCAATTTGTTGTCACAACAATTATTTCAAAAATGTTTTTACGAGAAAAAATATTTGTCGCAAAGTATAACGTTTGTTACGTATTGTGTTTTGCAACCAACTAAGCTTGTAGTAATATACATTTTATAACAAATCATGTTTGTCACATAATTTGTTTAACAATAATTTTGATTTGTTGCATAATTTATTTTAAGATATTCAATATTTGTAATATAATTTATTACGTAACAAGTTGTGTTTGTAGTTCAATTTATTCTGCAACATAGAAAATGTGTCGCTAATCATTTGTGCAACGGTGTATTGTTTTTGCGTAACATATTTTTTGACTATTTACATAAGTCACGAATAGACAATTATTACATTAATATTTATTTTCTTGGGACTAAAAATATTAAAGTTCAAACTCAACATACAGAAAAATAGGAGTTCAAATTTTATTTTACAAAAACCAACTAACAAATGTTATTGTAATTGCAAACAGATTCATTCAATTCCTTAATTTTAGAATTCAAAATAACATAAAATCAAACAAATTACAAGATTAATTAGTCTAATTATTGGAGACACTCTTTCTTCTGCAAATGGAGTACACTGAATAAGTAACCTGGTGGTTTTTTTTTTAAAAAAAACCACCATAATCTAGTAAGAAATTTAAAGAAAATCACATTCAAATTAAAGGCTTCCTCAAAACTTCTCTTCACTTATTTGATTCTCAATACCTTTACAGAAATGACATGTACAATTTAGATTGAAATGAAGTGGAGTGAAGAGCCACATAAATCTCATTTTCTAAAAAATGAGTTTTTTTCTCACCTTTTTTAACTTTTCAAATATTTTACGTAAAAAATTTGAAAAGTCAAAAAATGCAAAAAATAGGTTTTTTCAGAAAAAAACAAAAAAGGAACCAAACATGCTAATGTCCTTGCACATAACATATACTGATTGCACCAGTATGAAATCATTGCCTTTAACTGCTAATCCATGGTAAACCAAGGAAAGTGTTTCAAAAACGAAGGCACAACATTGTATACACGAAAATACACTTGGCTGAAAATACACGCATAAAAGACATTGTATATGCAATAAGATGCATGTATGCACACTACCAGAAATGAGGGAAATAGCGGCGACATTTGTCGTCGCTGAATGTTCATGAGTCGTATCTTTAAGGTTTTAGAGACGACAAAGTCGTCGCAATATGTCGCCGCAACAAGTTAGTGTCTCTAGAGTTATAGCGACGACTATAAGTCGTCTCTATATAAATTTGTATGTATACCGACGACAATGTCGTCTCAATAGAGTCGTGACCATATCTCGAAAACGGACTTATAGGAACGACATAGTCGTCGCAAAAACCATCGCTATAGACAAAATAATAGAGACTATTGTGTCGTCGCCATACGTTCATCCATTACAGCGACGATAAAGGCGTCGCTAATACAAATAATGTAATTACCTATAGCGACGACATTGTCGCCGCTATAAATGTTTTGAATTTTTTAAAAAAATTTTTTTTAAATAACGTAATTACCTATAGCGACGACATTGTCGCCGCTATAAACGTTTTGAATTTTTTTTTTAAATTTTTTTTTTGTTTCCAAATAATATAAATAATATATAAAAAATTCAAAAAATCTACAGACCCTCTACACCATCGTCCCCGTCCTCGTCCTCCTCATCCGCAGGCGCAGCTGGTATTTTACTTTTTAGAAGCTCAATTTCACGCTGCATTTGGCGTAGCTGCTCCTCGTACATGGCAAACCAAACATCATTATTCTGGGGGTCTGCAGAGGACTGATGGGAAGTTCCTTGTGGGGCAAACGATGCAGCAGTCGAATCGAGCGAGTGAGAGGTGCCCTTCGGAACCCGACCAAGCCCACGGACGTGACCTCGTTGTTCTCCGAGAACCTCCTTTGCAATAGCACGCTCGTCTAATGACGCGCTATTGGAGGCGACTTGTGTCTGTTGAGTCTCTCTGAACTCAACAAGCTTATCCTGTTCAGTGAAAAAATAATAATAAATAATAATATCATGCATGTCAGATAAAATTATATTCACATAATTTAAAAATTCTCACATAGTCACCAGCCGCCTGCGGGTTGACCCAATTGCCATCCCGGAAGGTGTGAAACGTTCGGAATGAATCAATAATCCCCGGCCACTTCTGGGTCTCGGGGTCCCGCTACGACAATTTAAACGTGAAATTTAGTATACATTTTTACGTAATGTAGTGAAGATATTTATAATGATATTGAAAATTTATATGTTGTACCTGATCGTAACGCGTGGCAGAGAAGCTCTTCGACCCCTACACGCTCGGGTATTTAGCCTTACCCCGATTGGCTTTATTTTTGGAGGACCGGTCCTGAAGGTATAACATATAAATCATTAGCAAAAAATGTATTAGTTAAAAGAGTATATAAATATCGTAAACAATATATAAACAATACTTACCACGAAAGTAGGACTGGTGAAGAAGTCAATGCACTTCTGCCAGTCCTCGGCGGACATCTCGCCGTATGGTCGGCTCGGTCCATGCGCTTTTAAGTGATTATCCGCCTTGAGTTTGTAATCGCGATAACGATCGGCCGCCAGACGATCTACTGCGGCACATACTGCCCGGTACTCGTCGGGCGACTGATCGCCCTGCAGATCGAAGTAGCTCTGCAAGAGTGAAAAAAGAATATGTTAGTGTACAAGTCGTAAAACAAGTATTAATGAAGTGTACTAATAACAAAACTAATTTACGTTCATACCTCGATAATGCTACGTAACCGTGCCCACTGCTCCTCTGGAACCTCTGCCCATGAAGGGTAGCACAGGGGCACGGTGAATCTCACTTGGTTCCCAACCAAGCGCGTGAAAATACTTCGCGTTATTCTCGATCGGCTGCATTGTGCGTTCGACAATAGGAAGTGGCATCTTCCCATTCGCCTGCCAAACCATCTCGAGATTGATGCCTCGAGATATACCCCGTCGCTTTGGCGGGGGTGCTGAAAATGAAAAAATTGAAAAATGTATTGATCATACGATTTTCTTCAACGATATGTATAAAATAATAAATAATTACAATTTGAAAGAAACGTCTTACCAGACTCGCATGCCGAAGGGAGCCGGTGAGATGGCTGCTGTGGAGGATCTCTTGCACCATCACCTCCGTGCGACATCACGTCAGCCATACTAACACATGACATAATTGCGAATATCACGTCAGCCATACTAGCTTTAAATGTATGTGAAAATTTGTATGTATTATATTTTATTTTAATTTGGTCCCTAAACATATTTTATTGCAAATAAGTCCCTATACTTTAAAATTATGGATAATTTTGAATTAATTATATTTTATTTCAAATTGGTCCCTAAACTACTGTAAAAATGCAAATAAGTCCCTAAACTTTGAATTTATGGAAAAATTTGACTTTATTATATTTTATTATAAATTGGTCCCTAGACTTACTTTAATTTCAAATAAGTCCCTAAACTTTGAATTTATGAGAAAATTTGACTTTATTATATTTTATTATAAATTGGTCCCTAAACTTACTATAAAATTGCAAATAAGTCCCTAAACTATGAATTTATGGACAAATTTGACTTTATTATATTTTATTACAAATTGGTCCCTAAACTTACTTTAATTTCAAATAAGTCCCTAAACTTTGAATTTATGGGAAAATTTGACTTTATTATATTTTATTATAAATTGGTCCCTAAACTTATTTTATTGCAATTAAGTTCCTAAACTTTGAATTTATGAGAAAATTTGACTTTAATATATTTTATTATAAATTGGTCCCTAAACTTACTTTAATTTCAAATAAGTCCCTAAACTTTGAATTTATGGGAAAATTTGACTTTATTATATTTTATTATAAATTGGTCCCTAAACTTACTGTAAAATTGCAAATAAGTCCCTAAACTATGAATTTATGGACAAATTTGACTTTATTATATTTTATTACAAATTGGTCCCTAAACTTACTTTAATTTCAAATAAGTCCCTAAACTTTGAATTTATGGGAAAATTTGACTTTATTATATTTTATTATAAATTGGTCCCTAAACTTATTTTATTGCAATTAAGTCCCTAAACTTTGAATTTATGAGAAAATTTGACTTTATTATATTTTATTATAAATTGGTCCCTAAACTTACTTTAATTTCAACTAAGTCCCTAACCTTTGAATTTATGGGAAAATTTGACTTTATTATATTTTATTATAAATTGGTCCCTAAACTTATTTTATTGCAAATAAGTCCCTAAACTTTGAATTTATGAGAAAATTTGACTTTATTATATTTTATTATAAATTGGTCCCTAAACTACTGTAAAATTGCAAATAAGTCCCTAAACTTTGAATTTATAGTAAAATTTGAATTTATTATATTTAATTATAAATTGGTCCCTAAACTTATTTTATTGCAAATAAGTCCCTAAACTTTGAATTTATGAGAAAATTTGACTTTATTATATTTTATTATAAATTGGTCCCTAAACTACAGTAAAATTGCAAATAAGTCCCTAAACTTTGAATTTATAGTAAAATTTGAATTTATTATATTTAATTATAAATTGGTCCCTATATTTAGTAATCACTTATTAAAATTATAATCTACTACTAGAAGTACAAACAACTTAGAAATCTATTATATCTTCACTACTAGAATGATCCTAGGCAATTATCAGCATGTTTGATTCCCTGTCATCATCGTCACTATCAAACTTTTCTCATTATTTGTCATCATTCTTCACCTACAATGGTGTCTTCTCCTTTCCTTTTCCTTCCGCATATAGGCAGGAAAAAAAAAAAGAAAAAACCTGTAATGTGTTCCAGATTATAAAAAAAAAAGTCCACGAAACGAGGGCCAGTAATAGAACGTCCCAAAAAGGCAAGATAAATGGGCAAACACCTTAGTTGCCCTGAGGCTCAAATACAAATGGTAGTCAAGGCGCAAGCTTTGAGATGTTTCATAAAACCTCATACACTGCAGGATACGTGGCGTAAGCCTCAAATATTTGTTTTTAAACAATCAGACACAACAGATTTGCAGTATCCCATCAGTTTATGCATCAGAAAATGATACACACATAAAAACATACACATATACTTCAAATAGAAAGGGCAAACCTGCTGTCCGGGATGGAAAATTTTTTATCTCCTGGACAATCCAAAAACAAAAAAAAAAGAGAAAAATTAACATCATTAGTAGATTAGTCGTAAACACATCAAAAGTAAATTTTACTGAACTTATTGCAAAAATTAAAGAACCAATTATCGTTCAGGAACTTGAAAATACAAGCGAGAAATGATAACATGAATAATAATAAATTAATCAACCCAACGAAAACAAAAACAAAATCAAAATCGAAGTAAAGTCAACAAGTGAAATTGAATCACTGTAAAAAACAGACACAGAAATTGTTGAATTAAAATAATATGTAATTAACAGTAGCGGTAGTACAAGTACCTCATACATGGCTGAAAGAAATTCAAAGAGGTTCTTTACTTGAAGTTCGAGAGAAATTGGAGAATTTTGGGTACACGCAAAAAGGGGGAAAGAGTTTGTGATAAAGATAGATTAGGGGTACATGACAAGGTAGGAATGAGGGTGCGCCACCTCAATGAATCCACAAAAACAGATTTAACCCTCAAATTGAAAAAAAAAATTAAGAGGACATAAAATGATGTGGAGTTTGAGAGTGAGTTTGAGAGTGAGATAGAGCGATTGAGAGAGAGAGAGCTCACCTTTGTTGATATTTAACAGCAACCCAATTTGACGACACACGGCAGAAGGCGGTGCGACAGCAGCAACGGAAGAAGAACAACCAAAGTAGAAATGGAAAAGAAGAAAGTTCTGTGTGAATTAAAAGGTCTGACTCTATATGTCGTCGCTATTTACAACTATAGCGACGACATGATTTCAGCTTTTTTGAACACGCGCCTTAAAGGTGGCGCCCAATTTTCAGCACAATAGCGACGACACTATTGACAATACATTGCAGAAAATTAAATGTTGCTTTCTCATTTGAAGGGGATATTTTAATTGCAATAATTTTTATAATTATTAATTTTCCAGCTTTTTAATATTATGAAAAAATTTTAATAGTTAATATTATCAATTATTTTTAATATTTAATATTATCAATAATAATGATTATTATTTAATTTTGAATTTTTAATATTTATTGAGATTTAATATTATGAATAATAATTTTTAGTATTTAATATTTAATATTTAATTTTTATGTTTTCATATTTATTGATATTTAATAATATCAATTATAAATTATTAGTATTTAATATTGAATTTTTAATTTTTAATTTTTAATATTTCATATTTAATGAGATTTAATATTATGAATAATAATTTTTAGTATTTAATATTTAATATTTAATTTTTATGTTTTCATATTTATTGATATTTAATAATATCAATTATAAATTATTAGTATTTAATATTGAATTTTTAATTTTTAATTTTTAATATTTCATATTTAATGAGATTTAATATTATGAATAATAATTTTTAGTATTTAATATTTAATATTTAATTTTTATGTTTTCATATTTATTTGGGTCATTCAACTTTAAACATTTTTCATTTGGGTCCTCTTAATTTTTCTTTTATTTCAATTTTCTTCAATTTTATTTGCAACTTAAGTCCTTCAAGTTTTACGATTGAAGATATAATGGGAAAATGAAATCATGTTTTTTGTACAGTTGTAGAACTTTTTTGTTCGAAAAAATGTACACAAATGTTGAAACTTCATCCAAACTCGCGTTTTGACCAATACCAATGAACCGATGAATGAATTCAAGCCAAAAACAGTAACAACAATTTGAACATGCGTTTTTTTAAAGTAATTTCATTGCAAATTTAGTGACGCACAATAACATTTCAATCTGATTCACTATCATGATACGATTGATCTACATCATCGTCACTGATGTCCTCATTGATTTCACTCGATGTTTCTTCATCCTCGTATTCTGCATTTGTATCGTCTTCAACATCATCGTCGTTTATAAACGAAGTTTCTCTTGCAGTATCTGACGAGGCTCTCCTGATAACCGATGCATCGATCTCATCAGCTTCATCATCATCGTGGTGCAAGGATACATGCTCTATGTTGCCAAGATCAACGACTAGAGATAAACCGGAAGAGTAGTTATTGTGGAGCAGGTCAATCTCTGTGATGTTAGCTCTCACTGTGTCCCACGTGCTCCTCTGATGGACAATTTGTACTACTCGCCAGTTCGGACCACGAGATGGATCTTCAATGTAGAACACTTGTTGTGCTTGGCAAGCAAGTATGAACTGATCGTCTTTGAACGCCTCCGCACTGATGTCAATACTGGTAACGTTATTCTCAGTTACCATCCGTCTCCCATCACACTTAAACTACTTGCATCGGAACAGATAGACTGAAAGTTTCGGTCCATATTGTAGCTCCAGTATATCTTGCAGCTGCCCGTCGTAAATCTCACCCCCAGTCCCTGGGACGGACACACCACTATTTTGAGTTTTTCTTCGAATATCACGATCATATGTCACGAACCGAACTCCTTTGACAACACAAACCGTGTATGACATAACCTGCTGGTAACATCCACTGGCCAACACAAATAACTCATGAGAAACTTGATGGTTGTGGCTTTGGCGCATTGCATATAGCTGCATGACAAGAATTATTCTCAGTTATTGAAAACAATTATGTTGAAAACTTGCAATTTTATTCAGTCGATGTTCGTTTACCTTTCTGTAGAACCAACCGTGAAAGTCTCTTCTGTGCACTAGTTCGATGTTTGGACAACCACTGTTCATTAGTTCCTGCCTATGTTCCCTGAACAAAGTATTGAAGATCAACGTTCATTAGTTCGTTTCAAATGATAAAGTTAATTCGAGATCAAAGAATAATAATCAAGAATTAACGCCTTCTTACTGCAAGAATGGCTCAACTTCATAACAGTTGTTCAGGGTGTAAAAAATTGCTTGATTTTGAACTTGAGTAGGAAACGTCGTTGGTGACTGCTTTCCAAGTGGGTGACACTGCGACTGAAAAACAGAAAGCTGTGTCTGTGGAACAGTAGCATCCTCGCTTCTGTCTGGTCGATCGAACCTTGTCCCTATGTCCTGGAAGTACCTCGAACAAAAGGTCAATGCCTCGTCCACAACATACCCTTCAGCTATTGATCCCTCGGGCCGAGCTCGATTTCTGACGTAGCCCTTCAATTTCTTCAGGTATCGCTCGAATGGATACATCCATCTCATGTGCACAGGACCTCCAAGGATTGCCTCTTCTGGTAAATGCATTACGAGGTGAATCATGATGTCGAAGAAGGCTGGCAGAAATATCCTTTCCAACTTACAGAGAATGAGTACAAGGTGATCGTGGGATGCTATCATGTCGCTAACCTTTAGTGTTCTTGCACAAAGCTTTCTGAAGAACATGCACAGTTCAATAATGACCGTGGAAATTGTTTTATTCAAGAACGCCCGACATCCGACTGGTAATAACTGTTGCATGATAATATGGCAATCATGTGACTTCAACCCGATAATACGGCTGTCATTTGGAGCAATATTCTTCCAAAGATTAGAAGCGAAGCCATCTGGAAACTCAACCGATCGGATAAATTGACAAAATTTCTTACGATTTGAAGACGACATGGTGTAACATGCGACAGGCTTCATCCACTTATTCCCGTTCTGATACAAGTACAACTCCCTTTTGATCCCTAATTGCATTAGATCGCGCCTCGCATTGACTGTGTCTTTTGATTTGAATGGATCGTCCATAATTGTGCCGAGCAAGCTATCACAAACATTCTTCTCTACGTGCATGACATCGATGTTATGTTTGAGCTCGGTAGAAGTCCAATACGGCAACTCATAGAAAATGCTCTTTTTTCTCCAATTGAGCTCGTCATCACTTCTCCGAATTGTAGCGCCACCGTAATGTGGGTGCTTTCCTGGACTTCTATATTTGACACGACTTAACTGTGCTAAAATGTCTGTAGGCGTTAACCGACGCGGAGGTGGTCGCCTATCTGTCCTCCCATCGAAGTCTAAATTGCTCCGAAAATGATGCCTGGATGGCAGGAACCGACGATGACCCACATAAGCTGTCTTACCTATCACACGGACTGAAGGAGTATCCTTGTTGCACGTCGGACATGCCTTGTACCCCTGACCACTCCAACCGGACAAACTACTTCTCGCTGGGAAATCGTTAACAGTCCACAACAAAGCTGCACGCAATCTGAATACCGACTTGCTGTTGGTTCCACCGTCTCCCGTGTCAATCCCATCGGCCCACAATTCTTTCAACTCATCCACTAATGGTCGTAAAAATACATCAATGTCCTTACCCGGTGCTTTAGGACCAGGTATCAATAGAGTAAGCATGAGATATTCGGGCTTCATGCATAACCATGGTGGCAAGTTGTAAACTGTTACAACTACTGGCCACATGCTGTACGACATACTCATGTCACCGAATGGATTGAATCCGTCTGCGGCCAAACTTAACCTGACATTCCTGATCTCACTTGCGAACATTGGATGTTTCATGTCAAAATCCCGCCATGCCTTTCCATCAACGGGATGCTGCATTTCATCATCGTCCCTAGACCTTCCTATACTGTGCCACCTCATAAGTTTTGCAGTATCCTTCGTCACGAACATACGTTTTAGTCTGGGGGCCAAGGAAAAATATCGCAACACCTTATGCAGAACATTCTTCCCGTTCACTTTCCCAGAAGTGTGAACCCAACGACTTTCCTGGCAAATCGGGCAAGTTTGTCTATCAGCATGTTCACCCCAAAACAGTGCACAGTCGTTCTTGCAGGCATGAATGGATTTGTAACCCAAACCAAGCTTCGTCATCAGCTTCTTAGCTTTGTAGTGAGAGTCAACCAGGTTCATATTTGGGAATGCTAACTTCAGCAATTTCAAAAGATCATCGACAGACTTGTTTGTCCATTTGTTCATAACTTTAATATGCATCAACTTGACTAAAAAATTTAGGGATGAAAATGATGAAACTGCCGGGTACAGTTCTGAATGGAGAGCCTGAAACAGTTCGTCATAGTAACCATCGGTGCTTGTACCTGTATGCTCATCACCAACTACGTCGTCTATTACATCCATCATCTCATCTTCCACACCATCTCGCTCATTCTGTCTATACACATTCGCAGTACGAACATCAATCTCGCCATGATATATCCAGGTGACATAACTCTCCGCAAAACCATTACGAAATATGTGAGCCTCGACAATTTCCAATGGATGTGTGAGACCGTTTAAACATTTTTTGCACGGACATTTAATTCTTCCTCTGTCGTTAACGTATGGCCTCGCCATGTTTATAAATGCTTGCAAACCGTTCCGAAAATCTGCAGACTTTGTGCGATTTCTAATTGTTGTCCAACTTTTATCAATATCCATACTTGTAAAATACTATATTCTTACAAATACAGTACTGATAATAATTGGAGATGATTATGAAGAAATGGAGATAAAGAAACGGAGATGGAGAAGAATTTTTTTTTAATTGTGTGTAGTATGCAATACAGAAATGCGGAGATGGGAAGAAGATAAAGAAGGGTCTATAGCGACGACAATGTCGTCGCTATAGATAAATGTCGTCGCTAAAGGAGCATTCCCATTTTTCGAAGAAAGAAATTATTCACGCGCCTGCAAAATTTAGTCAGAATAGGTATAGCGACGACATATGTCGTCGCTATATATAACAATTGGGCGCCAAATTTCCCGCCTAAATTGATGTTGGTATATAGCGACGACATAGACCCATTCACACTTTACGAGAAAATACATGATTCACGTGACTTACATCATCATCAGCATATCAATTGCGACGACATTTGTCGTCGCTATATATGCACCAACATGCCGCCATTAGTTCCCGCCCTTTCCTAATCTGAGTGGCGACGACACGGAAAGACGTCGTTATAGCCTCTACACAACAGCGATGAGATATGTTTTATGTCGTCGCTATAAGTTTTGTTGGTATTGCGACGACATTTCTTTGTCGTCGCTACTATGTAGAATTAATAGAGGCGACTTTTTGTCGTCGCAATATATGTCGCCGCTATAGACCCTCTTTGTTGTAGTGACATCTTTGCCCCCACCGAGGATACGTAAAATGATTATCAATTTTCAAATAGGGTGCAAATTACATGATAATTAAACCTCTCATTTATTAAAAATTAATTCACAACCAACAGCTCCCAAACATTAAGACGAAATTGATGAATAACAAAAACTGATCATGAAACTACATAGATATTTTTTAGGTTTACCCCCATTGTGAATATTCATTTCCAGTGTTGTTCACCTAAAACTGCAGTAACAATTCGACCATTGATCAACATTAGAGCATAAAAATGAAATCTAAAAACATATTTGTATAAAGATGACACCTTTACAACTAAAGCCATAAGGCGCCAAAAAGATCTATTTCTGTGTATGTACACTGCACAGGTTGATGAACTACTTCCACCCCCATGAAGGTACGTATGATATGTACGATTAATTCTAGCACTAATGAAAATTTAACTAGCAGAAATTCAAACTTACCTAAGCTTCAATTGACTTTCTATTAGTATCTCCTAGAGATAAACTAACACTATTTCCCAAAGAATCCTCCAAGCTCCAACCAAACCATGTTGCGAGAATTTTGAATACAAGTTCATGAATTTTTTTAAATCAAGCAAGTGAAACTAAAACAAATTCATAAATTTCATCACAATTATAAGAAAGGTTATTCTTTGTTACTAAGATGAAAACATAAAAGACATCCTGAAATGAGTAGCAAGAGAGAGAAACACAAAAATGGAAGTTATAATGGAATGTCAAGTGTATATTTTTGTACATAGCACCAAAATCGAGTGCATCAAAAAACTAAAAGGGTAGAACACCTAGAAGGACAATTAACTTTTTCAATGCCTAAACCTTGTTTGGTTTAGAAGAACAAATTGATCACTTTAAAATCAAGCTTCAACTTCCTAAAAAATGCACAACTATGCTTCCCACTTTGAAGAAAATTTAGAAAGGTCGGGTCAGATGGCCAGATTACCAATCCCACACACAAATTCTCAAGATACTAATAAACACAATCAATTTTACTGTAAATCTTAGAGCACATTCATACAAGTCAGCAAATAATCAATTAATACACAGAGATTTGTAGAAATTGAATAAAAATATCAAACTAGAGTCATTTTACAACTTCTCAAGAAGTTCATAACATTACTAATTTTTCAATATATCTCAGAACATACAGTAAAAAATTAATCAAAACCCATTCGGGTCTATGTAGGAATTTAAGTAAAGAATCAAATATTTGAGAGTGGGAAATGTTTGAGAAGATGAGTGGCGACTTGTTGGAGAACCCGATGTGCAGAGGCCACACGTTTCAGCTTTCGAGCAATCAGAAAATACCAGTCCTCACACTTTCCTATTCACAATATCTATACATAATACGCTCTAATCTAACATTATCACTAAGACCTGCACAAAGCTTATAGAGAGAGTGATGCACAACCGTGTTCTTGAGAGAGTGAGCATATCCTTTCATTTAGCCCTAATTTGAGTGGTCCTTGGTTTTATATAATGATCCAAGGGCTGTTATTGGATCTTGGCTCTCTGTTATGATCTGTCCCAAAAAGTGTGTTTTCCTTTAGGCCGAACGGAAAAAGTTAAGCGGGAACTAAAATTTTAGAGGGAGAAATTGGTCCTATAACTAGGGGTGGGCGTGGGTTGAGTCGGGTCGGTTTTTGACCCAACCCAAACCCAACCCAACTATTTCGGTTTGAACAAAATGAAACCCAACCCAACCCACCAATGGGTTGGAAACCGACCCAACCCAACCCTATCAATCTTGGGTCGGTTTGGGTCGGGTTGGCGGTTTGGCTTTGGTTCTTGAAAAATTACCAACAATGGACAAAGAAAGCTGTGGACCAAAAATCATGGGTTCTTGCAAAATTATCAATGTAAATTATTAGTTCCATTAGTCGACAAAATCAGCGTGAATCCAACAAATGTTATATTTGAATCCAAAATTTGAAATACATATAGAAAAAATCTAAATAAATGTTCGGCCGGGTCAATCTAGAAGAAATTACCTGGGTCGGGTCGGGTCGTGTGCATGCATGAAGGAGAGAGCACTTTTGAAAGAAGAGGAAACGGAAAGTTTGCACCCCCAAGTTGAAGGAGGAGAACAGCGAGCGTAGAGAGCAGGTCGTTCGTGATTTTGCACCGCCGGTGAGTTTGAAGGATGAGAACAGCGAGCGTGGAGAGAGAACGGCGAGTTTGCACCGCCGGTGATTTTGAAGGAGGAGAACGGCGAGTTTGCACCGCCGACGATCTCTTCTTCTCTATTTCTCTGTGCGTGACTGCGTGTATATAATTTGTGCCCTCTGTGATGTATCATGTATGTTTGGTTTTGACGTTTTTCATTGTTTTTAATTTTTTTTTTTTTTTTTTTGTAATTGGGTTGGGTCGGTTCGGGTTGGGTCGGTTTATTCGGCCCAACCCGAAACCCGACCCAACCCGATTGAAAATTATATTTTTAAAACCGAAACCAACCCATACAAGATAAAAAACCGATCCAACCCGGTCGGTTCGGGTCGGGTTGGTCGGGTCGACCGGGTTGGGTCGGGTTTTGCCCACCCCTACCTATAACTCCTATTTGATAAACTTTATAGACCCCATATGATCGAATTTTAATGTTTTGAAATTTTTACCATTTACGTGTTATACACAATAAAATAATATAAAAAATAAATTTATTTTGAAAAAATTATAATTGCATATTTGTGCATACTAGTTAATAATTTACCACCTATTTATTAATTAGTTTAAAATATTTATTTGTGAAAAATAGTATAATAGACTTGTGGCAAATGTTGTTATCACAAGGCCTAATAGGCATCATCTCTACAAACTAGAGCAATGACAAATATAGGTGTCGCAAATTTTATCCTCTATCATAGAATTTTTAGCAACAAATATTACTTGTCGCAAAAATTAGACCTATTGCATCACAAAAAATTTTGTTGCAAGAAATAAAAGTTTGTCGCCAGAAGTTTTCCACCAAATATGTTCTCATCATGTTTTTGACGAAAATCTTTATTACTTGTTGCGTATTTCGACATGTCGCGACAACTTTTTATGTTGCCTTAATTTTTTTGGCACTTATCTTTACACTAAAATTTTTGCGACAAACTTTAAAAACATGTTGCACTAAATCACTTATATATTGTGACAAATTTATGTATGTCGCAAAATTTCTTGTTGCCAAATAGAGATTTTGTTGTACTGGACTAACTTCCATATTGATACGGTTTAATTTATATTCGAATTTAAGCAACATGAAAAATAGCACCAGATTATTTTGTTGCAAACATAGTGTTTGTCTTGGAGGTTTAGGTTGTTCTAAAACCTAGCTATGGAGGTCAAGACTCATTCGAATGAGCCTACTATATCTTCTTTTAATTCTCTTACTACAAACCCGACTGTAACAAGGTTTGACATTTGACTGACAATTACATTCATAAGAATTTTTTGGTCGAAAAAATAAGCAGCTTTAATGTAACTTATCAAACAATAATTGCAAAAAGCAACAACCAACATAACCTCTTTATACAATCCGTGCAACATGGCCACCAATAACTATTATATAGTGAATCAATTCTAATGAAAATGAAGGCTGTTAATCCGTTACAGATCCAAAATTAGTTTAGAAAACCAAAAGCAAGAATATACACAAGAACTTAAAGAAAAACTGAAAATAAAGTGGATCAACTCCCTTCTAGCATCAACTCAAAGAATATGTCACAGCACTTATTTCATGGGATTCAGAAGCTTGTTTTTCAGGCATAGCATATCAGACATAGCCAGAGGTCACTCCAAACCTTAGATCAGCCTAGAAATCTCTCAAGAACACTCTCAAACCAATGTTAGTGTTCACCGAAGGTTACTCAAACCTTATGACTCCTACAGAAAAACTAATCACTCAGGGAGTGATTATCTTTCAGAGAATACCCATTATTGATCACTAAAGATCAATGATCCCAGAAAGAAGGAGATGAAAGAACACAATGAAGAAATACCAGCATCCAACGATGCTCAATAAGTTACGTGTTATTATCTGGTGTAAAGTGTTAATACCACTCAAACTGTACTTATAAAGACATGCATTTTAAAAAGATTCAGCCTACAACTTAAGCTTGCACCATTTAACTCACAATCTTGCAGTTAAAAGTTTAAGTTGGGCTCCATTATTCAAACAAGGGTTGCACTGCACATTTGCAACCCAAGCCATAAGATAAAAGCAAAAGAAAGCATTTGAAGACTGGAAAACAATATATAAGGATGTAATGGAGAACATAGAAGGTCGAGTCTTATAACAATTTGGGAAAAAAAACGTAAATATCATAAAGTTGGAGAACATTGAAGGCATCAACTCACTGGCGGAGGGACGGGAGCACGTGCCCCTCCTAAATTCTGGAATATGTTTGTAATAATTTTAAATTAAAACATGATAATAAAAATTTAGACTAGGTACCTACAAATTACCCTACAAAATTAGTCTTTTTTCTTTGTCGGCAAAAGATATGCTTTACCCGACTAATTTTTTTGTCGAGACAAATGTATATGTTTATGGGCACAAGTTATCATACTTTTGAAAATTTTAGAACAAACCATGGCCCTACTAAAAAACGAGTTTGTAGGAAAAAGTTAATTCCGTAGACAAATCTCAATTTGTTTGTGAAAATTTTGTAGGGAAAGTATATATTTTTTTATAGTGGGTTTATGTGCTTGAGTGGTTAAGATTTCATATTTCTTATTTGAGGACTAGGTTTGAATCTCAAAAGTCATGTCTTTATGTATCTGTTTTTCTTTGAGAAATTTGTGCAACTAGTATTTAACCTTTAACGGCTCTACCAAAATTGTTTACTGCCTTTAAAGTAGGACTTTTCAGTCCCTTAGGGCATCTCCAACCCTACTCCATTTTGGAGTGAAAACTCCAAAATGGAGTGTGAACTCCCTCCAATCCAGCGCCATATCTGTGCGCCATTTTAGTGTTTTGAACAGTGCTGCACCATATATGGCGCAGCACTGTTCATTTGAAGTTGGAAATGGCGCACATCTGTCCAATTTTTTTTTTTTTTTTTTGGCTTTTGATGTTAAATGTTTTGTTTTTTTTTGTTTTTTTGATGTTAAATGTTTTTTTTTTTTTTATTTTTCTGTCCAATTTTTTTTTATGTTAAATACATTATATAATTAAATAATTTTTGAAATAAATTATTGTTTAAAATTAAAAATATAAATGGATGAGAATATATACTATTTATTTGGTGCAAAATTTAAAGTAATAGGTTGGAGATCATATATGGATTTCGTGTGAAAATTGTACTATTTTAAAGTAAAAGTTGTACCAATTTGAAGATATGGATTGGAGATGGCCTTACCTTTCGTTGCTTTTGCATATTTCATCTTTTTTTTTCTTTACATATTTCTTTCAACTTCGGCGTTAATTTCCTCATGTGAGATATGAACAAGCTAATTTTATTTTTTATTTCGTTTTACTTCCTAGAACGACATATTTTTATCGTTAAATGTAAAGATATGTGAATAAATATATTATCCATGTTATTTAATACCACATAACATGGTATTAATAAATAATGTTACCACCCGATTTTGGTAAAGCCTCCACGTCAGCAAAGTCCTAGTAAAAGTCTCATCTAGGCTCGCCAAATCCTTATAGGCCCAGCGAAGGCCTTCCAGATTCATAAAGGTTCCATTGGCCCGACGAATGCCTCGGAGGCCCATCAAACATCTTAGCATTCTTGAATCAGAGTATTGCGAGGCCCATGAAGGGCCTCGACATTCATGGCCGATCCAGAGAGCCTCGCCGGGCTTCGTATTTGTTATGGTCCGCACAGCTAAGAGGATATCTCAGGGAAGATTGTATCTGATTGTCACAAGGAAACCATATCCCAATCTAATAAAATCAGCAACACAATCTTAGAGATTGAGAGAGATTGGGATGCAATCTCGGAAGATCACGGTGAGATTGGAACCTACCTTATCTGATAAGGAAAGAGAATTCCAACAGAATTCTAATTGATTGCTTCCCTAGATCAATTAGGATTCTCCCCCTATAAATATCAGACTCCGATTATTCCAATGTACGCACTTTTGAGACGCATTCTTTAATACTCAATTTTCAAGACGCACTTTTTATGCTTAAGAATCCCACCCTAAACTCTGCTCAAATATCTGCTTGCTTGTCTCTCCCACACCTCTTTTTTGTTCCCACCCCCGTATATCTCCCATATACCGGCAGTTGACTTGATCGTCGGAGTGCCAACGATCACCGGACCCTTTTTCTCCAGAGATCTTGGTGCCTAACGATCGTCCTAGTGTGCAGGTAACATACGAGCTGGCAGAGGAGTGACTGGAGATCTGTTGGCACGTGGACTGGTGCAGATTCAGACGTCAACAAATAACATACTAAAAAAATTGTAGAGCTTTCTTAGAATTTGTACCAAAATATATATAACAAATATGAGTAAAAAGAGATCAAGTTTCAACCTCATCCATCCACCTACCAACTTGTACTGTCTACATAACAGCGTATACCATATTGACTAGTTTTGCTGCAATTATTAAAAAATCTTATTCTTTTTGTATTAATATTATAATACAAGTATCAAACACATATTTTATTTATTGAGCCTTTCAAATATTATAATACAGGTATGAAAATATGAAACACATTATATTGATTATTTCTACCACGTTACATAATAATATATTATAAATATTGTACCCTCTACCTAACAGCATATACTAATACCATATTGATTAGTTTTACCCCAATTATTAAATATACTTCAATATACATAATAATATATAAAAGCATCATAAAATAGGTCTCAAATCAAGCGATAACGTGATCTTTTTAATTTCTAATTATAAAATATAAGAAATAGTTGTCACGTTAATTATAGTATATTCATTAGAGTTGTGAAACATGCAAAAATATTATCTTAATTAATCGCACAGTGGTTAATACATTAATAGATTTTGTTGGATACGTGTTTAAAGAAATTAAGAATGCTGTCCATGTATGTGTCACTTAAACACAGCGCAAGTGAATTGAAACTGTCCCGATATTTGAATTACTTCCTGAGATAACAATAGAAATTATCCAAATTAAAACTCACTTGTAATTTTTCTTCTTTTAAAATCCAATAAATAAAGCTAGGAATTGAATTGCTAATTCTTAACCCACTATAAACACACAATTTAACAAATTCTTAAAATCAAAGTTTTTTTTTTCTTATCTTGTAACGTAGCTAAAAAAAAAAAGAGAACTAGTTATGATCAATTTTGTAATAACAAAACCATTCAATTATCTTAATATAAAATTGAACAAAATTATAATAGTCGGTGTTGAACAATGAGGTTGCTTGATGCGGGGGATTTTGGGCTTGGAATAACTATAAGGAGTCAAGGATGATGATCAAAATGTTCAGAAGAAGTCTTAAATGATGTGCTTTAATAATGAGTGGGCTGAATAATTTTCTTTGGCATTGTAGGGAGAAGTTTTAATAATTAGGGTAAAACTGATCAATATGGTATATGCTATTAGGTATAGGGTACAATATTTATGATGTATTTATATATTATTATGTAACATGGTAAGAAATAATCAATAAAATATGTTTCATACCTGTATTATAATATTTGAAAGGCTCGATAAATAAAATATGTGTTTGATACTTGCATTATAATATTACAGTCCCGTTCTATGACATATTTTCTTAGATGTCAGACATCAAATCAGCCGCTATAAATAATGCGGACGTCACTTCACATTAAATTAATTCTCTAATAAGGAAATGTTGCGTAAGTATTTAATGCCTAGGTTGGCCATTTAATGTCTAGCTTATTATTAAATGCAGGTAATCACTATATATTTTCCTATAAATAGGAGACATAAATGTCATAGAAGTTGGACATTCGACTGCTGAAATAAGAGAACACTTAAAAAGTTTATACAATTAGGTCTTTCATCATATATTTACATATCTGTTACTCGTTACGGTCATAGCCGACATAAATACTTAACATTAGGTTGGTTTGGAAACAGTACAAACTATTTTCCGACGTAAATAGTATTAATATTTTAATGCAAGTATCAAGCACATATATGATTTATTGAGCCTTTCAAATATTATAATACAGGTACGAAAAACATTATATGGATTATTTAAGCATCATAAATGTTGTACCCCCTAACATCATATACCATATTGATTAGTTTTACCCCAATTATTAAAACATCTTATTCTTTTTGTATTAATATTATAATTCAGGTATCAAACACATATTTTATTTATTGACTCTTTCAAATATTATAATACAGGTATATATGAAACACATTATTAAAAAATGTGTGGTCAACCTCATAAATAATTTTTTAAATCTAAATTGGTTTTTGGTTTTCAGTCCCACCGCTGACTTTTCATTCTTTATCCATTTTTATTATTATTATTTTTTTTATAAGTTGGCAAGACAAAATTGACCAAGATTTTGAAGCATGAGGAAGAAACCAAAACTTTTTATTTGGTTTTCACCGCTGACTGTTCATTCCTTATCCATTTTTATTTTTTATAAGTTGGCATGACAAAATTAATCAAGAAAATCTTGGTTTGACCGAGCTTTGCAGGATTATTACAAGTGCAGTTGAAAATACCACTGATTACCATCATAAATTAAAGACTTTTTTTAATCTGAATTGTTTGAACATCACCGCTATATAAATCAATCATCTTTTGCAACTTCTAACTCGCTCATTGCAATCTTCATTTTTCAGGTGATATATATTTATTTACTCTTTTCCCGAATTTGATTTCACAGTTTTTTTAATTAATTGTTTTCTTCTTTGTATTAGGTATTGAAGAAGAGGAAGTGTTTATTGATCGATTTGAGAGGGACCATGAAGATCAAAATTGTGAGCAGAAAGTTTATAAAACCAAGCAGGCCAACTCCAGAAAAACTCCGTACATACAAAATATCATGCATGGACGAGATTAATCCAACTAACAATATAGTTGGACTTCTCTACTATCCATCCACTGATAATATTGGAAATTTAAACAACTTGGAAAAATCACTGGAGGAAATCTTGCCACAATTTTACCCTTTAGCTGGACGATACATCAAGGAGAATCACTCTGTTGATTGTAGCGACCAGGGTGTTGAATACATACAAGCTCAAGTCGATCGCAAGCTTCTTGAAATTATTGGCTCTGGAGTTGAACCTGTGGAACTTAATGATCTCCTCCCAGTTGAAGTTGGTGCAGCTGATGAAGCTAGTGACCCAATTATGTCCGTTCAAATAAACAAATTTAAATGTGGTGGAGTAGCCATTGGTATAGCTATTTCACATAGGATTGTTGATGCATCTTCCTTTGGAACCTTATTATCTGCATGGACAAAGGCTAGTCGAGGAGACAACAGTGAACCCATTATCCCAAATTTTGACTCCCCATTGTACTTTCCAGGTGAGAATTTAGGCAAACTTGATTTTGGAATGATAAGGACTAGAGATCCTACCATTGTGACTAAAAGGATTTTGTTTGATAAGAAGGCGATAGCAAATTTAAGAGCCAGAGTGAGCCACTTGTATGAAAACAGCTACCGTCCACCCTCTAGGGTGCTGGTCGTCTCTTCCTTCTTGTCGGAGGCTCTTATGCGTTGTGATCACACAAAACTTGGGAAACCACGGGATTTCCTCATATCGCAGGCAGTTAACATTCGTGAAAGAACTGTTCCACCTCTGTCCAAATATTCTTGTGGAAACTTAGTGTTACTGGGAATGGTGGAACGCAGTTCAGAAGAAACCAAGAGTTTGGACTTTGAACGCTTGGTTCCTCTACTGGGTAATGCTGCAAGGAAAGCGGTTTCTGACTGTGTCAAGATATTATCTAATTGTCAGGATGGACATAAAATGCTAGTCGATGCCTTTGTCGGTGCAACTGACAAATCACGTGATGATAATTTGAACAGTATATGGTTTACTGACTGGTCAAAGTTTGGATTTTACGACAATGATTTTGGTTTTGGAAAACCTATTTGGACAAGCGTTGCAAATAATCCGTTCAAAAATCTTATCATATTGTTGAATACCAAAGAGAACGATGGAATTGAAGCATGGGTGCATTTGCATGAGAAAGACATGCCTTATTTCGAACAAGACGAAGAAATCAAAAAGTTAACAACTTAGTTTGGGAAAACCATCAATTGCAAGGGTCAAATAAAGTGTTTTGAAATTTTATTTCTATTTCGTTTACTGTCTTGGACTGTGGTGAATGTTGTTTGCTACTTATTTAGCATTGTTTTTGTTTGATGGCTTTGCATCAATAATAATGTTATTGAAGTTTCTGTGGAACTTTTATGTCTTCTCTTTTGATGCAAATTGTTTATAACATTTTAACTTAATATAATGTCAATAATCTTATATAGCACTTGTTTGGTGGAGTTTTTAGCAAATTTAGATAAAAATTGATAAAATGTGTAATTGAAAAGTTATTCAAAGTTGTAGAGCTTTTTAGGACCAACTCCCCAACTCCCCTACCACACCCGATCTCCCCAGCTACCCTACTCCCAGTCCCCCACCTATCACCCATGGCACAACCACTTTCACAAGTCCCAACTAACATAGATGTTGCCACCGTTACCCCCATTTCTGTTTTAGCTACAAATTGAATTCCTTTTCTTTCTTTTTTGGTTTTTTTTAACAAAACACAAGCAAAGCCTAATTGTGGTTTTTACGCCACCGCGACTTTGTGGAGGGGTAGAGGGGAGGTTTGGCTTCCCAACCTTGTGTTATTAATAAAGCAAATGTTACATTTAGGAGGGGGACTTGAGAACCTTACCTCTACATCAGGAGGGTGAGAAAAGAATTTGAAAGCAATAAATGTGGAAGTATTACTTCCTTTACACAAGTCATTAACTCTATTTGATTTATTTAAATCTAACACAAGTCAATCGTTGTTTGTCCAGTCTTAGAATTCCTTTCAGGCAACCTTGCATCTTGTTGGGGTCCAAAAATTTTCAGATTTCCGACGACTTCTGTAACACCTGGGTGTGCAAGCCGAAGTTAGATGACTAAAGAAGACAAAATCCAAAGTTGAAGGACTTGGACTGCAAATAAGATGACTAAAGAGGAGAAAAAGGACAAATTATGATCAAGAGACCAAATAAAATATATGTCAAACCTTGGAGGACCAAGCGTGCAAATATGGATTGGAACCAATTTTGGCCATTTTCTCACTGTTTGCTCAACTGCGGTAATACGTTGTACGCGCGTTTGGGTGTTTTTTGACTTATTTTTAATTTCAGTCAGAGCTTTTTTCGTCTTTTCATGTACATGAGTTGTTAAATTAGTAAAACACTATATAAAGACCTAACCTAGGTCAAAATAGGGAGGTTGAATCTTTGGAGAAGATAAGAGAAGATGGAGAAAAGAACGGCGAAAAAATGAAGAACGACCAAGATCAAGAAGATTGGAACGTGAAGATCAAGTTATCTTTGTGCAAGATAATCAACGTCTTTTCATCTTTTCTTCAGAACCCGGTTATGTATTCAAATCTTCTAATGTTTTCTTCTTCCTGAATCATGAGTAGCTAAATTCATAGTTTGGATGAACGATGTAGCCTAGTTTTAATTCTTTAATTTCGAATCTCAAGTTTTGACTTATAAATTATTTAAGTATTTGATTTTACTTCTTCTCTTAATGCTTGGAATAACTGGCCATTATTTCATTGATCTTGTGGATTGTAATGAACTGAGAAGCAAATTATTAATCTAGACCACGTAGTAAAATCTGGCAATTGGACAAAAGGTAGAGATACACTTTTATTATTGCTGCAATCTGAATTGAATTCTTAAGAGAATTAATGCATCTAATTAAGGACCATTCTAACTGTCTAAGTTGACTTAATTAGATGGGACTAATTTGAACTCAAGAGAAGTAAATTATGTTAAATTCGTGAATTCGACCGAATACAACTTTAGGAACAAATCTGAGAGGAGGGATTAGAGATGATAACTAGGTAAATTCGTTTGTCTAAACTCTTTAACCATCATTCTTTTCTAAATTCTTGTTATTTGTTTTTACATAAGTTATTATATTATTTCCTTAAATTCATAGTTTTCGTTTAAATCTTTCAAATCAGCTCAATTAAAATTGTTTTAAATAAATTAGCATTAATATTAATTTAACTAGTATCTAAATAAGATAGTTTTCGTGGGAACGATAATCCGAACTCAATAGGTCTACTTTATTACTTGTTTGCGATATTGTACACTTGTAATCACATTATTTTCACAACAAATTTTTGGTGCCGTTGTCTGAGACTATTCTTATTTGATATTAGTTTAGATTAATGGTTAGTGTTAGTTTAATTTATATTCTATTTTATTTTGTTATTTAATTGTTATTTATATTATACTTTTAGTTTTTCTTCTTAGTTCCTTACTACAGAAAATAATGTTTATTGCATGCTTCGTACACAATGCAGAAATCTTGAGACTTTTGATCTTGAGATTGAACGTACTTTCAGACGAAGACTAGTTAAATTAATATTGAGATTGAACGTACGATATTGCAAATTTTCAGACGAAGACTCAATAGGTCTACATTATTACTTGTTTGCGATATCGTACTTTTTATTACTAATATTAATTTAACTAGTGTTTATTGCTTGCTCCGTTCTTGCCCTTTTCGTTTCTAAAAATCCAAATTTTGTAGTGTGATTTGAATGAAAAAAAAATGAAGAATGGGAAGGTAAAATCTAGTTTTTTTGCTGGCCAAGAATGGGACCTTTGGGCTGCTTAGTGACCGAAATTGGTACCTGTAAAAAGGGAGAGATTCTGGACAAAAAAGAAAGAAAATCTTGGAAAGGAAGATCTGTGATCTTTATGGCTGAATAATAAGAAGAGAGTGGGAAACTTAAGGGACAAAATTGGGGACTGAATGTAACAGTTTTCTTCAGAGAGAGTGGTGATTCACCTGGAGTTTGAAGTAAAACAAAGTGGTTGAAGTTCAGAGGGGAGAAAGGGACTACTGACCGTTTTTAAGAGGGGGAAAAGGGAAAAATGATTCAGTTGTTTGGATGAGGGGAGAGGTTAATGGCTTAATGGAAGGTAGACAAGTTGGTTTAAATAAAACTTATCAAGGTGGGCAGTTTTTATGAGGCAGAATGGACGATTTACTGATAATGGGGAGAAGCTATTAAGTTTAAGAAAAGAAAAAGACCTTGTTGCTGTGACCGGTCTTTTTTTTTTTTTTTTTTTTTTGTGATTTCTGGTGTAATTTAGTGGATGAAAATAGGGGATAATGGGGACTTCTTCCTGGTAAAAAATACAGGGAGAAGAAGGGGGGACTTGAGGCCGAAAATGGGGGGAAATGAGTTGGAACAACGGGCGGTTCTAGGGAAGATCATGGGTGCATTTTGTTTTGGCATTAAGTGGGGCGGTTTCTTGGCATAAAGGTGGATGGTTTTCTTGCTTGAAATGTGGAGCAGATAGTTACTAGTTTGGGCTTTGAAGTGGGAGAATAAAAGCAACGCCATTAAGGTAAAGCAGTTGAACGAAAAATTTGGACTGAGACGAAAATTTAAACATTGTTGATTTCTAAGTTAAACGGTCGATCTAAAATTAAACCTGCAAATTTTAATCAAAAAAACTTAATGGGTCTTATAAGTGGGTAGGAGAACAATCCCCCTATGAGTGTACTTGATTTGTGTATAAAATTTCCCACCTTGGGATGCACCCGCACCCACTCATACACGCCTTATATCCTCTCTCTCTCTCTCTCTCTCTCTCTAAAAAAAAAAATATTTATTCATTTTGCGAAAAAAAATATTGTCGTTTAAATAGAAATTTTGTTGCAAAAATAATTTAATGACAACAAGTTGTTTGCTGCACGCATTGTCGCTCTATAAGCGCCATAGAATGTATTATGCGACAACTATCAGTCATTCGTTGCATAAGCAAACTCACAATATTATTTGTTTGACGCAAAAGTATGAAATAACAACATATTTGTCGCCATAATGTCTTCTTATGCATATATGTCACGAAAAATTATAAGAGCGACAAATCAATTTGTTGTCACAACAATTATTTCAAAAAAGTTTTTACGAGAAAAAATATTTGTCGCAAAGTATAACGTTTGTTACGTATTGTGTTTTGCAACCAACTAAGCTTGTAGTAATATACATTTTATAACAAATCATGTTTGTCACATAATTTGTTTAACAATAATTTTGATTTGTTGCATAATTTATTTTAAGATATTCAATATTTGTAATATAATTTATTACGTAACAAGTTGTGTTTGTAGTTCAATTTATTCTGCAACATAGAAAATGTGTCGCTAATCATTTGTGCAACGGTGTATAGTTTTTGCGTAATATATTATTTGACTATTTACATAAGTCACGAATAGACAATTATTACATTAATATTTATTTTCTTGGGACTAAAAATATTAAAGTTCAAACTCAACATACAGAAAAATAGGAGTTCAAATTTTATTTTACAAATACCAACTAACAAATGTTATTGTAATTGCAAACAGATTCATTCAATTCCTTAATTTTAGAATTCAAAATAACATAAAATCAAACAAATTACAAGATTAATTAGTCTAATTATTGGAGACACTCTTTCTTCTGCAAATGGAGTACACTGAATAAGTAACCTGGTGGTTTTTTTTAAAAAAAAAAACCACCATAATCTAGTAAGAAATTTAAAGAAAATCACATTCAAATTAAAGGCTTCCTCAAAACTTCTCCACTTATTTGATTCTCAATACCTTTACAGAAATGACATGTACAATTTAGATTGAAATGAAGTGGAGTGAAGAGCCACATAAATCTCATTTTCCAAAAAATGAGTTTTTTTGCTCACCTTTTTTGACTTTTCAAATATTTTACGTAAAAAATTTGAAAAGTCAAAAAACGCAAAAAATAGGTTTTTTCAGAAAAAAACAAAAAAGGAACCAAACATGCTAATGTCCTTGCACATAACATATACTGATTGCACCAGTATGAAATCACTGCCTTTAACTGCTAATCCATGGTAAACCAAGGAAAGTGTTTCAAAAACGAAGGCACAACATTGTATACACGAAAATACACTTGGCTGAAAATACACGCATAAAAGACATTGTATATGCAATAAGATGCATGTATGCATCTTTGCCCCCACCGAGGATACGTAAAATGATTATCAATTTTCAAATAGGGTGCAAATTACATGATAATTAAACCTCTCATTTATTAAAAATTAATTCACAACCAACAGCTCCCAAACATTAAGACGAAATTGACGAATAACAAAAACTGATCATGAAACTACATAGATATTTTTTAGGTTTACCCCATTGTGAATATTCATTTCCAGTGTTGTTCACCTAAAACTGCAGTAACAATTCGACCATTGATCAACATTAGAGCATAAAAATGAAATCTAAAAACATATTTGTATAGAGATGACACCTTTACAGCCAAAGCCATAAGGCACCAAAAAGATCTATTTCTGTGTATGTACACTGCACAGGTTGATGAACTACTTCCACCCCCATGAAGGTTCGTATGATATGTACCATTAATTCTAGCACTAATGAAAATTTAACTAGCAGAAATTCAAACTTACCTAAGCTTCAATTGACTTTCTATTAGTATCTCCTAGAGATAAACTAACACTATTTCCCAAAGAATCCTCCAAGCTCCAACCAAACCATGTTGCGAGAATTTTGAATACAAGTTCATGAATTTTTTTAAATCAAGCAAGTGAAACTAAAACAAATTCATAAATTTCATCACAATTAGAAGAAAGGTTATTCATTGTTACTAAGATGAAAACATAAAAGACATCCTGAAATGAGTAGCAAGAGAGAGAAACACAAAAATGGAAGTTATAATGGAATGTCAAGTGTATATTTTTCTACATAGCACCAAAATCGAGTGCATCAAAAAACTAAAAGGGTAGAACACCTAGAAGGACAATTAACTTTTTCAATGCCTAAACCTTGTTTGGTTTAGAAGAACAAATTGATCACTTTAAAATCAAGCTTCAACTTCCTAAAAAATGCACAACTATGCTTCCCACTGTGAAGAAAATTTAGAAAGGTCGGGTCAGATGGCCAGATTAATCCAATCCCACTCACAAATTCTCAAGATACTAATAAACACAATCTATTTTACTGTAAATCTTAGAGCACATTCATACAAGTCAGCAAATAATCAATTAATACACAGAGATTTGTAGAAATTGAATAAAAATATCAAACTAGAGTCATTTTACAACTTCTCAAGAAGTTCATAACATTACTAATTTTTCAATATATCTCAGAACATACAGTAAAAAATTAATCAAAACCCATTCGGGTCTATGTAGGAATTTAAGTAAAGAATCAAAATTTTGAGAGTGGGAAATGTTTGAGAAGATGAGTGGCGACTTGTTGGAGAACCCGATGTGCAGAGGCCACACGTTTCAGCCTTTCGAGAAATCAGAAAATACCAGTCCTCACACTTTCCTATTCACAACTATACATAATACGCTCTAATCTAACATTATCACTAAGAACTGCACAAAGCTTATAGAGAGAGTGATGCACAACCGGGTTCTTGAGAGAGTGAGCATATCCTTTCATTTAACCCTAATTTGAGTGGTCCTTGGTTTTATACTAGTATACCGATGATCGGTAAAAATCGACTGCTATAAAGTAAATAAAGATTAATAGGAGGAACAAGTTTGAGAAGAATAGTGAAGATTTGGAGAAGAATATTGGAGAAGAAAGGAATTGGAATGGAGAAAAATTAGAAAATTAGAAAAAAAAATTTGGCGGTGAAGACTGACGAATGTTTTTGTTTTTGGGTGTGTAGGGGTGAAAAAATCTTCCTACCGGTCGATTTGGATAATGATGCAATGGCTGTTATTGGATCTTGGCTCTCTGTTCTAATCTGTCCCAAAAAGTGTGTTTTCCCTTAGGCCGAACGGAAAAAGTTAAGCGGGAACTAAAATTTTAGAGGGAGAAATTGGTCATATAACTCCTATTTGATAAACTTTATAGACCCTATATGATCGAATTTTAATGTTTTTAAATTTTTACGATTCACGTGTTATACACAATAAAATAATATAAAAAATAAATTTATTTTGAAAAAATTACAATTGCATATTTGTTCATACTATTTAATAATTTACCACCTATTTATTAATTAGCTTAAAATATTTATTTGTGAAAAATAGTAGAATCGACTTGTGACAAATGTTGTTATCACAAGGCCTAATAGACAACAAATGTGGATGTTACGATTTGTTTTTCATCATCTCTACAAGGTAGAGCATGACAAATATAGGTGTCGCACATTTTATTTTCTATCCTAGAATTTTTAGCAACAAATATTACTTGTCGCAAAAATTAGACCTATTGCATCATAAAAAACTTTGTTGCAAAAAATAAAAGTTTTTCGCCAGAAGTTTTCCACCAAATATATTCTCATCATGTTTTTGACGAAAATCTTTATTACTTGTCGCACATTTCGACATGTCGCGACAACTTTTTATGTTGCCTTAATTTTTTTGGCACTTATCTTTACACTAAAATTTTTGCGACAAACTTTAAAAACATGTTGCACTAAATCACTTATATATTGTGACAAATTTATGTATGTTGCAAAAAATTTTTGTTGCGAAATAGAGATTTTGTTGTAGTGGACTAACTTCCATATTGATACGGTTTAATTTATATTCGAATTTAAGCAACATGAAAAATAGCACCAGCTTATTTTGTTGCAACATGAAAAAAACGTAAATATCATAAAGTTGGAGAACATTGAAGGCATCAACTCACTGGCGGAGGGACGGGAGCACGTGCCCCTCCTGAATTCTGGAATATTTTTGTAATAATTTTAAATTAAAACATGATAATAAAAATTTAGACTAGGTACCTACAAATTACCCTACAAAATTAGTCTTTTTTCTTTGTCGGCAAAAGATATGTTTTACCCGACTAATTTTTTTGTCGAGACAAATGTATATGTTTATGGGCACAAGTTATCACATTTTTGAAAATTTCAGAACAAACCATGGCCCTACTAAAAAATGAGTTTGTAGGAAAAAGTTAATTCCGTAGACAAATCTCAATTTGTTTGTGAAAATTTTGTAGGGAAAGTATATATTTTTTATAGTGGGTTTATGTGCTTGAGTGGTTAAGATTTCATATTTCTTATTTGAGAACTAGGTTTGAATCTCAAAAGTCATGTCTTTATGTTTCTGTTTTTCTTTGAGAAATTTGTGCAACTAGTATTTAACCTTTAACGGCTCTACCAAAATTGTTTACTGCCTTTAAAGTAGGACTTTTCAGTCCCTTAGGGCATCTCCAACCCTACTCCATTTTGGAGTGAAAACTCCAAAATGGAGTGTGAACTCCCTCCAATCCAGCGCCATATCTGTGCGCCATTTTAGTGTTTTGAACAGTGCTGCGCCATATATGGCGCAGCACTGTTCATTTGAAGTTGGAAATGGCGCACATCTGTCCAATTTTTTTTTTTTTTTTTTTGGCTTTTGATGTTAAATGTTTTGTTTTTTGTTTTTTTGTTTTTTTGATGTTAAATGTTTTTTTTTTTTAATTTTTCTGTCCAATTTTTTTTTATGTTAAATACATTATATAATTAAATAATTTTTGAAATAAATTATTGTTTAAAATTAAAAATATAAATGGATGAGAATATATACTATTTATTTGGTGCAAAATTTGAAGTAATGGGTTGGAGATCATATATGGATTTGGTGTGAAAATTGCACTATTTTAGAGTAAAAGTTGCACCAATTTGAAGATATGGGTTGGAGATGGCCTTACCTTTCGTTGCTTTTGCATATTTCATCTTTTTTTTCTTTACATATTTCTTTCAACTTCGGCGTTAATTTCCTCATGTGAGATATGAACAAGCTAATTTTATTTTTTATTTCGTTTTACTTCCTAGAACGACATATTTTTATCGTTAAATGTGAAGATATGTGAATAAATATATTATCCATGTTATTTAATACCACATAACATGGTATTAATAAATAATGTTACCACCCGATTTTGGTAAAGCCTCCACGTCAGCAAAGTCCTAGTAAAAGTCTCATCTAGGCCTCGCCAAATCCTTGTAGGCCCAGCGAAGGCCTTCCAGATTCATAAAGGTTCCATTGGCCCGGCGAATGCCTCGGAGGCTCATCGAACATCTTAGCATTCCTGAATCAGAGTATTGCGAGGCCCATGAAGGGCCTCGACATTCATGGCCGATCCAGAGAGCCTCGCCGGGCTTCGTATTTGTTATGGTCCGCACAGCTAAGAGGATATCTCAGAGAAGATTGTATCTGATCGTCGGAGTGCCAATGATCGCCGGACCCTTTTTCTCCAGAGATCTTGGTGCTTAACGGTCGTCCTAGTGTGCAGGTAACATACGAGCTGGCAGAGGAGTGACTGAAGATCTGTTGGCACGTGGACTGGTGCAGGTTCAGACGTCAACAGATTGGCGCCGTCTGTGGGAAACGAAAAACCTTACACGACCAAGTGTTTGTGGTAAAACGTGTCTTCTACCCGAAAGAACAGCCCCTCCAGCAGGGACCCAAGCGTAGTCGTACCTGGAGAAGGCCTTCGCAGCCTGGTTCATTGGTCTGCCGCCGCTCCCATGACATGGACGAATTACAGGAGGTTGTCGAACGCGAGGGCGCCTCCCCAATGGTAATGACCACGCACTCAAAATCGACGGAAGTTGACGGCGAAGGATTGGATGAAGAATTGATACTGGACGAAGGTCTAGATCCCCGAATCATAGCCTTAGATTCTCTCGCTTCCCCAGCCGAGGAGTTGGAAACATTTCCGGTAAGCCCCTCGGAACCAACCTAAATGTTGCAGGTGGGAGAGAAGCTCAAGAAAAAGACGAAGGATTAGCTGAAGCAGTTTCTCCGAGAGAACGCAGACGTCTTCGCATGGAAACACAGCGACATGGTCGGGATCGACCCATCGATCGCGTGCCACGTCTTGAAAATAGACCCGAAAGTGCGCCCCAGGATTCAATAAAGGAGGCCTCTAAGTGCCGAGAGGTACCAGGCCTTGAAAGAGGAAGTTGACAAGCTACTAGCCAGCGGGTTCATCAGAGAAGCGATCTACCCCCAGTGGGTATCCAACCCGGTGTTGGTTCGAAAGAGTACCAAGAAGTGGAGGGTATGCATCGACTTCTCTGATCTAAACCAGGCGTACCTTAAAGATAGTTTCTCATTACCGCGCATAGACCAGCTCGTCGATACGACCGCCGGCCACAAGTTGCTTAGCTTCATGGACGCATACTCGGGCTACAACCAGATCCCGATGTTCACAGGGGACGAGGATCACACGTCGTTTATTACGGACCGAGGGCTATACTGCTATAAGATGATGCCATTCGGCTTGAAGAACGCGGGAGCCACATATCAACGGCTGGTAAATCGTATGTTCGTCGGAAAAATTGGGAACACAATGGAGGTATACGTCGACGATATGCTGGTAAAGAGCGTCAACGCAGAAGACCACATAGATCACTTGAGGGGAATGTTCGAAATCCTTCGCAAATATCGCATGAAGCTTAACCCCTTGAAGTGCTCGTTTGGGGTCGCATCCGAAAAGTTCCTCGGCTACATGGTCAATCAGCGGGGGATAGAGGCTAATCCCGAAAAGATCATAGCGCTCATTGAGATGCGGTCACCATTCTCCCCCAAGGAAGTCCAAAGTCTGACAGGGAGGTTAGCAGCTCTGAATCGGTTTATATCCAAGGCGACCGATCGTTGCCAACCTTTCTTTCAAACCATAAAAGGGGGGAAGCGGTTCGAGTGGACCGAGGAGTGCGAAAAGGCCTTCCAAGACCTCAAGGTCCTCCTCGGAAAATCCCCACTGCTATCCAAACCCAAGAATGGGAAAACATTGCTCGTTTACCTCGCCGTCTCGGAAAAGGCAGTTAGCTCGGTGCTAATCCGTGAGGAGGGTCCATCACAATTCCCTGTCTATTACGTAAGCAAAGCCCTGCAGGACGCAGAAACGAGATATCCAGACATGGAAAAACTCGCTCTGTCATTGATCGTCGCCTCCAGGAAGCTTCGACCATACTTCCAGTCCCACAGCATAGATGTCTTGACGAACCTCCCCCTACGGCAAATACTCCAGAAACTTCAGGACGATTGATGAAATGGTCGGTAGAACTTAGTCAATTCGACATCAGTTACAAGCCACAGCCTTCGATAAAAGGACAAGCTTTAGCCGATTTCGTGGCTGAATTCGCTCATATCCCCGATGGTCCGCTTGAAGCCCGACCCTTGGACGTACCGACATGGAAGTTATATGTCGATGGATCCTCGGGAGAGGCCGGGGGCTGGAGCCGAGATCCTGCTAATAAGCCCAGATGGCCATAATCTCAACTGCGCGCTTCACCTGGAATTTAAAGCCTCCAACAACGCAGCAGAATACGAGGCCCTACTAGCAGGCTTGAGACTAGCACGGGAGATGAAGGCAAGGAAGCTCCAAATTCATAGCGATTCACAGCTTGTCGTAAGTCAGGTTAATGGGACCTTCGCGGCACGTGAACAATCCATGGTGTCCTACTTAGCAAAAGCTAAGGACCAGTTGTCCCACTTCGAAGAGTACGAACTTCTCCAGATCCCACGAACGGAAAATGGCTATGCCGACGCCCTCTCAAAGCTGGCAAGCAGTAGGGACTCCGACCTAATGAAGGCTATCCCAGTTGAGAAGCTTAACCGACCTTCAACCGAGGACGCTACCGCACCCTCCGTCCTAACCATCTCTGACTCCCCGAAATGGATGAAGGAGATTACCGAATACCTAATTAGTCAGGTGTCACCCGAAGTCAAATTGGAGGCACATAAGCTCCGCAGAAGGGCCGCAAAATTTGTATTACAGGACAGAATTCTATATAAAAGGGGATTCAGCCACCCCCTCTTACGCTGCCTAACGCAAGAGGAAGCAGTGTACGTGATGAAAGAAATACACGAATGGATCTGCGGCAATCACTCGGGAGGGATGGCCTTAGTACAGAAAGCCTTGAAGCAAGGGTACTATTGGCCGACCATGAAGAAGGATTCCCACAATTTCGCGAAGAGATGCGACAGATGTCAGAAGTTCGCTGCAGTTCCGAAGCTCCCCGCTCAGAACGTTACTCCAGTCACTAGTCCCTGGCCCTTCGCCAAATGGGAGATCGACTTCATCGGTCCCCTCCCGACGGGGAGGGGTGGGGTCAAGTTCGCGATTGTAGCGGTAGATTACTTCACCAAGTGGTGTGAAGCCGAGCCTCTGGCTAAAATCACAGAGGAGAATGCCTGGAAATTTGTATGGAAAAATATTGTCTGCCGCTTCGGCATTCTCCATTCTGTCGTCTCCGACAACGGCACGCAATTTGCTGGGATGAAGTTTAACGCGAACTGTGAGAATCTTGGCATCCGAAGGGATTTCTCTACCCCTTATTACCCACAATCCAACGGCCAGGTGGAAGCCGTGAATAAAATCATTAAGCACACACTTAAACGAAAATTAGAGTCGGCAAAAGGGGGATGGGCCGAAGAACTACCCGAGACCCTGTGGTCCTACCGAACCACCTCCCGCACGGCCACAGGCGAAATCCCGTTCTCCATGGCATATGGGGCAGAGGCAATGATCCCCGTCGAGATAGGAATACCCTCGCCCAGACACCTGCACTTCAACGAGGTGGCCAACGAGGATTTACAAAGAGCGGGCCTCGACCTGCTAGATGAGAGACACACGGAGTCGCAACTTCGCCTCGCGGTTTACCAACGGAAGATGGTCCGATATTATAACTCCGAGGTCAGGGGTAGAAGTTTTCGTGTCAATGATTTTGCCCTGAAAAAGATATTCCAAGCTAATAAGGAAGCAGGGACCGGAACTCTAGGGCCCACCTGGGAAGGACCTTACAAGGTCATCGAAGAAATCCGCCCCGGAACTTATAGACTGGAAGATCCTGGGGGACGAGAGGCAAGACACCCTTGGAACATCGCGCATCTGAGGCCATATCACCAGTAATACCGTTGTTTAGCATTGTTTTGGTCTTTTTTACAATTCTTTGGCAGACGCCAAGAAACGCGGCGCCGTTTTATAATATTCGTCCTTTATGAATCCAAAGTGCTCCACATGCGAAGAGTAACAATCAAATCGGCAGCGAGGGAGTGTGGTTCGCGGCCAACTCTATTAACTCGCTGGGTAAACATTTTACGCGTAAGAAAGCAAGTACAAAGAACACGGCAGCGAAGGAGTGTGGTTCGCAGCCAACTCTATTAACTCGCTGGGTAAACATTTTACGCGTAAGAAAGTAAGTACAAAGAAAGTAAGTACAAAGAACACGGCAGCGAGGGAGTGTGGTTCGCGGCCAACTCTATTAACTCGCTGGGTAAACATTTTACGCGTAAGAAAGCAAGTACAATTAACCCGGCAGGGAGGGAGTGTGGTTCGCGGCTAACTCTACCAACTCGCTGGATAAATATTTTACACGTAAGTAAGCAAGTGTAATCGACTCGGCAGCGGGGGAGTGTGGTTCGCAGCCAACTCTATCAACCCACTGGGTAAACATTTTACGCGCTATTAATCAAATACAATCAAATCGGCAGCGAGGAGTGGGATTCGCGGCCAACTCTTTCAAGTCACTAGATAAACATCCAACGCGCGCGCGCGCAATTGTGGTTCATTGGGTCGCGAGGGAGCACGGTCCGCGACCAACTTTACCAAGCGAGCTTGGCAAGGTATCAAGTACGCAAACATTTCACTAAAATCTCATTACTCGATTACATAAAATATCCATGCAACAGCATGGCTAAAGAAGTGTGACCTATACACGTAATCCTACATTTCGGTATAACCGGGGACCCCCAGTTTTGCTAGGAGGCCTTTAGCCTTCGCTAGCTTGTTCGAAACCTTGGTCAGTTCTCTATCTTTGGCCTGTATCATATTCTGGCAAGACTTCAACTGAGACTCGGCCCTCTTCTGGGCAACGATATACGCCTTTTGGATCGTCTGGGCCTTCGTAACGTCGTACGTTGCGCGACTCTGCGCGTCTTCCGAAAACGCGAGTCGTGCCCGAAGGCGTTTGATTTCGGCCCTCATCGCTTCGGCATTTTCATCTTCTCCAAGGACAGACTGTATTTTGGCAACCCTCATCTCCAACATCTTATACAACTCGCAATTCAAAACATGACTGCGAGAGGTGTACATTTCGGCCAGCTTCATCAACTTCGTCACCTTCGCGGTATCTACTGCCTTCCCAAAGGGAGATGTCCAATATTTATGGACTGAAGTAGCCGCAAGGGCAACCGCTGAAGGTAGCTTCTCTACGACTGACGGATCCAGCTCGTCTTGGCGGGCCCCAATGTTAATGTACTCACGCCTGCCAGGAGGGGGAGAAACAGGCGTCTGGGACGCCTGTTCCCCACTCTCGACCTTTGGTTTCTTTCCCGCTGACGACCTAACGTTCCCGGAAGAGGACCCACGTCTAGCAGGATTCGTCAGAAACAGAACGTCCGCTCTCACCTCCGGCGCAGGGAAAATAGGCGGGTAACCCATCCCCGTCTCCGGGCCCTGCAACACTGTGGGCCTAGAACCAGACACCGCGGATGACGCCAAATGGGGAGGAGAGACATCCTCCACTATTCCCCCGCGCCCAATCTTGAATTTAGGGACTTTGGAAAAATGGAAGCCTGACATGGCCGGCAGTAATCAAAGGTCCAGGTATGACGGCAAAATGGCTGGGAATTGGTGAGTTAAGAATGCCGTATCGTATTTATAAGCCCAACGGGGTACCAGCAGTCGGTTGGGCCGACACGTGGCGTGGAATTAAAAACACGTTTGGCAAACCCTAGGGGAATATATCTAAGCGCGTGGGGGCGTGAGTACGCGAACGCTAAATCATGATAACAATACCGCCCCCGGTAGGTCAAATTTGTTCGACGTTCGCCCCAACCTCGTCGAAATTTCTACATAGCAAAGGAGTGTTGATCATGACGAGGCCCGAAACAAGTATGTAAAATATGGGCACACACACGCAAATAGGGAAGTAACTCGGCACCTTTTTATTAAATACGAAATACAATACAGAAGCATATATAACTGTAATATATTCTACAACCCCTGCTGCCTCTTTGGGCCGGCACATGAATGGGGTAACTAGATCTACTAACCCTATCCTCTGGTCTACGCTGGCTCCACCCAGGTTGGGAAACCTGACTTCACCATGATCGGGAGTCTCCCGAGCCAACCTGAGTTAATTTGGTGGCTTATTAGACCATACTGCTCAAAAAATACCGTTGATGCTTTTTTGGCAGTGGGAGACCCCCCCCCCCCAACCCCAACCCCAACCCCAACCCCAACCCCGTCAACCGTTCAGGGGAAGGTCGGGCTAAGGCTGCTAAGCCTAAATCCCCACCCCGTACGTTTGGTCTCCTGAACGTTGATTGGTCAGATTTTTGGTCCTCTGAATGTTGATTCTCAGATTGACGGACATCTTGGATGACAGCCCTCCTGCCGCACCACCATCACACGTTTTCTATATCTGTCTCGATCGCACGATAATGGCAGGTTAAATACAACAGTTTCACGATGGAAGAATCTTGTTAGGCTTGCATCCCATTTATAAAAGACTACGTTGGAAAGAGGTGTAATGCAATAAATACGGTCATCATAGGGAATCTGGAATGGCGCACGGACGTTCTACCTCCCCAAGGTATTGAAGACGCCAACCTTTCGGGTTCCACCGAGTGTCTGCATCATCAATGCTAGGGGAATGATTCTCAAATTTAGAGCGTCTTCCCCCCCCCCCAATGCGCACACAGAATCGAAACGTCGGATAGGCAAAAGGCGTCGCGAACCAGAACCTCAGAAGAGTCCTACCGAAGGGAAGAAAGGTCCCACTCCGGATGAAACTCCATGATGCTCTCCACCGCCCGACCCCTTGAAGCCCTCACCCGTCATGAATGTTCGGCTTCGGACTTGGGGGACTATATATTGGGGGTAGGTCGAATTACTTCCTACCGAACCACCTTGAGAATATATTTCCCGCGAAGCGCATCAGCATTCCGTTCCTGCGAGGCACATCAACTTGTGGATATCCTCAAAAGTCCCACGCCCACTATAAATAATAGGCTTGAACTTGGGGGACTATTGTTACCACCCGATTTTGGTAAAGCCTCCACGTCAGCAAAGTCCTAGTAAAAGTCTCATCTAGGCCTCGCCAAATCCTTATAGGCCCAGCGAAGGCCTTCCAGATTCATAAAGGTTCCATTGGCCCTACGAATGCCTCGGAGGCCCATCGAACATCTTAGCATTCCTGAATCAGAGTATTGCGAGGCCCATGAAGGGCCTCGACATTCATGGCCGATCCAGAGAGCCTCGCCGGGCTTCGTATTTGTTATGGTCCGCACAGCTAAGAGGATATCTCAGGGAAGATTGTATCTGATTGTCACAAGGAAACCATATCCCAATCTAATAAAATCAGCAACACAATCTTAGAGATTGAGAGAGATTGGGATGCAATCTCGGAAGATCACGGTGAGATTGGAACCTACCTTATCTGATAAGGAAAGAGAATTCCAACAGAATTCTAATTGATTGCTTCCCTAGATCAATTAGGATTCTCCCCCTATAAATATCAGACTCCGATTATTCCAATGTACGCACTTTTGAGACGCATTCTTTAATACTCAATTTTCAAGACGCACTTTTTATGCTTAAGAATCTCACCCTAAACTCTGCTCAAATCTCTGCTTGCTTGTCTCTCCCACACCCCTTTTTTGTTCCCACCCCCGTATATCTCCCATATACCGGCAGTTGACTTGATCGTCGGAGTGCCAACGATCACCGGACCCTTTTTCTCCAGAGATCTTGGTGCCTAACGATCGTCCTAGTGTGCAGGTAACATACGAGCTGGCAGAAGAGTGACTGGAGATCTGTTGGCACGTAGACTGGTGCAGATTCAGACGTCAACAAATAACGTACTAAAAAAATTGTAGAGCTTTCTTAGAATTTGTACCAAAATATATATAACAAATATGAGTAAAAAGAGATCAAGTTTCAACCTCATCCATCCACCTACCAACTTGTACTGTCTACATAACAGCGTATACCATATTGACTAGTTTTGCTGCAATTATTAAAAAATCTTATTCTTTTTGTATTAATATTATAATACAAGTATCAAACACATATTTTATTTATTGAGCCTTTCAAATATTATAATACAGGTATGAAAATATGAAACACATTATATTGATTATTTCTACCACGTTACATAATAATATATTATAAATACTGTACCCTCTACCTAACAGCATATACTAATACCATATTGATTAGTTTTACCCCAATTATTAAATATACTTCAATATACATAATAATATATAAAAGCATCATAAAATAGGTCTCAAATCAAGCGATAACGTGATCTTTTTAATTTCTAATTATAAAATATAAGAAATAGTTGTCACGTTAATTATAGTATATTCATTAGAGTTGTGAAACATGCAAAAATATTATCTTAATTAATCGCACAGTGGTTAATACATTAATAGATTTTGTTGGATACGTGTTTAAAGAAATTAAGAATGCTGTCCATGTATGAGTCACTTAAACACAGCGCAAGTGAATTGAAACTGTCCCGATATTTGAATTACTTCCTGAGATAACAATAGAAATTATCCAAATTAAAACTCACTTGTAATTTTTCTTCTTTTAAAATCCAATAAATAAAGCTAGGAATTGAATTGCTAATTCTTAACCCACTATAAACACACAATTTAACAAATTCTTAAAATCGAAGTTTTTTTTTCTTATCTCGTAACATAGCTAAAAAAAAAAAAAGAGAACTAGTTATGATCAATTTTGTAATAACAAAACCATTCAATTATCTTAATATAAAATTGAACAAAATTATAATAGTCGGTGTTGAACAATGAGGTTGCTTGATGCGGGGGATTTTGGGCTTGGAATAACTATAAGGAGTCAAGGATGATGATCCAAATGTTCAGAAGAAGTCTTAAATGATGTGCTTTAATAATGAGTGGGCTGAATAATTTTCTTTGGCATTGTAGGGAGAAGTTTTAATAATTAGGTAAAACTGATCAATATGGTATATGCTATTAGGTATAGGGTACAATATTTATGATGTATTTATATATTATTATGTAACATGGTAAGAAATAATCAATAAAATATGTTTCATACCTGTATTATAATATTTGAAAGGCTCGATAAATAAAATATGTGTTTGATACTTGCATTATAATATTACAGTCCCGTTCTATGACATATTTTCTTAGATGTCAGACATCAAATCAGCCGCTATAAATAATGCGGACGTCACTTCACATTAAATTAATTCTCTAATAAGGAAATGTTGCGTAAGTATTTAATGCCTAGATTGGCCATTTAATGTCTGGCTTATCATTAAATGCAGGTAATCACTATATATTTTCCTATAAATAGGAGACATAAATGTCCTAGAAGTTGGACATTCGACTGCTGAAATAAGAGAACACTTAGAAAGTTTATACAATTAGGTCTTCCATCATATATTTACATATCTGTTACTCGTTACGGTCATAGCCGACATAAATACTTAACATTAGGTTGGTTTGGAAACAGTACAAACTATTTTCCGACGTAAATAGTATTAATATTTTAATGCAAGTATCAAGCACATATATGATTTATTGAGCCTTTCAAATATTATAATACAGGTACGAAAAACATTATATTGATTATTTAAGCATCATAAATGTTGTACCCCCTAACATCATATACCATATTGATCAGTTTTACCCCAATTATTAAAACATCTTATTCTTTTTGTATTAATATTATAATTCAGGTATCAAACACATATTTTATTTATTGACTCTTTCAAATATTATAATACAGGTATATATGAAACACATTATTAAAAAATGTGTGGTCAACCTCATAAATAATTTTTTAAATCTAAATTGGTTTTTGGTTTTCAGTCCCACCGCTGACTTTTCATTCTTTATCCATTTTTATTATTATTATTTTTTTTATAAGTTGGCAAGACAAAATTGACCAAGATTTTGAAGCATGAGGAAGAAACCAAAACTTTTTATTTGGTTTTCACCGCTGACTGTTCATTCCTTATCCATTTTTATTTTTTATAAGTTGGCATGACAAAATTAATCAAGAAAATCTTGGTTTGACCGAGCTTTGCAGGATTATTACAAGTGCAGTTGAAAATACCACTGATTACCATCATAAATTAAAGACTTTTTTTAATCTGAATTGTTTGAACATCACCGCTATATAAATCAATCATCTTTTGCAACTTCTAACTCGCTCATTGCAATCTTCATTTTTCAGGTGATATATATTTATTTACTCTTTTCCCGAATTTGATTTCACAGTTTTTTTAATTAATTGTTTTCTTCTTTGTATTAGGTATTGAAGAAGAGGAAGTGTTTATTGATCGATTTGAGAGGGACCATGAAGATCAAAATTGTGAGCAGAAAGTTTATAAAACCAAGCAGGCCAACTCCAGAAAAACTCCGTACATACAAAATATCATGCATGGACGAGATTAATCCAACTAACAATATAGTTGGACTTCTCTACTATCCATCCACTGATAATATTGGAAATTTAAACAACTTGGAAAAATCACTGGAGGAAATCTTGCCACAATTTTACCCTTTAGCTGGACGATACATCAAGGAGAATCACTCTGTTGATTGTAGCGACCAGGGTGTTGAATACATACAAGCTCAAGTCGATCGCAAGCTTCTTGAAATTATTGGCTCTGGAGTTGAACCTGTGGAACTTAATGATCTCCTCCCAGTTGAAGTTGGTGCAGCTGATGAAGCTAGTGACCCAATTATGTCCGTTCAAATAAACAAATTTAAATGTGGTGGAGTAGCCATTGGTATAGCTATTTCACATAGGATTGTTGATGCATCTTCCTTTGGAACCTTATTATCTGCATGGACAAAGGCTAGTCGAGGAGACAACAGTGAACCCATTATCCCAAATTTTGACTCCCCATTGTACTTTCCAGGTGAGAATTTAGGCAAACTTGATTTTGGAATGATAAGGACTAGAGATCCTACCATTGTGACTAAAAGGATTTTGTTTGATAAGAAGGCGATAGCAAATTTAAGAGCCAGAGTGAGCCACTTGTATGAAAACAGCTACCATCCACCCTCTAGGGTGCTGGTCGTCTCTTCCTTTTTGTCGGAGGCTCTTATGCGTTGTGATCACACAAAACTTGGGAAACCACGGGATTTTCTCATATCGCAGGCAGTTAACATTCGTGAAAGAACTGTTCCACCTCTGTCCAAATATTCTTGTGGAAACTTAGTGTTACTGGGAATGGTGGAACGCAGTTCAGAAGAAACCAAGAGTTTGGACTTTGAACGCTTGGTTCCTCTACTGGGTAATGCTGCAAGGAAAGCGGTTTCTGACTGTGTCAAGATATTATCTAATTGTCAGGATGGACATAAAATGCTAGTCGATGCCTTTGTCGGTGCAACTGACAAATCTCGTGATGATAATTTGAACAGTATATGGTTTACTGACTGGTCAAAGTTTGGATTTTACGACAATGATTTTGGTTTTGGAAAACCTATTTGGACAAGCGTTGCAAATAATCCGTTCAAAAATCTTATCATATTGTTGAATACCAAAGAGAACGATGGAATTGAAGCATGGGTACATTTGCATGAGAAAGACATGCCTTATTTCGAACAAGACGAAGAAATCAAAAAGTTAACAACTTAGTTTGGGAAAACCATCAATTGCAAGGGTCAAATAAAGTGTTTTGAAATTTTATTTCTATTTCGTTTGCTGTCTTGGACTGTGGTGAATGTTGTTTGCTACTTATTTAGCATTGTTTTTGTTTGATGGCTTTGCATCAATAATAATGTTATTGAAGTTTCTGTTGAACTTTTATGTCTTCTTCTTTTGATGCAAATTGTGTTGGCGGATTTATGTGTAAATGACTCCAGAGCAATCAAACCGAATGAAATGGATGAAAATTAGGTCGAGGCAAGTGTTGAACACTTTGTCCTTAAGTTAATTTTTCCCCGCAATGGTGCCTACGGTATATGGCAATTGACTCCCAAGATACAACGGCTTCCGCTTGTGTTTGTAGCACTTCCAAACACAAGCACAACGAACCGGAAATCGGTTTTGTACTCCAAAAGATGAAATGAAATGTAAACCAGAATTTCTTATGCACTTAAATGCAATAACTTTGTTCAAATGATGAAAAATCTGATATGGATTGTTTTGCATATATTTCCTCTATTACTTCTCTGTCAAAATGGACGTCCAGAGGCCCTTTTTAATGTTGAAGATCGGTTGAAAACGAAATGGTATGGAACCAAATCGTGCAACACTTCAAAAAGACATGTCTGTTGACGCAAATCTATGCGATCGCATAGTTTTACCAAGCTGCGATCGCAAGGTACAAAAATCAGAACAGAACTTGATCCAATTTAACCATGCGATCGCAAGGCTTTTCCTCCTGCGATCGCATGGAAGGACCCAAAAACGTTCTGCTTAAAATTTAGGCATATTGCAATCGTAGGTGGAAATACCTATGCGATCGCATGGTCAAAATTTTGACCCAAAATTGTCCTTTTATGTAATTTCTCATTCATTCGATATTGGTTTTGAGATGCCAAATATACCCTTTAAACATGTAGATAATTCTGAATTTTCTTTCCGAGGGCGTTGCCCCCAAGCTCCCACGAGGGGCGCTGCCCCCTCGACTCCCGCGACCTGACTGGGCAGGTCGAACCCCGTTTTTCTGATGCGGCGAAGTGGTAAACAATTTTGCCTAAACAGATTGAGTCGAGTTTGTATATTTTGGCCAAGTTGACACGAAGTCACTTGTTAATTTCTCGACATTTTAAACCAATTTCCAACAATCCCCCACATGAATGGAAATTCCTTGATACGCAAAACACGATGCAAATGAAATGCAGACTCTAACAAATGGAGTACATGCGACAAGTCATAGCATCAAGATAGGTAGCTTGTGGCTTTGAACCTTCTTTAGTTGAATACAATCGGATTTACTAGGCTTGTTGGTGAACACGATGTTTTTGAACTATCTAGCCGTTCGTGTAAACCCAAACAATTGTACCAACACCATAACTTATCTAACCAATTCGGTTCTCATGGTTGTGTCCATTTTGGCCCTGGAAAACTTTTGGTTTCATAAGTGCTCTAAGAGAATTAAGCCTCGAATTCTCGTAAAAGCGGCCCCACATCACACTTATATAGGTGATCTGTTAGCTTTCCACTTCAAGGTTTTGAATCATTAAAAGTATGTTTACTTATCCTTATACATATTTGACATAGCACTTTAAAAGTGTTTCAAAAACGAAGGCACAACATTGTATACACGAAAATACGCTTGGCTGAAAATACACGCATAAAAGACATTGTATATGCAATAAGATGCATGTATGCATCTTTGCCCCCACCGAGGATACGTAAAATGATTATCAATTTTCAAATAGGGTGCAAATTACATGATAAAAGATGAAAACATAAAAGACATCCTGAAATGAGTAGCAAGAGAGAGAAACACAAAAATGGAAGTTATAATGGAATGTCATGTGTATATTTTTCTACATAGCACCAAAATTGAGTGCATCAAAAAACTAAAAGGGTAGAACACCTAGAAGGACAATTAACTTTTTCAATGCCTAAACCTTGTTTGGTTTAGAAGAATAAATTGATCACTTTAAAATCAAGCTTCAACTTCCTAAAAAATGCACAACTATGCTTCCCACTTTGAAGAAAATTTAGAAAGGTCGGGTCAGATGGCCAGATTACCAATCCCATTCACAAATTCTCAAGATACTAATAAACACAATCAATTTTGCTGTAAATCTTAGAGCACATTCATACAAGTCAGCAAATAATCAATTAATACACAGAGATTTGTAGCAATTGAATAAAAATATCAAACTAGAGTCATTTTACAACTTCTCAAGAAGTTCATAACATTACTAATTTTTCAATATATCTCAGAACATACAGTAAAAAATTAATCAAAACCCATTCGGGTCTATGTAGGAATTTAAGTAAAGAATCAAATATTTGAGAGTGGGAAATGTTTGAGAAGATGAGTGGCGACTTGTTGGAGAACCCGATGTGCAGAGGCCACACGTTTCAGCTTTCGAGCAATCAGAAAATACCAGTCCTCACACTTTCCTATTCACAATATCTATACATAATACGCTCTAATCTAACATTATCACTAAGAACTGCACAAAGCTTATAGAGAGAGTGGTGGACAACCGTGTTCTTGAGAGAGTGAGCATATCCTTTCATTTAGCCCTAATTTGAGTGGTCCTTGGTTTTATATAATGATCCAACGGCTGTTATTGGATCTTGGCTCTCTGTTCTGATCTGTCCCAAAAAGTGTGTTTTCCTTTAGGCCGAACGGTAAAAGTTAAGCGGGAACTAAAATTTGAGAGGGAGAAATTGGTCCTATAACTCCTATTTGATAAACTTTATAGACCCTATATGATCGAATTTTAATGTTTTGAAATTTTTACGATTCACGTGTTATACACAATAAAATAATATAAAAAATAAATTTATTTTGAAAAAATTACAATTGCATATTTGTTCATACTAGTTAATAATTTACCACCTATTTATTAATTAATTTAAAATATTTATTTGTGAAAAATAGTAGAATAGACTTGTGACAAATGTTGTTATCACAAGGCCTAATAGGCGACAAATGTGGATATCATGATTTGTTTTCCATCATCTTTACAAGCTAGAGCAATGGCAAATATAGGTGTCGTAAATTTTATCCTCTATCCTAGAATTTTTAACAACAAATATTACTTGTCGCAAAAATTAGGCCTATTGCATTACAAAAAACTTTATTGCAAGAAATAAAAGTTTGTCGTCATAAGTTTTCCACCAAATATATTCTCATCATATTTTTGACGAAAATTTTTATTACCTGTCGCGCATTTTGACATGTCGCGACAACTTTTTATGTTGCCTTAATTTTTTGGGCACTTATCTTTACACTAAAATTTTTGCGACAAACTTTAAAAACGTGTTGCACTAAATCATTTATATATTGTGACAAATTTATGTATGTCACAAAATATCTTGTTGCGAAATTGAGATTTTGTTGTGGTGGACTAACTTCCAGATTGATACAGATACGGTTTAATTTATATTCGTATTTAAGCAACATGAAAAATAGCACCAGATTATTTTGTTGCAAACATAGTGTTTGTCTTGGAGGTTTAGGTTGTTCTAAAACCTAGCTATGGAGGTCAAGACTCATTCGAATGAGCCTATATCTTCTTTTAATTCTCTTACGATCGACAAACCCGACTGTAACAAGGTTTGACATTTGACTGACAATTACATTCTTAAGAATTTTTTGGTAGAAAACATAAGCAGCTTTAATGTAACTTATCAAACAATAATGGCAAAAAGCAACAACCAACATAACCTCTTTATACAATCCATCCAACATGACCACCAATAACTATTATATAGTGAATCAACTCTAATGAAAATAAAGGCTGTTCAAGATCCAAAATTAGTACAAAAACCAAAAGCAAGAATATACACAAGAACTTAAAAAAAAAAAAGAAACCAAAAGCAAGAATATACACAAGAACTTAAAGAAAAACTGAAAATAAAGTGGATCAACTCCCTTCTAGCATCAACTCAAAGAATATGTCACATCACTTATTTCATAGGATTCAGAAGCTTGTTTTTCAGGCATAGCATATCACACATAGCCAAAGGTCACTCCAAACCTTAGATCAGTCAAGAAATCTCTCAAGAACACTCCCAACTCAAAGTTATTGTTCACCGAAGATTACTCAAACCTTATAACTCTTACAGAAAAACTAATAACTCAATGAGTGATTATCTTTCAGAGAATACCCATTATTGATCACTCAACATCAATAATCCCAGAAAGAAGGAGATGAAAGAACAGAATGAAGAAGGGAGAGATTTCAATTAGGCCAAGGAGTGCAAACCTCACAGATAAATTGTGTGAATAATACTGCCAAGAGATGTATTATGTACGCCTCATTCATTCTCCAGCATCCAACAATGCTCAATAAGCCACGTGTCATTATCTGGTGTAAAGTGTTAACACCACTCAAACCGTGCTTCAAAGGAGATGCGTTTTAAAAAGATTCAGCTTACAACTTAAACTTGAGCGCACCATTGAACTCACAATCTGCAGTTTATAGTTCAAGTTGGGCTCCATTATTCAAACAAGGGTTGAATAAGATAAAAGCAAAAGAAAGCATTTGAAGACTGGAAAACAATATATGCGGATGTAATGGAGAACATAGAAGGTCGAGTCTTATAACAATTTGGGGAAAAAAATGTAAATATAATAAAGTTGGAGAACATAGAAGGTGCCCCTCCTGAATTCTGGAATATTTTTGTAATAATTTTAAATTAAAACATGATAATAAAAATTTAGACTAGGTTTCTGTGCTTGAGTGGTTAAGATTTCATATTTCTTCTTTGAGGACTAGGTTTTGAATCTCAAAAGTCATGTCTTTATGTTTCTGTTTTTCTTTGAGAAATTTGTGCAACTAGTATTTAACCTTTAACGGCTCTACCAAAATTGTTTCCTGCCTTTAAAGTGGGACTTTTCAGTCCTTTACCTTTCGTTGCTTTTGCATAATTCATCTTTTTTCTTTTCTTTTTCTTTACATATTTCTTTCAACTTCAGCTTTAATTTCCTCATGTGAGATATGCACAAGCTAATTTTATTTTTTATTTCATTCTACTTCCTAGAGCGACATATTTTTATCGTTAAATGTAAAGATATGTGACCAAATATATTATCTATGTTATTTAATACCACATAACATGATATTAATAAATAACATACTAAAAAAATTGTAGAGCTTTCTTAGAATTTGTACCAAAGTATATATAACAAATATGAGTAAAAAGAGATCGAGTTTCAACCGCATCCATCCACCTACCAACTTGTACTGTCTACGTAACAACATATACTATATTGATCAGTTTTACGCCATTATTAAAATATCTTATTCTTTTTGTATTAAAATTATAATGCAAGTATCAAACACATATTTTATTTATTGAGCCTTTCAAATATTATAATACAGGTATAAAACACATTATATTGATTATTTTTTACCACGTTACATAATAATATATAAAAGCATTATAAAATATTGTACCCTCTACATAACAGCGTATACCATATTGACTAGTTTTGCTGCAATTATTAAAATATCTTATTCTTTTTGTATTAATATTATAATACAAGTATTAAACACATATTTTATTTATTGAGCCTTTCAAATATTATAATACAGGTATGAAAATATGAAACACATTATATTGATTATTTCTTACCACGTTACATAATAATATATTATAAATATTGTACCCTCTACGTCCTAACAGCATATACTAATACCATATTGAGTAGTTTTACCCCAATTATTAAATATACTTCAATATACATAATAATATATAAAAGCATCATAAAATAGGTCTCAAATCAAGCGATAACGTGATCTTTTTAATTTCTAATTATAAAATATAAGAAATAGTTGTCACGTTAATTATAGTATATTCATTAGAGTTGTGAAACATGCAAAAATATTATCTTAATTAATCGCACAGTGGTTAATACATTAATAGATTTTGTTGGATACGTGTTTAAAGAAATTAAGAATGCTGTCCATGTATGTGTCACTTAAACACAGCGCAAGTGAATTGAAACTGTCCCGATATTTGAATTACTTCCTGAGATAACAATAGAAATTATCCAAATTAAAACTCACTTGTAATTTTTCTTCTTTTAAAATCCAATAAATAAAGCTAGGAATTGAATTGCTAATTCTTAACCCACTATAAACACACAATTAAACAAATTCTTAAAATCAATGTTTCTTTTCTTATCTCGTAACGTAGCTCAAAAAAAAAGAGAACTAGTTTTTTCAAAAGCACTCTAATTCAAAAGTCTAGTGAATGAACTAAATTTTTTTGGTGAAGAAAATGGAATTATTTGGCTGAAATTTTTCTCGTTTCTGGTACGTAAGTAAAGGGAGCAGGAAATGGATTAAATGAAGCATGAGGAAGAAATCAAAACTTTTTTCGATAAAAAAAAAAAGAAAGAAATCAAAACTTTTTATTTGGTTTTTGGTTTTCATTCCCACCGCTGACTTTTCATTCTTTATCCATTTTTTTTTTTTTTTTTTTTTTTTTTATAAGTTGGCAAGACAAAATTGACCAAGATTTTGAAGCATGAGGAAGAAACCAAAACTTTTTATTTGGTTTTCACCGCTGACAGTTCATTCCTTATCCATTTTTATTTTTTATAAGTTGGCATGACAAAATTAATCAAATTGAAAACTACTGACCTTATATATTTACTTTTTTCCTTCAAATTGAAAACTACTGACCTTTCACTATCTATTAAGCTGTGTTTGATTGCAAGTGAAAAATTTAGGTGGAAAGAAAATATTTTCCATAGAAATGAATTACCAAAAAATTATGAGTTGGAAAATGTTCCATGGAAAATAAATGGGTTAGAAAAGATTAACAAATTTTTCATGGAAAATAAATTCTCCTATCCCACAAAGAAAATATTTTTCTTGAAAAAAAAATTTCCATGGAAAAAAAAAGGTTGCAATCAAAAAGTTGGAAAATAGGTGAGAAAATGCGTTTTCCATGGATAATTTTGCCAATCAAACAGACCAAAGTTGGAAAATTGGTGGAAAATTTTCATTTTCCATGGATAAGAAAGGGAATCAAACACGTCCTTAGTTAATTCATGACAATTGACAACCAATTTTAGTTGTTCAATTGTTTGTGGGCATGTAGCATTTAAAATCATGACAACCACAAATTACAACGTAACTAACATTACGCCTAATTTGAATGGACTTGTTTGTATCTCCCGCGTTTTACTGAGCCAGAGGAAGTTATGATCAATTTTGTAATAACAAAACCATTCAATTATCTTAATATAAAATTGAACAAAATTATAATAGTCGGTGTTGAACAATGAGGTTGCTTGATGCGGGGGATTTTGGGCTTGGAATAACTATAAGGAGTCAAGGATGATGATCAAAATGTTCAGAAGAAGTCTTAAATGATGTGCTTTAATAATGAGTGGGCTGAATAATTTTCTTTGGCATTGTAGGGAGAAGTTTTAATAATTAGGGTAAAACTGATCAATATGGTATATGCTATTAGGTATAGGGTACAATATTTATGATGTATTTATATATTATTATGTAACATGGTAAGAAATAATCAATAAAATATGTTTCATACCTGTATTATAATATTTGAAAGGTTAGATAAATAAAATTATATGTGTTTGATACTTGCATTATAATATTACAGTCCCGTTCTATGACATATTTTCTTAGATGTCAGACATCAAATCAGCCGCTATAAATAATGCGGACGTCACTTCACATTAAATTCTCTAATAAGGAGATGTTGCATAAGCATTTAATGCCTAGATTGGCCATTTAATGCCTAGCTTATCATTAAATGCAGGTAATCATTATATATTTTCCTATAAATAGGAGACATAAATGTCTTAGAGGTTGGACATTCGACTGCTGAAAAAAGAGAACACTTAGAAAGTTTATACATTAAGGTCTTCCATCATATATTTACATATCTGTTACTCGTTACGGTCGTAGCCGACCTAAATACTTAACATTAGGTTGGTTTGGAAACAGTACAAACTATTTTCCGACGTAAATAGTATTAATATTTTAATGCAAGTATCAAGCACATATATGATTTATTGAGCCATTCAAATATTATAATACAGGTACGAAACACATTATATTGATTATTTAAGCATCATAAATGTTGTACCCCCTAACATCATATACCATATTGATCAGTTTTACCCCAATTATTAAAACATCTTATTCTTTTTGTATTAATATTATAATTCAGGTATCAAACACATATTTTATTTATTGACTCTTTCAAATATTATACTACAGGTATATATGAAACACATTATTAAAAAATGTGTGGTCAACCTCATAAAGAATTTTTTCAGTCCCACCGCTGACTTTTCATACTTTATCCAATAATTATTATTATTTTATAAGTTGGCATGACAAAATTGACCAAGATTTTGAAGCATGAGGAAGAAACCAAAACTTTTTATTTGGTTTTCACCGCTGACTGTTCATTCCTTATCCATTTTTATTTTTTATAAGTTGGCATGACAAAATTAATCAAGAAAATCTTGTTTTGACCGAGCTTTGCAGGATTATTACAAGTGCAGTTGAAAATACCACTGATTACCATCATAAATTAAAGACTTTTTTTAATCTGAATTGTTTGAACATCACCGCTATATAAATCAATCATCTTTTGCAACTTCTAACTCGCTCATTGCAATCTTCATTTTTCAGGTGATATATATTTATTTACTCTTTTCCCGAATTTGATTTCACAGTTTTTTTAATTAATTGTTTTCTTCTTTGTATTAGGTATTGAAGAAGAGGAAGTGTTTATTGATCGATTTGAGAGGGACCATGAAGATCAAAATTGTGAGCAGAAAGTTTATAAAACCAAGCAGGCCAACACCAGAAAAACTCCGTACATACAAAATATCATGCATGGACGAGATTAATCCAACTAACAATATAGTTGGACTTCTCTACTATCCATCCACTGATAATATTGGAAATTTAAACAACTTGGAAAAATCACTGGAGGAAATCTTGCCACAATTTTACCCTTTAGCTGGACGATACATCAAGGAGAATCACTCTGTTGATTGTAGCGACCAGGGTGTTGAATACATACAAGCTCAAGTCGATCGCAAGCTTCTTGAAATTATTGGCTCTGGAGTTGAACCTGTGGAACTTAATGATCTCCTCCCAGTTGAAGTTGGTGCAGCTGATGAAGCTAGTGACCCAATTATGTCCGTTCAAATAAACAAATTTAAATGTGGTGGAGTAGCCATTGGTATAGCTATTTCACATAGGATTGTTGATGCATCTTCCTTTGGAACCTTATTATCTGCATGGACAAAGGCTAGTCGAGGAGACAACAGTGAACCCATTATCCCAAATTTTGACTCCCCATTGTACTTTCCAGGTGAGAATTTAGGCAAACTTGATTTTGGAATGATAAGGACTAGAGATCCTACCATTGTGACTAAAAGGATTTTGTTTGATAAGAAGGCGATAGCAAATTTAAGAGCCAGAGTGAGCCACTTGTATGAAAACAGCTACCGTCCACCCTCTAGGGTGCTGGTCGTCTCTTCCTTTTTGTCGGAGGCTCTTATGCGTTGTGATCACACAAAACTTGGGAAACCACGGGATTTCCTCATATCGCAGGCAGTTAACATTCGTGAAAGAACTGTTCCACCTCTGTCCAAATATTCTTGTGGAAACTTAGTGTTACTGGGAATGGTGGAACGCAGTTCAGAAGAAACCAAGAGTTTGGACTTTGAACGCTTGGTTCCTCTACTGGGTAATGCTGCAAGGAAAGCGGTTTCTGACTGTGTCAAGATATTATCTAATTGTCAGGATGGACATAAAATGCTGGTCGATGCCTTTGTCGGTGCAACTGACAAATCACGTGATGATAATTTGAACAGAATATGGTTTACTGACTGGTCTAAGTTTGGATTTTACGACAATGATTTTGGTTTTGGAAAACCTATTTGGACAAGCGTTGCAAATAATCCGTTCAAAAATCTTATCATATTGTTGAATACCAAAGAGAACGATGGAATTGAAGCATGGGTACATTTGCATGAGAAAGACATGCCTTATTTCGAACAAGACGAAGAAATCAAAAAGTTAACAACTTAGTTTGGGAAAACCATCAATTGCAAGGGTCAAATAAAGTGTTTTGAAATTTTATTTCTATTTCGTTTACTGTCTTGGACTGTGGTGAATGTTGTTTGCTACTTATTTAGCATTGTTTTTGTTTGATGGCTTTGCATCAATAATAATGTTATTGAAAATTCTGTTGAACTTTTATGTCTTCTTCTTTTGATGCAAATTGTGTTGGCGGATTTATGTGTAAATGACTCCAGAGCAATCAAACCGAATGAAATGGATGAAAATTAGGTCGAGGCAAGTGTTGAACACTTTGTCCTTAAGTTAATTTTGCCCCGCAATGGTGCCTACGGTATATGGCAATTGACTCCCAAGATACAACGGCTTCCGCTTGTGTTTGTAGCACTTCCAAACACAAGCACAACGAACCGGAAATCGGTTTTGTACTCCAAAAGATGAAATGAAATGTAAACCAGAATTTCTTATGCACTTAAATGCAATAACTTTGTTCAAATGATGAAAAATCTGATATGGATTGTTTTGCATATATTTCCTCTATTACTTCTCTGTCAAAATGGACGTCCAGAGGCCCTTTTTAATGTTGAAGATCGGTTGAAAACGAAATGGTATGGAACCAAATCGTGCAACACTTCAAAAGGACATGTCTGTTGACGCAAACCTATGCGATCGCATAGTTTTACCAAGCTGCGATCGCAAGGTACAAAAATCAGAACAGAACTTGATCCAATTTAACCATGCGATCGCAAGGCTTTTCCTCCTGCGATCGCATGGAAGGACCCAAAAACGTTCTGCTTAAAATTTAGGCATATTGCGATCGTAGGTGGAAATACCTATGCGATCGCATGGTCAAAACTTTGACCCAAAATTGTCCTTTTATGTAATTTCTCATTCATTCGATATTGGTTTTGAGATGCCAAATATACCCTTTAAACATGTAGATAATTCTAAATTTTCTTTCCGAGGGCGTTGCCCCAAGCTCCCACGAGGGGCGCTGCCCCCTCGACTCCCGCGACCTGACTGGGCAGGTCGAACCCCGTTTTTCCGATGCGGCGAAGTGGTAAACAATTTTGCCTAAACAGATTGGGTCGAGTTTGTATATTTTGGCCAAGTTGACACGAAGTCACTTGTTAATTTCTCGACATTTTAAACCAATTTCCAACAATCCCCCACATGAATGGAAATTCCTTGATACGCAAAACATGATGCAAATGAAATGTAGACTCTAACAAATGGAGTACATGCGACAAGTTATAGCATCAAGATAGGTAGCTTGTGGCTTTGAACCTTCTTTAGTTGAATACAATCGGATTTACTAAGCTTGTTGGTGAACACGATGTTTTTGAACTATCTAGCCATTCGTGTAAACCCAAACAATTGTACCAACACCATAACTTATCTAACCAATTCGGTTCTCATGGTTGTGTCCATTTTGGCCCTGGAAAAAGTTTAATGGTATTATGTCTCCGACGGATATATCGAGACTTACCATTATACATACTGTTTTGTGCCCTTGCTATTGCCGACTGATTATCGCAATGTATGTTAATTGCAGAAACCGGCTTTTCCCAACATGGAATTTCTTCAAGGAAATTATGAAGCCATTCTGCTTCTTCTCCGGCTTTGTCTAAAGCAATAAACTCAGATTCAATTGTGGATCGAGCTATATGTGTTTGCTTAGAAGACTTCCAGGACACGGCTCCACCTCCAATGGTAAATACATAATAGAATGTCAATAATCTTATATAGCACTTGTTTGGTGGAGTTTTTAGCAAATTTTGATAAAAATTGATGAAATGTGTAGTTAAAAAGTTATTCAAAGTTGTAGAGCTTTTTAGACCAACTCCCCGACTCCCCTACCACACCCGATCTCCCCAGCTACCCTACTCCCCCACCCATCACCCATGGCACAACCACTTTCACAAGTCCCAACTAACATCAATGTTGCCACCGTTATCCCCATTTCTATTTTAGCTACAAAGTGAATTGAATTCCTTTTCGTTCTTTTTGGTTTTTTTTAACAAAAAACAAGCAAAGCCTAATTGTGGTTTTTACGCCTCCACCACGACTTTGAGGAGGGGTAGAGAGGAGATTTGGCTTCCCCAACCTTGTGTTATTAATAAAGCAAATGTTACATTCGGGAGGGGGACTTGAGAACCTTACCTCTACAGGAGGGCGAGAAAAGAATTTGAAAGCAATAAATGTGGAAGTATTAATTCCTTTACACAAGTCATTAACTCTACATGATTTATTTAAATCTAACACAAGTCAATCGTTGTTTGTCCAGTCTTATAATTCCTTTCACGCTACCTTGCATCTTGTTAGGGTCCAAAATTTTCAGATTTCCGACGACTTCTGTAACACCTAGGTCTGCAAGCCAATCAGCTACACAGTTGCCTTCTCTATACACATGAGATAATTAATTTGAATTTCATTTGAGTGAGCATGTTTCTCATGTGTTGAATGAGATTTTGTGTGGACCATGGGCCAATATGATTAGATTGAATGAGTTTTAATAATGCCATTGAGTCTAGCTCTATCCAAGCATTAGTTAATCCCCTTAGCAAGCATAAATTAAACCCACGGAATAAAGCTTTGGTTTCTGCCTCCATATTTGTGCATAGAGATTCATGATAATCGAAGATTAAATCTCCATTTTGATGTCTAACAAGACCACCACTAGCTCATTTTCTTGGGTTCACCAGACTAGCCCTATATGTATTTAGTTTATATTGACCCTCTATTGGCTTATTTTAGAACACTAGAACAGGGTGTAAACGAGGTTTTCCAGTTAAGGAAAATCCCCAATGGTTTGCAATGTGCACCAATTTAGTAAACCAGCATTCCCTAATTTGTTTATGAAGTTATCCACTCTCCAGAGAATTTGTTGAAACTTAAAATGCGTACCTTGGTGTTTTGCTTCATTTCAACTCGTCCAAACACTACAAATTATTTAGCCAAGGCAAAATAATGGATATGCATCCAGCATTACTAGAGGTTGCTTGCATCGAGGTGGAGACTATCTCCTGAACACAATTCGGTTGGAAGGTAAGGCCCATGATGGCTGAGTAGTAATTCTAAACCCTTCCAGCAATACGATTTTCTACAAAAACATGAAGAATAGTTTCTTGATTTTCACAACAAAGGCACTTGGATGCTATCTGAAATTTGAAACGATGTTGGAGAATTTCATCAACCGGAATCCAATACTTAAGCAACCTAGATGCAAGAAATGAGGTCTTACTTGGGGTGCTTGGGTGCCTTAAGGCCTTGCAAATTGGGGAGATGATCAGAGACTCTTCTCTGAATTTGTCCCCGGCCCATTTGGTGGTGAAGTCACCGTTCGTTGAGCTCTTGCATCTAATAATATCCTTCTCCAACTGGTTTAGAGGAATATCTATTAGCTGTGCCGCAGTAGGTTCAAGAAAGCACACCGTAACGCTCCAAATTTTCTTAACCCGAAAGGTCACCTAAAATATTGAAATAATAATTGACGACTGCAAATCAATTTTTCCATGCCTTTAAAATTTACCTGTTGCGGAAAAATAGTAAGCGCACAAGGAAATTTGAAAGAAACTTCCAAAGCCTTAAGGTTTTATCGAACTACATTAGGTGTCACCACGGATTATTTGACCATTTACAAGTGCTTTAAAACTTATGATACTTGAACTGTAAGTATTTAGCACCTTAAGCTACAACAAATCAAAAATGCAGACCTTCTCCATTTCGTTTGATATGAGAAAAAAAGTAGCCAAGGTTGCTTGAAAACCTGTCATGGATACAACTTACGCTACCCAGTAAAACGGTCATAATAAATTCATACAACGTAATTTTTGGGTGATTCCAAATTTTGATAATAGATAATTTATAAATCTATCAAACTCAGACTAAAAAATTCAAAGTACACAAAAAGTTATGATATTTCAAAATCAGGGGCAGAAAGTTAAATTTTCATAAACATGACTCAACAATTCCATCTTCGAATTTCCCAAACGGCAACTTAATTATTAATTCGTTTTCTTTCACTTTACAATACTAAAAACATAATCAACATTGTACTTAACTTTACATATTTTATGACTCGATTATATCGATGCCAAAACAAAAATAAAATATGAAACTATACCACTTCCTTCACGGTCCCTACTTTACGCCGTCGCACCAACACCAACCATACCAATCTGGAGATTTAATCATTTTAGGGTGATTATTTCAAAAGAAAATCATACTAACATAAGAGAAATTATACAAAATTAATATGCAACACATACCATTCACTTAAACATACGTAAGAACAACATAATTTCGATAACTAGCAACACATGAAATCATTAGTGATTATCTTCAACCAAAACATACTTAAGCGATTACCTTCAATTACTATCATAATCTTTCATCTTTAATCATTAAGCCAAGCACAAAAATTTACATATCATTTCGCCAAAATAAAATTCATGACACTTGCTTTAAGTAGTATAAGAAACTTCCTCAAATTTATTCCATGTCTTTGCCTTTTTTATTAAAAAAAAAACCTTATGTTTTTAAATGACTAAAAATATGATGAAGCACGGGCAAAAACTGGAGGGAAAAAATGACACAAGTTGCTGAATTTGATGTCCGAAAACTGGAGAAAAATGGGATCATGCTGGCCAAGTTTGGAGAGTGAATTTGGAAGATGTTTAGGAAGTACGAGGATACAATTGCACTCAACTGAAGCTTAGAGGACTATATTGTAGACTATTGGATGAGTTGAGGACCAAAACGAGCATTGGAAAGATGGAGACCAAAAATGTGCAAAGCTAGCAATATGCTCTAGATTTTCTTAACCCGAAAGGTCACTAAAAATATTGAAATAATATTTGACTACTGCAAATACATTTTTCCATGCCCTTGATTGGTTTTAAAATTTATCTGTTGCGGAAAAATAGCAATCATGCAAGGAAATTTGAAAGAAACTTCCAAAGCCTTAAGGTTTTATCGAACTACATTAGGTGTCGCCACGAATTATTTGACCATTTACAAGTGCTCTAAAACTTATGATACTTGAAATGTAAGTATTTAGCACCTTATGCTACAACATATCAAAAATTTGTCATGGATACAACTGACTCTACCCGGTAAAACAGTTATAATAAATTCATACAAAGTAATTTTTGAGTGATTCCAAATTTTGATAATAGATAATTTATAAATCTATCAAACTCCACTTATTTAACTAAAAAATTCAAAGTACACAAGAATTTATGGTATTTCAAAATCACTGGCAGAAAGTTGAATTTTCAGAAACATGACTCAACAATTCCATCTTCGAATTTCCGAAACGAGAACTTAATTATAAATTCGTTTTCCTTCACTTTACAATACTAAAAACATAATCAACATTGTACTTAACTTTACATATTTTATGACTCGATTATATCGATGCCAAAATAAAAATAAAATATGAAACTACACCACTTCCTTCACGGTCCCTACTTTATGTCATCGCACCAACACCAACCATACCAATCTGGAGATTTAATCATTTTGGGGTGATTATTTCAAAAGAAACACCAAGTAGAAAATTATACTAACATAATAGAAATTATACAAAATTAATATGCAACACATACTATTCACTTAAAAATACGTAAGAACAACATAATTTCGATAACTAGCACCACATGAAATCATTAGTGATTACCTTCAACCAAAACATACATAAGCCCAAGACAGTGTTGAAGAAGTTAGAGAGTACATTTGCTAGATTCTTGTGGGATTCTAAAGATCAGGCTCACCGTATGCATTGGAAGAGATGGAAGGATATTTGCCTTCCTACTAATGAGGGTGGTTTGGGCTTCAGAAGATTAGAGGACGTGGTCCATGCTTTCTCTTTGAAGCTCTGGTGGTTATTCAGATCACAGCAGTCGCTTTGGGCTCAATTTTTACTGGGCAAGTATTGCAGGGGCACCCACCCCCTTCTGGCACCCATACCACATTCTGCTTCTGCGGTTTGGAGGAGGCTAAAGGGGGTGGGACTCACAGCGGAGCCCCACATCGTGTGGCAGTTGGGTCAGGGGAGTATATTCTTTTGGCACGACTGTTGGATGGGTGACATGACTTTAGCTCAAATGTTTCCTCATAGGGAGCATACCTCCGTCCAGGTAGTTGAGTTTTTTGATGATACTGGATGGGATATCGATAGACTCTTGTTGGTCCTTCCACATGATATAGCAATCCAGGTTGGAAGTCTACCGCTTTGTCCCGATGTTCTTGATAGACCTATGTGGAAAGACACCCCAGATGGTAGGTTTTCTACCAAGTCGGCATGGCAGCTTGTTCGCACTGGGAGTTCTTCAGGCCTTTTGTCGCATGATTTGGAGCCCGATCATCCCGCAGACTATCTCTTTTTTTTGTTGGAGATTGTGGCAGGGTTTGGTGCCAGTGGATGTGGTTATTCAGAGGAGGATTCGGGCCCACATGGCATCAAGGTGTCAATGCTGTTCAGAGATTGAGACCATCCAGCATGTCTTTATCGATAGCCCTGTGGCTCACCAGGTATGGCAGCACTTCTCAGCTATTTTTGGCATTCCCCTCAGGGTTGGAGAGATGCTACAGCATAGATTTCAGACTTGGAGATTCTCAGGCCAGTTTGTCAGGAGTGGCCATATTTGCACTATCATCCCTTTGCTGGTCTTTTGGTACATTTGGACAGCTAGGAATGATGCGAAGCATCGTAGGATTGGCATGGAGCCCAATCGTATCATCTGGCGGGTCTATCACACTATTTCTTTACTACATATGGAAAGACTCTTTCGATTTGTGCATTGGCGTGGGGACCTTGATCTTGCCCCACATTTTGGTTTTACTCTTACTTCTCCTACCCCCAGCCCCCCTACTTTGGTTTATTGGCGTGCCCCATTGGCTGGATCTACCAAGATCAATACTGATGGATGCGTCAGGGATGGATTTGCGAGTGGCGGGGGTGTTATCAGAGATCACACTGGGCGTTGTATCAGGGCCTTCTCTACTGGCTACGGAGACATACTTATTTTGGAGGCAGAGTTGAGAGCCATTTTACAGGGCATTGAGCTTGCCCGACGGATGGGTCTTGTGGACTTATGGATTGAGACTGACTCTACACTCGCTGTTCATTGCATTTCACGTGGTGGGGGGCCGTGGGTGATTCAGTCAATACTCAGACGCATCCGACATCTTCTTTCATTCGATCGAGACACAATTTCCCATATTTTTCGAGAGGGAAACCAGGTCGCTGACTCTTTAGCTTCTGAGGGCTGGGACCAACGACATTATCAGGAGTATGGATCTTCAGACTTGCCACGTCGTTCGCGTGGACTACTTCAGACTGACAGATATGGCCTTCCATTAGTTAGAGGTCTTTAGTTTTTTGTTAGTTTGGTTTTCATTTGCTTTTGCTTTTGCTTTTCAGAATTATGCACCGGAAGTAGTATATCTTTATTTGCTGTAGTTTGAGGAATTTTTTTTTTCATTCGTTGTATGCTTGGAGGTCAGGTTCATATCCCCCTCCTGTGTACTACCATTTTTATATAAATACAGTGGTAGGGGCATCCAAACCCCCACCAGCCTGTCCTGGTAGAGGCCTAAAAACCATACTGGACTGTGTGCTGGTGCTTCGAATTAAAAAAAAAAAAAACCAAAACATACATAAGCGATTACCTTCAATTACTATCATAATCTTTCACCTTTAATCATTAAGCCTAGCAAACAAATTTACATATCATTTCTCCAATATAAAATTCCTGACACTTGCTTTAAGTAGTAGGCAAAAACTGGAGGAGAAAAAATGACACCAAGTTGCTGAATTTGATGTCCAAAAACTGGAGAAAAATGGGGTCTTGCTGGCCAAGTATGGGAGGGAATATGGAAGATGTTTAGGAAGTACGAGGATACAATTGCACTCAACTGAAGCTTAGAAGACTATATTGGAGACTATTGGATGAGTTGTTTTCCAAAACGAGCATTGGAAAGATGGAGACCAGAAATGTGCGAAGCTAGCAATAACATCCCATTTGGTCCTTAAACTTTCCATAATCTCCAATTTGGTCATTCAACTTTCAATTGAGTGCAATTGGATCCTCGTACTTTCAAAATATTTTCCTATTTATTGCTACTTTCATCAATTCTTCTCTAATTGCTATCAAACAGGTCCAAAACTGAAATATGAAGAATAAAACACAAAATTAAGTATAAATTCAATAAAATGACGGAATAAAAACTTAGTTTAAAGGCCCGAATAAGTTCACAAAATGCACTTATCAACAGTATCAATAGATTTTTAGAGTCCAATGTGACTATTAATACGAACTTGTTAAGTTTAGAGTTGGTTTTGCAGTTGTAACAGTTTCTGTTTAGTATTACGGTCTCATACAAATGTTACAAATACTATTGTGTATCATTGTCTGATACATATGTTACAAGTGATATTTTGTATCACTGAATATGTTACATATTATATTACATTATTTTACACAACACATGTTATATAAATTGATATTCCGTATCACTGACGTTTTACATCTTAATTTACAACACAGATTGTTACAAATGTTGAAATTAAAAAGATTATGAGTTTTGTTTGTATTTGTTATAGATATTTTTGATACAAATGATATATATTTGACAGTTATAACAATAAAAGATTTTTTCATATATATAATTGAATCAATTCCAATTTTTAATGATTCAGTTACTATAATTAACAATAAAAGATTCTATAATATATAAATTCCATCAAATCCGGTAATTAATGATTCAGTTACTATATGTAATGTATAATATAATAAATTAAAATAATAGTTTTTAAAAACAGTATTTTCAGAATAAATAAAACAAGAATGACTTTTAGAAATTATTTTTAAAAAGTGACTTATTTATATATAAAAAAAAAAACCCAGTTGTTATGCACGTTTTTGGCCTAGTATTGAATGTGAATGGACCTATTTTTATGTCTCGTAGTCCACTAAGTCAAAGAAAGTTTAATTAGCAATTTATTCAATTTTGTAATAACAAAACCATTCAAATATTATTCAAATAGTATCATTTGCTACACACATCTAAATCATACATGAATGATACAAATCTTGTATGGTTTACAGATTGGAGTAAGTTCATACTTTATCAAGTTGATTTTGGTTGGGGAAAACCAATATGGGCAAGTATTGCAAATCCATCTACCAAAAATTATTTCCTACAGAAGGACAACAAAGGGAGTGATGGAATTGAAGCATGGATATATTTGGATAAAAAAGACATGCATTATTTTGAACACGACGAAGAAATCAAGCTGCTCACCACTTAATTAGCTCATCAACAATTTCACGAAGAATGCAAAATTGAAACTTAATGATGTTCGGGATACAATTCTTGTTGAAGAAGTCTGTAGGAAAGATGATGGAGAAGTCTCGGCATCCAATTCTGTCATAAATGTTGAAAATAGAAGCAGGGTTATGAGAAGATTTTCAACAACGATAACGGTATAGGAAATTTGAGAAATGGCAGGAGGAAGTCCACAAACGGATGGGATGCTGAATGTTAGAATTGTGGTAAGTTTGGTCACCTAAAGAGGAATTGCAGAGCACCTAAGAAGAATGATGAAAAGAACAATAATTCTACGAATGCTACGAATGAAGAGGTAGAATATGCTTTATTATTGTCTGTTGATAGTTCTATCAATTCTTGGGTGATGGATTATGGGGGTTTCCTTTCACACAACTGTACACAATGAGAACATGGAGAACTATATTGTTGGAAATCTCAAAAAGGTATATCTCATTGATGGGAAATCGTTGAACATCATTGGTATTGGTGATGTCAACTTGAGGATCCCAAAGGGGTCTTTGTGAAAAATGAACAAGTTGAGGTACATACCAAAATTGATACGAAATCTGATCTCTGTTGGATAGCTTGATGATGAAGCATGATGTGAATTTTGGTTGTGGTAGTTGGAAAGTAACGAAATGAGACATGGTTGTTGCACGATAAGCTAAAAGGAGAACTCTTTACATGACTACCAATCCCAAAGATACAATTGATATTGTTGAATTCGCTGTTAATTCTGATCGGTGGTACTATAGGCTCGGACACATGAGCTAAAAGAGAATAAAAGTACTTCATTCTAAAGAAAAAATGTCGGGGTTAAAATCTTTTGAACAAAGTCTGTGTGAAAGCTGTATTTTCGGCAAGCAGAAAAGAGTTAGCTTCTTTAAAATCAGAAGGGGACAAAAAGCTGCAAAATTGGAGTTGATTCATACAGATGTATGTGGACATTCAACTGTTACTTTCCTTGGACGTTCAAATTATTATGTGACATTCATTCATGACTCAAGTATGAAAGTATGAGTTATTTCTTGAAAAAGAAATATGATGTCTTGGATGCTTTCAAGAGGTGGATAGCGACGGTTGATAATGAAACAGATTTAATGGTGAAGTGGTTGCATTTAGACAATGGATGTGAATATATAGATACAAATTTTCAGATATATTGTGCTAAAAATGGGATCAAGATGAAGATGACGATTTCAGGTAAACCTCAATAAAATGGTATAGCTAAGAAAATGAACATGAATCTAAATGAGTGTATAAGAAGTATGAGATTACATGTAGAACTGCTAAAGATGCTTTGGGCAGAGGCTGTCAGTACTGTGACATATTTGATCAACAGATGTCCTTCACCACCATTGGACTCCAAAAATACCCGAAGAAGTTTGGAGTGGAAAGAGGTAGAAATTTCCTTCTTAAAAGTGTTTGGCTCTGTTTCTTATATTCACATTGATTCTGTTTCTACAAGTAAACTTTATGCCAAATTTAAAAAATAATTTTTTATTTGTTATGGTGATTTGGAGTTTGGTTATCGTTTCTAGGATAAGCGAAGTCGTGAGATTATCAAGAATAAAGACGTTATCTTCAATGAAGCAGCTATGTATAAGGACATATTAACAGCAGACCCTAAAAGTACAAATCTTGAAGTTAAGAAGTATGAGGTGATTCCGTTGCAAGACCTTCCAGTGATTGAAGTGGAGAAAACTGATGGCGAAGATCGAGAAAATATAACCCCATAAAGAAATCAAAGCACCACTGTGACTGATCTTATGAGATCTAACAGAACAATTACATCTCCACAGAGATACTCTTTAGCATAGCATTATATTCTACTAATTGACAGAGGTGAATTAGAAAGCTATAGTAAAGTTGTGCAAGTTGATGAATTAATCAAATGGGAGTCAACCATGAAGGATGAGATTGACTCATTATTGACCAATCAGACATGGCAACTGACATAGTTATCAAAAGAAAGAAGGCTTTGCCAAACAAATGGTTGTACCGGATAAAAGAAGAGCATAACGACAGCAATCAATATAAAACAAGACTAGTTGTAAAAGGATTTCAACATAAATAAGGCACTGACTACACTGAAATTTTCTCTCATGTGGTAAAATTAACTAGAATAAGAACAATACTTGGACTAGTGGTAGAAGAAGACTTGTACATAGAGAAGTTGAATGCAAAGATAGCCTTTCTTCATGGTGATTTGGATGAAAAAATTTACATGAAACAACCAGAAGGTTACAAAGTGCACGGAAATAAGAAAATGTGTGCAGATTTCAAAAGAGCTTGTATGGCCTTAAACAAGCTCCGAGACAGCGGTATAAGAAGTTTGATAGTTTTATTATGGGCAGTAATGGCTTCATGAGGTGCCAGGCGGATCATTGTTGCTATATGAAGAACCTTAGTGATTCATTTATTATCTTACTCCTATATGTTGATGACATGTTGATTGCATGAGCTTGCAAACAATAAATTGATAAGTTAAAAAGAAGAGTTGTCCAAAGAGTTTGCAATAAAGGATTTGGGTGCTGCAAAATAAATCCTTAGGATGATAATTACTAGAAACATGGATATCTTAAAACTGTCATAGGAAGAGTATCTGAATAAGGTGTTAAGCAGATTCAAGATGGATGAATCAGCAACAGTGATTACTCATTTGGCCAGTCAATTCAAGCTATTTAATGAACAATCACCTTCTATAGAGCAGAAGCGAGCATACATGGTCAAGGTGCATTATGCATTTGTTATTGGGAATCTTATGTATGCTATGATGTGAACGAGACTGGATATACCTCATGCAGTGGGAGCTGTGAGTAGATATATGAGTAATCCCCAGAAAACAACATTAGGATGCAATAAAGTAGATTCTCAGGTACTTGAGAAGCACTACAGATTTAGCCTTGTGTTTCAAAAATCAAGCTTGGGAGGGCTTTGTAGATGCTGACATGGCCGGAGACATTGATGGCAGGAAGAGTACTACTGGATATGTATACACATTGGGTGGTACAGCAGTTAGTTGGGTGTCTAAGTTGCAGAAGATAGTTGCTCTTTCTACTACTGAGGTAGAGTATATTGATGTGACCGAAGCTAACAAAGAGATGATATGGTTACAGTCTTTCTTGGAAGAATTGGGTCACAAGCATGAAAAGAGTGTGTTGCATTGTGACAGTCAAAGTGATATTCACTTAACAAAGAATTCTGTCTATCATGCAAGGACGAAGCATATACAATTCGTTATTACTTTATCAGATCGGTTTTGGAGGATAGAATCTTAACGTTTGAAAAGATTCAACGCAGTCAAAATCCTGCTAATATGTTGACAAAGATTGTTACAATTGAGAAACTGAAGTTGTGGTCTTCTTCATTGAAGATTGGAGGAGGTGTACCGGCTGCTGCAGATGAAGTAGTTGATGATGGATTAGTCTGCAAGTGGGAGTTTGTTAAGCTGTGGAGCCTAATTTCTATTAACTTTTTGTAAGGGTGTTTTCGATATTTTATTTTTGTAATTAATTTATCTTAGTATTTCATTATAACTAGGGAACTTTAATTGAGTTACTTTAGAGTTTGATTATAATTAAAAATTCTTCATTGTGTTGTCTTAGAGTTTCATTATAATTAGAGAACTTTCATTGAGTTGTTATATATATGACTAATCTCTTGTAAACAATGATTATCATTCATTATAGTAAAAATACTATAATGGCAGAAGATAGGACGTAGTCTTATATTGAGGCGAACTTGTATAAATATTTATGTTTTTTATTTTTCGTATTTTATTTATTGTTCTAATTCTAATACTTAGCTGTTCAAGACTATTTTCATCTAAAAATTTGCATTGTCTATATATAGATAAATATATTAGATGTTATGTTTTACTTCTTACATATTTTCAGATCATATCAACTATTTTAGTATGTGCTACGGACAATGAATTCGACATTATGTGCTGCTGTGTGAGGTAAACGTTTTGGGAAAGGTGAATTGAAGATAAATGGTTGTTATATGCTTTAGTCTCCAATGTTTAATATAGCTTGAAGTATTTATCTCAAATATTTTAGATTTTTGAAAGAAATAGTCCCAAACATTTTAAAAATTTTATAAGCACAAATAGTACCAATAACTCAGGATGATTTCCAGCACTGACAACAAAAATCAACAATTAAAATCTAAAATAAACACATACACCACTAGAACCCACAGACAAAAGATATCACCAAAAGTGGAAATTATGTCATATATTTACTTTTTTCCTTCAAATTGAAAACTACTGACCTTTCACTATCTATTAGGCTGTATTTGATTGCAAGTGGAAAATTTGGGTGGAAAGAAAATATTTTCCATAGAAATGAATTACCAAAAAATTATGAGTTGGAAAATGTTCCATGGAAAATAAATGGGTTGGAAAAGGTTAACAAATTTTCCATGGAAAATAAATTTTCCATGAAAAATAAATTCTCCTATCCCACAAAAAAAATATTTTCCTTGAAAACAAGGAAAATGTGGCCAAAAGTAGAAAAGTTTGAAAAAAATTTCCATGGAAAAAAAAAGGTTGCAATCAAAAAGTTGGAAAATAGGTGAGAAAATGCGTTTTCCATGGAAAATTTTGCCAATCAAACAGACCAAAGTTGGAAAATTGGTGGAAAATTTTCATTTTCCATGGAAAAGAAAGGGAATCAAACACGGCCTTCGTTAATTCATGACAATTGACAACCAATTTTAGTTGTTCAATTGTTTGTGGGCTTGTGGCATTTAAAATCATGACAACCACAAATTACAACGTAACTAACATTACGCCTAATTTGAATGGACTTGTTTGTATCTCCCGCATTTGACTGAGCCAGAGGAAGTTATGATCAATTTTGTAATAACAAAACCATTCAATTATCTTAATATAAAATTGAACAAAATTATGATAGTCGGTGTTGAACAATGAGGTTGCTTGATGCGGGGGATTTTGGGCTTGGAATAACTACAAGGAGTCAAGGATGATGATCAAAATGTTCAGAAGAAGTCTTAAATGATGTGCTTTAATAATGAGTGGGCTGAATAATTTTCTTTGGCATTGTAGGGAGAAGTTTTAATAATTAGGGTAAAACTGATCAATATGGTATATGCTATTAGGTATAGGGTACAATATTTATGATGTATTTATATATTATTATGTAACATGGTAAGAAATAATCAATAAAATGTGTTTCATACCTGTATTATAATATTTGAAAGGCTCGATAAATAAAATATGTGTTTGATACTTGCATTATAATATTATAGTCCCGTTCTATGACATATTTTCTTAGATGTCAGACATCAAATCAGCCGCTATAAATAATGCGGACGTCACTTCACATTAAATTCTCTAATAAGGAAATGTTGCATAAGCATTTAATGCCTAGGTTGACCATTTAATGCCTAGCTTATCATTAAATGCAGGTAATTATTATATATTTTCCTATAAATAGGAGACATAAATGTCCTAGAGGTTGGACATTCGACTGCTGAAAAAAGAGAACACTTAGAAAGTTTATACAATCAGGTCTTCCATCATATATTTACATATCTGTTACTTGTTACGGTCATAGCCGACCTAAATACTTAACATTAGGTTGGTTTGGAAACAGTACAAACTATTTTCCGACGTAAATAGTATTAATATTTTAATGCAAGTATCAAGCACATATTAATATTTTAATGCAAGTATCAAGCACATATATGATTTATTGAGCCATTCAAATATTATAATACAGGTACGAAACACATTATATTGATTATTTAAGCATCATAAATGTTGTACCCCCTAACATCATATACCATATTGATCAGTTTTACCCCAATTATTAAAACATCTTATTCTTTTTTGTATTAATATTATAATTCAGGTATCAAACACATATTTTATTTATTGACTCTTTCAAATATTATAATACAGGTATATATGAAACACATTATTAAAAAATGTGTGGTCAACCTCATAAATAATTTTTTAAATCTAAATTGGTTTTTGGTTTTCAGTCCCACCGCTGACTTTTCATTCTTTATCCATTTTTATTATTATTTTTTTTTTTATAAGTTGGCAAGACAAAATTGACCAAGATTTTGAAGCATGAGGAAGAAACCAAAACTTTTTATTTGGTTTTCACCGCTGACAGTTCATTCCTTATCCATTTTTATTTTTTATAAGTTGGCATGACAAAATTAATCAAGAAAATCTTGGTTTGACCGAGCTTTGCAGGATTATTACAAGTGCAGTTGAAAATACCACTGATTACCATCATAAATTAAAGACTTTTTTTAATCTCAATTGTTGGAACATCACCGCTATATAAATCAATCATCTTTTGCAACTTCTAACTCGCTCATTGCAATCTTCATTTTTCAGGTGATATATATTTATTTACTCTTTTCCCGAATTTGATTTCACAGTTTTTTTAATTAATTGTTTTCTTCTTTGTATTAGGTATTGAAGAAGAAGAAGTGTTTATTGATCGATTTGAGAGGGACCATGAAGATCAAAATTGTGAGCAGAAAGTTTATAAAACCAAGCAGGCCAACTCCAGAAAAACTCCGTACATACAAAATATCATGCATGGACGAGATTAATCCAACTAACAATATAGTTGGACTTCTCTACTATCCATCCACTGATAATATTGGAAATTTAAACAACTTGGAAAAATCACTGGAGGAAATCTTGCCACAATTTTACCCTTTAGCTGGACGATACATCAAGGAGAATCACTCTGTTGATTGTAGCGACCAGGGTGTTGAATACATACAAGCTCAAGTCGATCGCAAGCTTCTTGAAATTATTGGCTCTGGAGTTGAACCTGTGGAACTTAATGATCTCCTCCCAGTTGAAGTTGGTGCAGCTGATGAAGCTAGTGACCCAATTATGTCCGTTCAAATAAACAAATTTAAATGTGGTGGAGTAGCCATTGGTATAGCTATTTCACATAGGATTGTTGATGCATCTTCCTTTGGAACCTTATTATCTGCATGGACAAAGGCTAGTCGAGGAGACAACAGTGAACCCATTATCCCAAATTTTGACTCCCCATTGTACTTTCCAGGTGAGAATTTAGGCAAACTTGATTTTGGAATGATAAGGACTAGAGATCCTACCATTGTGACTAAGAGGATTTTGTTTGATAAGAAGGCGATAGCAAATTTAAGAGCCAGAGTGAGCCACTTGTATGAAAACAGCTACCGTCCACCCTCTAGGGTGCTGGTCGTCTCTTCTTTTTTGTCGGAGGCTCTTATGCGTTGTGATCACACAAAACTTGGGAAACCACGGGATTTCCTCATATCGCAGGCAGTTAACATTCGTGAAAGAACTGTTCCACCTCTGTCCAAATATTCTTGTGGAAACTTAGTGTTACTGGGAATGGTGGAACGCAGTTCAGAAGAAACCAAGAGTTTGGACTTTGAACGCTTGGTTCCTCTACTGGGTAATGCTGCAAGGAAAGCGGTTTCTGACTGTGTCAAGATATTATCTAATTGTCAGGATGGACATAAAATGCTGGTCGATGCCTTTGTCGGTGCAACTGACAAATCACGTGATGATAATTTGAACAGTATATGGTTTACTGACTGGTCTAAGTTTGGATTTTACGACAATGATTTTGGTTTTGGAAAACCTATTTGGACAAGCGTTGCAAATAATCCGTTCAAAAATCTTATCATATTGTTGAATACCAAAGAGAACGATGGAATTGAAGCATGGGTGCATTTGCATGAGAAAGACATGCCTTATTTCGAACAAGACGAAGAAATCAAAAAGTTAACAACTTAGTTTGGGAAAACCATCAATTGCAAGGGTCAAATAAAGTGTTTTGAAATTTTATTTCTATTTCGTTTACTGTCTTGGACTGTGGTGAATGTTGTTTGCTACTTATTTAGGGTCCGTTTGACAGAGATTATAAACTAGTTTATAAACCAATTTTTGGTTTATTTGACCAAAATTGGTTTATTTGAGTGGGAATTGTTGACTTTTCATGTTAAAAGTGGGTTGAAAAGTCAAAAATGACGGCTGAAATAAACCAAAAATGGTTTATAATCCATGTCAAACAAGCTCTTAGCATTGTTTTTGTTTGATGGCTTTGCATCAATAATAATGTTATTGAAGTTTCTGTGGAACTTTTATGTCTTTTCTTTTGATGCAAATTGTTTATAACATTTTAACTTAATAGAATGTCAATAATCTTATATAGCACTTGTTTGGTGGAGTTTTTAGCAAATTTAAATAAAAATTGATGAAATGTGTAGTTGAAAAGTTATTTAAAGTTGTAGAGCTTTTTAGGACCAACTCCCCAACTCCCCTACCACACCCGATCTCCCCAGCTACCCTACTCCCCCACCTATCACCCATGGCACAACCACTTTCACTAGTCCCAACTAACATCGATGTTGCCACCGTTATCCCCATTTCTGTTTTAGCTACAAATTGAATTCCTTTTCTTTCTTTTTTGGTTTTTTTTTTAACAAAACACAAGCAAAGCCTAATTGTGGTTTTTACGCCACCACGACTTTGTGGAGGGGTAGAGGGGAGGTTTGGCTTCCCAACCTTGTGTTATTAATAAAGCAAATGTTACATTTGGGAGGGGGACTTGAGAACCTTACCTCTACATCAGGAGGGTGAGAAAAGAATTCGAAAGCAATAAATGTGGAAGTATTACTTCCTTTACACAAGTCATTAACTCTATGTGATTTATTTAAATCTAACACAAGTCAATCGTTGTTTGTCCAGTCTTAGAATTCCTTTTAGGTAACCTTGCATCTTGTTGGGGTCCAAAAATTTTCAGATTTCCGACGACTTCTGTAACACCTAGGTGTGCAAGCCGAAGTTAGATGACTAAAGAAGACAAAATCCAAAGTTGAAGGACTTGGACTACAAATAAGATGACTAAAGAGGAGAAAAAGGACAAATTATGAACAAGAGACCAAATAAAATATATGTCAAACCTTGGAGGACCAAGCGTGAAAATATGGATTGGAACCAATTTTGGCCATTTTCTCACTGTTTGCTCAACTGCGGTAATACGCTGTACGCGCGTTTGGGTGTTTTTTGGCTTATTTTTAATTTCAATCAGAGCTTTTTTCGTCTTTTCATGTACATGAGTTGTTAAATTAGTAAAACACTATATAAAGACCTAACCTAGGTCAAAATAGGGAGGTTGAATCTTTGAAGAAGATAAGAGAAGACGGAGAAAAGAACGGCGAAAAAACGAAGAACGACCAAGATCAAGAAGATTGGAACGTGAAGATCAAGTTATCTTTGTGCAAGATAATCAACGTCTTTTCATCTTTTCTTCAGAACCCGGTTATGTATTCAAATATTCTAATGTTTTCTTCTTCCTGAATCATGAGTAGCTAAATTCATAGTTTGGATGAACGATGTAGCCTAGTTTTAATTCTTTAATTTCGAATCTCAATTTTTGACTTATAAATTATTTAAGTATTTGATTTTACTTCTTCTCTTAATGCTTGGAATAACTGGCCATTATTTCATTGATCTTGTGGATTGTAATGAACTGAGAAGCAAATTATTAATCTAGACCACGTAGTAAAATCTGGCAATTGGACAAAAGGTAGAGATACACTTTTATTATTGCTGCAGTCTGAATTGAATTCTTAAGAGAATTAATGCATCTAATTAAGGATCATTCTGACTGCCTAAGTTGACTTAATTAGATGGGACTAATTTAAACTCAAGTGAAGTAAATTATGTTAAATTCGTGAATTCGACCGAATACAACTTTAGGAACAAATCTGAGAGGAGGGATTAGAGATGATAACTAGGTGAATTCGTTTGTCTAAACTCTTTAACCATCATTCTTTTCTAAATTCTTGTTATTTGCTTTTACATAAGTTATTATATTATTTCCTTAAATTCATAGTTTTCGTTTAAATCTTTCAAATCAGCTCAATTAAAATTGTTTTAAATAAATTAGCATTAATATTAATTTAACCAGTATCTAAATAAGATAGTTTTCGTAGAAACGATAATCCGAACTCAATAGGTCTACTTTATTACTTGTTTGCGATATTGTACACTAGCAATCACATTATTTTCACAACAAATTTTTGGTGCCGTTGTCTGAGACTATTCTTATTTGATATTAGTTTAGATTAATTGTTAATGTTAGTTTAATTTATATTCTATTTTATTTTGTTATTTAATTGTTATTTATATTATACTTTTAGTTTTTCTTCTTAGTTCCTTACTACAGAAAATAATGTTTATTGCATGCTTCGTACACAATGCAGAAATCTTGAGTTTTGATCTTGAGATTGAACGTACTTTCAGACGAAGACTAGTTAAATTAATATTGAGATTGAACGTACGATATTGCAAATTTTCAGACGAAGACTCAATAGGTCCACATTATTACTTGTTTGCGATATCGTACTTTTTATTATTAATATTAATTTAACTAGTGTTTATTGCTTGCTCCGTTCTTGCCCTTTTCGTTTCTAAAAATCCAAATTTTGTAGTGTGATTTGAATGAAAAAAAAAATGAAGAATGGGAAGGTAAAATCTAGTTTTTTTGCTGGCCAAGAATGGGGACCTTTGGGCTGCTTAGTGACCGAAATTGGTACCTGTAAAAAGGGAGAGATTCTGGACAAAAAAGAAAGAAAATCTTGGAAAGGAAGATCTGTGATCTTTATGGCTGAATAATAAGGAGAGAGTGGGAAACTTAAGGGACAAAATTGGGGACTGAATGTAACAGTTTTCTTCAGAGAGAGTGGTGATTCACCTGGAGTTTGAAGTAAAACAAAGTGGTTGAAGTTCAGAGGGGAGAAAGGGACTACTGACCGTTTTTAAGAGGGGGAAAAGGGAAAAATGATTCAGTTGTTTGGATGAGGGGAGAGGTTAATGGCTTAATGGAAGGTAGGCAAGTTGGTTTAAATAAAACTTATCAATGTGGGCAATTTTTATGAGGCAGAATGGACGATTTACTGATAATGGGGAGAAGCTATTTAGTTTAAAAAAGAAACGGACCTTGTTGCTGTGACCGGTCTTTTTTTTTTTTTTTTTTTTTTGTGATTTCTGGTGTAATTTAGTGGATGAAAATAGGGGATAATGGGGACTTCTTCCTGGCAAAAAATACAGGGAGAAGAAGGGGGGACTTGAGGCCGAAAATGGGGGGAAATGAGTTGGAACAACGGGCGGTTCTAGGGAAGATCATGGGTGCATTTTGTTTTGGCATTAAGTGGGGCGGTTTCTTGGCATAAAGGTGGATGGTTTTCTTGCTTGAAATGTGGAGCAGATAGTTACTAGTTTGGGCTTTGAAGTGGGAGAATAAAAGCAACGCCATTAAGGTAAAGCAGTTGAACGAAAAATTTGGACTGAGACGAAAATTTAAACATTGTTGATTTCTAAGTTAAACGGTCGATCTAAAATTAAACCTGCAAATTTTAATCAAAAAAACTTAATGGGTCTTATAAGTGGGTACGAGAACAATCCCCCTATGAGTATACTTGATTTGTGTATAAAATTTCCCACCTTGGGATGCACCCGCACCCACTCATACACGCCTTATATCCTCTCTCTCTCTCTCTCTCTCTACAAAAAAAAGTATTTATTCATTTTGCGAAAAAACATATTGTCGTTTAAATAAAAATTTTGTTGCAAAAATAATTTAATGACAACAAGTTGTTTGCTGCACGCATTGTCGCTCTATAAGCGCCATAGAATGTATTATGTGACAACTATCAGTCACTCGTTGCATAAGCAAACTCACAATATTATTTGTTTGACGCAAAAGTATGAAATAACAACATATTTGTCGCCATAATGTCTTCTTATGCATATATGTCACGAAAAATTATAAGAGCGACAAATCAATTTGTTGTCACAACAATTATTTCAAAAATGTTTTTACGAGAAAAAATATTTGTCGCAAAGTATAACGTTTGTTACGTATTGTGTTTTGCAACCAACTAAGCTTGTAGTAATATACATTTTATAACAAATCATGTTTGTCACATAATTTGTTTAACAATAATTTTGATTTGTTGCATAATTTATTTTAAGATATTCAATATTTGTAATATAATTTATTACGTAACAAGTTGTGTTTGTAGTTCAATTTATTCTGCAACATAGAAAATGTGTCGCTAATCATTTGTGCAACGGTGTATTGTTTTTGCGTAATATATTTTTTGACTATTTACATAAGTCACGAATAGACAATTATTACATTAATATTTATTTTCTTGGGACTAAAAATATTAAAGTTCAAACTCAACATACAGAAAAATAGGAGTTCAAATTTTATTTTACAAAAACCAACTAACAAATGTTATTGTAATTGCAAACAGATTCATTCAATTCCTTAATTTTAGAATTCAAAATAACATAAAATCAAACAAATTACAAGATTAATTAGTCTAATTATTGGAGACACTCTTTCTTCTGCAAATGGAGTACACTGAATAAGTAACCTGGTGGTTTTTTTTTTAAAAAAAACCACCATAATCTAGTAAGAAATTTAAAGAAAATCACATTCAAATTAAAGGCTTCCTCAAAACTTCTCTTCACTTATTTGATTCTCAATACCTTTACAGAAATGACATGTACAATTTAGATTGAAATGAAGTGGAGTGAAGAGCCACATAAATCTCATTTTCTAAAAAATGAGTTTTTTTCTCACCTTTTTTAACTTTTCAAATATTTTACGTAAAAAATTTGAAAAGTCAAAAAATGCAAAAAATAGGTTTTTTCAGAAAAAAACAAAAAAGGAACCAAACATGCTAATGTCCTTGCACATAACATATACTGATTGCACCAGTATGAAATCATTGCCTTTAACTGCTAATCCATGGTAAACCAAGGAAAGTGTTTCAAAAACGAAGGCACAACATTGTATACACGAAAATACACTTGGCTGAAAATACACGCATAAAAGACATTGTATATGCAATAAGATGCATGTATGCACACTACCAGAAATGAGGGAAATAGCGGCGACATTTGTCGTCGCTGAATGTTCATGAGTCGTATCTTTAAGGTTTTAGAGACGACAAAGTCGTCGCAATATGTCGCCGCAACAAGTTAGTGTCTCTAGAGTTATAGCGACGACTATAAGTCGTCTCTATATAAATTTGTATGTATACCGACGACAATGTCGTCTCAATAGAGTCGTGACCATATCTCGAAAACGGACTTATAGGGACGACATAGTCGTCGCAAAAACCATCGCTATAGACAAAATAATAGAGACTATTGTGTCGTCGCCATACGTTCATCCATTACAGCGACGATAAAGGCGTCGCTAATACAAATAATGTAATTACCTATAGCGACGACATTGTCGCCGCTATAAATGTTTTGAATTTTTTAAATTTTTTTTTTTAAATAACGTAATTACCTATAGCGACGACATTGTCGCCGCTATAAACGTTTTGAATTTTTTTTTAAAATTTTTTTTTGTTTCCAAATAATATAAATAATATATAAAAAATTCAAAAAATCTACAGACCCTCTACACCATCGTCCCCGTCCTCGTCCTCCTCATCCGCAGGCGCAGCTGGTATTTTACTTTTTAGAAGCTCAATTTCACGCTGCATTTGGCGTAGCTGCTCCTCGTACATGGCAAACCAAACATCATTATTTTGGGGGTCTGCAGAGGACTGATGGGAAGTTCCTTGTGGGGCAAACGATGCAGCAGTCGAATCGAGCGAGTGAGAGGTGCCCTTCGGAACCCGACCAACCCCACGGACGTGACCTCGTTGTTCTCCGAGAACCTCCTTTGCAATAGCACGCTCGTCTAATGACGCGCTATTCGAGGCGACTTGTGTCTGTTGAGTCTCTCTGAACTCAACAAGCTTATCCTGTTCAGTGAAAAAATAATAATAAATAATAATATCATGCATGTCAGATAAAATTATATTCACATAATTTAAAAATTCTCACATAGTCACCAGCCGCCTGCGGGTTGACCCAATTGCCATCCCGGAAGGTGTGAAACGTTCGGAACGAATCAATAATCCCCGGCCACTTCTGGGTCTCGGGGTCCCGCTACGACAATTTAAACGTGAAATTTAGTATACATTTTTACGTAATGTAGTGAAGATATTTATAATGATATTGAAAATTTATATGTTGTACCTGATCGTAACGCGTGGCAGAGAAGCTCTTCGACCCCTGCACGCTCGGGTATTTAGCCTTACCCCGATTGGCTTTATTTTTGGAGGACCGGTCCTGAAGGTATAACATATAAATCATTAGCAAAAAATGTATTAGTTAAAAGAGTATATAAAATATCGTAAACAATATATAAACAATACTTACCACGAAAGTAGGACTGGTGAAGAAGTCAATGCACTTCTGCCAGTCCTCGGCGGACATCTCGCCGTATGGTCGGCTCGGTCCATGCGCTTTTAAGTGATTATCCGCCTTGAGTTTGTAATCGCGATAACGATCGGCCGCCAGACGATCTACTGCGGCACATACTGCCCGGTACTCGTCGGGCGACCGATCGCCCTGCAGATCGAAGTAGCTCTGCAAGAGTGAAAAAAGAATATGTTAGTGTACAAGTCGTAAAACAAGTATTAATGAAGTGTACTAATAACAAAACTAATTTACGTTCATACCTCGATAATGCTACGTAACCGTGCCCACTGCTCCTCTGGAACCTCTGCCCATGAAGGGTAGCACAGGGGCACGGTGAATCTCACTTGGTTCCCAACCAAGCGCGTGAAAATACTTCGCGTTATTCTCGATCGGCTGCATTGTGCGTTCGACATTGTCGAACGCAATAGGAAGTGGCATCTTCCCATTCGCCTGCCAAACCATCTCGAGATTGATGCCTCGAGATATACCCCGTCGCTTTGGCGGGGGTGCTGAAAATGAAAAAATTGAAAAATGTATTGATCATACGATTTTCTTCAACGATATGTATAAAATAATAAATAATTACAATTTGAAAGAAACGTCTTACCAGACTCGCATGCCGAAGGGAGCCGGTGAGATGGCTGCTGTGGAGGATCTCTTGCACCATCACCTCCGTGCGACATCACGTCAGCCATACTAACACATGACATAATTGCGAATATCACGTCAGCCATACTAGCTTTAAATGTATGTGAAAATTTGTATGTATTATATTTTATTTTAATTTGGTCCCTAAACATATTTTATTGCAAATAAGTCCCTATACTTTAAAATTATGGATAATTTTGAATTAATTATATTTTATTTCAAATTGGTCCCTAAACTACTGTAAAAATGCAAATAAGTCCCTAAACTTTGAATTTATGGAAAAATTTGACTTTATTATATTTTATTATAAATTGGTCCCTAGACTTACTTTAATTTCAAATAAGTCCCTAAACTTTGAATTTATGAGAAAATTTGACTTTATTATATTTTATTATAAATTGGTCCCTAAACTTACTATAAAATTGCAAATAAGTCCCTAAACTATGAATTTATGGACAAATTTGACTTTATTATATTTTATTACAAATTGGTCCCTAAACTTACTTTAATTTCAAATAAGTCCCTAAACTTTGAATTTATGGGAAAATTTGACTTTATTATATTTTATTATAAATTGGTCCCTAAACTTATTTTATTGCAATTAAGTTCCTAAACTTTGAATTTATGAGAAAATTTGACTTTAATATATTTTATTATAAATTGGTCCCTAAACTTACTTTAATTTCAAATAAGTCCCTAAACTTTGAATTTATGGGAAAATTTGACTTTATTATATTTTATTATAAATTGGTCCCTAAACTTACTGTAAAATTGCAAATAAGTCCCTAAACTATGAATTTATGGACAAATTTGACTTTATTATATTTTATTACAAATTGGTCCCTAAACTTACTTTAATTTGAAATAAGTCCCTAAACTTTGAATTTATGAGAAAATTTGACTTTATTATATTTTATTATAAATTGGTCCCTAAACTTATTTTATTGCAATTAAGTCCCTAAACTTTGAATTTATGAGAAAATTTGACTTTATTATATTTTATTATAAATTGGTCCCTAAACTTACTTTAATTTCAACTAAGTCCCTAACCTTTGAATTTATGGGAAAATTTGACTTTATTATATTTTATTATAAATTGGTCCCTAAACTTATTTTATTGCAAATAAGTCCCTAAACTTTGAATTTATGAGAAAATTTGACTTTATTATATTTTATTATAAATTGGTCCCTAAACTACTGTGAAATTGCAAATAAGTCCCTAAACTTTGAATTTATAGTAAAATTTGAATTTATTATATTTAATTATAAATTGGTCCCTAAACTTATTTTATTGCAAATAAGTCCCTAAACTTTGAATTTATGAGAAAATTTGACTTTATTATATTTTATTATAAATTGGTCCCTAAACTACTGTAAAATTGCAAATAAGTCCCTAAACTTTGAATTTATAGTAAAATTTGAATTTATTATATTTAATTATAAATTGGTCCCTATATTTAGTAATCACTTAATAAAATTATAATCTACTACTAGAAGTACAAACAACTTAGAAATCTATTATATCTTCACTACTAGAATGATCCTAGGCAATTATCAGCATGTTTGATTCCCTGTCATCATCGTCACTATCAAACTTTTCTCATTATTTGTCATCATTCTTCACCTACAATGGTGTCTTCTCCTTTCCTTTTCCTTCCGCATATAGGCAGGAAAAAAAAAAAGAAAAAACCTGTAATGTGTTCCAGATTATAAAAAAAAAAGTCCACGAAACGAAGGCCAGTAATAGAACGTCCCAAAAAGGCAAGATAAATGGGCAAACACCTTAGTTGCCCTGAGGCTCAAATACAAATGGTAGTCAAGGCGCAAGCTTTGAGATGTTTCATAAAACCTCATACACTGCAGGATACATGGCGTAAGCCTCAAATATTTGTTTTTAAACAATCAGACACAACAGATTTGCAGTATCCCATCAGTTTATGCATCAGAAAATGATACACACATAAAAACATACACATATACTTCAAATAGAAAGGGCAAACCTGCTGTCCGGGATGGAGAATTTTTTATCTCCTGGACAATCCAAAAACAAAAAAAAAAAGAGAAAAATTAACATCATTAGTAGATTAGTCGTAAACACATCAAAAGTAAATTTTACTGAACTTATTGCAAAAATTAAAGAACCAATTATCGTTCAGGAACTTGAAAATACAAGCGAGAAATGATAACATGAATAATAATAAATTAATCAACCCAACGAAAACAAAAACAAAATCAAAATCGAAGTAAAGTCAACAAGTGAAATTGAATCACTGTAAAAAACAGACACAGAAATTGTTGAATTAAAATAATATGTAATTAACAGTAGCGGTAGTACAAGTACCTCATACATGGCTGAAAGAAATTCAAAGAGGTTCTTTACTTGAAGTTCGAGAGAAATTGGAGAATTTTGGGTACACGCAAAAAGGGGGAAAGAGTTTGTGATAAAGATAGATTAGGGGTACATGACAAGGTAGGAATGAGGGTGCGCCACCTCAATGAATCCACAAAAACAGATTTAACCCTCAAATTGAAAAAAAAAATTAAGAGGACATAAAATGATGTGGAGTTTGAGAGTGAGTTTGAGAGTGAGATAGAGCGATTGAGAGAGAGAGAGAGCTCACCTTTGTTGATATTTAACAGCAACCCAATTTGACGACACACGGCAGACGGCGGTGCGACAGCAGCAACGGAAGAAGAACAACCAAAGTAGAAATGGAAAAGAAGAAAGTTCTGTGTGAATTAAAAGGTCTGACTCTATATGTCGTCGCTATTTACAACTATAGCGACGACATGATTTCAGCTTTTTTGAACACGCGCCTTAAAGGTGGCGCCCAATTTTCAGCACAATAGCGACGACTTATGTCGTCGCTATTGACAATACATTGCAGAAAATTAAATGTTGCTTTCTCATTTGAAGGGGATATTTTAATTGCAATAATTTTTATAATTATTAATTTTCCAGCTTTTTAATATTATGAAAAAATTTTAATAGTTAATATTATCAATTATTTTTAATATTTAATATTATCAATAATAATGATTATTATTTAATTTTGAATTTTTAATATTTATTGAGATTTAATATTATGAATAATAATTTTTAGTATTTAATATTTAATATTTAATTTTTATGTTTTCATATTTATTGATATTTAATAATATCAATTATAAATTATTAGTATTTAATATTGAATTTTTAATTTTTAATTTTTAATATTTCATATTTAATGAGATTTAATATTATGAATAATAATTTTTAGTATTTAATATTTAATATTTAATTTTTATGTTTTCATATTTATTGATATTTAATAATATCAATTATAAATTATTAGTATTTAATATTGAATTTTTAATTTTTAATTTTTAATATTTCATATTTAATGAGATTTAATATTATGAATAATAATTTTTAGTATTTAATATTTAATATTTAATTTTTATGTTTTCATATTTATTTGGGTCATTCAACTTTAAACATTTTTCATTTGGGTCCTCTTAATTTTTCTTTTATTTCAATTTTCTTCAATTTTATTTGCAACTTAAGTCCTTCAAGTTTTACGATTGAAGATATAATGGGAAAATGAAATAATGTTTTTTGTACAATTGTAGAACTTTTTTGTTCGAAAAAATGTACACAAATGTTGAAACTTCATCCAAACTCGCGTTTTGACCAATACCAATGAACCGATGAATGAATTCAAGCCAAAAACAGTAACAACAATTTGAACATGCATTTTTTTAAAGTAATTTCATTGCAAATTTAGTGACGCACAATAACATTTCAATCTGATTCACTATCATGATACGATTGATCTACATCATCGTCACTGATGTCCTCATTGATTTCACTCGATGTTTCTTCATCCTCGTATTCTGCATTTGTATCGTCTTCAACATCATCGTCGTTTATAAACGAAGTTTCTCTTGCAGTATCTGACGAGGCTCTCCTGATAACCGATGCATCGATCTCATCAGCTTCATCATCATCGCGGTGCAAGGATACATGCTCTATGTTGCCAAGATCAACGACTAGAGATAAACCGGAAGAGTAGTTATTGTGGAGCAGGTCAATCTCTGTGATGTTAGCTCTCACTGTGTCCCACGTGCTCCTGTGATGGACAATTTGTACTACTCGCCAGTTCGGACCACGAGATGGATCTTCAATGTAGAACACTTGTTGTGCTTGGCTAGCAAGTATGAACTGATCGTCCTTGAACGCCTCCGCACTGATGTCAATACTGGTAACGTTATTCTCAGTTACCATCCGTATCCCATCACACTTAAACTACTTGCATCGGAACAGATAGACTGAAAGTTTCAGTCCATATTGTAGCTCCAGTATATCTTGCAGCTGCCCGTCGTAAATCTCACCCCCAGTCCCTGGGACGGACACACCACTATTTTGAGTTTTTCTTCGAATATCACGATCATATGTCACGAACCGAACTCCTTTGACAACACAAGCCGTGTATGACATAACCTGCTGGTAACATCCACTGGCCAACGCAAATAACTCATGAGAAACTTGATGGTTGTGGCTTTGGCGCATTGCATATAGCTGCATGACAAGAATTATTCTCAGTTATTGAAAACAATTATGTTGAAAACTTGCAATTTTATTCAGTCGATATTCGTTTACCTTTCTGTAGAACCAACCGTGAAAGTCTCTTCTGTGCACTAGTTCGATGTTTGGACAGCCACTGTTCATTAGTTCTTGCCTATGTTCCCTGAACAAAGTATTGAAGATCAACGTTCATTAATTCGTTTCAAATGATAAAGTTAATTCGAGATCAAAGAATAATAATCAAGAATTAACGCCTTCTTACTGCAAGAATGGCTCAACTTCATAACAGTTGTTCAGGGTGTAAAAAATTGCTTGATTTTGAACTTGAGTAGGAAACGTCGTTGGTGACTGCTTTCCAAGTGGGTGACACTGCGACTGAAAAACAGAAAGCTGTGTCTGTGGAACAGTAGCATCCTCGCTTCTGTCTGGTCGATCGAACCTTGTCCCTATGTCCTGGAAGTACCTCGAACAAAAGGTCAATGCCTCGTCCACAACATACCCTTCAGCTATTGATCCCTCGGGCCGAGCTCGATTTCTGACGTAGCCCTTCAATTTCTTCAGGTATCGCTCGAATGGATACATCCATCTCATGTGCACAGGACCTCCAAGGATTGCCTCTTCTGGTAAATGCATTACGAGGTGAATCATGATGTCGAAGAAGGCTGGCAGAAATATCCTTTCCAACTTACAGAGAATGAGTACAAGGTGATCGTGGGATGCTATCATGTCGCTAACCTTTAGTGTTCTTGCACAAAGCTTTCTGAAGAACATGCACAGTTCAATAATGACCGTGGAAATTGTTTTATTCAAGAACGCCCGACATCCGACTGGTAATAACTGTTGCATGATAATATGGCAATCATGTGACTTCAACCCGATAATACGGCTGTCATTTGGAGCAATATTCTTCCGAAGATTAGAAGCGAAGCCATCTGGAAACTCAACCGATCGGATAAATTGACAAAATTTCTTACGATTTGAAGACGACATGGTGTAACATGCGGCAGGCTTCATCCACTTATTCCCGTTCTGATACAAGTGCAACTCCCTTTTGATCCCTAATTGCATTAGATCGCGCCTCGCATTGACTGTGTCTTTTGATTTGAATGGATCGTCCATAATTGTGCCGAGCAAGCTATCACAAACATTCTTCTCTACGTGCATGACATCGATGTTATGTTTGAGCTCGGTAGAAGTCCAATACGGCAACTCATAGAAAATGCTCTTTTTTCTCCAATTGAGCTCGTCATCACTTCTCCGAATTGTAGCGCCACCGTAATGTGGGTGCTTTCCTGGACTTCTATATTTGACACGACTTAACTGTGCTAAAATGTCTGTAGGCGTTAACCGACGCGGAGGTGGTCGCCTATCTGTCCTCCCATCGAAGTCTAAATTGCTCCGAAAATGATGCCTGGATGGCAGGAACCGACGATGACCCACATAAGCTGTCTTACCTATCACACGGACTGAAGGAGTATCCTCGTTGCACGTCGGACATGCCTTGTACCCCTGACCACTCCAACCGGACAAACTACTTCTCGCTGGGAAATCGTTAACAGTCCACAACAAAGCTGCACGCAATCTGAATACCGACTTGCTGTTAGTTCCACCGTCTCCCGTGTCAATCCCATCGGCCCACAATTCTTTCAACTCATCCACTAATGGTCGTAAAAATACATCAATGTCCTTACCCGGTGCTTTAGGACCAGGTATCAATAGAGTAAGCATGAGATATTCGGGCTTCATGCATAACCAGGGTGGCAAGTTGTAAACTGTTACAACTACTGGCCACATGCTGTACGACATACTCATGTCACCGAATGGATTGAATCCGTCTGCGGCCAAACCTAACCTGACATTCCTGATCTCACTTGCGAACATTGGATGTTTCATGTCAAAATCCCGCCATGCCTTTCCATCAACGGGATGCTGCATTTCATCATCGTCCCTAGACCTTCCTATACTGTGCCACCTCATAAGTTTTGCAGTATCCTTCGTCACGAACATACGTTTTAGTCTGGGGGCCAAGGAAAAATATCGCAACACCTTATGCAGAACATTCTTCCCGTTCACTTTCCCAGAAGTGTGAACCCAACGACTTTCCTGGCAAATCGGGCAAGTTTGTCTATCAGCATATTCACCCCAAAACAGTGCACAGTCGTTATTGCAGGCATGAATGGATTTGTAACCCAAACCAAGCTTCGTCATCAGCTTCTTAGCTTTGTAGTGAGAGTCAACCAGGTTCATATTTGGGAATGCTAACTTCAGCAATTTTAAAAGATCATCGACAGACTTGTTTGTCCATTTGTTCATAACTTTAATATGCATCAACTTGACTAAAAAATTTAGGGATGAAAATGATGAAACTGCCGGGTACAGTTCTGAATGGAGAGCCTGAAACAGTTCGTCATAGTAACCATCGGTGCTTGTACCTGTATGCTCATCACCAACTACGTCGTCTATTACATCCATCATCTCATCTTCCACACCATCTCGCTCATTCTGTCTATACACATTCGCAGTACGAACATCAATCTCGCCATGATATATCCAGGTGACATAACTCTCCGCAAAACCATTACGAAATATGTGAGCCTCGACAATTTCCAATGGATGTGTGAGACCGTTTAAACATTTTTTGCACGGACATTTAATTCTTCCTCTGTCGTTAATGTATGGCCTCGCCATGTTTATAAATGCTTGCAAACCGTTCCGAAAATCTGCAGACTTTGTGCGATTTCTAATTATTGTCCAACTTTTATCAATATCCATACTTGTAAAATACTATATTCTTACAAATACAGTACTGATAATAATTGGAGATGATTATGAAGAAATGGAGATGAAGAAACGGAGATGGAGAAGAATTTTTTTTTAATTGTGTGTAGTATGCAATACAGAAATGCGGAGATGGGAAGAAGATAAAGAAGGGTCTATAGTCGTCGCTATAGATAAATGTCGTCGCTAAAGGAGCATTTCCATTTTTCGAAGAAAGAAATTATTCACGCGCCTGCAAAATTTAGTCAGAATAGGTATAGCGACGACACATGTCGTCGCTATATATAACAATTGGGCGCCAAATTTCCCGCCTAAATTGATGTTGGTATATAGCGACGACATATGTCGTCGCTATAGACCCATTCACACTTTACGAGAAAATACATGATTCACGTGACTTACTTCATCATCAGCATATCAATTGCGACGACATTTGTCGTCGCTATATATGCACCAACATGCCGCCATTAGTTCCCGCCCTTTCCTAATCTGAGTGGCGACGACACGGAAAGACGTCGTTATAGCCTCTACACAACAGCGACGAGATATGTTTTATGTCGTCGCTATAAGTTTTGTTGGTATTGCGACGACATTTCTTTGTCGTCGCTACTATGTAGAATTAATAGAGGCGACTTTTTGTCGTCGCAATATGTGTCGCCGCTATAGACCCTCTTTGTTGTAGTGACATCTTTGCCCCCACCGAGGATACGTAAAATGATTATCAATTTTCAAATAGGGTGCAAATTACATGATAATTAAACCTCTCATTTATTAAAAATTAATTCACAACCAACAGCTCCCAAACATTAAGACGAAATTGATGAATAACAAAAACTGATCATGAAACTACATAGATATTTTTTAGGTTTACCCCCATTGTGAATATTCATTTCCAGTGTTGTTCACCTAAAACTGCAGTAACAATTCGACCATTGATCAACATTAGAGCATAAAAATGAAATCTAAAAACATATTTGTATAAAGATGACACCTTTACAACTAAAGCCATAAGGCGCCAAAAAGATCTATTTCTGTGTATGTACACTGCACAGGTTGATGAACTACTTCCACCCCCATGAAGGTACGTATGATGTGTACCATTAATTCTAGCACTAATGAAAATTTAACTAGCAGAAATTCAAACTTACCTAAGCTTCAATTGACTTTCTATTAGTATCTCCTAGAGATAAACTAACACTATTTCCCAAAGAGTCCTCCAAGCTCCAACCAAACCATGTTGCGAGAATTTTGAATACAAGTTCATGAATTTTTTTAAATCAAGCAAGTGAAACTAAAACAAATTCATAAATTTCATCACAATTATAAGAAAGGTTATTCTTTGTTACTAAGATGAAAACATAAAAGACATCCTGAAATGAGTAGCAAGAGAGAGACACAAAAATGGAAGTTATAATGGAATGTCAAGTGTATATTTTTCTACATAGCACCAAAATCGAGTGCATCAAAAAACTAAAAGGGTAGAACACCTAGAAGGACAATAAACTTTTTCAATGCCTAAACCTTGTTTGGTTTAGAAGAACAAATTGATCACTTTAAAATCAAGCTTCAACTTCCTAAAAAATGCACAACTATGCTTCCCACTTTGAAGAAAATTTAGAAAGGTCGGGTCAGATGGCCAGATTACCAATCCCACACACAAATTCTCAAGATACTAATAAACACAATCAATTTTACTGTAAATCTTAGAGCACATTCATACAAGTCAGCAAATAATCAATTAATACACAGAGATTTGTAGAAATTGAATAAAAATATCAAACTAGAGTCATTTTACAACTTCTCAAGAAGTTCATAACATTACTAATTTTTCAATATATCTCAGAACATACAGTAAAAAATTAATCAAAACCCATTCGGGTCTATGTAGGAATTTAAGTAAAGAATCAAATATTTGAGAGTGGGAAATGTTTGAGAAGATGAGTGGCGACTTGTTGGAGAACCCGATGTGCAGAGGCCACACGTTTCAGCTTTCGAGCAATCAGAAAATACCAGTCCTCACACTTTCCTATTCACAATATCTATACATAATACGCTCTAATCTAACATTATCACTAAGACCTGCACAAAGCTTATAGAGAGAGTGATGCACAACCGTGTTCTTGAGAGAGTGAGCATATCCTTTCATTTAGCCCTAATTTGAGTGGTCCTTGGTTTTATATAATGATCCAAGGGCTGTTATTGGATCTTGGCTCTCTGTTCTGATCTGTCCCAAAAAGTGTGTTTTCCTTTAGGCCGAACGGAAAAAGTTAAGCGGGAACTAAAATTTTAGAGGGAGAAATTGGTCCTATAACTAGGGGTGGGCGTGGGTTGAGTCGGGTCGGTTTTTGACCCAACCCAAACCCAACCCAACTATTTCGGTTTGAACAAAATGAAACCCAACCCAACCCACCAATGGGTTGGAAACCGACCCAACCCAACCCTATCAATCTTGGGTCGGTTTGGGTCGGGTTGGCGGTTTGGCTTTGGTTCTTGAAAAATTACCAACAATGGACAAAGAAAGCTGTGGACCAAAAATCATGGGTTCTTGCAAAATTATCAATGTAAATTATTAGTTCCATTAGTCGACAAAATCAGCGTGAATCCAACAAATGTTATATTTGAATCCAAAATTTGAAATACATATAGAAAAAATCTAAATAAATGTTCGGCCGGGTCAATCTAGAAGAAATTACCTGGGTCGGGTCGGGTCGGGTCGTGTGCGTGCATGAAGGAGAGAACACTTTTGAAAGAAGAGGAAACGGAAAGTTTGCACCCCCAAGTTGAAGGAGGAGAACAGCGAGCGTAGAGAGCAGGTCGTTCGTGATTTTGCACCGCCGGTGAGTTTGAAGGATGAGAACAGCGAGCGTGGAGAGAGAACGGCGAGTTTGCACCGCCGGTGATTTTGAAGGAGGAGAACGGCGAGTTTGCACCGCCGACGATCTCTTCTTCTCTATTTCTCTGTGCGTGACTGCGTGTATATAATTTGTGCCCTCTGTGATGTATCATGTATGTTTGGTTTTGACGTTTTTCATTGTTTTTAATTTTTTTTTTTTTTTTTTTTTTGTAATTGGGTTGGGTCGGTTCGGGTTGGGTCGGTTTATTCGGCCCAACCCGAAACCCGACCCAACCCGATTGAAAATTATATTTTTAAAACCGAAACCAACCCATACAAGATAAAAAACCGATCCAACCCGGTCGGTTCGGGTCGGGTTGGTCGGGTCGACCGGGTTGGGTCGGGTTTTGCCCACCCCTACCTATAACTCCTATTTGATAAACTTTATAGACCCCATATGATCGAATTTTAATGTTTTGAAATTTTTACCATTTACGTGTTATACACAATAAAATAATATAAAAAATAAATTTATTTTGAAAAAATTACAATTGCATATTTGTGCATACTAGTTAATAATTTACCACCTATTTATTAATTAGTTTAAAATATTTATTTGTGAAAAATAGTATAATAGACTTGTGGCAAATGTTGTTATCACAAGGCCTAATAGGCATCATCTCTACAAACTAGAGCAATGACAAATATAGGTGTCGCAAATTTTATCCTCTATCATAGAATTTTTAGCAACAAATATTACTTGTCGCAAAAATTAGACCTATTGCATCACAAAAAATTTTGTTGCAAGAAATAAAAGTTTGTCGCCAGAAGTTTTCCACCAAATATGTTCTCATCATGTTTTTGACGAAAATCTTTATTACTTGTTGCGTATTTCGACATGTCGCGACAACTTTTTATGTTGCCTTAATTTTTTTGGCACTTATCTTTACACTAAAATTTTTGCGACAAACTTTAAAAACATGTTGCACTAAATCACTTATATATTGTGACAAATTTATGTATGTCGCAAAATTTCTTGTTGCCAAATAGAGATTTTGTTGTACTGGACTAACTTCCATATTGATACGGTTTAATTTATATTCGAATTTAAGCAACATGAAAAATAGCACCAGATTATTTTGTTGCAAACATAGTGTTTGTCTTGGAGGTTTAGGTTGTTCTAAAACCTAGCTATGGAGGTCAAGACTCATTCGAATGAGCCTACTATATCTTCTTTTAATTCTCTTACTACAAACCCGACTGTAACAAGGTTTGACATTTGACTGACAATTACATTCATAAGAATTTTTTGGTCGAAAAAATAAGCAGCTTTAATGTAACTTATCAAACAATAATTGCAAAAAGCAACAACCAACATAACCTCTTTATACAATCCGTGCAACATGGCCACCAATAACTATTATATAGTGAATCAATTCTAATGAAAATGAAGGCTGTTAATCCGTTACAGATCCAAAATTAGTTTAGAAAACCAAAAGCAAGAATATACATAAGAACTTAAAGAAAAACTGAAAATAAAGTGGATCAACTCCCTTCTAGCATCAACTCAAAGAATATGTCACAGCACTTATTTCATGGGATTCAGAAGCTTGTTTTTCAGGCATAGCATATCAGACATAGCTAGAGGTCACTCCAAACCTTAGATCAGCCTAGAAATCTCTCAAGAACACTCTCAAACCAATGTTAGTGTTCACCGAAGGTTACTCAAACCTTATGACTCCTACAAAAAAACTAATCACTAAGGGAGTGATTATCTTTCAGAGAATATCCATTATTGATCACTAAAGATCAATAATCTCAGAAAGAAGGAGATGAAAGAACACAATGAAGAAATACCAGCATCCAACGATGCTCAATAAGTTACGTGTTATTATCTTATTATCTGGTGTAAAGTGTTAATACCACTCAAACTGTACTTACATGCATTTTAAAAAGATTCAGCCTACAACTTAAGCTTGCACCATTTAACTCACAATCTTGCAGTTAAAAGTTTAAGTTGGGCTCTATTATTCAAACAAGGGTTGCACTGCACATTTGCAACCCAAGCCATAAGATAAAAGCAAAAGAAAGCATTTGAAGACTGGAAAACAATATATGCGGATGTAATGGAGAACATAGAAGGTCGAATCTTATAACAATTTGGGAAAAAAAACGTAAATATCATAAAGTTGGAGAACATTGAAGGCATCAACTCACTGGCGGAGGGACGGGAGCACGTGCCCCTCCTGAATTCTGGAATATTTTTGTAATAATTTTAAATTAAAACATGATAATAAAAATTTAGACTAGGTACCTAAAAATTACCCTACAAAATTAGTCTTTATATGCTTTACCCGACTAATTTTTTTATCGAGACAAATGTATATGTTTATGGGCACAAGTTATCACACTTTTGAAAATTTCAGAACAAACCATGGCCCTACTAAAAAACGAGTTTGTAGGAAAAAGTTAATTCCGTAGACAAATCTCAATTTGTTTGTGAAAATTTTGTAGGAAAAGTATATATTTCTTATAGTGGGTGTGCTTGAGTGGTTAAGATTTCATATTTCTTATTTGAGGACTAGGTTTTGAATCTCAAAAGTCATGTCTTTATGTTTCTGTTTTTCTTTGAGAAATTTATGCAACTAGTATTTAACCTTTAAGGCTCTACCAAAATTGTTTACTGCCTTTAAAGTAGGACTTTTCAGTCCCTTACCTTTCGTTGCTTTAACATATTTCTTTCAACTTTGGTGTTAATTTCCTCATGTGAGATATGAACAAACTAATTTTATTTTTTATTTCATTTTACTTCCTAGAGCGACGTATTTTTATCGTTAAATGTGAAGATATGTGACCCAATATATTATCTATGTTATTTAATACCACATAACATAGTATTAATAAATAACATACTAAAAAAATTGTAGAGCTTTCTTAGAATTTGTACCAAAATATATATAACAAATATGAGTAAAAAGAGATCAAGTTTCAACCGCATCCATCCACCTACAAACTTGTACTGTCTACGTAACAGCATATACTATATTGATCAGTTTTACCCCAATTATTAAAATATCTTTTTTTTTTGGTATTAATATTATAATGCAGGTATCAAACACATGTTTTATTTATTGAACCTTTCAAATATTATAATACATGTATGAAACACATGTAATTGATTATTTCTTACCATGTTACATAATAATATATAAAAGCATTATAAATATTGTACCCTCTATCTAACAGCGTATACCATATTGACCAGTTTTACTGCAATTATTAAAATAACTTATTCTTTTTGTATTAATATTATAATGCAAGTATCAAACACATATTTTTTTTATTGAGCCTTTCAAATATTATAATACAGGTATGAAACATATGTAATTGATTATTTATTACCACGTTACATAATAATATATAAAAGCTATTGGAAATTAGTTTAACAATTCGAGAAATTGGTTAAGTGTTGAAAACTAAATAAAGTGACTTCGTGTCAACTTCGACTAAAATATTCAGACCCGACCTAATCCGTTTAGGCAAAATAGTTTGCCACTTTGCCGCTTCAAGGCGTCGAAACATGGATCGACCTGTCCAGTCAGGTCACGGAGGTCGAGTGGACAGTGCCCCTCGTGGGGGTCTATTTGACATTTCGAAATCAATATTGGATGAATGAAAAATTACGGAAAAGGACAAAAATGGGTCAATTTTTGACCATGCGTTTGCAACTTACTAAATTTTTTAGTAGAATATTTTTTTGTCCTACCATGCGATCGAATAGTTTGCCGTGATTAAGTTCTGTCTTCAAAAATGGACCTTGCGATCGCATCATATTTTAACGATGCGATCACATAGGTCTAAACGCGAACAATCATGCCTTTTTAAAGTGTTGCACGATTTGACTCCACACCACTTCGTTCCCAACTCTTCGTCTTCTATAAGAGGAACCCTTTGGACGTCCCATTCATACAAAAATGATATGCAAACATATTCAAATCATATATTTATTTATTGATCTAAAATTCTTGCATTTGTTGCATTGATTCTGGTTTTTCATATTTTCAAATTCATTTAGAGTACAAAACCATTTTCTGGTTCGTTATGCTTGTGTTTTAAAGTGATACAAATACAAATAGAAGTCGTTGTATCTTGGGAGTTGATTGACATAAACAGTAGGCACTGTTGCGGGACAAATTCGACTTAAGAACAAAATGTTCAACACTTGCCTGGACTTGTATTTAATCTATTTTCGTTTTTCTCTTTTTCAGTTACTTTACACAAAATACACCCAACAAAAGCATCATAAGTATTGTACCCCAATTACTTTACACAAAATACACCCAACAAAAGCATCATAAATATTGTACCCTCTACCTAATAGCGTATACCATATTGACCAGTTTTACCCCAATTATTAAAACATCTTATTCTTTTTGTATTAATATTATAATGCAAGTATCAAACACATTTTTTATTTATTGAGCCTTTCAAATATTATAATACAGGTATGAAACACATTATATTGATTATTTCTTACCACGTTCCATAATAATATATAAAAGCATCATAAATATTGTACCCTCTACCTAACAACTTATACCATATTGATCAGTTTTACCCCAATTATTAAAACATCTTATTCTTTTTGTATTAATATTATATTGCAAGTATCAAACACATATTTTATTTATTGAGTCTTTCAAATATTATAATACAGGTATATATGAACACATTATTAAAAAATGTGTGGGCAACCTCATAAAGATTTTTTTAATCTGAATTGTTTGAACATCACCGCTATATAAATCAATCATCTTTTGCAACTTCTAACTCGCTCATTGCAATCTTCATTTTTCAGACTCTTTTCCCGAATCTGATTTCACAGTTTTGTTTATTTTTAATTGTTTTCTTCTTTGTATTAGGTATCGAAGACGAGGAAGTGTTTATTGATCGATTTGAGAGGGACCATGAAGATCAACATTGTGAGCAGAAACTTTATAAAACCAAGCAGGCCAACTCCAGAAAAACTCCGTACATACAAAATATCATGCGTGGACGAGATTAATCCAACTATCAATATAGTTGGACTTCTCTACTATCCATCCACTGATAATATTGGAAATTTAAACAACTTGGAAAAATCACTGGAGCAAATCTTGCCACAATTTTACCCTTTAGCTGGACGATACATCAAGGAGAATCATTCTGTTGATTGTAGCGACCAGGGTGTTGAATACATACAAGCTCGAGTCGATCGCGAGCTTCTTGAAATTATTGGCTCTGGAGTTGAACCTGTGGAACTAAATGATCTCCTCCCAGTTGAAGTTGGTGCAGCTGATGAAGCTAGTGACCCAATTATGTCCGTTCAAATAAACAAATTTAAATGTGGTGGAGTAGCCATTGCTATAGCTATTTCACATAGGATTGTTGATGCATCTTCCTTTGGAACCTTATTATCTGCATGGACAAAGGCTAGTCGAGGAGACAACAGTGAACCCATTATCCCAAATTTTGACTCCCCATTGTACTTTCCAGGTGAGAATTTAGGCAAACTTGATTTAGGAACGATAAGGACTAGAGATCCTACCATTGTGACTAAGAGGATTTTGTTTGATAAGAAGGCGATAGCAAATTTAAGAGCCAGAGTGAGCCACTTGTATGAAAACAGCTACCGTCCACCCTCTAGGGTGCTGGTCGTCTCTTCCTTTTTGTCAGAGGCTCTTATGCGTTGTGATCACACAAAACATGGGAAACCACGGGATTTCCTCATATCGCAGGCAGTTAACATTCGTGAAAGAACTGTTCCACCTCTGTCGAAATATTCTTGTGGAAACTTAGTGTCACTGGGAATGGTGGAATGCGGTTCAGAAGAAACCAAGAATTTGGACTTTGAACGTTTGGTTCCTCTACTGGGTAATGCTGCAAGGAAAGTGGTTTCTGACTGTGCCAAGATATTATCTAATTGTCAGGATGGACACAAAATGCTGGTCGATGCCTTTGCCGGTGCAACTGACAAATCACGTGATGATAATTTGAATAGTATATGGTTTAGTGACTGGTCTAAGTTTGGATTTTACGACAATGATTTTGGTTTTGGAAAACCTATTTGGACAAGCGTTGCAAATAATCCGTTCAAAAATCTTATCATAATGTTGAATACCAAAGAGAACGATGGAATTGAAGCATGGGTGCATTTGCATGAGAAAGACATGCCTTATTTCGAACAAGACGAAGAAATCAAAAAGTTAACAACTTAGTTTGGGAAAACCATCAATTGCAAGGGTCAAATAAAGTGTTTTGAAATTTTATTTCTATTTCGTTTACTGTCTTGGACTGTGGTGAATGTTGTTTGCTACTTATTTAGCCATTGTTTTTGTTTGATTGCTTTGCATCAATAATAATGTTATTGAAGTTTCTGTGGAACTTTTATGTCTTCTTCTTTTGATGCAAATTTTTTATAACATTTTAACCTAATAGAATGTCAATAATCTTATATATAGCACTTGTTTGGTGGAGTTTTTTTAGCAAATTTTGATAAAAATTGATGAAATGTGTAGTTGAAAAGTTATGTTGTAGAGCTTTTTAGGACCAACTCCCCGACTCCCCTACCACACCCGATCTCCCCAGCTACCCTACTCCCCCACCCATCACCCATGGCACAACCACTTTCACAAGTCCCAACTAACATCGATGTTGCCAGTTATCCCCATTTCTGTTTTAGCTACAAAGTGAATTGAATTCCTTTTCTTTCTTTTTTGTTTTTTTTAACAAAACACAAGCAAAGCCTAATTGTGGTTTTTACGCCTCCACCACGACTTTGTGGAGGGATAGAGGGGAGGTTTGGCTTCCCCAACCTTGTGTTATTAATAAAGCAAATGTTACATTCGGGAGGGGAACTTGAGAACCTTACCTCTACATCACGAGGGCGAGAAAAGAATTTGAAAGCAATAAATGTGGAAGTATTACTTCCTTTACACAAGTCATTAACTCTACGTGATTTATTTAAATCTAACACAAGTCTATCGTTGTTTGTCCAGTCTTAGAATTCCTTTCACGCTACCTTGCATCTTGTTGGGGTCCAAAATTTTCAGATTTCCGACGACTTCCGTAACACCTAGGTCTGCAAGCCAGTCAGCTACACAGTTGCCTTCTCTATACACATGAGATAATTAATTTGAAATTCATTTGAGTGAGCATGTTTCTCATGTGTTGAATGAGATTTTGTGTGGACCATGGGCCAATATGATTAGATTGAATGAGTTTTAATAACGCCATTGAGTCTAGCTCTATCCAAGCATTAGTTAATCCCCTTAGCAAGCATAAATTAAACCCACATAATAAAGCTTTGGTTTCTGCCTCCATATTTGTGCATAGAGATTCATGATAACCGAAGATTAAATCTCCATTTTGGTGTCTAACAAGACCACCACTAGCTCATTTTCTTGGGTTCACCAGACTAGCCCTATATGTATTTAGTTTATATTGACCCTCTATTGGCTTATTTTAGAACACTAGAACAGGGTGTAAACGAAGTTTTCCAGTTAAGGAAAATCCCAAATGGTTTGCAATGTGCACCAATTTAGTAAACCAGCATTCCCTAATTTGTTTATGAAGTTATCAGAGAATTTGTTGAAAATTAAAATGCGTACCTTGGTGTTTTGCTTCATTTCAACTCGTCCAAACACTCCAAATTATTAGCAAAGGCAAAATAATGGATATGTCTCCAGCATACTTGAGGTTGCTTGCATCGAGGTGGAGACTATCTCCTGAACACAATTCGGTTGGAAGGTAAGGCCCATGATGGCTGAGTAGTAATTCCAAACCCTTCATGCAATACGATTTTCTACAAAAACATGAAGAATTGTTTCTTGATTTTCACAACAAAGGCACTTGGATGCTATCTGAAATTTGAAACGATGTTGGAGAATTTCATCAACCAGAATCCAATAGTACTTAAGCAACCTAGATGCAAGAAATGAGGTCTTAATTGGGGTGCTTGGGTGCCTTAAGGCCTTGTTAATTGGGGAGATGAGAGACTCTTCTCTGAATTTGTCCCCGGCCCATTTGGTGGTGAAGTCACCGTTCGTTGAGCTCTTGCATCTAATAATGTCCTTCTCCAACCGGTTTTGAGGAATATCTATTAGCTACGCCAAAGTAGGTTCAAGTAAGCACACTGAACGCTCTAGATTTTCTTAACCCGAAAGGTCACTTAAAATATTGAAATAATATTTGACTACTGCAAATACATTTTTCCATGCCCTTGATTGGTTTTAAAATTTATCTGTTGCAGAAAAATAGCAAGCGTGCAAGGAAATTTGAAAGAAACTTCCAAAGCCTTAAGGTTTTATCGAAGTACATTAGGTGTCGCCACGAATTATTTGACCATTTACAAGTGCTCTAAAACTTATGATACTTCTGTAAGTATTTAGCACCTTATGCTACAACATATCAAAAATTTAGACCATCTCCATTTCGTTTGATATGAGAAAAAAAGTAGCCAAGGTTGCTTGAAAACTTGTCATGGATACAACTGACTCTACCCGATAAAACAGTCGTAATAAATTCAGACAACGTAATTTATGAGTGATTCCAAATTTTGATAATAGATAATTTATAAATCTATCAAACTCCACTTATTTAACTAAAAAATTCAAAGTACACAAGAATTTATGATATTTCAAAATCACGGGCAGAAAGTTGAATTTTCAGAAACATGACTCAACAATTCCATCTTCGAATTTTCGAAACGGCAACTTAATTATAAATTTGTTTTCCTTCACTTTACAATACTAAAAACATAATCAACATTGTACTCAACTTTACATATTTTATGACTCGATTATATCGATGCCAAAATAAAAATAAAATATGAAACTACACCACTTCCTTCACGGTCCCTACTTTATGCCGTCGCACCAACACCAACCATACCAATCTGGAGATTTAATCATTTTGGGGTGATTATTTCAAAAGAAACACCAAGTAGACAATTATACTAACATAAGAGAAATTATACAAAATTAATATGCGACACATACCATTCACTTAAATATACGTAAGAACAACATAATTTCGATAACTAGCACCACATGAAATCATAAGTTATTACCTTCAACCACAACATACTTAGGCGATTATCTTCAATCACTATCATAATGTTTCATCTTTAATCATTAAGCCTAGCACACACATTTACATATCATTTCTCCAAAATAAAATTTATGACACTTGCTTTAAGTAGTATAAGAAACTTCCTCAAATTTATTCCATGCCTTTGCCTTTTTTATTAAAAAAAAAACCTTATGTTTTTAAATGACTAAAAATATGATGAAGCAGGGGCAAAAACTGGAGGGGAAAAAATGACACCAAGTTGTGAATTTGATGTCCGAAAACTGGAGAAAAATGGGGTCTTGCTGGCCAAGTTCGGAGAGTGAATTTGGAAGATGTTTAGGAAGTACGATGATACAATTGCACTCAACTGAAGCTTAGAGGACTATATTGGAGACTATTGGATGAGTTGAGGACCAAAACAGGCATTGGAAAGATGGAGACCAAAAGTGCGCGAAGCTAGCAATATGACTGGGCATTCGCCCGGGCATAGAAGTTGGGCGTTCACCCGAATTGATGGCGTGGCATCTGAGGCAAAAATGGATGTCTACGCATTCTCCCGAAATTAGATTGGGCGTTCGCCCAGGCAAAATCTGACCTGTGGGATTTTTATTTTTTTCTGTTTTATTCTAATTAGGAAACTCTTTTTGGGGCGCGATTTTAACAATATTTTGAGATCTTTTCGGGTACTATTATGTGACTACATATATGACTTCTTAACCCAAAATTAGGGGCAAATCGGCAAAATCATTGGCATTCGTTTGGACAAGATTCAATCAAATATCAAGATCCATTCTTTCGAGTTTCCCCTTATCCGAATGATGGATTATATATATATATATATATATATATATATATATATATATATATATATATATTTCTTTTTTTCTTCTTGTTAGTATGCTAGCTAGATCATTTTGTGCTAGAATTGCGATGAAACTTGTATCATGAACCTTTAATTCTTTGAACCTAATTTTTGATATTCAAACACGTATTTAATATTGAACAATTGATTTGAGTTTATTCTCTATAATTATATACGCAATAGTTGTATGAGTTTTGTTGCTTGTTTACCTTCGAGAGATTGAAAATAAGTTAGACATACTATCAATTGTTGTAGAGTTTGATATATGATAGAGATACATTGATATGTTTTACATGATCTTTATGTATTCACAAGTATTTTCATGCATTCTTTTATGTTCGCATCCATCATAGGGATATAGATGAGTTACATATAGGGATAGGTTTATTTCTACTTGAGAGAGATTGTTAAATAAATTAGGAATATTGATCTTCGAAATTAAATTGTGTTGTCAAATTGAATGGTTCGAGTTAAAGAAAATTAGTATAAGTGGATTCGGGTCCTAGTATACTTTCTTTTATTAAATTTAAATCACATTCTTATTCATCTCAACTTTGCATAAATTTTAGTTACCTTAGGTCTTGGATTGATTAGCTAGTAAGTAATTTGATAATTGCATCCTAAACAAAAATCCATTAAATTCTATAGTTTTTGTTAAAGCTGTGTTAATTTGAAATTAGACTAACGCATGGACTCTAAAATTTACTTTATCACTTGTGTAATCCATACAATTGCGGAATAATATTGCTAACAAGTTTTTGGCACCATTGACGAGGATTGTGTTTTAGTTCTTTTTTCAGTTATATTAGCACTAATTCAAACTTTATTGTTTTTTATTGTTTTTTGTTTTTGAGTTTATTTCAGTGTTTGAATTGTTTCTTTTTGGGCCTTTGTATACGAAGCGTGAGACACGTATCTAATAGCAGTTGATCCATAAATCAAATGTACTTTCTATCATAGGCATAGGGAAGCAAGAAAAGCACGCCAAAAAGACAGAAAAACAGCAAGACAACATGGATAACAATGAGATTGCTCCGGCAGGATGAGAAAATCGAGAGATAGCGATTGATGAAGAAAACATGTTAGTGGGAGATTTTACGAATCCGCATATCCTTCAGAGCCAATCTAGTATTGTCTACCAACCGTTTGGGCAGGTGAACTTCCAATTAAAGACCAATGTTATTCATATTTTTTAGAATGGGCATGAGTTCTATGACAGGGCTGGCGAGAATCCACATACATATGTTTCTTGATTATTGAAAATGTGCCAACATTTCAAATATCAAATAACCTCAGACGACACAATCTGACTACGTTTGTTCCCACATACTCTCCATGACAAAGCTGTTGAGTGGTTAGACTCACAGCCGATTGCCAGCATCACACTTGGAATAACTTAGCCCAAAAATTCTATATAAAATTCTTTCCATCGGTCAAGATTGCAAACTTGAAGCTTGAAATATCTATATTTCCACAGTCAGAATCTGACTCTTTTGATGAGGCATGGAATAGATTCAAAAATATGCTAAGGAGGTTTCCTCATTATGGATTTAGCAATGGGTTACAAGTTTAGTATTTTTATGCAAAACTGCTTCCCTCTTTTAAAAATATGGTAGATTCTTCGTCCAATGGTTCATTATCCACCAAAACCATTGTTGAAGCCTTCGAGCTGTTGAGAGAATGACTACTACTACCGCCATGTGGGCATCAAACCAATCTATACACAAAAAAACTGTAGGGGTACATGAAGTAGACACTTTCACTACATTATCTACAAAAATAGATGCATTGGCACACAAAGTGGAGAGCATGTCGCATTCAGTTAATGCGATGTAGACAAAGAAATTAGTTTGTGAAGAGTGTGAGGCTAATCATAGCACATCTGAATGTCTAGGAACCCGAGTATTTCGAGTATGTGCAAGGTGGTCAATGCCAGCAAAATAATCCGTTCTCTAATACATTTAATCTAGGTTGGCATAATCATCCAAATTTCTCTTGGAGGGATAATCAGAATAACTGCAGACGATAGGGTTCTCAGTTTCAGTATCCTGAAAAGAGAGTCTCACTGGAAGATGTGTTTGGTTAAGTTCATGCAGAAAACTAAGCAGTACATGGAAGCAAATAATCAATTCATGAGGAGGACATAAACCACTCTCTAAAATAAGAGCGCTTCAATAATGAATTTAGAGATGCAGATGGCTAGATGGCAGTTGCTATTTCAAGTAAACTGCAGGGTACCTTGCCAAGCAACATTGAGGTCAACCACAGGGAGCAAGTACATGCAATAACAACCAAAAGTGGGATGCAGCTATCTGAAATACATGTACAAAGGTCAATAACAAAATAAGTTTTTGAAGAGCAAGACAAAGATGTTACTCCAGATGTGCAGACTAATCATGAGCAGGTGGCAGACCATGAAAAAGAGCTCCATAGTTAATAAAAATATATGTACAACCCATCCCTTTCCCACAGAGAGGTTAAATTCACAATAGAAGAAGCATGATCAACAATATGCACAATTTTTTGATCATCTAAGGAAGTTGTATATTAACATACCATTCATTTGTGGAGGCCATAACTTAAATGCCCAACTACGTCAAGTATATGAGACAATTGTTTGTAAATAAGAAAAAATTGGTAGAGGGGCATACAAAACTTACATGAGAAGTAAGTTCTAGAGTAGAGAAGCAACTATCCGACAAAAAAAAAAAAAGATCCAGACATCTTCACAATTCCAATTGTCATTAGTAGTCTTGTGATCGTCAGGACATTGTGCAATCTTGGTGCAAGTATCGATTTAATGCCTTTTCTATTTTTAGGAAATTAGGACTTGGTGAAGTTAAACCTACAAAGTTTACTCTTCAGTTGGCTTTCTTAGCTACTTTAGATACTTTTATTGATGTTTCACGAGGTTTATTGACATTGAGGGTTCAAAATAAAAATGGAGGTATTTCATTTGTTGGGTAGAGATAAGACACCACCACTTTCCCCTTATTGGATAGGTTATCAAGTTGAGACCTTGAAGAAATTTAAGAAAAGCTTCTTTAAAAGGTTTTGAGAGACGAGACCAATAGTACAAGTCAAAGACAATGGTAAACAGATTTTTTAAATACAAGAAGCAGAACATGTGGTTGAAGTTGAAGAAAACATCATTGATGCACAAGTTGTATTTGTTAAATAGAAGAGGAAGGACAAGCCACAGAATATGAAGAAGAAAATCAAGAGAATATTGGAGAGTGACACATTCGATGATCTCGAAATCCCTTTTTCTTCACTTGAGCATCAGGACAAAGAGTCAAGCTAATGACTATAAATAAGCGCTTTATGGGAGGCAACCCATTCTTATATATTTTTCAATTAAGTTAGGTTAAATAATGCATTACTCGTAGTTTTAGGATTTGTATTCGTAAGTTAGGCACACATTTTTTCATAGATTATTGATTGCACTCGTAAGTCCTCATCATGTCAACTGCAAGATACTCTACTTTGCGAGCTGTATGGATAATATCTATAACATCGTCTCTCGATCTACAACCCCAGCCGCACCACACCACACCACGCATCCACTTCAGATAGACTGTCTAACTAGCTAGACCGATCCTCTTCATAGTTGTCTATGGGGAGTACCTGATCTCTTTCCTCATTCATTTGCTTATATTTGAGTATTTTTGCTATTACATTGGGGACAATATAATATTTTACTTTGGGGTGGGATAAGTATCTGGATATTTGTTTGATTATTTTTTATTTGCTTACTATCCAGGTTTGTATAACTATCATAGTAGTGTTAAAACAAATTAAATTTTATAACTTTTTGATAAATCCAAAAATATTGTCTAATTATTGTTGAAAAGCTTGTTGCCAATGATGGTAATATTTGTTTGAAGTTGTATACATTTTTAGTTAAAATATTGGACAACACCTTAACTTGTGTTTATACTTGAATACTTATCCATGTTAGAGTAGATTAATAGAACACGTAGCCACTATTGACTTATGAATTATATGGGAACATGACTTGAGTGTATGGGGTTATGTGTTAATATTGTTGACCTAGGATTATTATGAAAAACTCCGTTCCCAATTTCTTAAACTAGTAACCAAATTGCTTGAGTTTGGTTTAAAGTTAGTGCATGTGTCAGTAGAATTTTGATGGTTTGGGTTTTCTAGATCCCATCTTTAGTTGAATAGGTTCTAGTCAAGTAATCTAAATTGGACACTAAACATTGCTGAGAATTGAATACCACTAAAAAAAAATGGGGGGAGGGAAAAAGTACATCTTGCACTTTTTTATAGCCAGTGTGACTCGAGCAATTAAACCTATTAGAGTATCTTAAAACCTGGTGCTCTATGGTCGTTTGACTTGGGAGTCATCGGCTCGAATCTCGCTACATGAGTCACGTAGAAAGCTTACGGGAGAGAAGTCTTACATACAAAATGTAAAAATGTATATATTAGTTAAATAAATAAAAATTGTTGGAGGTGCTCGGTAAAAAAAAAATTTCTAACACCCTGGAGTCTGGAGATGAGAGTTGAGAAATCGCTCATCATCATACTTCTAAGAATACAAGTATCTAATTCTTATCACTTTGTTTGAAAAATTATTGTATTGATCAATAGGAACCAAATTCGCTAGAACACCTCGGGATTGAAGAGAAAAATATTAGAAGTGTGATATAGTACGAGAGGTGTAAGGAAAGAATGACAACAAGGGTTCAAGATTATAAATATATCAACAACACAATGTTGGTCGTGGTCTAATATATGTGTAAGTTTAATATTGGCTAATCACACACTCACTAAATATTGAGCATCGGATAAGTTAAAATTTATTTGTGGTGTTGTTTAATATCTTTCTAAAGTGTTGCTATATATTCGAACATGAGGCATTTGGTAAGAAATTCAACATTGAGTCCGTTTCTTGTGATTGTCTTAACTTAGTTTAGGTTTGTATTTTAGTTTTGTTTTTGTTCGAGGACGAACAAAGGTTTAGTTCGGGGTTATTTGATAAGTGCATTTTGTGCACTTATTTAGGCTTTAAAACTAAGTTTTTTTCTCCCAAACATAGAAGTTGGGCATTCGCCAGGATTGAGGGTGCGGAATCCGAGGTAAAAATGGATACATGGGCGTTCTCCCAAAACCTGACTTGCAGGATTTTTAGTTTTTTTGTTTTATTCCAATTAGGTAACTTCTTTTGGGGCACGATTTTAACGATATTTTGAGATATTTTTGGGTCTATTAGGAAACTATATACATGAGTTCTTAATCCAAAATTGGTGAATTAAGAGAGGGCAAACAAGGTGATATCATTGGGAATCATTCGGACAAGATTCAATCGAAGATCAAGATACATTCTTTCGAGATTTCTCTTATCCGAGTGATGGATTATATCTATTTTTCTTGTTTTCTGCCACTTAGTTAGGCTAGATTATTTTGTGCTAGGATTGCGATAAAACTTGTATCATGATCCTTTAATTCTTTGAACCCAGTTTTTGATATTCTAACACGTTTTTAATACTGAACCATTGATATGATTTTATTTTTTCTACAATTATATGCGCAATGTTTGTATGAGTTTTGTGGCTTGTTTTACCTTTGAGAGATAAAAAATAAAGATAGAAATACTATCAATTGTCGTAAAGTTTGATAGAAGATAGATATATACTACTATGGTTTACGTGATCTTTGAGTATTCACAAATATTTTCATGCATTCTTGTATGTTCAAATCCTTTATAGGGATATAGTCAGGTCACATATAGGAATATGTTTAATTCTACTCAAGATAAATTGTTAAATAAATTAGGAATATTGATCTTTAAATTAAATCATGTTGTTAATTTCAACGGTTTGAGTTAAAGAGAATTGGTAGAAGTGGATTCAGGATCCTAGTACGCTTTTCTTTATTAAATTTATATCACATTCGCATTCACCTCAACTTTGCATAAATTTTAGTTAAGTTAGGTCTTCCATTGATTAGCTAGTAAGTAATTTGATAATTGCATCCTAAACAAAAATCCATTAAATTCTATAGTTTCGGTTAAGACTAAGTTAATTTGATACTAGAGTAACGCAATCTCTGTGGGTACAATACTTGGACTCTAAAATTTACTTTATTACTTGTGCGATCCGTACACTTACGGAATAATATTGCTAACACACTACATCAGATATGCCTATAATATATCATGCAAAGGATGGACTCATGTCCAAGAAATTCATGAGAAGCATAGTATGAACAAGTCACGTCAACTATTTAATTTAGGTGCTTGGTGGCTTGAAACTAGGTGATACCTTGGTGTTCAGAAGAGTGCAGAACATGTATGTTTAAAATTTTAATTTTCCGAAGACATTAGGCTAACAACTTTGCATTTAAAAGACATGTATCTAAAACTTTTGTATATTAATTGCTAGACTGATGCGGATATTAGTGTAGTAGGTGAACAACAAGGTGAAGTTGATTTCAAGGAAGAGGCCAAATTTGCATAGCATTTGAAGAAGGGCGAAGCAGGGAGCAATTCTACGAAATCAATTGCACAACAACAACAATATTTGCCCATTTTTATGTTATAGAGGAATTGTTGTAGGTTTTGCATAAGCCACTTGAAAAGAACTAAGAATCTATAATCTGACACTGAGAGATCAGAGATGGGTTGCTGAATTTAGAGCTTCTTTATGCAAAATCTATTAACTAGCTCTCAAATACACCACCCAAGAAAACTATTTCATAACTTAATTAATAAGACTAAAATTTAGTTAAATTTACAGAAAACTTTTGGAGATGAAAACTTGCTTATTTCATTTTAGTGTACTAACGTCCCGGATTTTCTCAACCTGGAGAGTCACTAAAATAATCTCTAAAATATATATGACGACTCCAAATAATATTTTTCGTTACCTTGAAAGGTTTAAAAATATAACTTTTGTAGAAAATAACAACTGCGCAAGGGAAAAATGATTTTTCTTCAAATTTTCATGGGTTTTGCCTATACTGTGATAGGTGACGCCATAATTTATTTGACCATTCAAACGAACTCCAAAATTTTCAAAATTTCTATTGTAGATACTTGGGACTACAAAAAACAATATGTTAAAATTTAAAACCTTAGCTACATCGTTTTGTAGGTGAAAACGTTATCTAAATTTGCTTGAAAAACTGTCCTGGGTTCTTTAAGGCAGCCCGCTAAAATATTCATAATATATTAATACAATAGAATTTTGAGTGATTCAAATTGTTGTTATTAAAAGACATATAAGGATTTTCATAGCCACTGATTTCACTCAAAAACTCCAAACATACAGAGAGTTATGATTTTTCAAAGTAGGGACAATAAGCTGAAAATTCGAAAAAATGTAACTAGGCAATTTCTAACTTAAAACTTTTACCGGCAATGAAACCAACATCTCGTTTTTCATAAATATTACATAATTAAATACGAAAAATCAAATACTTAAAATATCATATTTACATCATAATTGACTTGATCATCTCGACGTCAAAACTTAAATTAAATAAGGAAATTACACGTCATTCTTGCTAGCCTATACTATCGCATCAATGCCATTCGTTTTGGGATGAGTATTTCATAAGAAACACTCATTAGCCATACATAATAACATGTGGGAAAATTGTACGTAAATATAAATGCTCATGCTATCATTTTAAACATACATACGAACAATATAAATTGGTAAACGAACCAGTACTAGCTTTACCTGAAGGTTCAGAAGGCTACGTAATTTACAGTGATGCATCAAAACTCGATTTGGGTTGTGTGTTGATGCAAAATAGAAAGGTGATTTCATCATCATCGCCCACTCCAGCCTGGTACCTGCTTCACCAATCCTGCACTACAGCAAGTACCTGTCACATAAGTTAACCTATATCAATATTCAACATTGATATGCACTTATTAAACTTACCAACAGCAAGTACTTTGGTGGCCATTAACTTAAATGTGATTCCTTCAATCACTATCATGCATAGTGATTACCTTCAATCACAATCATAATGTTCCTTCATAAATCATTTACATGACATTTGCATAACATAAAAATTTCCTAAACATCATTTAAAAATTATTGCAAAAGTAGTAAGTAAAACTACCTCGAAATGAAATTTTTGGTTGAAGTCGTGATAGAGAATGAATTGTTACTGCACTTTTGTGACTGAAATTGCAGAAATAATGGAGAGAGTATGATGGCCGAAAATGAGAGTGGAATGTGTAGGTTTCTGAAGATGAAAAGAAGAAGAAGAAGAAGCAACTTTTCTAGATCATTTTCTGCTAGTCGAGAATGGAAATGAAAGGAGGGAAGAACAAGTGATTGTTTGACTGAGGTTGAGGGGAAGAATGAGGAGAGAATTGATGTATATATTGCTGAAAAATGGAAAGAAAAAAGCAAGGTAAGAGTACTAATTGTGCTGGCTGAAAATCAGGAGAAATTGGAACCAAAGCTGAATTTTTTTGGGACTGAAAAATGAAGGAAAACTTGGAAAATAAAGTGTCAAAAATGGACACTGAAATGAGGGGAACATGTTGTGATTTTTGAGGTTGAATTAGTGAGGGAACATGAGGTCTTGGCAAGACCGAATTCTTTGGAAAATCTGGAGGTAAAAACACTTATTTTGTCCACTGAAAAGAGGGGAAAACAAAAGGACTTATGGAGGCCAAAATATGGACAAAAATGATGTACAAAATGGGTGTTAGTTTTCTAAAAATAAAAGGAGAAAAAAGAACTTTGAAATGGCCGAAAACTGGGAGAGAAAAGGGACAATTTGCTGGCTGAAAAATGTAGACCTCAGACACGATTTTTCTTCAGTAAAAAGGGACTGTTCAAGGCAGTTTTTTGGCAGCAACGGAAGTGGGTTTAGTGGTGTATAAGTGGGAGGAAAAATGGTATGATTAGTGGGAATAAATGGGGTGTTTTCTGCTGGGTTTTTGGGGGCAGCAGTGGAGCGGTTTTTCTGTCTGCTTAGGGGAGATCTTTTAGGACAATTTTTGACAGTTAAGGGAGGTCTTGGGACGGTTTTTCTTCAGCAAAAATTGGGAGAGAATGGCTGGTTGAAGGAATTGAAGAGAGGGCTGGAAGTGGGGTTCAGTAACTGTAAATTGGTTGCTGAACAATGAAGGGAATATATGGACTAAGTGGCTGATTTCATCACTGACCATGGAGCAGTTTTGGGGAGCTCTTGGGAAACATTTTTAGCAGTTAAGGGATGGAACTTGGAATGTTTTTCTGGGGTAAAATGGCTGAAATAGAGGGTGGATGATGTGGGAAAAATGGGTAGGAAATTGGCTGAAATGAGGGAGATCGTGGGTGGTTAACAGTTTAGATTTTAGGGGCTGTTTGGGGCTGGATTTGGCATGAGAATTAAGGGATGTTTGGGGGTTTAATTTGGCAAGAGATTAGGGACTGTTTGGGTGTTTAATTAGCATAAAAAATTGGTTTGGTGATTGACAAATATTCCTTTTTGTTTGACACAAAAGATATAGCAAATACGTGAAAAAAATCTAACGCGACTTAAGTGTTTGAAAGGTACTAGGAAGTCGATGCCGAAAATTTAAATTTAATTTTCGTGAAATTCTAAATGTCAACAAAATTTTCCATTCGTTACAACCCTCTTCACTTAAAATAATTTCATCCTTGAAATTTAACTTACTTGGTTTACGTACTTAGCTAAAATATCTTCTTGTCTTTCCCAAGTAACCCCATCCTCCTCATATCTACCCTAATGAACCTTGACTGAAGGGATATCCCAGTTTCTCAGAAAGTGGACTTTTCTTTCTAAGATCACTGTAGACGCTTCCTCATAAGTCATATCATTCCTTAAATCCAACAACTCATATTTTACCACATGCGTAGGATCATGCACGCACTTTCTTAACATTGAAATGTAGAATACGTCATGCACTACCGATAGCTCAGGTGGCAATGCCAAACGATAAGCCACGTTTCAAATTTTTTTCAAGAATCTCAAATGGGCTGATGAAACGCGGTCTCATTTTTCCTTTTTTTCCAAAACGTAACATCCTTTCATCGAAGCCACTTTAAGAAATATTTTCACGACGACTTCAAACTATAACTCGTTCCCCCTTTGGTTGGCATAACGTTTCTGACGATCTTGCACTGTGTTAATTCTAGATCTAATCTTGTCTATAGGTTTTACCATTTTCTCAAGTAATTTTGGATCCAAATTCTTTTTTTGGCAATCTCATCCCAACAAATTGGCGAACGACATCAACGACCATAAAGTGCCTCATATGGTACCATGCCGATGGTAGCTTGGAAGCTAATATTATAAGCAAATTCCACCAATGGTAGGTGACCTTCCCGTTTACCACCCAAATCCAAGACGCGTGCTCTCAACATATCCTCAAGGATTTGAATAGTGCGTTCTAATTGCTTGTCGATCTGGGGATGATAAACTGTGCTAAATTTCAATTTAGAACCTAAAACTCCTTGAAAATTTTTCAAAAAAAAAAATTGAGGTAAACCTTGTGTCTCGATCTGATATGATGGATGTTGGTATCCCATGAAATATGACAATTTATTTGATATACAAATGTGCTAATTGCTCCAAAATAAAATTCTTTAGATTGGGAAGAAAATTCACATATTTTGTTAAATGATCTACTACAACCCAGATGGCATCATGACCTCTCACCGATCTCAAAAACCCACAACAAAATCCATTGCGATTTTCTTCCATTTCCATTGTGGTATATCCATTGGATTTAATGGCTTGACAGCCTCTAATGTTCTATCTTTACTTTTTAACTCACCAAACATTTTGACACAAATCAAGCTATATTCCCTTTCATATTTCTCCACTAAAAAGTGTTATGTAAATCCTTATACATTTTGGTTCCTTCTAGATGTGCGACGTAAGGAACGAAATGAGCTTAAGATAAAATTTCATTCCTCAACCTCTCATCTTTGGGCACACACAACTAACCTTTAAACATCAAAGTTTTCTCCTCAACTATTTCAAATGTTTTCCTCTTTTTAGGTCCCACGCCAACCCGAATTTTTTTTGAGTATCAGTTTTAATGTCAGCTTTGTTATTAGTGTTGATACCCGCACTGGCGACACCAACACTTCAATTCTTAAATTCTCAAAATCTTTGATCAATTTCCCTTATTTCGTTCACAACTTGCTTCTACTGGCACATCATCTAGTATAGTCTCTTCTGATGAGGTGCCGGTGAGACAAAAGATATTCTTGATAGGATGCCTTAACCCTCGACCATAATACCTAAACTCTTGACCTCCTGATTGCCAAAAAAAACTTCTTTCTCCAAAACACACAATTGCGGCATGGTTATTTATTAGCCAAACTATACCCAAAATTATTTCAAAAAATTTAATTCTACCACAATAAAGTATGCTTCTAAGATCAAACCGTCAAAATTTTTATGTGCTACCTTTGATATTTTATATATGTCTATAGGTCCTACTAATGACATACTAACCTCAAGTACACGATTATAATCCATCAAATACAAAACAATAATACTTGGCAAAAATAATAATAATGAAGGAGAACTCACAATGATGGAAAAATATAATATCTTTTATCATTCACTTGATCCTTCAAGAGAAATACAAATAAAGAAAAAGTGTTTGGCGCTCGAACAACTAGAAAGGAAAATTCGACTACCAACTACTACTGTCTAAAATTCATCTGAAACAGAAATCTTACTAGAGTTATCCTATCTCTACTCTTCAACGTTTGAGATAGGCGACAGTGCATTTTCGTAGATTATCATCTCTGATGGCACTCTTTCAGCCTCAAAAAACTCAAGTGCGTCATCCCGAACCTCTTCCCATAGTGCCGTCAACTCTAAGCAGAAGGCCTCATAGTCAATCTCTCGTAGAAGAATGGGTACAACTGACGCCTATAATGGATCATAAACCATCTTAGCCATGTCTTTCTCCTCGTCTGGTAATGTGTCGATAAGGTAGCATGTCGCCTAGTGACTGGTGACAACGAAACCCAATTGCCTTATCTCCGGCCACATTACCAGCATCATCTAGATGTACTGGCCCATGTCATGTCTCGGGTTCCACTAGTATTCTTCATATCGTATAAAAATTTTATCGCTGCCTATTAGCCTAAAAGTGCACGTCTTTCTATAGTTTCTCTTAGTTCGTACCATGTCTGTGTAAGAAATTGAGGTATACATGCACAGCGGAAATTAAATGCTCAATTCCTATAATCCGGATCAACTTTGCACTTAGAGAGAATTCGTGATAGGAGTTTACCTTGATGAACACCGTGGAATCTGATTCTCTGATTAGTTGGAGATGCGATCTTCAATATCACAGCGGTCCAGATGTTCAGCCTCCAATGGTGATCCACAGAGCAAGAGCAGATCTGGACTTCTACAATCAAGAACAGATGAAAGCGGAACTTTTGGGAAAAGTTGATTGGGTTGTCTTTTGCTTGTGCTAGCAAATAATTAAAGATCAACACATTGTGATTAATCTGTTGTGGCCTTGTATATATAGGTAGGGCTAACCCTAGCCCTAGTTCTAGTCTAACTGGAAACCATCAACAAACGGGCCTAATTAATTAATTTGGTCCAATAAGTAATTAAGTCCGACCCAACTATTTGGATCTTGGACATTAATTCTTACAATCTCCCACTTGGACAAGGTCCAATTCCAGATGCTCAATTCTCACTTTATGTGTGTGACCCATTAGGTTCTCTTTCACGATGGCAAACGCAGTGATATTCTCATCGATTCACCAAGATCGATCAATTCACATCGCCGTCCAAGATTAACATCTAGCAATGTGTCAAGGCAATCCATGTGAAGGAAAATGTCATGTGGTATGACAGAACCAATATATGTGCGGTTAGCGTAGAAATATAATCCCTTCATCAATATAACCCAATTGGTTAAGAGATATGGATCAGCGTCAATCTCATTTCAACCAATTATGTTATTCACCTCAACTCTTCGTTGATCTAATCTAGTTATGATTGAAACATTTTCAACTCATAACTCCACCCCGGCCGAGGAAATTTATATCAACTTAAGTGGGCAAAAATTAGGTTATAATCTCCTACTTTCCAGGAGTGACGAATCCTCATATTAGACATTCACAACTTTCATACGATTCTCACTGTACCCGTACGACGTCTTTCTGGTGACTCAAATCTTCGAGCCCCATCAAACGCTCGCCAAAGTACAGTGGTCCTCATATAAGATTCTATGATGTCCGCAAGTCAAAGGACCAAATCCACAACCGCGCATTAGAGATTTACCACTGACGCTTGGATAGTTATCCATGTGGAATCTCTAGGCGGATCATCCAATGTCATGTTCTCATAACAATGCATTCATGTGTTCATTCAGATGTCTCTCTACATCTTAGCTCGTGAGATCAGCTACTTTCTTTCAAAAGAAATGCAACACATACTAGTCTATCCGCAATAATGATATCCGTATCTCATTATTACTATGACTAGGAATATTTCAAGAATAAGTTATTTATAACTTGTATCTCACAATCACAACACCTTGTGATTAACAAGTTACTGTGAACTTTTCTTTGGACTCTATTATTTTAAATAATTAAATTTAAAAATAACAGATCTGCCATTAAAATGTAGACAAGCATTTAATTAATCAATTTGTTCATATACTTCAATGTCTAACAAAAAGTATATCACAAAATGTCTCATACAAACTAGATCCAATCACTCAGGTATCTTAATGCCATCAAATTTAGCATGACCATCATGCTTGTGCTGGGACAACAACTTTGTCAAAGGATCTGCTATATTATCGTATATTAGGACCCGTTCTATCTTTATATAATTTCTTAAGATTATCTCCCTGATGAGATAATACTGCCTCAATATATATCTGGATAATTGATGAGACCTGGGTTCCTTCGCTTGTGCGATGGCTCCATTGTTATCACAATACAAGTTATTGGATCAACAATGCTAGGAACTATTCTAAGTTCAATAATGAACCTTTTTTTTATCCAGACTGTTTTCTTTGCTACTTCTGAAGCAGCTATATATTCGATTTCTATAGTTGAATCAGCAGTCGTTTCTTGTTTCGAACTTTTTCAACTAATTGTACCACCATTTTGAGTAAATACATATCTGAATTTGGGATTTGCTATCGTCTTTATCAGACTGAAAGCTGGCATCGGCATAACCTTAAACTCTAAGTTCATTTCTTCCATATACCAAGAACATGTCTTTAGTTCTTCCTAAGAACTTAAGGATGTTCTTGACTGCGATCCAATGTTTCTTGCTAGGGTTCGCTTGGAACCTGTTTGTGACACTCAAAGCATATGAAACATTCGATCGAGTACATAGTATTGCATGCATGATAGATCCTATTGCTAATGCATAAGGAATTCTATCCATGCGATCTCTTTCAATTTGTGTCTTTGGACACATCTCTTTTGAGAGATAGATCCCATGCCCGATGGGACAGAGTCCTCTCTTGGACTCTTTTATGCTAAATCTTCTTAAGATTTTATCTATGTACATATCTTGAGATAGGCCAAGCATTCTCTTAGATCTATCTCTATAGATCTTTATACCGAGAATGTACGTTGCCTCTCCCATATCCTTCATGGAGAAATTTTGGATAACCACAATTTTACTGATTTTTGGCATCGGAGAAATCGTTTCCTAAAGTATGTCATCCACATACAAAATTAGAAACACGACTTTGCTCCCACTAATTTTTTATACACATAGTTCATCTTCATTCTTGATAAAATCAAACATTTTGATTGTCTTATCAAAATGAAGATTCTAGCTCCGAAAGGCTTGCGTTAATCCAAATATGGATTTCTGTAGTTTGCATACCTTGTTTGGCTCTGTAGATTCAAAGCCTTCAAGTTGTGTCATGTACACATCTTCGCTAAGATTCTCGTTAAAGAATGCAATCTTGACATCCATTTGCCATATCTCTGGGAGGTGGTATGCTACTATCACAAGCAGAATCTGAATTAACTTAGACAAGACTACTGGTGAGAAGGTTTCGTCAAAGTCAATCCGTTGTCTTTACTTGAAACCCTTCGCAACCAGCCTTGTAAGTATGAACATTACTATTCATGTCGACCTTTTTAATGTAAACCAATTTACAGCCTATAGGTTTTACCCCTTCAGGCGGGTCAAGCAAAGTCCAAACTTTGTTTTCGTACATGGAGTTCATTTCGGATTCCATGGCTTCCTGCCATCTCTGTTAGTCAACACTTGACTTCGATTCTGCGTAAGTAATAGGTTCATCTTCCTCGAGTAGTAATACATTATTAGTAACCAGAAGATCGTATCTCAGAAGAAAATGAATGACTCTACTCGACTTACGCGGAGCTGGTGTGTCCTTGGAACTGGTGGTTCTCACTTTCTCAATCTGTGCTTCATCAGATGCAAGCTCAGCCATTGGAACATCTAATTGGTCAATTTTATTTGTGGTTTCTTGAACCTCTTCAAGATCTATATTGCTCCCACTGTCTTCTCTAAGAATACAGCAAGTCTCGATATGATGACCTTCATCTCGATAGAATTGTAGAAATAATTCCAACACTTTCTTTTAGATATTCCACAAATAAACAATTATCAGATTTAGCTCATAGCTTATCTGATTCAACGCGCTTCACATAAGCGTCGCATCCCTAAACCTTCATGTATGAAAGATTAGGTATTTTTCCCTTTCCATAACTTGTATGGAATTTTATTGACCGGTTTAGATAGGACACGGTTTAGTGTATAACATGCAGTGTTAAAGTGTATATCTTCAAAACGATTTTGGAAGAAATGCGGGACTCACCATTGATTGCACCATATCAAATAAGGTGCGGTTTTTCATTTCAGATACACCATTTTGTTGTGGTGTATACAGTGGAGTCCACTGCTAGAGAATCCCATTCCCTTTTCGATAGTCTAAAAACTCACCACTCAAATATTCTCTACCTCGATCAGATCTAAGTGTTAGAATATTTTTATCAGTTTGCATTTCTACTTCTTACTTGAATTCCTTAAACTTTTCAAGGACTTCACTATTGAATTCTATCAAGTAGATGAAACCATATCTAGAATGGTCATCTGTAAATGTGATGAAGTAAGAAAAGCCACATCTAGTATCTTTAGATATTTGTCCATGTACATCTGTATGTACAAGACCCAAAATATTTGCAACTGTGTCTCCCTTTCCAGAAAAGAGGGACTAGGTCATTTTGCCCAATGGGCATGATCCACACTTATCAAATGATTCATAATCATTTGAACCCAAGTATTCATCTTTATGTAACTTGGTTATGCGTTTTCATTTATATGACCGAGTGTGCAATGCCAAAGATATGAGTCTTTTAGTTTTATCTCTTTTATGCCTTGCATTCCTCTTCTAATGTCCTTTTATTTTCACAGTGAAAACACGGATCATCAGACTTGGATTTGTCTTTGCTTAACTGTTTTCCAACAAATTTTGGCCTTCTTGGATCCTTTCTAAAAGGTCCATTTAGATTTTCTCTTAGTGCTATTAGAGGTATCAATAGCCAAAGTTTACCCATTCCTTTGGGCTTAACAGTTTTCAGCATGTTTAGCAACTCGAGTATGGTACACTGAATCTTATTCACATTGAAGTTCATAATGAACTGGGAAAAGTTATTAGGTGGGGACTGCATAACTAAGTCAACACTTAGCTCGTGGTCCATGGTAAAACTTAATTGATTTTATTTTTCAATATAATCAATCATCTTCAATACATGAGCACTAACTGAAGATCTTTTTACCATCATACATTTTCATAACCTTTTGGATGTCTCATATTGTTCAGTCCGTGACTGTACATCATTCAACTCTTTGAAATGATATATTTTGGTATAGACATCCATACCCTCGTGCTGCTTTTCTAACTCAAGTGAATTACTGCAAGCATCACATGTTGCAGTGTTATTATAATCACTGTGTTTTTGTAAGCCTGCACGTTCTCCAGCGTAGCCTCCTCAATAGGAGCTTCCGGCATTGGCTGCTTATTGACATATCCAATTTTTTTTTTCTTTTTCATGTTTGAGAACAATTCTCAAATTACGGTGCCAGTCCAAAAATTTGGTCCGATATGTTTGTTGGCATCCAATATGCCTCTCAAACTTATATGGTTACTCATGATTCAACAATTAAATAATAAGATAGAACAATTAATTAAATGCATAAAATTAATTTAACATGGACTTATATTAAATTAATTATACTCCCACTGTTTAAATTGAATTAATGACCCTCAAACATTAATCAATAGAACCGATTAGATTCCCAGGGGGCTAGGATCCCTTTTGTTTTATTAGAACCTTGAGTAACTCAACAAATCCTAATAAAACATCCAAGTAGATACTTCTATCAATCACATCTCTATGTGACTCCTAGATCATCAAGTAGACAACTTATTGTCGCACACATCTTATGTGTTTACTTGATTGTGCCCCTAAAATTCTATTTCTTTGAGTGACTCAACAAAAAATAAAATTTTAGTTAAATTCGACCCATTGTTCAGAAACATCGAATGTTCATAGTGATAAACATATCTACGAGCGTGCAGTCTTGAGTGACTCAACAAACTGACATCGATAATAGACTCTGGTTTTTCACTATAACAATGGAAGGCACGTTGTATTAACCATTTAATACAAATTTAATATTTTGATAAAGAGGAGTTTGTCTCATCACATTTATGTATATTAACTAACATCCAACATGCAATTAATCATACATAATTACTACTGTGGATGATTATGGACTTTATCTATCTAATCTTCCTGAGCCAAAAGGAAGATTAGTCGATCAATTCCTAAAGGACGTTGCATTCGTTCATCGAATGCTAGATGCAACCATCTCTATTTTCTGCTGCAACCTGTATCATATACTAGTTGCTTCTTTGTGGCCCAACTGCACCATGTATCCTATACTAGTTGGCACGCAGACCCAAATAAATGAACACGCAGGTTCATATTAAATAAAGAGTTCAAAAACTCAATTAAATAAATAATAGGCACGCAGGCCGATTTAAAACAATTAACATGAATAATTAACCATACAACCAATCACATGGGTCGAGTCCATAATCATCCACTAAACATCTATTTTAATATCTAATATTAAAAAATATATTAATTTCTAAATTTGCAGTTTTGACAGTATAAGTCTAAACTTTTTAGACATTTTGGAACGGACTAGACGGAATTAAATAATTAATCCAATTAATTAATTAATTTTTCAACAATAAAATTAATCAATTAATCCAATTAATCAATTAATTTTATTCATAAAGGGGATTTTCAAAATTTATTTTATCTCTCAATTTAAAGTCATACTCTAATTGTAAGACAAAATTTATATAGGGTCAAAATTACAATTTTATAAAGTAAAAATTTAAAGTTTAATCTGATCAGAAATTCAAAATATGGTTTAAAAACAATTTTAATTTAATTTGAATATTTGACCAACATTAAAAATTAATAATTACAAATTTTCCAAAAAATTAAAATTGCATTTGAGACCCTATTTTTTTTTAAGTATGAGGACTTAAAGTGAAATTTCTAAAATTGCATAGTCAGCCCTTAAAAAATTTTAAAACAGTGGGTCTTTCAATGCAATTCCCAAAATTGCACAGAGATCCCTTTTCTTATTTTAAAACAGTGATTCCTTCCTATGCAATTTCAAAAATTGCATAGGAGGCTCTTTGAAATAAGGGAGGTTCCCATGCAATTTCCAAAATTGCATGGGAACCCCCGTCTCCAAAATGATCAGTCGAAACCCTCTTTAGGGTTTCGACCTTGGCGGCGCCGAAACCATCGGCGCCGCCAGACGAGTGGGCGACGGTGGTCGCTCGGTGTCAAACACCAGCGACCACTGTCGCAGATTAACAACAGCAGCGAAACGCTGCTGTTTGCATAGTGTGGGGGTGCCGCTGCTATGCGATAATTGCCGCGATCTCAGCGGCGATGGCTGCTGATTTTCGCGGCGGTGCAGGCTGCCTTCGAAAGGCTCCAATCCGCCACCATCCTTGGTTGCCTTCTCTGGCAGCGGCGACTTCCAAAGCATCGCCGTCGGTCGCCGTCTTCTCCTTTATTTTTATTTTTATTTTTTAAATTCCAAAATAAAATCTGAATCATATTCAGATTTCTAAAAAAAAATCACAATTTTATTTACTGTCAAAACTCAAATCAAATTAATATGTCAATAACAATTATTATTCGATTCATCAAAGCAATCTAACGAACTCTAACAAGTAACAAGGTAGGCTCTGATACCACTGTAAAGAATTGAGGTATACATGCACAGCGGAAATTAAATGCTCAATTCCTATAATCCGGATCAACCTTGCACTTAGAGAGAATTCGTGATAGGAGTTTATCTTGATGAACACCGTGGAATCTGATTCTCTGATTAGTTGGAGGTGCGATCTTCAATACCACAGCTGTCCAGATGTTTAGCCTCCAATGGTGATCCACACAGCAAGAACAGATCTGGACTTCTACAATCAAGAACAGATGAAAGCAGAACTTTTGGGAGAAGTTGATTGGGTTGTCTTTTGCTTGTGCTAGCAAGTAATTAAAGATCAACACATTGTGATTAATCTGTTGTGGCCTTGTATATATAAGTATGGCTAACCCTAGCCCTAGTTCTAGTCTAACTGGAACCCATCAACAAATGGGCCTAATTAATTAATCTAATTAATTAATTTGGTCCAATAAGTAATTAAGTCCGACCCAACTATTTGGATCTTGGACATTAGTTCTTACAGTCTGGATTACCAATTATGAAAAGTCCGATTGGGTGGGTTTCTAACATCTTTTAATTAAATTCTGATAACTAAAAAATAATTTTCGTGAAATTTGGTCACGTTCCCAAAATACTTAGTGCGCAAGAATAAATATCCACATCTTATTTTCAATTTCAACTTTTTAAACATAACATTTTACCATAATTGAAACGAATATAAAAATTCGTATATAAGAATTCTTCAAATTTTTCTTTAAGTCAAAGTTAGCGTAGTGCAGCGATGGCAAGTAGCGAGACTGAATCCTTAAGATCTGAATAATTTAAATATTGACTTGAAAAAAAAAATAAAGATCAAGTATAGTAAAAAAAATTGTGAGTCTGAAGAAAAGTAAAACTACTCTCTGATACCAAGATGTGATGCCCCGTATTTTATCAACCCAGAGAGTCATTGATACCCTATGATAGATATTATAGAGAACTTTTGTGACTGAAATTTCATAAATAATGAAGGGAGTATGCTAGCCAAAAATGAGAGTGGAACATGTTGGTTTCTGAAGATGAAAAGAAGAAGAAGAAGCAAGTTTGCTGGATCCTTCTCTGCTAGCTGAGAAAGGAGATGAAATGAGGGATGAACAAGTGATAGTTTGACAGAGCTTGAGGGGAAGAATGAGGAGAGAATTGGTGTATCAATTGCTCAAAAGTGGAAAGAAAAAGCAAGGTAAGAGTACTTACTGTGCTAGCCGAAAATCTGGAATAAAAGGGAACCAAAGCTGAATTTTTTTGGGACTGAAAAATGAATGAAAACTTGGAACTTAAAGGGCCGAAAATGGACAATGAAATGAGGAGAAGATGTTTTGATTTTTGAGGTTGAATTAGTGAGGGAACGTGAGGTCTTGGAGGGGCCAAGTTCTTTGAAAAATCTGGAGGTAAAAACACTTATTTTGTGGACTGAAAAGAAGAGAAAAAAGAGGACTTATGGTGGCCAAAATTTGGACAAAAATGATTAACGAAATCGGTGCTAGTTTGCTAAAAATAAAAGGAGGAAATGGAACTTTGAAATGGCCGAGAGCTGGGAGAGAAAATGGACAATTTGCTGGCTGAAAAATACAGACCTCAGGTAAGGTTTTTCTTCAGTAAAAAGGGGTTGATCAAGGAAGTTTTTTGGCAGCAATGAAAGTGGGTTTAGTAGTGTATAAGTGGGAGGAAAAATAGTATGATTAATAGGGCTAAATGGGGTGTTTTTTGCTGGATTTTTGGGGCAGCAGTGAGGCAGTTTTTCTGTATGCTTGGGGAGATCTTTCGGTACGGTTTTTGGCAGTTAAGGGGGGAGGGTCTTGGAAAGTTTTTCTTCAGCAAAAAGGGGAAGAGAATGGCTGGTTTATGGAGTGGAAGAGAGGGCTGGAATTGTGGTTGAATAACTGTAAATTGGTGGTTGAACAATGAAGGGGAGAAATGGACTAAGTGGCTAATTTCATCACTAATCATGGAGCAGTTTTGGTGACCTCTTGTATACCATTTTTGGCAGTTATGGGGGAACTTGGGACCTTTTTCCTGCGGGTAAAATGACTGAAAATAGAGGGTGGAAGATGTGGGAAAATGGGTAGGAAATGGGCTGAAACAAGAGAGATCATGGGTGGTTAAAATTTTGGATTATAGGGGCTGTTTGGGACTGATTTTGGCATGAGAATTAGGGGATGTTTGGGGATTTAATTTGGCTTGAGATTAGTAGTTGTTTGGGTGTTTAATTAGCATAAAAAAAATTGGTTTGGTGATTGACAAAAATTCATTTTTGATGGACACAAAAGATATAGCAAATACGTGAAAAAAAATCTAACGCGACTTAAATGTTTGAAAGGTATTAGGAAGTTCGCAATGATGCCGAAAATTGAAATTTATTTTTGGTGAAATTTTAAACATCAAAAAAATTTCCAGTCGTTACAAATTCTATCAATGCAATACATACACAAAATTCTATACACACTATTAACCACTCACCATTTAACAATTGTCTAACTAATTGTACATTCCCTAAATTTAATGAATGGAGAAGCAGTGATTCGTTTCTAGCACGAGAATCAAGTATAATAAGGTTCAATTTATCAATTCACCCTTGTACTCCTTAACTGCTACATATCAGTCCTTAGTGCAAGAAGTAGAAGTAAACTACCCCTAACTTTTATCTTTAACACCATCTCTCAAACTAGAGTGTGCTACAGTGACTCCAAGTTTGCCTTTTAGAAACAGAAAACGAGAGTGTGATGGAGGATTTGTAAGCAAATCTTATATATGTTCAGAGGAAGGAATATAGCATACTAGTAAATCTTTTCCAAAAACTTTGTCCCTAACCAAATGGATGTCGAGCTCTATATGTTTTGGGCGTGCATGATAGACTGGATTTGAGGCAAGTTCCTTAAGACTTAGAATATCACACCAAAGAGTGGGAATTGCTTCTTGTGAAAGATATAATTCTTTGAACAATTACTGCACCCAAGATATTTCTGATGTTGCATGAGCCAGCACTGCCACCACATGTTGTTTCTTGGAGGACCAAAATATCAAGGTATCTCCTAAATACACACAATACCATGTTGATATTCTATCATCTGGACAAGAAGCCCAATCAACATCAGCATATGCAGTTATGTCTAGACTATCACTTATTTTCTCATCAGTCCTTGATCAATTGTTCCCTTTAAGTACCTAAATATTTCCTTTAATGCTTTCCAATGTACAACAGTAGGTAGTTGCATAAATTGACTTGTCTTATATAACACAAATGTGATGTCAGGTCTAGTATGAGCTAGATACTGTAATCCTCCAACTACACTTCTATATAACAAGGGATTTTTCCTCATGTGTTGACAGCATTTTACCAACTGCTATGGGAGCATTACATGGCTTCAAATGTTGATAATAAAATTTCCTTAATAAGCTTGTTATGTAACTTGTTTGAGTGAAATGTAGACCTGAGTTATAGCTGTGCACTTCAATTCCTAAAAACTGATTGAGAGATCCTATGTCTTTCAAGGTAAAGGTAACATTCAATTGACTGATAAATGTTTGGAGCAAGCCATTATCATTTCTTGTCACACTATGTTGTCCACATATATAAGTGCAAACACAATATGTTTCTCACTTGTGAAATAAAAGAGAATATTTTTAAATTTTGATTGTCCGAATTTCCACTTAATCAGAGTTGAACTCATCTTCTCATACTAGGCTCTTGGGGCTTGTTTGAGTCTATACAGAGCCTTATCCAACTTGCAAACATAGGCTAAATTTTCCTCATCAATGAATCCCCCTGGTTGCTCCATGTATACTGTTTCTTCAAGTTTGCCATTAAGAAATGCATTGTTGATGTCAATCTGTCTGATTTCCCAATCTTTGGCCATAGCAAGAGTCAAGATAATTCTTAGTGTTGATGTCTTGTTCACAGGACTAAAAGTCTCTTTGAAGCCTACTTCAAGGGTTTGGAGGAACTCCTTTGCAACCAATCTAACTTTGAATCTTTGTACCTTTCCTTCAATGATATATTTAATTCTATATACCCACTTTTTACCTATCACTTTCATGGCTTCCACTACACTCAATGGTTAAGATTATCCTGGCCTTTCAATATATTCAGCAGCTTGTCCTGTATACACCTTTGGTTTAAACACACCTGCCTTGCTCTGGTAATCATAGGATACTCAATACGTGTTTTCTTTTCCTTTGTTGACTTATGTTCATCATTGTCAGTTTTTTCATCCTATTGAGCTTCACCACTTCTATTGATATTTTTTGATTCTGCAATTTCATCTGACAACTCAGGAAGATGTTGATTTGTATTGTCAAGAGTCTTGTGTTCTGGGCTACTTGATGAATGTTCTTCAGGTAGAGTTGCATCAGGAGGAATTGTATCGAGAGTACTCTATTGCTTCATGGCTGGGTATAGTGTTGAAAGGTAAGTAGGAGATGATTACTTCTTCATTTTTGGGAATGTCTTTTTGTTTAGGAATCCAGCCTTGAAGGGAAACTCTAGTTCATTAAATACTACATGTTTGGATGTATAAATTCTACCCACTGGACTAAGACATTTGTATCCCTTGTGTGATTCACTAAAACACAAAAATACACATTTCAATTAATGAAAGCTAAATTTATGTTTTTGATAAGGTCTTAAGCATGGAAAACAGGCACACCCAAAGGTTTTTAATGACTTGTAGTCAACACTCTTTTTGTATATAACTTCAAAAAGAGGTTTCAATTTCAGTATTGGTGTAGGCGTCTGTTAATGAGGTAAGTTGCTGTTTGAAATGACTCCCACCAATAATGCAAGGGTATTTTTGCTTGTGCTATGAGAGTTAGTCCTGTCTCTATTACATGTCTATGTTTTCTCTCAGCTCTTCCATTTTGTGCAGAAGTGTAAGGGCATGAATACCTCATTTCAATACCCAAGGCACATGCTATATGAGCAAAGGATCTAAACTCACCTCTCCAGTGTGATTGTATAACCTTAATTTTCCTCTCAAGTTGGTTTTCTGCCATTCTTTTAAACTTCACAAACATGTTTACTACTTTAGATTTGTGCTTCATTGGGTATATCCAAGTGTGCCTAATGTAATCATCCACAAATAGTATGTAGTATTTAAAACCAGAGGTAGAGATAATGGGTGCTGGTCCCCATACATCAGAGTGGATTAAGTTAAGTGGAGCAATGACACGTGATGTTGATGAATTAAAAGGAAGGGAATGAGATTTGCCATATTGACAAGCATCACAGAAGGATAGCATTTCATTAACTTTGAACTTTTCATTACATAGTTTGAAAACTTGAGACATTACAAGTCTTGAAGGATGTCCAAGCATCCTATGCCAAGAATCTAACTTTGATTCTGATGACTCAACAGGAACTAAAACTTTTTCACAACTAGAGGTTTTGGTAAAAGCAGTGGTTTTGAATTTCATGTTATTTTTTTGACCTGACTGATTTGGTAATAGATTGATGACTTGATTTGGGAACTCCAGCTGATACAACCCTTCCTTAAGCTTTCCTTGTAGCATGACCATCTTTGTTAGTTGATCCTTGACAGCACAAGAGTTAAGATAAAATTCGACAAAGGCATTCTTATCAGTAGTCAATTTAGACACACTTACTTGATTCTTCTACATATAACATATTATTTAGTAGTACAGGCTTATAATTCAAAACAGGTACACATTTAGTACCAATATGTGATGTGTACTGAATTTCCATTACCAACTATCAACCTTTCCTTACCATTAAACTCCTTGGCCATAGCGAGATTATCCTTTTCTGTTGTTACATAGTAACTTGCTCCAGTATCTACAAACCAGGCAGGATCTTCAATTGTACTTGGAGATGCAACAAAGACTGATGGTGTTGAGTTGTTGTTGCTACCATTTTGGTTGTTTGGCCTGCTGCCCATGTATCTTTCATCGTATCTGTTAAAGCACCAGGAAGCAGAGTGGTTACTCATCCCACAATCTGACATGGATTTTGATGCTCAATTGTTCTTCCTCCTCTACCTCTACCTCTACTCTATTTCTTCATCTTCCTCTGAAATTAGAAGATCTGCCATAGTTTCCCGATTTAGTGCCTCTGATATTATTGAAACCAGTTCTTTGAGCAAGATTAGCAGAAGCTTGAGTAAGATTTATGGTACTCATGCCACTTAGTACAACATTCATTTGCTCAAGCCTACTTTCAAAGGTAATGAGTATTGATGTAAGTTCATACCAAGAATTGCCTCTTTACTGTTAATCTTTACTACTATTGGTGTGTATTCATCATCCAAGCCAGCCAGAACTTGTGTTACTAGGTCTTCATGAGTAATGGGTTTTCAAGCAATTTCAAGGTTGTCAGCCAACTGCTTCACTATGGTGAGATATTGATCAATTGACTTTCTAGTTCTTTGAAGTTCACCAGTAAGAAAGGTGACTCTCGATCTGTTTCATTCACTATACTTCAGAGCTTGTTTGAGCTCGAGTAATGGCAATTTCTGCTGTCATTGATAAAAACAACCCACCCATAAGTAGCTTATCAGTAGAAGTCCATTTGATGACATTTCAACACTCTCTCCTTAATTGGTGATAGTTAGAGCACCAAGAAATTCTGGTGGACTCTACTTTGTACCTAGTATGAAACCTTCAAGATTTTGCTCCTTAATGATTGACATAATCATATTTGTCCATAGTAGAAAGTTGTTCTTATCCAGCTTCCCTGATGGAGTATGAGTCAAGTTCATCCCAAAAGGTGAAAGATGATTCGCAGCAACTGATGTATTTATTGTTGTGTTGGATTCAAATATAGGAGTGTTGTTGTTGGCTCCGGCGTTAGCCATTGTGTCTCTGATACCAAGTAAAATTTACAGAAAAATTTTGGAGATGAAAACTTGCTTATTTCACAAATACAACGATTAGCACATGTTTGTCATTGCTTAAATTATAATTTCAGGGTCAAACGTACTTTTTAACCACACATTTCATACGATCTACAACTTACAACTCACTTTTATCCACTAATTCTCATACAACTTATAATATAAATACTTTAAAAATAATTTGAGCACTACCAAACATATGATATATCAATGCAATACATACACAAAATTCTACACACACTATTAACAACTCACCTATTAACAAGTGTCTAACTAATTGTACACTCCCTAAATTTAAGGAATGGAACAACTGTGGAATCTAGATCAAGTATAATAAGGTTCAATTTAGCACTTCACCCTTGTACTCGTTGACTTCTACATACCAGTCCTCAGTGCAAGAAGCACAAGTAAACTGGCCCTAACTTTTATCTTTAACAAATTTTTATATAAGACGCCTCAACTTATTACAAATGTAGCAAGTTGGTCCCCATCCTATTATTTTGGTAGCTAAAATTTTCAACCTTGTATTGCTGTTGTGCTCGAGCTCCTGATGTATAATTTACCCTGATCTTTAATTAAAAACTCAATCTCTATTAGAAAGACATTTTTATTCTTATATATAATTAAACGAAAAAGAAAAAAAATAAAAGAAGAACGAAGAATAAAAATAAAAGAAAATACAACTTTAATAAAACTATATTTATCAAATTTGACCAACTTAAATTATAATTTAACCTTAATCAAATAATGTGTGAAACTGTTCAAATTATTATGTAGGGCACCGTCCAACAAAACTATATCATAAATTATTCAATAAAACTAACTAACAAAATAATCAATATAATATGCCTCAGCTTGTTGGAAATGTGGCGGTAGCAGTTTCCAACCTTTTTGTTTTGTTGCATTCGAGTCCCTAAAGGTCCGTTTGGTATATAGTCAATGGTTAAATATAATAGATATAATTTTATTTTGGGTGAATTGATGTCTGGATTCACATTTATTAGGATAAAAAATTTAAGTTAAAAATAAGAATAACTTTTATCCTTAGCAAGAAGAAGACATTTTTTTTTATTCGAATGAAGATTCACTCATAATTTTAAAACAAGAACAAACCATTTATAATACAAAACAAATCTATTTTTGAACATTCATATCCTAGAATAATCACCACCATTCTCCCGCCGCCGCCCTCCACCACTCCACTCATTTTTTCGCTCTTTTAAATTTTTGTTTATTTATTTATTTTCGTTTGATTGAGAATATGGGCATAATTGTATTTTTTATAGTGACTTTTTTTCATTATTATATTTAGTTAAACCAAACAAGATAATAATACACTTGTTATCCAGATAAAAAGTTTTATCCACAAACCAAACGGGTCATAATGGACAATTTTTCCCTTATTCAAATTAAGTTCACTAAATTTAGCACTATTGATTTTATATGTGAATTAAATGGACTAATGGTTTCGATGAAGACGAAGCCCTAGTTGGAGTAAGCAGTGGCGCTGAGACATTGGCGCAAGACCTACAGTTTGGGCCAACGCAAACTACCTGCTACCCGCAGCCCTTAGGGTACTTGGTCTTAGTTTTCTCAAAAGAATTTGCAAGTGAAAAGCGCAGTTAGTTTCTGCTGTAAAAGAAATGCAATACAACATAACCAGTCTTCTTTGTCTTACCTCGGCTCACCATTAGATCGAATTTGGCGAACTACTTGTGTCGCTTGACCAAGTTTATGAAACTCTGTTTACGCTAAAGAGCTCGACAACTTGTTCTTGCTCAGCCTTGGTAAAACTTGGATTACGGTTTGGCCTTGCATAAAATATAAGAATTATATAAAGGTTACTGATTAGAGCCGGTTCTGACATTTTCATGGCCTGAGGCGAAGTCTAAAAATTAAGCCTTCAATGGACCTCCAATTCAATGATAAAAAGAAGTAATCAACACTAAAAAGATTCTTCTACTGATTGATTTACACCATCATTGCTACTTTCATCAAACTACTTCTTTCTTCGAATGACGCTCCCTAAATATAGCTTCAATTCCCATTTATATCGTGGCATCTATACACATATATTTTTATATTTATATTTTTTTCTATCTACCTTCCTTTTTCTTTTGTGTATGTGTGTGTATATATATAGCAATTGCTTTTTTCAATATTTGCGGCCAGCAAAATCTTTCACTTCTCATAAATTCTTTCCAGATTTTGTCCCTAAATTCCTTCGACACAAAATCCAGTTTGTCAAGAACTTTCCACCGTAAATATACAAACAACACATATATATTTCAATCAATTCTTCAATCATAATTTCTGAATTTCACAATTCATAAAACTCAGAAATTCAAATTTATATTTACTCAATGCATAAATTGACCTAATAACTCACAATATTTAGAATTTTAAGATTCAATTAACATTAAGTCATTAACCATAACAAAGATTAAGAAAAAACTAAAATAAATAAAATAAATTGAATGTACAAACTACGGTACCTGTGACTGTGAGAACTCCTAGACCGAGACCGAGACCGAGACCGAGACGAAGACGGATGGAGATTCTTCTGGTTTTGGGCATTCTGGGTTCGGGCTGCCGGGCGCCGACTACTTATTTTCTCTCCTTGTGAGACGATCTGCATTGATATCGAAAAGAAGGAGATGGACTCATCTATGAATGATGAATGGGCTTAAATTGTTGTTGGGCTGGGACGCTGTGGGCATTTAAATTTGTGATAATTTTGTTACATGCTTCATTTTTTATTAAAATTCCACTATTACTTTTTAAATATTTTAAATTCCAAAAATAACAAATGTAACACATATTTTTTTTATAAGAAACTAGTTGTGAGACGTGCGATGCACATAAGGTGATTCATAGGATACTTACGTTATTTTATTTTAAGTTGTAATCTATACAGATATAAAATAGTCCGATTATAATTTGCAGCAAATGGTTTAAGAAAATTAGCACTCAATAAATATAAGATGGATAATCAAAAGACACACTTCTCAAATATAAATATAACAAATAAACAGTTATTTGAACAAACCACAATTTACAACCTAGAAGAATATGTGGCTGATTGCATAATTATTTTCAAATTGTTTATTAAGCAAAATATAGTTGAAGTTGAGAAATACTAATATGTTTGGTAGTGCTGAATTTATTTTTTAAGTGCTTATATTATAAGTTGTGAGTGAATGTGTGGATAAAAAGTGAGTTATAAATTGTGGGTTGTAATTTTTTGAACAGAAATCATCATCAAATACAAAGATAAGATGTACTAATTAATAGGTTGATGATAAAAAATGTAATAACAAATAGTTAGGGACATAAATGTAAAAATTAGATATTGTTGAGGACTTTAATGTGCATTAAAATGAGGGACAAATATTTTGTCAAACTTTTGTATTTTGTATTTATTTTGTTTATTTAAAAATATGAGAGACAAAAAAAATATTTTTACACCCCATTAATTAATTTTTTGAACAGAAATTATCATCAAAGACAAAGATAAGATGTACTAATTAATAGCTTGATGATAAAAAAAATGTGATAACAAACAGTTAGGCACATAAATATAAAAATTAGATATTGTTGAGGACTTTTATTACAATTATAAAATGTGGTGTGGTTAAAAAAAAATTTACGCCCCCTTAAGTAATTTTTTGAACAGAAATCATCATCAAAGACAAAGATAAGATGTACTAATTAATAGGTTAATGATAACAAATGTGATAACAAATAGTTAATGACATAAATGTGAAAATTATATAATTTTGATGACTTTTATTACAATTATAAAATGTCGTGTGGTTAAAACAAATATTTTTACGCCCCCTTAATTGATTTTTTGAATAGAAATCATTATCAAAGACAAAGATAAGATGTACTAATTAATAGGTTGATGATAAAAAATGTGATAACAAATAGTTAGAGACATAAATGTAAAAATTAGATATTGTTGATGACTTTTATTACAATTATAAAATGTGGTGTGGTTTAAATATAATTAACCAAGCAAAAAAAGAACAAAAAAAAAAAAAAAAGGAAGACAGTCACATGTGAAGTCGACACGTGGCAACATGAATAGTAAGAAAGTTAGCCTCTTTTATTACAGGTAGATATAAAAAACGTAATAAATATAACAACAAATGCTACAAAAATAACAACAGTATTTTTATAATAAAAAAAAATTAGATAGTATTTCTAAATTATTTTATATTTTGTTGTTAATAGTGAAACTGCCAGACGGGCTGAGCTTCAAAATTGTTTATTTATTTTTATTTTTTTGAAAAAATAGGCCCCTTTTGCCTTGGGCCCAATACGGTTGTCTCACTCACCTCGGTCCAAAGCGGGGCTTATTTGTGATTATTACTTACTACAAGAAAAAGAGCCATTTGCAACATCTAAATAACAACATTCATTAATCGCATGTTGCTAAAAGGAGTTTATCACAACATTAAAAAAATAAATATGTTGCCATTAATTCACTCAATTGAGATTTGGCAACACTATTTAAATGAACATTGCTAATATATCTTTTCGCAACAGACTATTTTCGCAACATTCATAGTCTGTTGCAAATTGTTTTATATAATTTGTCATTTAACAATAAACGATAACCGTTGTAAAAAAATAGTGTATTTGGAAATATTTATGCACGTTGCTAAAACATATACTTTTAGCACCTTTTGCAATGGTCAAAGTCTGTTGTTAAAAGATTATATAATTCATGATTTAACAACGAATCTTACCTATTGTCAAAAAATAGCCTCTTTCGCAACATTCGTTAAATGTTGTTAAAAAATATATACTTTTAGTAGTAAATATTGTCCATTTATTTAAATCCCATTAAAATTATCAAGGGTTAATTTCACTGATGGTAACGGAAGTTTCATAGAAATTACAAAATCGTCACTGAAGTAACAAAGTTTTAGTGGTGGTCACTGAAGTTTACTAAACCTTGCACCAAAGGTCACTCGCTGAAATTCTCCAATTAACTTAATGACGTGTCACTTGTAAATGTCCATGTGGCGCACATTTGGATGACACGTGACAAAATTATTGACATGTGGACTTTACCCATTAATTATAATAAATTTGGACCTTAATGAATACCTCTATAATATAAGGACCTAACTGAAAATACTTTAAAATAAATTTTATAATAAATACCTCAAAAATTGCATATAAGGTCTTTCAACTTATCTTCAAATTTTGGTCCCCAAATTTTCAATTATCTTTCAGTTAAGTCCTTCAAAAATCGTAGCTTAGGTCCTTCAACTTTTTACATATTTACACTTTGGTTTCCAAATTTTTAATTATCTTTCATTTAATTCCTCCAAAAATTACATCTTAGGTCCTTCAACTTTTTATATCTATACACTTTGGTCCCCAAATTTTTAATTATCTTTCAATTAGGCCCTCTAAAAATTGCATCTTAGGTCTTTCAACTTTATATATCTTCAAACTTTGGTCCCCTAAATCCTTGATTTTAGTAGTCAAAACAAGTACAATTTTAGTGGTCAAAATTATTATTTACAATTAAATAATTGACTTTACACTTGAATTTTCACCTAAACAGACAAAATAATATAGTTAAATTATAATTGTACTAAAATAATATAATTAAATAATAATGAAAACGGCAAAGGAATTATAGGAGTCTCTAGACCGCAAATATAAAACTGAGGATGCGGGGCTAAGAAATTCATTGTTGGCTGCTTCTTCGATTATAAAATAGTGGACTCAAAACTCGTGATCAGTCAAGTACAAGAATTACAAGTGATGTTGCATGATATTCACACCGAGGGAATGAGTTTGAGTGAAACTTTTCGAGTGGTAGCTGTTATTGAAAAGCTACCTCCGGCCTGGAAAGATTTCAAAAATTATCTCAAACACAAGAGAAATGAGATGAAAATTGAAGAATTAATTGTTAGACTTCACATCGAAGAAGACAATAAGGGTTCTGAAAGGAAGATGTTCAATTCTGCTGTGGCCAAAGCAAATGTGGTAGAGCACGGTCAAAGCTTTAAGGAGAACAAAAATAAGTTTGTCAAAGGGCCTAAGATGGGACAGAAATGAGGTGTGTCTATGAAGAAATTTCTTGGAAAATGCTACAATTGTGACAGAGTAGGTCACAGATCGTCGGAGTGCAGGTTGCCGAAGAAGAACAACAAGAAAGAAGCAAATGTTGTTGATGGCATCACACATAATGTGTCTGAAATGAACCTCGCTGTAGTCATTTCTGAAGTGAATCTGGTGGGATCAAATCTAAGATAATGGTGGATTGACACCGGTGCTACCCGTCATGTCTGCTCGGATAAAGATATGTTCAGTTCTTTTGAAGTAATTGAGAATAGAGAAAAGTTGTTTATGGAAAATTCAACTACATCTAAAATAAAAAGCCAAGACAAAGTGGTTTTGAAGATGACTTCTGGAAAAGATATGACTCTTAACAATGTACTTTTTCTGCCCGAAATTCGTAAGAACCTGGTGTCCGGGTCGCTACTAAACAAACATGGTATTCGTATGGTATTTGAGTCAGATAAAGTCATTTTGTCTAAAAATAAAATGTTTGTTAGAAAAGGTTATGTGTCTAATGGGCTTTTTAAGCTCAATGTAATGACCGTTAAGCCGAAAATTAATAAAGTGAATAATTCTTCTGCTTACTTGCTTGAGTCTTCCAATTTGTGGCATGGTAGACTAAGACATGTTAATTATGATACTTTGCGTAGATTAATTAACTTGAATTTCATACATGCATTCCATAATGATTCTAAACACAAGTGTGAAACGTGTGTTGAGGCAAAATTGACAAGGTTATCATTTCAAACTATTGAAAAGAAAACCGAACCACTTGATCTAATTCACACTGACGTTTGAGATTTAAAATCTGTACAAATAAGGGGTGGCATCAAGTACTTCATTACTTTTATTGATGATAGCACAAAATATTGTTATGTCTATCTACTTAAAAGTAAAGATGAAGTTATAGAGAAATTTGTTCTTTATAAGAATGAAGTTGAGAATCAACTCAACAAGAAAATTAAGGTGTTGAGAAGTGACAGATGTGGTGAATATGAATCACCATTTGCTGAATTATGTGCATAAAGCAGAATCACACATGAAATCACATCACCTTATTCACTTCAACAAAATAGTGTTGATGGATGAAAAAATCGTACCTTAAAAGAAATGATGAATGCAATGCTATTAAGTTCTGGGTTACCTCAGAACATGTATGGTAAGCTGTTTTATCAGCTAATTACCTTTAATAAGGTGCCCCGAAAGAAAGAAGAGAAGACCTCATACGAGTTGTGGAAAGGAAGGAAGCATTCATATAAATATTTGTGAGTGTAGGGGTATCTAGCCAAAGTAGCTGTACTTACATCTAAAAAAGTGAAAATAGGTCCAAAAACAATTGATTGTATTTTTATTGACAATGCACATAACTGTAGTGCTTATCGATTTCTTGTGTATGAATCTAAAATCTCAGTCATACATAAAAATACGATAATATAATCGAAAAATGCTTCATTTTTTTAACATGTATTTTCATACAGATCCAACGAGGAAGCAAGCTCTTCTAAACGGACACATGAAGCCACGGACCAAGAACAAGAAGAAGAAGATGAGATTGAACCAAGACGTAGCAAAAGAGAAAGAACTGAAAAATCTTTTGGTCCATATTTTCTAACTTATATGCTAGAAAGTGAACCTCAAAATTTTAAAGAAGTTGTGAACTCTTCAGAAGGGCCTTAATGGAAAGAGGTAATTAAAAGTGAGATAGATTCTATTCTGCAAAACCATACATAGGAGCTAGTAAATCTTCCTCCGGGATGCAAACCACTAGGCTACAAATGGATTTTCAAAAAAAAAAAAAGCAGATAGAACAATCGAAAAGTATAAGGCCGGACTTGTTATAAAAGAATACATACAATGAGAATGCCTTGATTACTTTGATATATATTCTCCAGTAACGAGAATAACATCCATCAGGATGATACTTGCAATTGCAGCGTTGCGAAATCTCGAAGTACATCAAATAGATGTAAAAACTGTATTTCTAAATAGAGATTCATATGAAGAAAGCTACATGGAACAACCTGAGGGTTTTTCTGCTCCAGGGCAAGAGAACAAAGTCTATAAATTGGTGAAGTCATTATATGTCTTGAAACAAACTCCAAAACAATGGCCTGAAAAGTTTGATAATGTCATGATAGAATATGGATTTAAAATCAACGAGTGTGACAAATGCGTTTATATCAAAGACACTGAAAATGGCTATGTCATTTTATGTCTTTACGTTGATGACATGCTTATTGTTGGAAGCAACGATAAGATGATTAAATCTACTAAAGACATATTAAATTCAAGATTTGACATGAAAGATATGGGCTTAGCGGATGTGATACTTGGAATTAAAATTTCAAGAACATCAGAGGGAATTGTCCTAGGTCAATCACACTATGTGGACAAAATTCTTGACAAATTTAACAAAGATGATTCTTGCATGGCTAGAACACCGATAAATACCAGTCAGCATCTATCAAAGAACAGAGGCGAGAGTATCTCTCAAGTGGAATACTCTAGAATTATCGGAAGTCTTGATGTACTTGATGAGTTGTACAAGACCAGACATAGCCTACATAGTTAGCAAACTAAGTAGATACACGAGTAATCAAGGAGCTGGCCACTGGAAATGAATAATAAGAATACTAAGGTATTTGAGATATACTCGTGATTATGGACTGCACTATACTAGATATCCGACAGTTATTAAAGGATACAGTGATGCTAATTGGATATATGATATAAAAGACTCAAAGTCTACAAGTGGATTTGTGTTCACACTGGGACGTGCAGTTATATTATGAAAATTCTCTAAATATACGGTTATAGCAAGATCCACTACGAAATATGAGTTTATAATCTTGGACAAGTGTGGTGCAGAGGCTGAGTGGTTATGTCACTTCCTAGAGGATATTTTTAGATGGTCAAAGCCTGTGCCAGTAATTTGCATACATTGTGATAGTCAATCTGCAATTGGTAGGGCACGGAGTAATATATATAATGGTAAGTCTAGACACATATGTCGTAGACATAACACCATAAGACAACTACTCTCAACTGGAGTTATCTCTATTGATTATGTAAAGTCAAAGGATGATATTACGGATCCACTAACTAAATGTTTGAATAGAGAGATAGTTGAAAAGTCGTCGAAATGGAGGACTTAAGCCTTTGGAAGAATAAGTTAATACAATGGAAACCCAACATAGTTGACTGGAGATCCCAAGATCTAGGTTCAAGAGGACAACCTAATTGTAAATACTTAATTAGATCACTGTGGGAGTTCTCTCATGTCCATTCCTATGATGAAACAGTGATACCCGTAAAGGAAATGATAAGCAATAGGCTTTTAATGATTCTTACGTGCGGAGTAGAGCGGGCTAATCTTAATAAGAAATCACCTATGTGAGAGAGAAGTGGGGCCGCTTTTAAGATAATTGTATAAGGCACAATTCTTAAAATCTCTCGCAGAACCAGGCATATGTTCACGGCCATAAATGAACATAACAATGAGAACTGAACTATGTCAGGAAGAATTCTGTGTGAGGTATATCATCGTTTACACAAACGGCAAAACAGTTCAAATACATCACGTCTACTGGTCCACTAGTAAATTAAATATACTTTCACGAGTGAATGTTCAAAGGGTAACACCTACCTATCCTATGCAGGTTTCGAACGTTGAACTTTATCACCAAGTCTTTCGTGTCTCTGTTAATTTTCATTCATGTAGGGGATTGTTGGAAAATAAATAATTGGTGAATGAAACTTAAAGCTCACCTTCCAACTTCTCAACTCTCAACCTTTTCATGTATTGTAACTTTTGTAACTCATGTAACTCATGTAACTTACCTTGGAATTGGAATTGGAATTGGAATTGGAATGTCACTTGAGTATCTATATAAAGAAGTACAAAGTTTCTCAATCAAATCATAAATATTCAGCTTTTTCCTCTCTTTCCTTCTGTTCATCCAAGTTTTCTTTTCATGGTGATATTGTTGTGGCAGTAGGTCAGTTCGCTGGTACAACTAGTTCTTCTATTGTATCCTGGGAAACAGTCGTTCATAACCTACAGCAGGAGACGAATCTGTTTTAAGGAAATTGTACTTGTACATGCCTCGGTTTGCATTCCTCTTCAATTTATATTCTAAAATTGTACTAGTTATTTGTTTACTATTTTTTTTTAATATGTTGTTTAATGTTTTTCAATTGACGTATAGATTAACAATCTGACAACAGATAAAACAATGCATGCCAACTCCCATAAATCTTCGCAACTTCAAGATATCGTACTTGGGTGAGCTTAAGACAACAATGAATGTGGTCGCTATTCTCTACTATCCATCTGGTTTTACCAATGAAATTAGACTAAATCACTTGAAAGAATCATTGGCAGAAATCTTGCCCCGTTTTTACCCACTTGCTGGGAGATATATCAAGGAAAATCACTTGATTGACTCCAGTGACCAAGGTGCTGAGTATGTCGAGGCTCTAGTGGATTGCAAGCTTCTGGAGCTCGTTAATGGCTCTAAGGTTAACCCTGACGAACTAAATGACCTTCTTCCATTTGAAACCTGTGCAGTTGATGAAGTCACAGATCCCTTGTTGGCAATTCAAATCAGCAAATTTATGTGCAGTGGGCTAGCAATTGGTGTCAGCATTTCACACAGGATAAACGATGCAGCCTCACTTGCTATATTCATAGAGGCCTGGACGAATTCCAGCCGGGGAGAAAACATTGAGACAATTTTTCCAATTTTCAACTCTCCCTCATTGTTCCCTGGTAGGAATTTTTCTTTACCTGATTTCGAGAAAACAAGGAAACGGGATCCAACCATTGTTGCCAGGAGGTTTATATTCAATAGTGGGCAATCTCAAACCTGAGAGATAAAATAATGAAAGCACAAGAAACACGAAAACGTCAGTCTTCAAGTGTACAATTAGTGTCTGCACTTATAGTGAAGGGCATTGTTGGTGTAGATAGGAAAAAACATGGAAAATCCAGAGCTTTACTCATTTCACATGTGGTAACATTCGAGAAAGAACAATTCCACCACTCCCTGAACACTCTTGTGGTAACTTAGGGGTACTGGCAATTAGTGAATGCACAACTGAAGAAAGCCAAAACATGGAATTTCAAGACTTTGTTCGTTTCTTGGGTGATGGCATCAACAAAACTGTTACAGCTTGTGCTCAAATACTCCCTAATCATGGCGAGAATAGGCATGCCATGATCGACAATGCAGTCGAGTCTATAGATAAATCATTCATGAATGATACAAATCTTGTATGGTTTACAGATTGGAGTAAGTTCAGATTCTATGAAGCTGATTTTGGTTGGGGAAAACCCTTATGGGCAAGTGTTGCAAATATGTCTATCAAAAATCTTATCATACTGATGGACACCAAAGAGAGTGATGGAATTGAAGCATGGATACATTTGGATGAAAAAGATATGCGTTATTTTGAACAAGATGAAGGAATCAAGCAGTTTACCACTTAGCTGATCATGGCGTTCAACATGTGTCATGAATTGTTTCTTAATTGAATTTGATTGTCTTGTATTTTAATTGAATCATCAATAAATATTTTCTGTGTGCTTGTCTAAGTGGGTGTGTGCCCTTCACACATCACATTTGGTAAGGCTATTTTCATCTAGATATAGATAAATAATATGTTATGTTTTACCTCTTACATATTTCAGATCATATCCACCATTTTAGTATTGTGCTACGGACAATGGATTCTCAGTTGTGCAGCTGAAGACATTATGTGTTGTGTGAGGTAAACGTTTTGGGAAAGGAGAATTGAAGATAAATGGTTATTATGTGCTTTAGTCTTCAATGTTTAATTTTGCTTGAAGTACTAATCACAAATATTTTAGAATTTTGACAGAAATAATCCCCAAACGTTTTAAAATTTATAAGCATAAATAGGACCGAAAATCAAGATGATTTTCAGCACTAACAACAAAAACCAACAATTAAAATCAAAATTGAGATATCAACAAAAGTAGAAATTATGTCATATATTTACTGTATTCCTACAAATTGAAAATAATGACCTTGCACTATCTCATTACAATATATAAGATGGTTGTAAAATCATATTTATAGTTTCGACCAATACGACACCGTTTCACCTTTTTTTATAAAAAGAAAAAAATGTGTGTGTGTGTGTGTGTGGAGTAGCTTTTTTCACGTTTTGTCCCATTCTCTATCCTTCTCTGTCACTTTCTCTTTCCCGACTTGGCTCTTTGTTTCTCTCTCCTAGCCTGGCTATCCGCCACCGCCACCGCCACCGCCACCGCCACCGCCCTCCTTCTCTCTTATGCATCTGGATGCATAGATTAGGGTTTTCCCATTTGATTTTCAATTTGATTTTTTTTTTCTTTTGGTGTATCAAATTGTCCAAGTATCTAGGGTTAAATCGATCGATTCTCATTTTTCGTTTTTTTTTGTTGCACAAATTAGGGTTTTTGTGGTTTGATTTTCGATATGATTTTTGTTTGTCAAGATCTCAAAAAGTTTCTATTTCTTATTTATCTCGGTACAAATATGGGTCCAAATTATTCTAATCTCATTGTTCTGTTTATTTTTTATTTTTTTTGTATTTGCGTACAAATATTTGAATAAGACTGTAAGGTTGAGGAAAAACTAGCCAAATATTTGCCACAAAGATTTGAAGAACTCCCATTTTAGGCAATTTTCTGCTTTGTTTTCTTGGGAACTTGATAAAAATGTGGTCTTTATTATCACAAATATCTGAATAACTCTCATATTCGACTCCCAACAGTACATCTGTATTTCGGTCCTGCCAATGGTACATAGGAGATAGTCTCAAATTTACCAGAAATATTTGGGAAAGCATTTCTATAGCCATGAAAAAATTAGAGTCTTTAGTTGTCCAAAATGTTCTGGAATAGATCTTGCACACTAGGGCCACCACGGGATACAATTGACATTCCACAACAAGAAACGTTTTCTTTGACTTCTACTTAGTTCAAGCAACTAGACATAGGATGAAAATTTGGCTGCAGTCAAGTTCTTTTTTTGTTGAATATTTATATATGAAATAGATTTGTATTCAAATTTTTATGGTGATATATTCATTTGTCGCAACAAAATATCTCTATTAAAATTTCGTAATCTGGTTCATAGGTTTTTGTGCATTTCAGTCTTGAATGTCATTTTGTTTTCTTATATCAAAAAATACAACTTTTCAGCACAAAATATTTATTAGTAGTTTTATATTATATTTCCCAAATTATAAATTAAATGTAAAAATATAGGTTTGCAACATAAAAAACTCCTTTGTTATTTATCCTTACAATCATTTTATTTCATGGGTTTTTCATTGCTTCTATTAAACTACTTGCACATTGTAGTGCTGATGTTATCGTTGTATTTTATGTAAGTAAATCTTGATTCATAATTCTATTTTTTTTCCAGTTATTTAATTTACTACTGTTTATTAATAAAATAAATTGAATTAATGATTTTATAAAATTTCCTAAAGCAGTTCGTGTAACACCCCTAATTCTAGATCCCTTTGAAATTTCTGTTGCTAGAATATCAACATTTTTTTTTTGGTAAATTATATTTTTTATGTTGATAATTTTGCTAAAATCAATAAACTTTACATAAGGTGTTTTGAATTTCCATTAATACTCTCTTTCTATTGATTCGGATTGTTAGAAACAAATCTCGTGATTGTATATTTTTCCTATATTTTCCTTAATTAGATAATATAATATTTTGCATAATTCTTAGAATATGCTATTGTATAATTCAATATATTCTGTATCTTGTGAATGTGAATAACACACACACAAAATATTCTCTTCCATAACCATTACTTCTTCAATACCTATTACAAAGGTATGGGAATATTTCTTAACATGGTATCAGAGCAAATTTATCATCTCTAATAATTTCCAAAGTTTCTTTTTACCATCTTTACCAATCTACAACTAATCTCCATCAATGGCCGATACATAAATTAACTCCCCAATCGAACCTAGTTCTGCAACCAAACAAAAGGATGGTATTGACCCTTCAACCTACTATTACTTTCATCATTCAGATAATGCATCCATCTCGCTCTCATCTCAATTGCTGAATGGCGACAACTGGGCAACATGGAGCAAATCCATCGAGATTGCTCTTCTGGTGAAGAACAAGTTAAGCTTTATTGATGGCAGATTCAAGAAACCTTCCAAAACTTCAAATCCAAATGAATACATCTCCTGGGAAAGGGCAAACCACATGCTGATTTCGTGGTTCTCTCATTCAGTTTCACCATAACTTGTTTCTAATGTTCTATTTGCTCCTATAGCTCAACACGTTTGGGGAGATTTTCGAGCACGCTTCTCTCAAAGTAATCTGCCCCGCATATTTGAAATTAAGCAATCTATTGCATCGCATGTCCAAGGAACCATGATGGTTGCAAACTATTTCACAAAATTGCGAGGTTATTGGGATGAATTAGATTCATATCGCCCCCCTTGTCCATGTGATTGTTGTAATTGCGGTGAAATAAAGAAAATGGATAAATACCACGATGAAGATCAACTTGTGCAATTCCTTATGGGACTCAATGAATCATATAAAACAGTTCGAGGCCAAATATTGCTCGTGAAACTGGTGCTTGACATCCGAGAGGCCTATAACATGGTGATTCAAGAAGAGAAACAGCGAGAGGTCAGTAATGGATCAATCGGTGAGAACTTTTCAGTTGCAGCAGCTGTGCGACCATCTCAAGGCTCCAATCCAAATCAAAAGTCTTCTAGTAACTCTTCCTTTCTAACAATGAAGAACTGTTTTGTTATTATTGCAAAAAAGATGGCCACACTATTGATACGTATCACATACTTTATGGTTTTCCACCTGGGCACCCGAGATATGATCCCAACTATAAGCCAAAGTATAATCCCAACTACAAATCAAGAAGTAATAAAACACCAGGCAGCCCACAATCACAATCTTTAGGACAAAATTACCACATTGCACATATGACAGCCACCACGCCTGCAGTCATGAACAATACAGGTAGTAATATCCACGGGCTTGCAGCCGTTACTTCTTCCCGCAACCCCGACTTGCAGACTATTTGTCCAAACCTTTCATCCTAGCAAATTCAGCAATTAATCACTACCATGGCTAATATGACACATCTGTCTAATGGTAATACTGATGTTTATGCAAATGCAGCAGACTTGTCTAGTCCTCCCTCTATTAATTCCATTTCGTCAAATTGCTGGATTTTAGACAGTAGGACCACGGACCACATTGCTTCCAATTCCACATTATTTGTTCAATCACATTCACCTAACACACTTTTTGTTAATTTACCCACTGGCTTTATTGTACCCATTGACTCTACTGGCATGATCTTATTTAATAAGACATTATTTTAAAGGATGTTCTCCGTGTGCCTTCCTTTAAATTAAATCTTTTATCCACCAGTAAAATTACTAAGTCCTTGAATTGTTGTGTAATTATGTTTCTGGATTATTGTGTTTTGCAGGACTTGGCTACAGGGAAGATGATTGGCTGGGGTAAGCAGAGTGGATGTCTTTACTTCATATCACCAGATTCTAAATCACCCACCGCATATCATACCAACACTACTAAAGCTACTTGGCACCACCGACTTGGCTATCCATCTCCCTCATGTTTACGACTAGCATCTAAGTTTATTTCTTCTTTTAATGAATCTTTTGAAAATAATTGCGACATTTGTCTGTTAGCTAAGCAGAGTCGTTTTCCTTTTTCGTCAAGTTTTATATTCTCTACTTTACCATTTCAAATAATTCATTATGATATTTGGGGTTTCCATAAAAATCCTAAACATTCACGTACTCGTTGTTTCTTGACCATTGTGGATGATTTCACTCGTTGTATATGGGTATTCCTTGAGACACACAAATCTGATGCGACTACATTACTAATGTCATTCTTCACTTTTATTCAGACTCAATTTAACTCACAAATTAAAATTGTTCGAAGCGATAATGGAAAAGAATTTGTCTCTCTGAATTCTTTTTTTCTCCTAAAAGGGATTGAATTTCAACGTTCTTGTGTTTACACTCCACAACAAAATAGAGTTGTAGAACACAAGCACCGTCATATTTTAGAAGTTGCCCGTCTCTACTTTTTCAATCCAATTTACCTATCACTTTTTGGGGTGAATGTATATTAACTGATGTTTATTTAATTAACCGTTTATCGACATCACTTCTTTCTAACCTCACACCCTTCGAATGTTTATATCATCACCCTCCATCATATCATCATCTTTGCGTTTTTGGTTGCTTATGTTATGCGACTCTAGTCCACCCTACAACCAACTTTGAACCACGAGCTAATCGTTGTGTCTTTGTCGGATATCCTACTGGTCAAAAAAGTTACAAACTATTTAATTTAGACACTAAAATTTTTTTGGTCAGTCGCTACGTCAAATTCCATGAACATATTTTCTCTTTTAAACAAACCATCTCCGCTCACATGCCACCCTTACCTACTACATTCTACCCCCTAGATATTGACCCAACCACCATCGCACCCAACACCGAACCTACCCTACTTCTAGACACTGATTTAAGTACCAGCCTTCCCACCCCTCTCAGTTCGCCTTCCTCCATCACAAAAGCTGTCCTCCTTCACTCACCCATTTCATCTAGCTTGGACCCTGTCATTGAGTCTCCTCACCCTACACCCATTCCTATCACACGTCGCTCAAACAGACCCCAAAAATGACCTGTTTGGCATGCAGATTATTCCATGAACTTCGTTCACATTGGACCCCACTGGTTGTCAACCGCGTCGCCTAGTCTTTCCCAAGGTACAAGGCACACTCTCACTAATTCTTTATCATATTCACGTGTTTTTCCTTCTCATTTTTCCTTTCATTTCTTGCAAATATTTCTAGTCTCTGTGGACTGATAAAGTTATTTTATACATGTATTTAAGCTCTTTTGATTTAACATTTAACTATATATCTCGATTGAAATGAAACATTTATTGCACTAATTCAATCAATATTTGTATATTTAGGGACGACGCAGATCATTGAAAACAAGGAGTTGGAATGAAGCTAAAATCACGGATTGAGGCATGGGAAAGACTAATGAAATTCATCGGCGCACTTAATTTATTACCAAGAGAAGATCAAAGCCAACCCAAGTCAACCGGAATCAAAACGAAGGCAAACGGACGAGGCAGGAGCAGGGAAATCCTCATCTCTGTCCGCTCGAGCGGATGGCCTGCGGGCAGACCTTCCGTCTGTCCGTAAGCTATTTTTGGCAGCAAATTATTGGACTTGTGAAGATCATTTTGGGCCTTAAATAGAAGATATAAAAGGAGATTATTAGGTAGAAGAGAGTGGTAAAAAAACAGGAGAGAAAAATAAGAAAGAAAACACAAGTTTTGGGACGAATCTCCTCTTCCAGCAATTGGTAAGTAAGAAAGAAGACAATGAAGAACCAGATTTGTGTGACATCTCGTTTGAAGACTTTCAACCGGGTTAAATTTTCACATCTCTTCTTGTAATCCAACAATCTGGGTGATGAATTCTCAAAATTAATTATTGTTTTTGTAATCGAATTATGGTAGGCTAAATTCTTTATGCTATGGATGAAAATGTAAACTTTTTTATGTTCTTTTATTTCATAAATTTCCTTTCTTAATCCTAATTTATAATGTTTTGAAATATGCCATGGATTGAATGTCCATTGAAATGCTTGATCACCGTTTGAACGTGTTTGTAATTTATTTTAGTTTCCGAAAAGTTCAAAATAAATTAGCTCTTTATGGTTTTAAATACCAAGTCCTATAAAGATTAGGAATAATTTCCTATGTATGGTGCAATCAAATTTAATAATCTTGATATGAAAGCGTTTTTGTATATTCGAACCTAAAATAGAAATATTTTGGGGCGTATATGAAAATAGGTCTAATTTTACTCGAAAGAGATTTTTAGATAATTTAGAATTGTCGATTGTCAATTTAAGAATAAATTAAATTATGAAGTGTGAATTCAGAGATTAAAGTGAATATAAAGTGTAGAGTCGGATTCCTAGCATAATTTGTCTATATGTGTTTTTACTCGAATTCACTAAGTAACTTTCATTTATTGAGCTAAGTTAGTCTAGTTTTCCAATAAAATCACAACAATCAAAAATCTATTGTGTTTATTCAAGTTAAGTTAGAATTAATTTAATTTAAATAATTAGAAATCATAGTCCTCGTGGGAACGATACTTTTCTACTCATTTTTACTATTACTTGTCAACGATCCCGTACGCTTGCGAGATTTCACCGTACAAAGCCCACTAACTATCCTTAGGTAGTTCTTGACCCAAAATGGAGAGAGGCTATGCAGGCTGAGCTCGATGCTCTCATCCATAACAACACTTGCAACTTGTTCCATTACCCGCAAGACAACGCCTCATTGGCTGCAAATGGGTCTACAAAATCAAATACAATTATGATGGTTCTGTCGAACGATACAAAGCCCGCCTTGTTGCTAAATGATATACCCAGATTGAAGGGGTCGATTATTTGGAGACATTTTCTCCCACTTCCAAACTCACTACTGTCCGCTGTCTATTAGTCGTTGCTGTTTCTCGCAATTGGTTCTTACATCAACTAGATGTTCAAAATGCTATTCTTCATGGTGATCTAGATGAGGAGGTATACATGGACGTTCCCATTGGTCTTCGTCGACAGAGAGAGAATATGGTATGTCAGCTAAATAAATCATTGTATGGCTTGAAGCAGGCTTCTTGTAATTGGTTTGCAAAATTTTCTCATGATATTCAGAAGGCCGGTTTCAATCAATCAAATGCTGATTATTCCTTGTTTACCAAAACTGAAGGGGACTCATTCACTACAGTACTTATTTATGTTGACGACATCATTGTGACAGGCAATAATGAGCAAGCAATTAAATCCCTCAAGGACTTTCTCCTACAACAATTTCGCATCAAAGACCTTGATTATTTGAAATATTTTCCTGGCATTGAAGTTTCTCATTCCCGAAAGGAATATTTGTTTCTCAAAAAATCTATTCACTAGACATTTTGAAAGATGCGGGACTATTGGGATCTCGTCCTTATTCTTTCTCGATGGAGAATCATTTAAAGTTAAAACCTGATGATAGCGATTTACTACATAATCCTACCAAATATAGAAGGTTAGTTGGAAAATTGATTTATCTTACAGTGACAAGGCCTGATATAATATACTCCGTGCAAATCTTAAGCCAATTTATGCAGAATCCACGGAAACCACATTGGGGAGCTGTTTTAAAGGTTTTAAGATCTATCAAAGGCAATCCTGGTCAAGGATTATTCTTTCCTTCTTCTAATGATCTCATATTAAAGGCCTATTGTGACTCAGATTGGGCAAGTTGCACAATGACTCGATGTTCTATTTCGGCATACTGCATCTTCTTGGAGAATTCTTTAATTTCTTGGAAATCAAAGAAACAAACAAATGTGGCTCGGTCATCCGCATAAGCAGAATATCGAGCTATGGCTGCGACATGTTTAGAGATTACATGGATACGATACATTCTGCAAGTTCTTAAAGTTCCACAAGAATGACCGACAACTTTGTTTTGTGATAACCAAGCGGCACTTCATATTGCCAGGAATCGTGGCTTCCACGAATGCACTAAACACATAGAACACTACTAGAGAAGGAGGCGACATAGACGAAATTTAGCGACAGACAGCTTTGGTTGCTATTACCAACGGATTAACAACAAATTTAGCAACAAATTAGTATTTTATCATTATTAAAAAATAAATATTAAATTACCAACAAAATTACGAACGAAAAGACTTTCGTTACTACAATTCCATTGCTAATCCGTTAGTTAAAAAATTTAAAAAAATAAATTAAATAATTTACCGATGATTGTTCCTCCATTGGAAACTATATAAAAAAAATAAATTAATTACCAACGAAAAATAATTGTATGTAAACATTTTAAGTAATACTGAAACATTATCAAATTTCATGTAAATTTTGTTTCCCTCCCACCTCGAAATTCCAATTCTCGTATATAATTTTTACCCTAAAAAATTTCGTTTTCCCTCATTATCTCTCTCTTATCCCCTGCTTCCACCTCCACCCCAAACACACACAAACACCACCCCATTTCCTTGTCCAAATCCCCAACTTCATTTTCACCGCCTCCTCTCTCTTCCTCAAACCTTCTATTTCTTTGCACGTCTCAATACAAACGTCAGTCAATTTTGAGAAATTAGATTAATGTATTTCCTATTTTGGTTTATGGGTTTGATTCACAATTGATTCTACACTAAGGAAATGCTAACAGTTCAAAAATGGCAGTGAAATTGAAGAGCCTTTCAGGCTTAATTTTCAGGTACCCTTTTATGGATTTATTTATTTTTGTGTGTTCTTGAGGATTTGGATATTTATTTATTTTTGTATGTTCTTGAGGTTTTATTAATTTTCAGGTACCTAATTTTAAGCCTAGCATCTTAGTTGTTTTTCTTGTTCTATTTGTGGGTTATATAAAAAGTAAATTAGTAGGTGTGGTAAAGTTTATGATATTATTTTTCTTTAGATACTTGAAAAATTTGGGTGAGTAAAATTTATATGATTGTAACAATTTTTTATATAGTAGAAGGTTTTGACGGTTCATAAATCTCTCAATCTTTTATATTTTTTGTCTCATTATTTTTATCAGAATAAAGATCTTGTGAGTAATAAAAGAATTGGTTTCAATTCTCAACATTATGGCATCGTGTATAATTCTTGGAAGGTGTTAATTAAGACCACTTTGCAACTACTTAGACTATACCATTAAAATCTAATTTCTACATCATACCATTAAAATGACATAAACAAGAACCAAAATACCATTAAATATTTTATTTCAAACACGTCCCACAAACTAGTATTAGTAAAATCATGATAGTTGATAAGATTGCTTTATGTATGACGACTGTGTGGCTCAATTTTAGTTGTACAATTATTTGTACTTTTGTAGCATGTCAAATCATGACAACCACAAAATACAACGTAACTAACATTGCACTTCATTTGAATGGACTTGTTGGCATCTCTCGCAATTGACTGAGCCAAAGGAAGCTTAATTATTATTATAATTAAAAAGTTCACATAAAATTGGACAAAAATTATGATAATAATTGTTTAATAAAATAAATAAAAAAATATGTATTCCCATACTTAGAATTGGCAAAAACTTGTCCAATCCAATGGACCAGCCCGTATGGCTCGGATTTTGAGCCAATCTGGTCCAATAAAAAATAGTCCGAAAAAATTGGGTCTACATGGCGCGGTCCATTTAGTCCACTGGGCCAAATGGGTTTGGTCCGGGCTGGCCCAGTTTGTATGGGCTGGCCCTTTTTTTCTTTTTCCTTTTATCACTTTAAACTTCATACTTCAGGTTTCCATTCCCAGATTCACTACGCCGAAATTAGCCCCCCAGAATCCTATAGCCCAGACGCTAGCTCCGATTATTTTCTTCCCCAACCGAAAACCTTTTACCTGTGGTAAGGGATTCCGTAAAGATTTCGTAGATATTATTTTCAATTGCACTGAGGAAGATGAAGAGCAAAATATAGAGGGGTTTCAACTTCGGAAATAGTCAGTCAAGTGTTCCTCTGGTGGATTCATCTTTGGGTCATAAGTTTTCAGGTGTGTACCATTTTGTTTATTGCTCTACTTGTTTTATGCATGTGTTTCCGAAGGAAGACGATGGGGGTATTTGTAGAATGAGAGCTATGGTTTTCTTCTTCTTATTTTTTTTTTTTTAATTTCTTCATGTGTTTGTGTACTGTTGCTGTAAATTCTATGTTATTTCATGGAAGAAAACAGCCATTTGCTTATTATTTTCTCTAAATGTTGATGTGTGGAGACGTGGGTGTGATTTGGAATTCTTGTAAAATAGTCAGCCAAAATACTATAATCCTGGTGGATCGATTTAATCACACCCAATTATGTGTTGTTCCATGCTTACATTTGACCAGATTAGGTCCTCGTGTGATTTCATTTTTTTTTTATGCTTATTTTCATGTGCTGTTTTCTGTAGTTAATTATGTAGCTGGTTGCTGATAGTGATTTGCTTTGAATTGTTGGGTTTCTTCGTGTTTATGTCATGGAGAAATTTAGGTAGTTTATTAACCTTGGATACAGGTTTTCTGCACAAAGAAACACCTAATTGTAACGCATGCCCAATGAGAGGAGAGTGCCGACAGTTTTGCTGTGGCTATTAATAGTATATGCTCTTTATAATTGAATTGCTCTTTGTTTATTAAATAAAGAAAGTTACTGAAGGAAGGTTTATAAATTTTGGTCGATCTTCTCTATTTACCTAATACTATTTTCAAAGAAGGAAAATGAAGATAATTTTAAAAAGATAAGATTCTTAAAAGTGACAAAACTAAGTTCAAATTTGGGTAGCTTGCAAATTAACTTGAACATTTACAGTAAAGAGATGGAGTTGGTGACCTATTTGGTTGCTGAGCTTGGATCAAGTAATTAGCCGTTTTTCTTTTGGTAGAATGCCTTGTTGTGATACACTGATACTTATTTTAGGTTGGTTTTAGTTTTTATGAATGATAGAGGGAAAATAACAAAGAGAGAGGCATAATCAAGGCAATCAACAAACTATATCAATTTTGGGAGCGGGACTGCTAATTGTTCATGAGATTAATCAACCAATTCTATTTCAATTTTTGAAAGTAGATCTTTTCTACTCTAGTGAAGGATTGCTTCGTTGTCAGAGTTCAAAAATGGTTTCATTTGGAAAGACTTGGACTTTGAGCAAGGGCCGTGAATGTGAGATTCAAACAATTTTACGAGTTGATAACTTTCAGATTCTATTGTATAGAACGCATAATCACTTGTTTTTACATTGTGATAATGCAATATTATTGTGCTGTAGAATTTTTCACGAGAATGGTTTTAATTGTGTTTTCTTGGACAACTGTAATTGATTGCTTTAAAAGCTAATTGGCTTTGTTACGGGCAAATGAGTGCAGTTTTGTGGAAAGCGGTGGTTTCAGCTATCTTTTCGATGATTTGGGCAAGAGCAGAATAATAAATTTTTTGAAGACCATAAGCAAGAAGTTTTTGAGTTATGAACTCGCTAAACTTTTAATATCATGATGGAGTTTTGGTTTTCTATAGACAAGAAGTTCAATGCTGTTCCTTCTTTTTAATTATTTTTAGGTAGAATGATGAATTGTAATCTTGACAATTTTTTTTTTTTTAAAAAAAAATGTATTCTTGATGTTAGAGGAATCCAAACTTTCTTGACTATTGTATTACAGTTCTATTATATTAAATTCAAGTTTTTTGTTGAAAAAGTGAGTATATCAGTATGATCTCAGCAAAATTTAAATTGCCATGCATTAATGTTTTGATTTATTGATGTAAATACACACTATCCTTACTAGTCCATGGGGAGAATGCATGACATACGTCGGGATCCATTGCATCCTGCGTGGTTTAGTATAAAAAACGGCATTTTATTAGTAGCAGATGAAGCAAACCCCGTGGAGAGAGAAATAATGTTAGGTTTGATGTTGTGGAGCAAGGAAGTTGATGCTTATTGTAGGTACTTGATCTAACAGTTCCTTTTCATAGTGGCCGGGCTGGCCCGTTTGCTCAGTAGTCCAAAATCGGGTTGGGTTGGGCCAATAATTTACTGGCCCGGCAAAAAATCGCCCGGCCCGATTTCATGTATGGCCCATCCATTTCGGGCTAGGCCGGGCCGGGCAGCCCATTTGCCACCTCTACCCATACTTGTCCCAAATTCTATTTAAATTGTATCATTTGCAACAGACTTATTTCTATCCAGTCATACTCAGCGGAACATATTGATGCGGTCGTCATGCAACTGGATTATAGACAGTGACAGTACTTCAATCTTAAACTCTCTTATAGATTTCGTTCTTGGAACTTATTTCATGCATTGACTATCTGGATTACATAATTTACCTTGGGTTTGTGGCGGTGATTTTAATGAGATTTTTTAAGTAGGTGATAAAATGGTTGGTGTTGAACAATCTTGTTTGTAGGATTGATTGATTAATGAGAGATATTTTGGATCTGAAATTTACTTGGAATAACAACAAGGATGGCGACCAAAATGTTAAGAAGAAGTCGTACATGATGTGCTTTAATAATGAGCTGAGTGGGCTGAATAATTTCCTCTGGCATTGTAGGGAGACGTTTGTGGCCAGCAATTTATTGTGCATTAACACATAATTTAATTACACTTTTGAGTTTGTGAGATTTTGTTGATCTTCTCCGTATATTTTAAATTAAATATATTTATCACCAATATAGGTTGTAACTGTGTTGACGTTAAATGATATAATACAACACATAAAAAAATATAACTAATAGAAAAATAGATTTATTGGAGACGATAATTTATAGAATGAGGAGAATAATATTATTTTCATAAGAAAGTGATGGACCTGTTTTTATCTCTCGCAGTTGTAATGCACGTGTTTGGCATAGTATTGAATGTGAATGGACCTATCTCTTGCAGTTCACTAAGCCAAAGGAAGTGTAATTAGCAATTTATTCAATCTGGTAATAACAAAACCATTCAAATATTATTCAAATCGTATCATTTGCTACACACCTCTTACCCTATTCTCAACTTTCAAGTAAGTGTATGAGTTAATATATAGAGTAGATTATAATGATTTAGTCTGAATCTGATTTGTCAATCTATTGTTTGTTGTTTAATCTTTCAGCATGAAGGTCCAGGTTATGAGCAGGAAGTTGATAAAACCATGCGAGCCAACTCCCAGTAACCTTCGCAACTTCAAGATATCGTACTTGGATGAAATTCCTCCACCAATGAATTTTTCTGTTCTTCTCTACTACCTGTCGTCTAGTGTCGCCGATGAAAAATTGAATCGTTTGGAAGAATCATTGGCAGAAATTTTACCCCGATTTTACCCACTTGCCGGAAGATACGTCAAGGAAAATCACTTGGTCAACTGTAGTGACCAGGGTGCTGAGTATGTAGAAGCTCAAGTGGATTGCACTCTCCTGGAGCATATTAATGGCTTTAAGGTGAACCATGACGACGACCTAAATGACCTTCTTCCTTGCGAAATTTATGCAGCTGATGAAATCACAGACCCATTGCTAGCAATTCAGGTAAGCAAATTTCAATGTGGAGGGCTGGCAATTTGTGTTAGCATTTCACACAGGATTTTCGATGCAGCCTCAATGGGGACATTTATAGATGCCTGGAATAGTGTCTGCCGGGGAGACAACACTGAGACAATTTGCCCAGTTTTCAACTCCCCTTTACTTTTCCCCAGTAGAAATATTGTTTCCCGTGATTCTGAAACAACAATGAAATCAACAAAGACAAAGGATTCAAACATTGTTTCAAGGATGTTTGTGTTTGATAAAAAGGCAATATCAAGCCTAAGAGCTAATGCGATTAGCTCTGAAGAATCAGCCGAACGCCAACCTTCAAGGGTAAGAGTAGTGTCTGCTCTTATAATAAAGGCTCTTGCTCTTGTTAATCAGAAAATTTATGAAAAATCCAGAGGTTTACTTTTGTCACAGGCAGTCAACATTCGAGAAAGAACTATTCCACCCCTAACCAAATATTCTTGTGGTAACTTCTCGGTATTGTCACTCACTGAATGTACAGAAGAACAATGCCAAAACATGGAATTCCAAGACTTTGTTCGTTTTCTGAGTAATGGAATTGATAAAACTCTTGCAGCTTGTGCAAATATATTCTCCGATCATACCCCGATCAACACTGCACTCGAGTCAATATCTAAATCATACATGAATGATACAAATCTTGTATGGTTTACAGATTGGAGTAAGTTCAGATTTTATGAAGTTGATTTTGGTTGGGGAAAACCAATATGGACAGGTATTGCAAATCCATCTACCAAAAATTATATCCTACTGATGGACAACAAAGGGAGTGATGGAATTGAAGCATGGATATATTTGGAAAAAAAAGACATGCATTATTTTGAACGAGAAGAAGAAATCAAGCTGTTTACCACTAAGCTCATCATGAAGCTGCTTTTTATCTTTAGAATTTTGATTGTCTTGTATTCATTGTATCAACATTAATAAATATTTTCTGTGCTTGTCTAGCAGTTGGATTTCTTCCATCAATAATTTGTTATTAAATAAAAAGAAAATCAGAACTTTATGTTTACATAGTAGACAAAAATTGTATACATTTAAAAGTTTTGCAAATATGTCTTTCAAAAAAATTATCGTACTGGTGGACACCAAAGGGACTAATGGAATTGAAGCATTTATACATTTGGATAAAAAAAAAGGCATGTATTATTTTGAACAAGACGAAGAAATCAAGCTGTTTATCACTTAGCTGATTATGGCGTGCATGATGGGTCATGAATTGCTTTTTAATTGAATTTCATTGTCTTGTATTTTTTTTTTTTTTATCGGAAATGTAAAAATTATATAAATCAAAAGGTACTGTACAAGTAAACTGAACATCTCTAGATATACAAGCCTACAAAACTAATACTACCTTAGTACCATAAGTCAGTACAGAAGACAAGTAAGCAATAAAAAAAACAAATACACTAAGCATTCTTAGGAAGGGTAAAGCAAGACAAAAGCTAATCATATGTACATAGTTACCCGGCAAAAGCCAGTGACTCAAAATGAATCAAAACATTAGGATAAAAAGAAAACATGACCTTGCATACTTGTGTTTTAATCCCCCTGATAATACTATCTGGACTGCCCTTGAAGATCCTCAAAAATTCATCGATTTCTTGCTATCCATAAGAAGTAAACGGTAGCGGCAAATGCGATCCTCTTTGCTTTACTTTGCCAACCCGAACCCCGGTCTTCTTTCTTAATCCATTTTAATGAGCTAGCAATGGTAGACATGGATCTATGTATCCCGATCCAAGATTTGATATTCAACCAAACTGTAGAACTAAACCGACATTGGAAAAATATGTGGGCAGCTGATTCATCGGTTTGTTGACAAAATACGCATTCCTTATCAATATCCACATGCAAAATCCTATCTTTGGTGAGTAATTTCGCCTTCACAATCAACCATAGGATGAATGAATGTTTCGGCTGAATAAAAGGTCTCCAAATATCATTTGCCCATATCTTTTTAACTCCTTTCAGCCTGAAGCAATCATAAGCCAAGGAAATACCCTTTCATTGTCTTGTATTAATTGAATCAAACATGTGTGTCTTGTCTTACAATTTGATTGTCTTATTATTAATCATGGAATCATGGATTATAGTTTACCACTTATAGCTGATCGTGGCTATTTTCATCTAGAAAAGTGCATTGTCTATATATAGATAAATATAATATAATATACTATGTTTGACAAAAATATTTATCCAAATAAAAAATTATTTTTTGTAAAATATAGAAAACAATATTGATGACCATATTTAGATATTTCTTACCTAGTTTACATGTATTTGAAACTCTATATATATGAGTTATTTATCATAATGAAATATATAGTTTCTCTCTATTCTCATCTATTATTTTCTCTAGTTTATAACATGTTATCAGTACGACATAGCTCTTCTAAAATAGTGAGAAAATTTGAGAGTGACAGTTTAGAAAAATTCGCAGAATTTGGACAGCATGCGCAACTGTGATCAAATATTGATATCTCAATACTCTGTGGTCTGATCATTGTGAAATTTGGACAGTAACTTCAAAACACATTGTTCTTGAAATCAACGGCTATGATTAAGATCCGACGGTTCATTCATGAAAAATTGCTACGTGAATAATAGAAAATTTAGTATTTGTACTACTTTCAACAAATGACTATTTTTCTATTCCAAGTAAGTTTATTCTTACAAATCTTTTAATTATATTTTGTAAGATTGGATTTACATGATTTATGATTTTTTTTTTTTTATTGATTAAATCTTTTGTTTTAACAAATTAAATACTTTTAAATAAGTAAAAATGTGTTGATGTTCTTGAAGAAACATAACACAATTAAATATATATTCAAAAAGAATATTTTTTTGAAATCCTGAAGAAATCAAGATTTTATACAAATCAATATTCTAAAAGAATATTATGTTAGTCCTAAAGATTAAATTTGTACAAGTCTAAGTTTGATAAATATGTTAAGGCTCCCAAAAAGCACAATATTATATTAATATTCTAGAAGAATGTTAATTATCCCTAAATAGTGTGATATTATTGATTTAATATTTCAGAAGAATATTGAGTTGTTGCTCATGAAAAAACATAATTTTCTTATATCGATATTATAGAAGAAAGTTATATCGTTATTCTTGAAGAATTGTCTATTACTAAAAATCAATATTCTAAAAAAATATTGTATAATATTTTGAAAGAAACACAACTTTGCAAATATCAATATTCTATTAGAATATTAGTTGCTCTCGAATAATATAATTGTATAAGATCTAAACATCAAATATGTTTTTGAATAACAATTTGTTGTTGTTCCTGAAGTAACACATCATTATATTAATATTCCAGTAAAATATCACTTGCTCTTGAAGAACGTAATTGTGTAAAATTTAATATTAAGTTATTATTTCCGATGAACGTTTTAATATTTTATAGTAATATTATTTTAATTAAACGAAAATTATATTATTGCTCTTGAAGAAGCATAATTTGTACATATCAATATTCTAGAAAAAATATTGTGTTGTTGCTTTTGAAGAAGCACAACTTTACAATTTCAGAATATTAATGTTGTGTAATATTAGAGTATTAATACTCTTAAATAAATATAATAAACTTGTGAGATAATTATTTATTCTTCATTTCTTCAGTATTGTGAGACAAAGAACATAAACTTGCTAAATTATATTGAACTAGAAGTTCAATACCTCGAAATTTTATTGGTTGGCATTACCGGTTATACTATCCCAGATCAATATGATACGAATTATTAATGATAATATCTATTGAAAACTAGAAGATTTTTTAATATAATGAATTCTTACGTTATGCTTTTTCTCATGATATATAAATCAGTAGACATTCACTAGGTTAAGTCGGGATTGGATTCCTTGCATTTCTGAAAATTATTTAGGGTGATTTATGGGACCCCAGCACCTTCCGTGTTGACCATCTATATATTATTTGTATCTAATAGATACATCTACTAGATGATTGTATGGTATTATTATTCGCAACTTGAAGTTTGTGAAATTACTTGCTCAAATTTTAAATTATGAGCATATTTTTCAGATTATACAACTAAGATTGTGGTGTGTCTTGTCAATACTAGTGAATCTAAATCTCAAACATTTGATAAATGTTAGTTGAGATGATGTTAAATGGTTTAGCAATATTGTTTGTTAATGCCTCCAATTAAATTCTAAACTATTATTATTGAGAACAAAGTACTTTCTATTTTTATCTATAGAATGCTATTTTATATGCATAAATACTTATACGCATCATGCCAACATCAAAGTTATCTCTGCTATAGTTAGCTTATGGTCAGAGTCTAATATTATCCATCTAATAATTTTTGATAGTGCAATATATGTACAATAGGACCACCATAGTGTACTGAGATGAGCTTTGAAAAATATTGAGAATACATGTTTAGTATGGAACATTATAAAATATCTTAAGTCCTAACGGGTGATATTTTATAATACGGTTTTTCGATTGTCATTTTGATAAGACAGTTTTCTCAACATTAGGAGAGAAAAATTAAGTAGCTGGAAAGAATACATACAAATGTAGCATATTATGTTTTCTAGATTCTTGCACAAGACAATATGAACCAGAAGTTCGACAAATAATTCATTTGTAAGTTATACAATTGACAGATGCATTTACTTACCAAAGAGATTAAATCAAATCTCATATACCAGTTCTAAATGCTCCAATTTATATTAGTGTCCTTGAAGGACAATCCATTAACATTATATTAGGTAAATTAATGACACGCCTAAAGCCTGGTGACATTTGATTCCAAAAAATTCTCAAATAAAAAATAGAGTCAAGTATAAAGATGATCATATTGAGGAAGTGTATACTCTTTAAGTGTATATAGACATAACTAATTATAAAAATCCCAGAAGAGGTTCAGCTAGCTGAAATAACAAAACGAAAAGATATTGTTAAATTATGTCGTTATGAGAAAGAAATGGATTCAAAAATAAATGTTGTTGACAACACTTTTGTATATAATGAATGCGCTTCATATTATAAAAGATAGTGATGATATTGAAAGAAATATGTCAAAAAATTAATTGGTCAAATAAAAGGATGCAATCCAAGTAAATTGAACTGACTAGAGAAATCTGAAGTTTCTAGACCTATAGTTCGAGCACCTAAAGTTGTATACTTATGCGAAAATGAAATAAGAAAATGAAGTCGTAGCATGTATTGCACGACCTTTAACATTATGAACTTTGCAAAGGTTTATGTAAAGCAATCATAAGTCGATATCTTGTTAGCCTGTCAATGCATGTCATATATGTGTGTAATGAATATTGTTATAACCAACTCATTTGGCATGACTAATAAAACTATGTATATAAATTTCTGGAAGATTAATATGCCTGAAGCATATAGTTCAACTTTTCTAGAACTCAATCGATCAAAGTACAGATCTGAAGTGATATTATAATGAAGGTGAGTAAATACGCGTTGTACTCTTTTTCTTGACCAAGGTTTTCTCCCATTGAGTTTTCTTGGCAAGGTTTTTAATGAGGCAACTTTCATGGCGTATTAAAAGAATTATGTACTATTTTCCTTCACTAAAATTTTTTCCCATAGGCTTTTTTCTATTAAGTTTTAACGAGTCATAATCTTTCTGTAAATGACATCCAATTGGAAGTGGTATAAATGTTATAGTTATGGATGTCCATAACATACAAAATATTTACCCTCATCATAAATCTATGGTTATACTTCTGTGTGTTATAAATTGTATATGAGACCCCTGAAGGGAACAACAACAACAAGATCTGTTTTTAATATAATTGCAGCAGACCATTATGCTGACTTCAATCAACTAGAGATAGTGTATGAAGATGATACTGCTTAGAGGTTATAACAAGGAGCACATTTCACTATAATTGTTTTATACAAGTTTTAAAAAGATGGTGGTATTGAAGAAATTGACGCACAAGATATGAATAGCTCAATACAAGATTTTTTTCATTGATTAAAATCAGGAGGAGTAGCTGTACTCTTTTTCCTTCGCTCAGGTTTTGTCCTACTGGGTTTTCCTGGCAAGGTTTTAATGAGTTAGCATTTTCTTAATACTCCAAAAACTTTTACAATTAACTGTATTCTTTTTTTCTTTTCATTTGATATTTTGTCCCATTGGATTTTTTTCAAACAAAATTTTTAGCGAGGCAGTTATTGTACTAATGGTCATCAAAGGAAGAGTGTTGTAAAATATAGAAAACAATATTGATGACCATATTTAGAGATTTCGTACCTAGTTTACATGTATTTGAAACTCTATATATATGAGTTATTTATCATAATGAAATATATAGTTTCTCTCTATTCTCATATATTGTTTTCTCTAGTTTATAACATTATTCAATTTTTTTAATAGACAAAAATACTCATTTATTCTTGGATTCATGTTCTAGGAAATCTCGTATTGTTTTCATATCTCCTCTACCAAATCAATTTCGGCTCTTCTCATTCTCCAAATCAATTTTTGCCTCTTGGTCAACTTCTTCTCCCCCTTTCACGTTCGACGGTCTGCAAAAAATCCAGGTATACTCTCACTATTTTCTTTCTTTGATTTTCCCCCCCTCCTACCGCCTTTGTTATGTAGGTTTAATTCAAAAGATTAAACATTTGGGCTTTGAGTATTTCATATTGGTTTTGGAAAACTTGTTTGGATTTGAAATCTTTTAAATTTATTATTTCATAAATATTATTAGATAGTTATTGTGTTTCTTTTTATAACATAATTATATATTTTCATTAACATATTAATTACATACGAATACTCACTAGGACTAAAAAATAATGTAACTCATGTTATTATTTTGAATATTTTATAGTAAGAAGGGTATTTTGGACATTTCAACAATTTTATTATTTATTCAGTATTGTTGAGCCAAATATCATAAATATAAAAGTAGTATTTTTCTATTTTTATACCTAACTAAATTAAATAGAATAATAATAATAATAAATTTGTCCATATAATTTTTATCTAATAAAATAGTTTTATCCATAAACCAAATGAGTATTAGTAAAACCATGATAATGGATAAGGTTGCTTTATGTATAATGGATAATATGAGGAATTGTTACTGTTTATGATCGAGTATTGTAGGTCCGGAGCATGATATACGTACTGTGAATCCGGATCAAATTTATTATGCACGCTTTATTTATTTTTATTTTTTAAGCAAAATTTAATTTGTTACTCAAATATAAACTAATTAATTAGTTTCAGATAAAATTAATATTAATTATATTATTTATTATATGATATAAATATTATTTAATTCAATAAATATTATTATATATTATATTTTTAAAAGCAAATACAATGAATATAATAATAAAAATATTTATTTTTAATTTAATAAATTTAATTATATTAATAATGTGAATATAAATTTAGTGGTACATAAATAGGTCCTATTGAAGAAAATAAATGGATTGAGGGGTTGTTAGAGTTGGTGTGGGATTAAATGGGATTGAATGGGGTTGTTAAAGTTGGTGTGGGACTGAGGAAGTAGGTGTGGGATTAAATGGGATTAAATGGGGGCGGGTGGCTTTTTTGTTGCAGAGGGGGGTGGGGGGGTTTTATTTGCAGAGGGGTGGGGGGTCTTTTTGCTGGGGGTGGGGGGGTGGGGGGGGGTTTCTTTTTGGATTTCGGGGAAAAGATCTTTTCTCCACGACTGTGTGGCTCAAATTTAGTTGTACAATTGTTTGTGGCATGTCAAATCATGACAACCACAAACTACAACAATATTGCGCCTCGTGCGCCAAAGGAAATTTTAATTAGCAATTTGTGTCTCTCACATTTGAGTGAGTCAAACGAAGTTTAATTAGGAATTTATTCATTTTTCGTAATAACAAAACCATTCAATTATTATTAATAACAATTTCACATAAAATTGGACAAAGATTAAGATAATAATTGTTTGATTAAATAAATAAAAAACCCGCATCCCTATACATGTCCCAAAGCGTTTTGAAGTAATTCTATTTAAATCATATAATTTACAACAAACTTATTTCTATCGAGTCATACTCAACAGTATATATTGATGTGATTGTCCTGCAATCGGATTGTAGACAATGGCGGTTTTTTGATTTTTAGTTTAATCATAAACCCTCTAATAAATTTCATTCTTTGAACTTATTGTGTCGACTATTTGGATTACATAATTTAGTTTAGGTTTGTCGCGGTAATTTTAATGAGATTGTTTAAGTAGGCGATAATATGGTTGGTGACTTGATGTTGAACAATCTTATTTGTGAGATTGATGAGTGGTATTTGGGTATGCAATTTACTTGGAATAACAACAACAATTGCTGATTAATTTCCTTCAGCATTGTGGGGGAGAAGTTTGAGGCCAGCAATTGATTGCATTTAACACAAGGGATCTATTCTCTATTTTAATAAATTATAAAGTGATCAATTTGGGGACAACTTCAACTTAATTAAATTTTTGTATTTGTGGGTCTTGTTAATCTTCTCCATATATTTTAAATTAAATAATATTATTTATCGGGTGATTATCACCAATATATGTTACAATTGTATTGAAATTAAATGATATGTTCAATGAAATGTAGAGTTATGAAACATATTTCATTGAATCTATGATTTAATGTCACATAGACATGTGCTTATTATTAGCAGTGATAAATAACATTACTCTTTTAAAATTTACCAGAAGTCATTACCGTAAATTTTATCTTATATGATATCACTAATATAAAGAATGACATTTCACTGTCTATTAGTAAATGCATGACAATTGATAAGGTTGGTTTCACATGCAACAGGCCCACAAACAATTGTACAATTAAAATTGAGCCACACCTTCGTATAGCTCAAGATATTGTACTTGGATAAGATTCTTCAACCAATGACATTTCACTATCTATTAGTAAATGCATGACAATTGATAAGGTTGGTTTCACATGCAACAGGACCACAAACAATTGTACAGTTAAAATTGAGCCACACAATTGTGATACATAAATCAGCCTTGTCAATTGTCATGCATTTACTAATAGATAGTGAAATGTCAGTAGGTTTTAATTTGAAGGAAAAATGTAAATATATGACAGAAAAATTCAATGGTTGAGGAATCTCATCCAACTACAATTTCTTGAAGCTATACGAAGGTGTGACTCAATTTTAGTTGTAGAATTGTTTGTGGTCCTGTTGCATGTGAAATCACGACAACCACAAACTACAACGTACCTAACATTGTGTCTCGTGTGAATGGACTTGTTTGATCTCTCGAATTTAGAGATGGTAAATGAGCTAGGTCTGGGTTGGACTGACCCGCTATATCTGAAACCTATGTACGTGAAAAGACGATTTTTTTTTTACTAGAATTAAAAATAAGTCAAAAAAAAAATGTCCAATTTTGATGGTCCAAATAAGTGTAAAATCACAATTAAGTAGAAAAACGTTTTAGAATACTTACAATCGTCCACTTTTGATAGTCCAAATAAGTGTAAAACCACACTTATCAATAATATACTATGTTTGACAATAATATACGAATTCACAACAAATATTTTTTACGAAAACTGTTATCAAACACAAGATGTGTTAATTAATGAAAATTTGAATATAAAAATGTGATAAAAAAAGTTAGGGATATGAGTGCTATAATGTTACAAAATTAAGAATGTTAAATATAATTAAAATGTGATACAAAAAATAAAAAGTGTTGTGTTAGCTAAAAAATTTATTCAATTTTTTTAGTAGACAAAAATATCCATCTATTCTTGGATATATATCCTAGCTGGGAAATCACATCCTACAAATCAATTTGGACCTCTCTTTTTCTCCAAATCAATTTTGGCTTCTCTCATTCTCTAAATCAAAATTTGCCTTTTGGTCTTCTTCTTCTCCCCTTTCACGTCCAACAGTTTGCAAAAAATCCAGGTATGCTCTCACTATTTTCTTTCTTTGATTTTTTTTCTTCCTTCTACCGCGTTTGTTTGTAGGTTTAATTCAAAAGATTAAACCTTTGGGCTTTCAGGACTTTCATATTAGTTTTGAAAAACTTGTTTAGACTTGAAATGTATTAAAGTTATTGTTTCATAAAAATTATTAGCTAGTTATTGTGTTTCTTTTTATAGCATAATTATATATTTTCATTAACATATTAGTTACATACGAATATCCACTAAGACTTAAAAATAATGTAACTCATGTTACTATTTTGAATCTTTTATAGCAAAAAGAAAATTTTAGACATTTCAACAATTTTATCTTTTATCTAGTGTTGCTGAGTCAAACCTCATAAATATAAAAGTAGTGTTTTTCGATTTTTATACTTAGTTAAACTAAATAAGATAATAATAAATTGTTATCCAGATAATTTTTATTCATATAATTTTTATTTAGTAAAATAATTGTGTAGCTCAATTTTAGTTGTACAATTGTTTGTGGCATGTCAAATCATGACAATCACAAACTATGGACCTATTTTTATCACTCGCATTTGACTGAGCTAACAGAAGTTTAATTAGCAATTTATTCAATTATTATTAATAATTGTTTAATTAAATAAATAAAAAATTTGTATCCCCATACTTGTCTTAACACGTTTTGAAGTAATTTTATTTAATTCTTATCATTTATAACAAATTTATTTCTATCATCATATTCAACATGACATATTGATGCAGTGGTCCAGCAATTGGATTGCAGACACTGACAATTCTTTGGAATTTATTTTAGAGTGTGTTTGATTTTGATTAAAATCAAATTTTTTGGTAAAAGTTAATAAAAGTTGTTGAAATGTGTGGTTAAAAAATTGTGGGACCATAAAATGTGTAGTTAAAATCAATTGTTGACTCTGACTTTAGTTTTTTAGCAAAATTTATAGTGAAAACAAACTGAGCGTAACCTTAAACCCCTTAAACCCTTTGATAGATTTCATTCTTGAAATTTTATTGTTTTGACTAACAAGGTGATAAAGTAGTTGGTGACTTGGTGTTGAACAATCTTGTTTGTGCGATTGATTGATTGATTGATGAGTGGTATTTGAGTCTGAAATTTACTTGAAATAACAGATCAAAATGTTCAAAAGAGGTCGTACAGGATGTGAGCTTTTAATAATGAGTGGTGCTGAATAATTGATTAATTTCCTTTAATTTGGCATTGTATAGGGATAAGCTTGATGCCAGGAATTTATTGTGCATTAACACGTGGGATATATTCTCCTTTTTAACAAAACCATTCAAATATTATTAATAATAAGTTTGCATAAAATAGGACAAAATATGATAAAAAACTGTTTTAAAATATTTCTATTTAAATCGTATCATTTATTATACATCTCTTATCTTATTTTGAACTTTTAAGTAAGTGTATGCTTTAATATATAGAGTAAATAAAACCATGCAAGCCAACTCCCATTAACCTTCGTATAGTTTCAAGATATTGTACTTGGATGAGATTCATCAACCAATGAAATTTTCTGTCATGCATTTACTTTTTCTCCTTCAAATTGATCGCATATGTTTAATAGTGTTGAAATTATTTTTTAAGCGTTTATATTATAAGTTGTTGGTAAATGTGTAAATAAGAAGTGAGTAGTAAATTATAAATAGAGGTGCTAAAATCGGTCCGACCTGTAGTCCAGCCCAAATAACTCGATCTTTTGAGTTGGGCTGGCTTTGACCCAAATAAAACTGGGCCAATATGGCCCAGCCCATCTAGCCCGCGGGCTAGTTGGCTAGCCCAATTTTGATTTTGATTTTAATTTTTTTTTTCCTCCTTAACACTAATCACTCATTTTGTGACTAGCTCCAATACGTAATTCAAATAATATCAATCTAAAATGATCTAAGTTCAAGTCACCAATAAACATTAGTCCAAAAATCTTAAGATCTAACATAAAATTATTTAAATTTAATTAAAATTTAGTTTAATTTAAGTTTCAACCCAAAATATATTTGGTGTGACAAGTAAATTATTTATTTTAAATTTACTTATAAGTAATTTTTTTAATTTAAACCAAACATGCTTATATCTCAAAGCAATAAGACTAGCATGTTTTTAATAATTGTATTTTTTTTAACAAAAGTGTCTACAAATAGTTTACAATTAACAAAAAATTATTATTATTTTGAAAGAAAATTGATATTTATCTATTGACTAATACATGAGAGCCCCAATTTTATAAATTAATCTCTTTAAAAATCTCAAAATATATAGTCTAAATTTATCTAAGATTGTATAAAAAATTTATTTAAAAAAAAAAGAAAAAAAAAAGAAAATTAAGATCAAGTTGGGCCAATGGACTAGACTGAGCTAGTATATTTGTGGCACACACAAAACTGGCCGGGCCAGTTTTGTGTGTGGCCCTGCTCTGGCAGGTTGGACTGGTCCAACCCAACCCATTTGTCAGCTCTAATTGTACGTCATATAACATATATAAATAAAAATTATGTTTGATCAATTTGATTAATTAAAATTATAATTTAAACATATCTAAACATATGCGAAAACTTCTGACCTTTCGCTAACAACAAAAATCAACAATTAAAATCCAAATTCAACACATACACCAGCACCAACAGACAAAAGATATCACCAAAAGTGGAAATTATGTCATACATTTACTTTTTCCCTTCAAATTGAAGACTACTGACCTTTCACTATCTGTGGCTCAATTTTAGTTGTACAGTTGTTTGTGGGCCCGTGGCATGTAAAATCATGACAACCACAAACTACAACGTAACTATCATTGTGCCCCCATTTGAATGGACTTGTTTGTATCTCTCGTATTTGACTGAGCCAAAGGAAGTTTAATTAGCAATTTATGATCAATTTTGTAATAACAAAACCATTCTGTTGATATCCAATTCTATCTGTTACATCAGCTAAGTAATTTTTCACCGGCGCTACAAGAGCGTGTCGGACTTAATCCCAAGGCAGATCTTACTCCAAGCCGGACCTCATTCCCATGTGGGTCTTACTCCAGGTCAGACCTCATCCCCACTCAAGTCTTACTCCAAGTCGAAAGACCTCCTATCCAGGTCTTGCGGTTAAGCTCACGTCATCAGTATAGCATATCTTCTCATATGTCAGACGTCGGACCTAACCCTTCATGGCAACCAATGATTCTTCACGCTCTTCGTAGATGTCTTACCAAATTATTGAAGAAGATCCTACCTATCCAATATGGTGAGCGACCTCCCTACTTATGGAGGTCCTACCTCATCAGTTCTTACCCGACCTATTAGGTCAGACGTAAAGCAGCAGTCAACCAGTACTATGCTATTGTCATCAATGGCACGTTTTCCTAAATGTCAGACGTCAGACTAGCCGCCGTAATTAATGTAAACATCACTTCACATTAAATGTCCAAAAAAGAGATGTCTTGTAAGCATTTAATGCTCAACTTGACATTAAATGCATGTAATCATCACATATCTTCCTATAAATAGGAGACATAAATGTCCAACAGTTCGGACATTCAATGGCTGATAATAAACAGCATACTCGAAAAGAGCTTATCGTATCTAGTTCAGTTCGGCCACGTCCAACCTAAATTTTTAACATTAAGTTGGCTTGAGAAGTGTAGCATCATTTTCCAATATCAACACATTCAATTATTATTAATAACAAGTTCACATAAAATTGAACAAAATTATGATAATAATTGTTTAATTAAACAAATAAAAATTATGTATCTATATACTTGTCCTAATGTGTTTTAAAGTAATTTTATTTAAATTGTTAGAATTCGGTGACCTGAATTCAATTGGACCAGGATTAGGATTCTTCTCAGACGATAACATGTTTTAACAGGATTAGAATATTTCTCACACGATGACCTATTTTATCAAGAATAGGATTCTTCTCACACAAGTATTTATACATATTTTAACATGTATTCTAAAGTTTAAATCAGCTCCTCTTTGTAACAATCCTTGATATAGTGAATTATTCTATCTGTTCATGCGTTTTTCTCCATGTTCTAGGGTTTCTCACGTTAAATCTGTATGTTCTTGTTATTTTTATTCTCTATTTTTTGTTTACATCATAACAAGCTGGTATGAGAGCTAGGTTGAATTTTGATCACGATAATGGTAACTATAAAATATGATATTTGGTTGTTGGATCATAACACCAGATTTTCGTTATGGCAGGTCAAGATGCGGGCTGTACTCGTGCAGATGGATTTGGATGATGCACTGTTAGGGTTTGATAGGATGTCTATGTCTTGGACAGTAGACGAAAGACAACGTAAGGATCGAAATGTCGTTTCTCAAATTCATCTTCATCTTTCAAACTAAATTGTATAGGACGTTTTGAAGGAGAAAATCACAGCTGCGTTGTGGTTAAAATTGGAGGTAATGTGAGGCACAGATCGAAATCAAAATATAGAGACAAAATCTGTAATTACCTCAAGAAAAAAAAAGATACATCGAATCTAAATGCTATAAGTTACATAATAAGAAAAAAGAAGAAGCTACTAATCAGAAGTGAAGCTAGTGTTGCAGAAGATGGTTTCACTGATAGAGAACTCCTCGTTGTTTCTGATGGAAACTCCAAACCTTGGGAGGAATGTGTTCTTAATTCAGCTTGCACGTTTTATGTATGTTCTAATAGGGACTGGTTTTCAACTTATGAAACAGTTTCTAAAGGTTTTATATTGGTCGAAAATAATGCACCTTGTAAGATAGCTGGTATTCACACGGTCAGGACATTTGGTGATGTGAGACACGTCCCAGATCTAAAAAGGAATCTTATCTCTTTAGGTACTCTTGATGAAAATGGGTACAAGTTCACTGCTGAAGGTGGAGTTATGAAGACCAGCAAAGGTGCTTTTGTTGTGATGAAAAGACTGAAAAGCACTGCCAAGGTATATGTGTTGCAGGGTTCTACCGTTAGTGGTGAAGCAGCAGTCACTACTCCTTCTTCGTCAGATGATGATGTTACTAGATTATGGCATAAGCGTCTTGGACATATAAGTGAGAATGGAATGGCTGAACTAAGCAGAAGAGGACTTATTGATGGACAGAGTATTAGTAACTTGAAATTTTGTGAGCATTACATTTTTGGGAAGCAGAAAAGAGTTAGATTTGCAAAAGGCATTCACAACACAAAGATAACACTTGATTATATACATTCTAATCTCTCGGGACCATCTATGGTGCCATCTAGAGGAGGTGCAATTATATGATGACTATCATTGATGATTTTTCCAAAAAAGTTTGGATATTCTTCTTAAAGCGAAAGAATAATGTGTTACCTAGATTCAAGGAGTGGAAGACTATGATTGAGAAATAGACAGGGAATGAGATAAAACATCTCCGCACAGATAATGGATTAGAGTTTTGTTATGGTGAGTTTAATACTTTCTGCAAGACCGAAGAAATTTTGAGACACTTAACAGTTTGTCATACTCCGCAGCAAAATGGCGTGACAGAGCGAATGAATAGGACTTTGATGGAGAAAGTATGTTATATGCTTTCCAATTCAGGTTTACCCAAGACTTTTTGGGCCGAGACTATTTCTACAACTTGTTTTATTAATTAATGGTTAATTACACTAATGGTCTCCATTCTTTCAGGTTTGTAACGATTTCATCTCCATTCTTTTTTTAACAGATATTATCCACATTCTTCTATTTATTCTCATATATGGTCTCTAAATCACTATTTTTCATTATTCTGACAATTCTTTGACATTTTTGCCCATTGACTTAAATAAATTAAAATAATAGGAAAAAAAATACAATGAAAGCATTGCGATTGGGCCCTTAACCTTTTCAAAAGTACAAATAAATTTTAAACTATTTTATTTTATTTAGATAAATGTTCTTCCCCAACTAAAAAGAAATCATATTTTTCCACCCCCACTCTCACTCCCACTCCCACTCCTACCTCCCCCACCTCCACCCTAATCCTATATATACATACACCACCATATCTCTATTTCAGAACTTACTCTTTCTATCTCTCTCTCACACACACACACACACCAACAATGACAGAGGAAACAACCAGCACGACTGTGTCTTCTCAATCTCCGCCGTCACCACAACCGCGTATCCCTAACCTCCCAAATGACATCTCACTCCATATCTTGGCCAGAGTCTTCCGCTTCCATCACGGAGGAGGAGCTGATGGAGCCACCAAAAAAGTACCATTCTTCCACAGTGGTGCTCCGCGGTCAGGAGGTGCGTACCTTATCATTCATAGGTATCGATTATGACTTCACCACTTTTGACGTGCGTATCACAACTACAATGAAGGGTTGTGATGCAATTTCTATAAGGACCTGGCAAGAATTAGAAGGACCCATGTGTGACTATTTGTCAAGCCAATATGAGAAGCCTGTAATTCTAATAGGGCCAGTTTTGCCGGAAACACAAAAAGGACAACTGGAAGAAAATTGGGACAAATGGCTAAGCAAATTTGAGCCAAAATCTGTGGTGTACTGTGCATTTGGATGCCAATTGATTCTCTAAAAGAAGCAATTTCAAGAACTTGTACTCGGTATTGAGATGATAGGGCTACCATTTTTCATAGCCCTTTCAAAACCAGTAGAGGTTTGAAGAGATGATCAATTGGCCCTGTCATCTCAAAACCCAGTACAAGTTCTTGAAATTGCTTCTTTTGGAGAATCAATTGGCTTCCAAATGCACAGTACACCACAGATTTTGGCTCAAATTTTCTTAGCCATTTGTCTCATTTTTCTTCTAGTTGTCGTTTTGGTGTCTCTGGAAAAACTAGCCCTGTTAGAATTACAGGCTTCTCATATTGGCTTGACAAATAGTCACACATGGGTCCTTCTAATTCTTGCCAGGTCCTTATAGAAATTGCATCACAACCCTTCATTGTAGTTGTGATACGCACGTCAAAAGTGGTGGCGCCATAATCGATACCTATGAATGATAAGGTACGCACCTCCTGACCGCGGAGCACCACCGTAAAAGAATGGTACCCTTTTGGTGGCTCTATCAGCTCCTACTCCGTGCTGGAAGTGGGAGACTCTGGCCAAGATATAGAGTGAGATGTCATCTGGGAGGTTAGGGATAAGCGGTTGTGGTGATGGCAGAGATTGAGAAGACACAGTGGTGCTGGTGGTTTCCTCTGTCATTGTTGGTGTGTATGAGAGAGAGAGAGAGAGATAGATAGAGTGAGTTGTGAAATAGAGATATGGTGGTGTATGTATATGTAGGATTAGAGTTTGGGTAGGAGTAGGAGTAGGGGTAGGGGTAGGGGTGGGGATGGGAATGGGAATGGGAATGGGAATGGGAATGGGAGTAGGAGTTGGATGGATACATATGAATTCTTTTTAGTTGGAGAAGAACATTTATCTGAATAAAATAAAATAGTTTAAGAATTATTTGTACTTTTGAAAAAGTTAATGCCCAATCGCAATGCTTTCATTGTATTTTTTTTCTATTATTTTAATTTATTTAAGTCAATAGGTAAAAATGTCAAAAAATTGTCAGAATAGTGAAAAATAGTGATTTGGGGACCATCTATGAAAATAAATAGAAGAATAGGGATGATATCTGCTAAAAAAAAGAATAGAGATGTAGAAATAACCTTAAAGAATGGGACCGTTAGTGTAATTAACCATTAATTAATAAAACAAGTTGTAGAAATAGTCTCGGCCCAAAAAGTCTTAGGTAAACCAGAATTAGAGAGCATACAACATACTTTCTCCATCAAAGTCCTATTCATTCGCTCTGCCATGCCATTCTTCTCATATTGGCTTGACAAATGGTCACACATGGGTCTTTCCAATTTTTGGCAGGTCCTTATAAAAATTGCATTACAACCCTTCATTGTAGTCGTGATACGCACGTCAAAAATGGTGGCGCCATAAGCCATACCTATGAATGATAAGGTACGCGTCTCTTGACCACAGAGCACCACCGTGGAAGAAGGGTACCCTTTTGATGGTTCCATCAGCTCCTCTTCTATGATGGGAGCGGGGGACTCTGGCCAAGATATGGAGTGAGATGTCATCTGGAAGATTAGGGATAAGCAATTGTGGTGGCAACGGAGTTTGAGAAGACACAGTGGTGCTGGTGGTTTCCTCTATTATTGTTAGTGTATGTGTGTGTGTGTGTGTGAGAGAGAGAGAGAGACATGTGCAATAGAGATATGGTAGTGTATGTATATGTGGAGGTGGGGTGGGAAAAATGATTTCTTTTTAGTTGGGAAAGAACACTTATCTGAATAAAATAAAATAGTTTAAGATTTATTTGTACTTTTAAAAAGATTAAGGGCTCAATTGCAATGTTTTCATTGTATTTTTTTCTATTATTTTAATATATTTAAGTCATAAGGCAAAAATATCAAAGAATTGTCAGAATAGTGAAAAATGGTGATTTGGGGACCATCTGTGAGAATAAATGAAAGAATGTGGATGATATTCGCTAAAAAAAAAGAAAAGAGATGAAATCGTTACAAACCTGAAAGAATAGGGACTATTAGTGTAATTAACCAATTAATTAATCACTATCTTTCAACTGCTATTGACAAAAGACTCCAGAAGAGGTATGGTCTGGTACTCATGCTAACTAGTCTAATTTGAAGATATTTGGATGTCCCGCCTATGCTCTTGTTGACAATGGCAAACTCGAAACTAGATATATAAAGTGTGTTTTTCTTGACTATAAATTCAACGTAAAGGGATATAAGCTATGGTGTCCAAAAACTTAAAAAGTTATAATAAGTAAAGATGTTATTTTTGATAAAACTGCAATGATTCATGACTTACCTTCTAGAGACTATTCTGATAAAATTCAACAAAAATCAAACACACAGATGGAGTTTAAGTTTGGGTCCAAACTTATATCAAAGTCTACATCTCAATCTAGCTCAGAGATACATGATTCTATTGCTTCTTCACCACCACCAACGACGCGCAATATTATATTGCTAAAAACAGGCCTAGAAGAGATATTATACCTCCAAAGAGATATGCTAAGGCTGATTTGGTATCTTACGCTTGAATGTAGCTGATGATATTGATTCCAGTGAAGAACCTTTTACATACTCAGTAGCAATTAGTTGTGACGCACTTAGTAGATGGATGATTGCTATGCAGGAAGAGTTGGAATTGCTTTATAAGAATGGAACATGGGACTTACTGAGACTGTCTAAGGATAAAAAGTAGTTCGTTACAAATGGGTGGTTAAAACGAAAGAAGGAACACCATGAGTTGAAGAAGCAAGGTATAAAGTAAGACTAGTTGCAAAAGGTAACAGTTAGTTCTTGGTGTAGACTTTATAGATGTGTTCTCACCAGTTGAAAATCATAGTTCGATTCGAGCTTTACTTGGTATTGTGGCCATGCATAATTTTGAGCTACAACAGTTGGATGTAAAGACATCATTCTTACATGGAGAAGATGAAGAAGAAATCTGCATGCACTAGCCAGAAGGTTTTATAGTCTCCGAAAAGGAGAACTATGTGTGTTTGTTGAAGAAGTCCCTTTATGGTCTAAAACAGTCACCCAGACACTACTATAAAAGGTTTGATTCATTCATGATAACTCATGATTTCAGAAGAAACAGTTATGACAGTTGTGTTTACTTTCAAATGAGTGCCGTTGGGTCATTTGTATATCTGCTACTATATGTTGATGACATGTTGATAGCAGCCAAGCATAAGGAAGAAATAAAGAAGGTCAAAGTCCAATTTAGTAAAGAGTTTGAGATAAAAAGACTTAGAAGCTGTAAAGAAGATACTTGGAATAGAGATTCAGATCGATAGAATGACAGGTAAATTATATCTAAGTCGGAAAGGATATATTTAAAAAGTTATTTGCAGGTTTAATATGCAGAACGCCAAGAGTGTTAGTACTCCATTGGCGGCCCATTTCAAACTATCATCTACTTTATCTCCTCAATCAAATGATGAGATTGATTATATGTCTCGAGTTCCATATTCTAGTGCAGTGGAATATTTCATGTATGCTATGGTTTGTTCACATCCAGATTTATCATATGATGTTGGTGCAGTTAGTACATACATATTAAATCCTAGTAAAGAACATTGGAAAGCAGTTCAGTAGATATTCAGATACTTATGTGGATTTACTGATTTTTTTTTGTAATTTGGAAAAACTAGAGATGGAGTCATTGGATATGTTGATTCTGATTTTACTAGAGATCTTGAAAAGATAAGATCAATTACAGGGTATGTTTTCACTATTGGTGGTTTTGCTATCAGTTGAAAGGTTACTTTACAAACTATAGTTGCATTGTCTACTACTGAAGTAGAGTATATGGCTATTACAGAGGCTTGTAAGGAAGCTATTTGGTTGAAAGGATTATGTGAAGAACTTAGTAAAGACTTGCAGATCACTACAGTTTTTTTGTGATAGTTAAAGTGCTATATTCCTCACAAAAGATCTGATGTTTCATGAAAGGAAAAAGCATATTGATGTGCGGTATCATTTTTGTCGTGATATTATTGCTTGTGGTAACATTGTTGTGTGCAAGATTAGTACCCATGATAATCTTGCTAACTTGATGATCAAGACACTCCCTATAGCCAAGTTTGAGCATTGCTTAGACTTGGTTGGAATTTGTTGCTGAATTTATCCCTTAGGGGCTTTTGTGGAAGAGGTGGAGATTTTATTTCGGCGAAGATTGAATTTATTCATTGCGACAAAAAAAATGTTGTCGCTTAAATAGAGATTTTGTCACAAAACTAATTTAGCGACAACAAGCTGTTTGTTACAGGCATTGTCGCACTATAAACGCCACAGAATGTATTCTGCAACAACTATCAGTCACTCGTCGCATAAGCAAACTTACAACATTTTTTGTTTGCCGCAAAAAGTATGAAATAGCAACAACATATTTGTCGCCATAATGTCGTTGCAATACATAGATGTCGCGAAAAAGTAAAAGAGCAACAAGTCAATTTGTCGTAATGTTTGTTCCAAAACACAATTTGCGAGGAGAAATGTTTGTTGCGAAAACTATTCTAAAAGTATAACGCTTGTTACCTATTCTATTTTGCAACAAAACATGCTTGTAGCAATATATATTTTATAATAGGTCATGTTTGTCGCGTAATTTATTTTATAATTAGATTCTTTCGTTGCAGGATATATTATAAGATATTCAATGTTTGTAGTATAATTTATTATGTAACAAGTTTTGTGTGTAGTTAAATTCATTCAGCAACATAGAGAGTTTGTATCATCATCATTTGTGCAACGATGTATAGTTGTTGCCTAATTTATGTAGTTACTATTTATATAGGTCGCGTATTATAATTTACAACATATAAAATTGTTACAAATATTATTTGGTGACAATGAATATTCGTTTATATGACATGTTGTGTTTTAAGTTGAATATATTCTGCAACACAGAGTTTGTCGCGTATCGATGTATAGTTGGTGCGCAATTTAGTTTATATATACTAATATATGTCTTATATTCTATTTTACAACAAATAAAATTGTTGCAAATATTATTTTGTGACAATGATTATTTTTATGTGACAATTTTTATTTGTAGTTGAATTTATTTTACAATACATTCGCGTCAATATTTGTGCAACGCTCTATAATTGTTGCGCAATTTATTTTATAATTTTTATATATATATCACGTATTCTATTTCACAACATGTAAATTTTATTTTGTGACAATATAAATTTTCATTGCATGATACTTTCAACAACAATAAATTTTCATTGTATAATACTTTCAACAACAATAAATTTTAAATTTCTTGAATCGAAGTAGAATTGTTAAGATACACATTTATTTGAAAAATGTAACTTACAAAATTAAAGTTTGTACAATTAATCAAATATAAATGATATTATTGTCTTAAAATTGTAATACTAAAGCTTGTGAAGATAGTGTTACAGTAATCTTCAATCTCTTATCGACTTAATAGATGCATCATGTGTGCTGGAATCTACATAGAAAATGGAAAATATGTAAATAATCATTAAAAAAACAAAATAGAAAGACATTTCGTAATAAAAAATATATAAACCAAGAAATATAAAAATATATTTTACTTACCAATGACATTATCATCTTTACTATTACGAAGTCGCATCCAACTCCTATCCATCGTGTATATTAGTGTATTCACTTAAAGAAAATAAGCTTATAGAATGAATATTCTTAGGTTAAATTCTTTACAACACATTTGGTTTAATGCCATTAGTTAACTACCACATTCCCTTCACGAATGTATAAAACTCATGAAACAAATTATAATACTCAACCTAAATACAAAAAAAAAAATTAACACATGAGTAGAAAATGCAAGGAATATGGATTCGACGATATAAAAAAGATGTAATCATATTAGACATTAATATATGCAAACTGTGTTTTTGCCAAATTTTTCTCAAAACAAATACATTATGATGGATTGTACCTACGATTTTCCCTCTGCTTGGAGTCAAAATTTCACAAGGTCTGTTGGATTACCATAAAACTACACTTAATCAACATGTGAATTAATTTTAGAATTATTTCCAATCACCAGGTGAAAAAATAAATAAATTAGTGTACCAACTAGTTACTAACATCTTTCATTCAAATGAACCAACTTTGCATGTAAATTAAGCAAAACAATAAATCTGTACAATATTGATTATATACAAAAACCCGAAATAATTGAATATGAATAGATATGTGAGGAAAGAGAATAAACGTGATTGATTTATGCCCAAACCTATACAAGACTTTAATCCATCAAAACTGCAGACAAATTGAAGCTAAAAAACCTGAAGATCTGAGCATTTGATTATGTGGATCCATATAAATTATAAGTAAAAGATCTGAATTTTGAAATATATATTATACCATTGCAACAAATAAAACTACTTACATAATGGGACTCTGCTTCTTTAGTTGTTCACCCACGTTCCCTATAGTTCATGCCATTAAAAAATATGATCTGATCCGGTAGCTATTTTGTAAGCGGATCCCCCTGTTTTAAAAAATAGAATTAATGTATGAACTTCAAGAAATATAATATTGTATTATTATTTATGACTTTCGATTTCATGTGCATGTGCAGCATAAGACCATTTTTATTTTCATGTGACAACAAATGAAAGTATATACCTTGACGAAAAAAAACTAAAGAAATGAGCTGAAATTTTGACTTAAATTACATAAACTAAGCTTGTAAAGGATAATAAATTAAAGATGAGATAAAAAAAACTCCGTTTCTTCGAAATTATTTACTATTTTAGAATGAAACGCATTAAATTGGATAATTATAATATAAACTAAATGACAAATAAAAAATTATAAAATATTAACAAAGATATAATTTGTCCAAAAAAAGAAATTTATCAAGATGAAGGGACTAGTGTAATCCCGAAGAAGATTAGTGAAATTTGCTGCTCCAATATGGCACTCCTAAATCTGGTGATATTTGGAATCTTCATGTTCATGATTACAACACCTCACTCATACATGGATACCCTGATTGACATTCATGTTCTTGGATAGAACGTGCATATACATAGAAAGTCCATCTAGAGGAGCAAATTGAGTGACGGGTTCAAAGGATGATTATTGTAATATACCAAGTTTGGGCTAGTCACCGTTTGAAGTTCTGTGACATATTGAATCAATGCGAACTAAATTGGTAATTGTCCAGGTATCCCGAGCCTGATTGAGTGTAATAATGTGAGAATAGCAATAAAATTGAACCAACCCAAAGGAACAGTGATTAGCAGGTTAAAGGATTATCTAATAGAAGTTGGATTATCGGATTAAGGATAAAGGACTGAAGCAATCCAAAGGATATTATATTAATTAGGTCACATTTAATACTTTTAAATAAGATTCTAGTTTTGAATAAATCAGCACATAATTCCACAGCCATTCAAATTCACAAACTCATCTCTAAATTGAATAATGGGTAAAGAGAATCTGGAGCCTGTTGTTGGTTAGATAGCTCAGAGGCAACAACTGTATATAAATTGGGCTAATTTAATGATACATGTCCATCTCATGTGTATATGGGCATATGAAGGGAAAAATAAAAGCGAAAGTGTCGTGACACAATACATCATGAAAAGAACATTCCGAACACATATGCTCAATAATGTTAAGTGTAGTGGAGTTCACTATCGCACATGGAGTCACTCTTGAACTATGATGCACCGATACGGATACGTGTGTCCGACACGACACGTATCGGATACGTCGACACGCAATTTTCGAAAAAGTACCGACACCGACACGCCGCCGATAAGTAGATTAATTTTTTTTAATTTAATTTTTTTAACTTTATAGCCTAAAGAAAATAAAAATTTCTATACTTATTGCATAAAAAATAATACTAAAACATGATTTACCCATTTTAACATTAACAAAAACATAATTAGCCCATATAAAATCTTGACCGACCCATAAAGATTGACCTATTTTTTTTAAACCCTAAACAAATATCCGACGAAGTATCCGATACGTGTCGGTTCCGATACGTATCCGACACTGACACGCCAGTGGCGGTAGAGTGTCCGTGCTTCTTAGCTCTTGAAGGTCTGTACATAGTAGGTATCACCAAGGAATTTCACTTATTTATTACTGATGGGCTATGAACACTTTGGTTTTTGGCCAACTACAAATTTCACATTGAGTTTGGAAATATCTAGAACATTGCAGAGATTTGGATGCAATTTCCTGAAGTATTGGAAACCATGGCATCTTTCATGAAGCAGTCAATATTCTTTCAACGCTTTTTTTTTCTTGAATTCCCTTCATCTCAGTAAATGGGTAGTATAGGACATTCTTTTTCTTTTTGCCAATCATCTCTTTTTAGATTCAGAACCAGGGCATCTTTTCTAGCAGTAAATTCTTCTTAATCCACCCCCTCCACGCACTCGTACACACAAATTCTGTTTTCTTTTCTTGAAGAAAAATTACAAAACATGGTCTTCTTGGATAATAACAAACCCAATTAAAAAGATAAAACTTTGCAGTGTGTACAAACTCCCAGCTTTAAAAAACCAACAAAATAATTCCTTCTTAAGGCTTAAAAGTTGAAACTAACTTGTTCAAGAGCTTAATTATGAATATAGAACACTAATCAAAGCCAAGAATTGCACTTATCTATTTAGACATCTCTTACCTAAAAAAGAACCAAAAATCAAATACGTCCTTGATAATCACGAGCTTTCAAGATAACCTTCAATAATCAAGAAAAATTCAATAATTTATCAAGCTTTTATAAAATTAAAACATAAAACAATGAATTGCGCAAAGCAAAATAAATAAAATAAATTACAGACATGGATTTCAAATTGAAAAACAGATAGAAATATGTGAATTAAGAAAGAACCTGGAAGCCAATTATAAATTCTCCACCACGCACAAGAAGAAGGTTCGGATGTCAGAAATAGGGTTATACAGATTCAAACAGAGAACGCTACCTGTATCAATTGGATTTAAGGTTGGAAACTTGGAGCCAAAATTTTGTTTTCCCGGTTTGGGTTTTTGTTTAAATGGGCTGAAACAAAAGTAAATGTTTAAATGGATTTAAATAAAAGTAAATCTAAGTGTTTGTTTGAGATTTAAAATTAGTACTCCATCCGTCCCACAAAGATAGACTCGTTTTTCTTATTTATCTGTCCCAAATTATAGGCCACTTACTTTATAGAGAGTGTATTAAATTTTTCATTTTCCTAATATACCCTTATTTAATTTACATTGTTATCAACCAAAAACAAGTATTTAAATTTATTAGATTCATGAATAACTAATATAAAATGGGGGTATAATTAGAAAAGTGTGTGAAAAATTTATAATTTCAATTACATTAAATGAGATTTTTTAATCTGTGTGAAAAAAGAAATGAGTCTATCTTTGTGGGACGGAGGGAGTATTTTTTAAGAGATTTTAAAAAAATTTGGTGAAACGTGTGATTGAAAAATTGTTAAAATTTTTGGGTCCTATTAAATATATAGTAGAAAAAATATCATATATGTGACCGCTATTCTAATAACTTATAAATATAGCCAGAGAACGTGACAACTCTTTATATGATTTAGTAGAGATAAAAATACAGCATTCCGGACCCATACCAAATGAGGTAGGAGTTTTCTCACCCCGTTAGTTGAATGGGACGGGGACCATTGCCGTGAATCTATTTATTTTATTTTTATTTTATTTTTACATATTTTTATAAAAATTGTATTTGATAAAATAAATAATAAAATATAAAAATAATAAATAACCAAGCAGAGCGGTAAACGAAGAGTTTGTTAATCCCCGTCACTTTCCCGACTGGATAGGGATGATATTTTAATTCTTCACCCCGCACATACTCACGTCCCGTTGTCATCCCTACCTATTACTACACATTAGCCTTACGCTTTTTAGAACACTAGAAATAAGGCCAGAAGATTACCCTTTGTCTTTTCGATTCTTAAATGATAGAGGAATATAGATACATGTATAACTTCAAAGCAAGTAAAATGAATATTTATGTACCTCAATAATTAGATGCAGTTCATATTCTCCTATAAAAAAAAAATTTATTTGCATTATAAGTAGTATTGAATTATGTCCTTCTTGTACTACAATATATACTGTTAGTGTATTAACGACCCATACACTTATATCTCGGTCAAGCCTCGCTCTGTCAAAATGGGGTCATTCACTCTTAATGGCAACGAGATGGATTCGGTGCAAGTAAGCCATTATGTGTACCACCTTGTCAAAATGGGTTCATTCACTCTCATTGAATGCTCTCAGAGAGAGAGAGAGAGAGAGAGAGAGAGAGAGAGAGAGAGAGAGAGATTTTACAGAAGCGGCAACAAGCAGCTTAAAACCTAGAACTACACACTTAACTTACCAACAACCTAGTACTACGTAGGCTCATCAAACAACGCCTTTTAGCTTTATTCAGGATTTGCCCTATACTGTTCAAAAGATTCACATGTATTACGCTCAACTAATCCACTTGTAAAGGAAAGTTGACCAAGTTGCCATGAATGCTTGTTTTCCTTAATTTCGTGTCGAAAACGCTTGAGCGCTTGTTTTCATGTTGGGATTTATTCCAGCATCGGATAAGTAAAGTATAATGATTGAAATCAGATTTGTTACTTAAGTACGTTTGGTGGGTCGAATACATTTTCTTCAGCCAATAAATTAGCAATCGTTGGTTACTGAAATTATAATTTATGAGATCGTCATAAAATCAACATTTATTACACCAATTTTTTATTTTCTATCACCATGTAACATTATTTGTCATGGCCTAGATGACCGTCATGAACTTTCATTTACACTTCAAAAAAAAAAAATCAAGTATATATATATATATATATATATATATATATATATATATATATATATATATATATATGGCCAACGAGAATGTTTATTAAATAAAGTGTTTACTTAATTGCACCCAAAACAAATAATAAAAAATAAAATAAAAAAATAATTAATATATGTATAAACCCAAAAAATATATAACCACCAATCGTAAGAGATGTTTTTACGCAACTCACAAAAAAAATTATTCGTTTCTCTTCTTCAAATATAACAATCCTCTTAAATCTCCTCTCTTCATCTTCTCCACTTCCAAAATTCATATGTTGAATTTGAATCTTAATCATACAATTAGATCCCACAGCGGGTAAACAATATATACTAGTATATATACACACAATTGATACGTAATTGGACCTTATTTGATAAAAAAAAAAGACAAATATGCCCTTATTTTTAATTAGAAAAAATTTCAATTGGATTCCCAATCTTTACAAAAAGTACAAATAGGTTCAATACTTTTATTTTTTACAAAAAATTAAAGAAAACTAACAAATTGATAATATAAAAAATATTTTGTATATTTTACGAACTATTATAAAGTAACTAAAATTTAAGTTCATAAATATTAACAAACATATTAATTAAAATTAATTTTTTATTATTAAGTAATCAATATTATTTAATATTTAAACTTTAATTTTATCGTTACAACATTAAAAAAAAAAAAACTTTGTCACAAACTTGATGCTCAAATATTTTTATTTAATTAGGTTATTTGTTTATTAACTACAAATATTATAGCTCAAATTGTATTCTTCATATTTTAATGTATTGTTTTGGTATCGTTCAAAAATAAAGAACAATCATGTGTAAATTAATTTTTATTAGTATTTTTATGTTAAAAATATAAATAATAAGATTGGTTCAATGTCATAAAATTATATACGTCATTTTGTTATTTATTTAACTTAATTTTTATTCAATTTTTTCACATCACATAGCAATTGCATATAGATAAAGTGCAATAATTTTACATATTTCTTTTATAAAAAATTTAATTGACACAATTATAGTGATATATTTAATATGCTAAATTAAATATTATTTAATAAATGTATCAGACTTATTTGCACACTTTGCAAAAATTTGAAATCTAATTGTAATTTTATTTAATTAAAACTAAGAGTGTGTTTGTTTTTTTTATCAAATAAAGACCAATTGCGCACTAAAACACATATGTTACGGACTCGTGTGCCAAAAAATAAAAGTTGTGGACCATTTTCACACTAAAAGCAAAGGTTAGGAATCATTTGCACCAATTTTCCATAGTTTTTTGTCGACATTTTATAAATTTTTTACTAAATAATTTTTTTTTTCCACAAAATAATTAAGTTAAAAGTATAATTATATTAAACATCAAATTTAAAACTTTAAGGGTTAATTTCACTAACGATCACTAAAGTTACCTTAAAATTTCAAAAATGGTCACTGAAGTTCAAAAGTTGCAGTGCTGGTCACTAAAGTATTTAATCATTTCTCAAACGGTCAGTCCTTTAAATTTTCAACTTGAAATAGTAATGTGGCATGATGATGTGACATACAATAGATCGTTATTTATTGAATGATAGTCCATGTACTTTATATTATATTTACATTGGTACCCCTATTTTCAATTATCTTTCAGTTAAGTCATCTATAAATTGTATCTTAGGATCTTAATATTTTTACATCTTTACACTTTGGTCCTCAAATTTTTAATTATCTTTCAGTTAAGTCCTCCCTAAATTGAATCTTAAGTCCTTCAACTTTTTAAATCTTCAAACTTTGGTTCCCCAAATCTTTAATTTTAATGGTCAATATAAATACACTTTTAGTGGTCAAAATAAGTACACTTTCAGTTAAATTCTTGACTTTACACTCGAATTTTTACCTAAACGAACCAAATAACATAATTAAATAATAAACTACTTGACAAAACTCACAAATGTCCACTTTTAGTGGTCAAAATAAGTGCAAAACCCACACATATCACTTGGAGTTGTCAATGAAATATATTTTTGTCTATTTTTGTCAACTCTAAGTGATAAGTGCAAGTTTTACACATATTTTGACTATTAAAAGTGGACATTTGTGAGTTCTATCAAGTAGTTTATTTTTTAATTATGTTATTTTGTTTGTTTAGGTGAAAATTTTAGTGTAAAGTAAAAAAATTAATTGAAAGTGCACTTATTTTGACCACTAAAATTGTACTTATTTTGGTCACTAAAATCAAAGATTTGGTGGATCAAAGTTTGATGATGTAAAAAGTTGAATGACCTAATATGCAATTTTTGGAGGATTTAACTGAAAGATAATTGAAATTTTGGAGACTAAAGTGTAAAGATGTAAAATATTAAGGACCTAAGATACAATTTCTGGAAAACTTAACTGAAAGATAATAAAAATATAGGGACTAAAGTTAATATTATATAAAGTATATAAACTATCATGTAATAAATAAATGTCTATTGTATGTCACGTCACTATTTCAAGTTGGAAACTTAAAAGAATGATTGTTTGAGAAAAGAATTATATACTTTAGTGACAAGCGCTACAATTTTTGAACTGTAGTGATTGTTTTAAAATTTAAGGTAACTTCAGTGACCATTAGTGAAATTAACCCAAAACTTTAAAGTGATTAGCATTTTTTTAATATTTTGCTGAAATTAATTGTTACTATATTTTTGTAATTAAATATGTAGTTGTATTAAATAAATAACAACATAATATTTACAATCCAATTTTAGACAATTTAATCAAGTGTAATATATTTTCACTTCTTGATTTCATGTTGATTCTTTCTGATTTTTTTTTTTTTTTTATCAAAAGATTGTTTGATATACAAATTGACGATCCATGTGTGTTCAATCTAATCCTAATATTATTTTTTTGATTTTGTTTATATATATATTTGTTAATCTCAAAATGCAAAATTTGAAGTAAAAAAAATAAAAATAAAATCAATTCTTAAAAAAACACAGACATTCCCTAAATTAACCTCCCAAATTCTCAATCCCAAAAGAAAAATAAGAAGCCATGAATTGAAGAAGAAAGTCAGATATCGATCCCTCACCCACCGTCTTGCTGCCAGGCTTGGTGGTGTTTGGCAGTGGCAGCCTAGGTAAAGGCAGATATATTAATTGGTGGTGGTAGCGTTTGGTTGGGACTTTGTGTTGGCGCCACCATCTTCTTATCTCAATCTGATGGTGAGTTCCCACTATTTTGCTTTTTATAGTTTTAGAAGGGTTGCCATTGTGATTTGGAGGGATGTACTTCTTTTTCTGGTGGCCTTAGAAAGTATTTCCTTTTTGCGTCATTTTCCATCGTCTACGTATGATTTTCTTTGTATCTATTTTTCTAGTAGTGGGCTTCTGGGCGATTATGGATTCTTCTGTTGTGAGCATGAAAGATGACGGAAAGTTAGATACATAAAAAAAAAGGAGAGCAAAATTCAGATTGTGAAAATTCAAATGAGGTTTGACAGTTTGTAAATGTTGCCAATTATATGTGTTCTACATTGTCCAGTCATTAGCTCTTGACCTTCTTTTTTAAATGAGGATATGAATGTGGTAATAAAAGAATGTGAAATTGCACGTTATAAGGTTTGTCCTAAAAATTTTAAATTATATTTATAAATGAAATAATATTGTTTGATACAAGAATAATAATATATAATTTGAATCAACATATATAGCATCTTGGTTATTTCAAATTTAATAAATAAATTATAATAAAAATTATTCAAAACCCGGTCTAATTTAATCCATTTGAATAGTTCAAAAAAATTCAATTACAATTTCATGTTTGTGCATACTAATTAATAATTTACTATGTATTTGTTAATTAGTTTAAAATATTTATTTATGAACAATAGTAAAATAAACTTGTGACAAATGTTGTTCATAACAAAGACTAATAGGCGATGTGGATGTCACAATTTATTTTCCACCATCCCTACAAACTAGAGCAACGATAAATATAGGTGTCGCAAATTTTTTTCCTCTATCATAGAATTTTTAGCAACAAATATTACTTTTCGCAAAAAGTATACTTATTGCATCACAAAAAACTTTGTTGCAAGAAATAAAAATTTGTTGCCATAAGTTTTCCACCAAATATATTTTGGCGCCAAGCTTCTTATCATGTTTTTGGCGACAATCCTTATTACTTGTTGCGCATTTTGACATTTCGCGACAACTTTTTATGTCGCCTTATATTTTTTTGGTACTTATTTTTCCACCAAAATTTTTGCGACAAACTTTAAATAAGTGTCGCGCTAAATCACTTATTGCAACAAATATATGTATGTCGCAAAATATCTTGTCGCGAAATAGAGATTTTGTTATAGTGTATATATATCATGTAATCTAAAGTTAGTAAATCAGTTCTTCTTTGTAACCATTTTTGATATAGTAAATTATTATCTCCCTTGCTCGTGAGTTTTTCTCAATGTTCTAGAATTTTTCACACTAAATATGTGTGTTCTTTTTATTTTTGTTATCTATTTTCCATTCATATTATAACAAAAATTGTGTCCTTGTACATAAATAGTATCATTTCGTTCACATTATAAAATGGGAGTAGTGATCTATTACCTATGGTGGGTAGGACATCATTTACCCATTGATGATGTGGGCCAATGTGAGAATGCTACATCAGCTCACACAACACACAATTGTGTATAGACACAAATTGGATAAATGATCTCTTACCCACTGTAGGTAGGAGATTGTTACTCCATAAATTGGTTAGTGTTGAAAAAGCGTGTTTGTAGGATTGATTGATGAGAGATATTTTGAATCTGAAATTTACTTGGAATAACGACAAGGATGATGATCAAAATGTTAAGAAGAAGTCGTACATGATGTGCTTTAATAATGGGCTGAGTGGGCTAAATAATTTCCTTTGGCATTGTAGGGAGACGTTTGTGGCCAGCAATTTATTGTGCATTAACACATAATTTAATTACACTTTTGAATTTGTGAGATTTTGTTGATCTTCTTCGTATATTTTAAATTGAATAATATTATTTATCACCAATATTGGTTGTAATTGTATTAACATTAAATAATATGATACAACACATAAAGAAATATAACTAATAGAAAAATAGATTAATTGGAGACGATAATTGATAGAATGAAGAGAATAATATTATCTATACTAATTATAAAAGTCCCTTAAAGGAAGAAATATTTTTGGACGATATTGTTCCTCAAATAACTTATAATTCCTAAAATCATCTTTCAATTGATATAATTTATTTTGGCTTTAATTTAAACTATTTAACACTATATAAATATTTTATTTTGATCATTAAAAGTGATTTGTCTCTTTAAATTCCATTATATATTGTAATTAATAAAAATAAATAAAAATATACTAATAATTTTTTTAATATATTGAAATTATTATCTTTAATTGTAAACAATCAAATAGTGAATCTTATTATGCACAAGAATATAAGAAAGTTCCTTCATCAACATAACAAAACAAGATGAATTTAGCTTTGCATTTCGACTTTCTTATTATTGATTCATACTTTTTTCCTCTGATCTAAATATGAGAGAAATATTTATTGACGATATTGCCCCTCAAATAACTTATAATTCCTAAACTCATCTTTCAATTAATATAATTTATTTTGGCTTTAATTTAAACTATTTAATACTATATAAATATTGCATTTTGATTATTGAAAGTGATTTGTCTCTTTAAATTCCATTATATATATATTGTAATTAATGAAAATAAATAAAAATATAATAATAAATTTTTTAATATATTGAAATTATTATCTTTAATTGTAAACAATCAAAGAGTCAATCTTATTATGCACGAGAATTTAAGCAAATTCATTTATCAACATAACAAAACAAGATGAATTTGGCTTTGCATTTCGACTTTCTTATTATTGATTCATACTTTCTTCCTTTGTTATTCGCCTTTGTTTTTTATTATGCCAAGAATATTTTTTTCTTCGCAATGACGATTTTTAATCTTTGATAATTAGTTTGATAGTAATTTGGTAATAATTGATGTGTTAATTTTCCATGAATAATTCACTAATTTTAAGAATATATATCATGGTAATATTGATTTTAAATTTTGATTTCTATATCTTTTTTTCTTTATTTAGAATATTTGTTTGATGTAAAAATATTAATTATTGTGGTAGTCTTGATAACAAAGAGATTTAAGCTCGAATAATGTTTTATGTCATTTTGTAAGCAATTAAACGTATATTTATTGTGGAAGAACGAGTTAGAACAAGAAGAATTGATGTTACTCTAATTCTTTCAAACACGCGACTGAGGAATATATAACTTGGATAAAGCGAGTCATGTTATGTATAATGTAAATGTAAATCTCGCATCATAAGTGATTTTATGTGATGAGTTAAAATCATTGTCCAAATATGTGGTTGTTTTGAATTTTTTTGAAATTTAATAATATTTCAGATGGAATTACGAGAAAGAATGCACGAAGAAAACAAAAAAAAAAATTCCTTAATTTATGGGTGCATTAAAACTGAATGGATATTGCAATAGAAAATTTTTCTTTATCTTCTGTCAAAGAATTTTGAGATTCTTTTTTCTGAGAAATAATTACCTAAAAATGCTAAATATTTTGTTTTCGTGTGCTTTTTATAATGATATAAATACAGAAAATCAATGAAAAATTGTGTTATACTTATATCTATTATTTTCATAAAAGAAAGTTGCATTTTCTGATATACCATTAGATATATGCTTTAAAATATAATTAAAAGAGTATCAGTAATCTTTCAAACTTAATATTTACGTAGGACGTGTATTTTTTAATGAACCACATGTTTTACCAAGAAGTTTGAATATAATTCCTTAGTTGGTCATAATTATTGATGAACTTATGGTTGAAAATGATTTTATTTAAGTGTTATATTTATTGATAATTTTAAAATAAAAAAATTATAATATTATTACAAAATCACGTGCGCACGTATTGTTAACTAGTTTTCATAAAAAAAGTGATAGACCTATTTTTATCTCTCGCAGCTGTGATGCACGTGTTTGGCATAATTTTGATTATTGAATGTGAATGGACTTGTTTTTATCTCTTGTAGTTCACTAAGCCAAAGGAAGTGTAATTAGCAATTTATTCAATTTGGTAAAAACAAAACCATTTAAACATTATTCAAATCGTATCATTTGCTACACACCTCTTACCCTATTTTCAACTTTCAAGTAAGTATATGAGTTACTATATAGAGTGATTATAATGATTTATGTTGGAAAATCAGTTTTTGGATTATTGAAGAATCCGATTTTCTTGGCATATTTAATTATAAGTTATTTATTGATATGAGCAAATTAGGATTCAATGATTATCTAGTAGTTGTTTGGAAATTGGAAACTTTAAAGCTATATTTATCACAATCTATTTATAAGTTTTAGTTATTCTAAAACTCTTGTTCCTTATCTGTTAATAAGTGATTGAATAAATTGCATGTTTAAGTTTTCTAATTGAACTAGGTTTCTAAGTAGATAAGATATTACAATATTATCTTTTTATTTATCTACTTAAATGAAAATAAATATCTAGATTTGTTTTCATATTCTTGTGATTTATCTCACCTTATCTTGTATAAAGTTTATTTAAACTTAAAGACTTATTGTGTCTTATCCATATATAAGATAAATATTAAGTCATTAAGTTTAGACAAACTTCTTGTACTATAAATAAGACAGGTGGTATTCCAAGAAGCTTACGGACTTTGAAAGCAAAAATACTCAAGAATCAAATAGCAAATCATTTATGAGTTGAGAGTTCAAAGAGATATTCAAAAGTCCTAGCCTGATCAAAAGTCTAGTTTTGAGAACGGCTCTGAGAAACTGAGCATACAAGAAATCCATTGTGAGAGAGAACGGCATTTCGGCGGCAAGATAAGGACTGGGTCCTTATTCCGATTTGTGGAATCAATCCGGGGACACACGTGGAATGGACCAAGATCAAGACCGAAGTACTTGACTGCATTCCTGGACTAGTTGAAGAAAATATAAAACAGGGAAGTTTTATCATTGTTCTTAACTAAGTTTTATTTTTTGTAAATTGCTGATAAAGTTTTAGATTAGGTCTAAAATTGTAATTTCAAAAAGTTGAGACGTGTGTAACCTGTTCTGAAATAGTGGATTTATTTACCCGTGGCATGGGGGCCCGTGGATGTTTCCCTTAGGGGTTTACCACGCTATATCTGGTGTTAATTAATGTTTTAATCGCCTTATATAATAACTGTCTCGAAACTGCCAAGACGTTCAGTGAAATGTTCTGACGTTCAACAAACTTTCATTAATATCAGAACATTAAAGTGAACGTTGTGTTTTTTAAAAAAAATATTTACAGACTTTCAGTAACAACCTATTCAACCCCCCTTCTAGGTTGATTGTTATCTAGATTTAAAACTAACAATTGGTATCAGAGCGGGTTCACTTCTAGAAAGTGAGATCCTATGAATCTAGGTATGGACACTGCTTCGTTTCGACCACCAGTCTTGGATGGAACGAACTATAATTATTGGAAAATCCGTATGACTGTTTACATTCAAGCTCTTGATGAAAAATCATGGCATTCTATCATTAAAGGATATAGTCCTCCCACTATCATTGAAGATGATATTGAAATAGAAAAACCATGTGAACAATGGGTTATTACTGATTTCAATAATGCTAGCTGGAATAGCAAAGCCTTGAATGCTATTTTTTGTTTTGTAAATGCTAATCAATTCAGACTAATATCTAATTGCAGGATAGCAAAGGAAGCTTGGGACATCCTACAAATCGCACATGAAGGAACATCCAAGGTGAAATCATCTAAACTACAAATGCTCACCACAGAATTTGAAAACCTACGCATGACAGACGATGAAGCATTCAAAGATTTTTATGCTCGGTTGTGTGATATATCAAATCAAGCACATTCTCTTGGAGAAAAATATTCAGAGTCAAAATTGGTTAGAAAGGTCTTACGATCCTTGCCAAATAAATTTCACTCCAAGGTGACCGCAATTGAAGAAAGCAAGGACATAGACGAAATCAAAATTGAAGAGTTGGTTGGGTCATTAATGACTTATGAACTAAACCTTGGCACAAGAAGGAAAGAAAAATCTACAGGCATAGCATTTCGAGTTGAGGAAGAAAAAGATGGATGTGAAGATAGTGATTCAGATATTGATATAGCATTAGTTACCAAACAGTTTGGAAAATTCCTGAAACGATCTCAAAGATATAAATCAGCAAAAAATCAAGGATCATACAGAAAAAAATATCCTGACCAAAATAGACAGAGTTCATCAAATCCTCTAAAGAAAACAGAAAATCGTATCCAGTGTCATACTTGTGAAGGATATGGACACATTGCCTCTGAATGTGCCAACAACAAAAAGAAAAATTCTGGTAAAAAGGCCATGAATGTAACTTGGAGCGAGGATGAAGAATCAACCGATGATCAATCAGGAGATGGGGAAGTTTCTAATACTCAAGATATCTCATTTACAGCATGCTCTATTTCTGATTCTGAATTATCTGATCTTTTTAATGAACGTTCACATGAACGTTCTGACATAGAATCAAACGTTGGAGCTAATGACATTAGGGATAACCTAAAGGCTTTAACTACTGTATCCACTAAAGAACAAGGTTTTCCAAATGATAAAATAACTCACTTTGAATTACTGTTGGCTGATAAAGATAAACAATTGTGTGATTTGCAGGAAAAATTGAAACAAAGTAGGGAAGCAAACCAACAATTGACCATTGGAGCTGCTCGACTGAACGAGGTACTGAGCTATGGGAGAACCACTAATATCAGACATGGGTTAGGATATACTCAGTATGGAAAAGATCAAGAAGCAAAGAAAATCACGTTTGTCAAAGAAACAAGTTCTGACATTCCAGATAACGATATGATGTCTACTAAACCTGTAATCAACGATCAGATGTTGAAAAAATCGAGAATTACAGAAACTGCTGACAAGGTAACTAAATGTGAATCTAAAGGTAACATACTCTTATCTCCTAATTGTCCAACATGTGGTAAGACAAAACAAAAGCATGCTAACATCTCAAATCATCTACCTAAGCACAAGAAAACTATCTGGAGAACTAGCATGAACTTGAGAAACCTTTTACCAAATAAAAGAAGTCGAATTAAAATCCGACAAATATGGTTAAAGAAAACTGACTTGAACTGTTATGTAGTTGATTTGGCATTCCATGCGTTTGTGACTAATTCTTGGTATTTCGACAGTGGATGCTCTAGGCATATGACAGGAAATCAATCACTCTTGTCTGATTTTAAAAATTATTCTGGGAGTCGAACCGTCACGTTTGGTGATGGTGTAAAAGGTAAAGTAATTGGGACTGGATCTATAATAATTAAAGGTTCACCACCTTTAACAAATGTTCTCCTTGTTGAAGGCCTAAAAGCAAACCTAATTAGTGTGGGACAAATTTGTGATAATGATCTTACTGTTATTTTTAACCAAAAAACATGCACGGTTGTAAACAGTAAAGATATCTGCTTATTGACAGGAACTAGAGCTAGTGATAGATGTTATTTACTTGATCATAGTCTTTCATGTCTTGTAGCTAAAACTGATTCCACAGATCTATGGCATCAACGCTTAGGGCACCTTAATTACAAAGATCTGGTAAGATTAAGCCAATGTAATGCTGTAAGAGGAATACCAAAATTGAAGGACAAACCTGAGGGTATATGTGGCCCATGTCAACTTGGTAAGCAAACTAGAGGATCACATAAACAGAACAACTATCTGGCCACCTCAAATGTCCTTGAATTAATACATATGGATCTAATGGGACCCATACAAGTCGAAAGCATTGGTGGAAAAAGGTACATTCTTGTGTGTATTGATGACTTCTCTAGATATACATGGGTTAACTTCTTAAAAGTAAAATCTGACACATTTGAAAGATTCAAAATTTTATATGCTAAACTGACCATTGAAAAAGATAACCATGGACAAAAAATTGGTAGAATTAGGAGTGACCATGGCAAAGAATTTGAGAATACTATTTTTTCTGACTTCTGTGAAAAACATGGTATCTTTCATGAATTTTCAGCTCCTAAAACACCAGAACAAAATGGGGTAGTTGAAAGAAAAAACAGAACTCTTCAAGAAATGGCCAAGGTAATGCTGAACAGTAGAAAATTACCTGTAAAATTGTGGGCTGAGGCAGTCAGTACTGCTTGTTATGTTTTGAACAGGGTTACCATTAGGACAGGTACTTCTCAAACTCCTTATGAAATTTGGAAATGTAGAAAGCCTAATCTTAAGTACTTTCACACTTTTGGTAGCAAATGTTATATCCTAAACGATCGTGAACAAATAGGAAAAATGGATCCTAAAAGTGATGAAGGGGTATTTTTGGGATATTCTGAAAATAGTCGGGCTTACAGAGTCTACAACATGCGTACTCAAAACATAATTGAATCAATAAATGTTGTAGTAGACGATACTAATGATTTTGCTGAGTATTCACAGGAACAAGTCATTCAGACACTGTCAGAAAAATCTGAGGCAAGAAGCGAACATCAGAACGTGGAAAAAGACACTGATGCAAGTCAGAACATTCCTAGAGACGTTGCCAAACCTGATACAACTAAACAGACAGAAGAAACTGAACAGAATAATACTACAGCTGATAGTACACACACATTCGAAGATCAGAGCACCCGAAGACAACCACCTACCTGGATACAAAAAGCGCACCCTACAACTAATGCCATCGGGAATTGGGATGACGGTATGGTGACTCGAAGGAAAGCTTCAAATGAGATAAGTCATGTGTGTTATATTTCTCATGTTGAACCAAAAAATGTGAAAGAGGCTTTAGAAGATGAATCATGGGTGTTAGCCATGCAAGAGGAACTTAACCAATTTGAAAGAAATAAGGTTTGGAATTTAGTCCCTCGACCAAAAGATGCAAATGTAATAGGAACTAAGTGGGTTTATAAAAACAAATCTGACGAACATGGAACTATACTTAGGAACAAAGCCCGCTTAGTAGCCCAGGGATATAGTCAAATTGAAGGATTAGACTTTGAAGAAACATTTGCTCCTGTTGCTAGATTAGAGTCTATAAGACTTTTACTTGCTATTGCTTGCCAAATGAAATTTAAACTATTTCAAATGGATGTCAAAAGTGCGTTCTTAAATGGCTATCTCAATGAGGAAGTTTATGTTGAACAACCTAAAGGTTTTGTAGATCCCCATTTTTCAAACCATGTGTATAAACTTGAAAAAGCTCTTTATAGTTTAAAACAAGCTCCACGAGCTTGGTATGAACGTCTAACTACCTATCTTATTGAAAAGGGGTACAAGAGAGGGGGAGTCGACAGAACTCTTTTTATCAAACACTTAAATGTTGGTATAATTGTTGCTCAAATCTACGTCGATGATATTATTTTTGGCTCAACCTCAGAAAAACAATATATTGATCTCATAAACTTAATGAAAAAGGAATTTGAGATGAGCATGGTAGGAGAACTAACATTTTTTCTTGGTCTGCAGGTTAAGCAAATAGGCAATGATATTTTCATATCTCAATCAAAATATGCAAAAAATCTTATCAAAAAATTTGGTCTTGATAACTCCAAACCAATGAGAACACCTATGGCCACAAATCTAAAAATCACCAAAGATGAAAATGGTACAGATGTTGATTCTAGTCTCTATCGCAGTATGATTGGAAGCTTATTATATTTGACTGCTAGTCGACCTGATATTGCTTTTAGTGTAGGAGTTTGTGCTAGATATCAAGCAAAACCAAAAGAGTCACATGTGGCTGCTGTAAAAAGAATAATTCGATATGTTCATGCCACTGTTGATTATGGTTTGCTTTACTCAAGTGATACTAACTCTCATTTAGCTGGTTTTAGTGATGCTGACTGGGCAGGTAATATTGATGATAGGAAAAGTACCACAGGAGGATGCTTCTATCTGGGAAACAATCTCGTAGCTTGGCTTAGTAGAAAACAGAATTCCATCTCACTATCTACAGCTGAAGCAGAATACATCGCAGCAGGCAGTTGTTGTACACAATTAATATGGATGAAGCAAATGTTGGAGGATTACGGTATCAAACAAAACTCTATCACTATGTTTTGCGATAATACTAGTGCCATAAGTTTATCAAAAAATTCTGTTCAACATTCAAGAACAAAACACATTGATATTAGGCATCATTTCATTAGAGATCTCGTAGAGAGTAAAATCATCACAATCGAACACATACAGACTGAAAATCAACTAGCTGACTTATTTACTAAAGCTCTGGATACTAATAGATTCGAAAATCGAAGAAAAGCTTTAGGGATATGTATCATTGTCTAAATGTGTTGTCCTTGTTTATATATATATATATATATATATAAAGAGTATTTTTTATATATTTGCACATACTCATGAGTTAATTATGCAAGAAATACTGATTTTCCAATGTGTTATTGCCTCTATCATACAATTTGATGATATAATTTGAATCTCGTATATTCATCTCTTGTTTATGCACTTTATAGATGTCGAAATTGGGTTGATAATTTCCTGACAAATTATGTATTCTACCCTCTGATTTACTAACTAAATATGGATTGAAGACCTATGGTCAGTATCTATGTCTTTCGGCTCCATAATATTCTGTCCTGTTAAACAAGCTGGTATATTTGAAGGAGGGCTACCTTTCTCTGGATGATGAGAAGCCATCCTTGATAACATAAAATAAATCATGAGAAAAGGGCTGCCGCCTTGAAAGTGTGAAAGTCACTTCTTATATACTTAACTGGCTATGGAAACACAAAATAAATGTGTAAATTCTTCAAATAAAAAAAATAAATAAATAAAAAAAAAGAGAAGAAAGCCAGAGTTGAAATAAAAAAAAAAATATATATATATATATATATATTTCACTTACGCTTGGCAGGTCAAATATTTTTTCAAAAAAAAAGACAATTAAAGATGATGGCTGGTTTGAAACTCTAGTCTATAAAAGGTTATGTGATTTAGAGGGTGGTGCTGATTTGTCTCGATATTATTGATCTTATTTTGATTATTTATTCACACACTACACTCTTTTTCATGATTAATATATGAGATTTTGAACTATATTAACAATTTTCTATGATCAGGACTGACCAGAAAGATGATTGGGATTTCCTCACAGTTGCTCATGATATTTGTATTTATATTTTTAAAAAAAAAAATAATATAAAAAAAAAAAAAAAAAAAAAACATTTTTTTTATTTATTTCTTTATTTTTTATCTATTGTGCATTCAAATTTTTTTAGAATTAGAAGTTTTTTTTTAAAAAAGGTGTCCATTCTTGAAAAGAGTCCATTCTTAACAAGAGTCCTTACATGCTTTCCTCTATCAAACAGGGCCTTAAAACCTTCATCTTCCTCTTTATTTAAAACCCTAAACCCCTAACTTCTCTTGTGTAAATTCCTTGATTTCTCTTGATATAACTTGATTTTACAAAAGTGTTTAGAGAAAAATCAATGGCAAGGTCAAAAACCACCACTCACCACCCGGAGATGCGCCGTAGCCGGCGTGGCGCCGCCTCTGCATCGGCCGCAGCTGTTCCACCGGCGTCCACACCATCACCGGTACCAATGGCTTCAACTCCACCATCTGCACCGCCACCGTCTGCACCGCCACCGTCTGCACCGCCGGTTCTGACACCTTCACTTGCTCCATCTTCTTCATCTCCTCAACCAACAGCCGCCGCTAGTGCAGTTCTCTCCACCGCCGCCATTCCCACACCAGTCACAAGTCAGGGGGAGCTTGATGAGGACACGATTTCTGAGAATGGAACTGGGTCTCAATCTGGTAGTGAGTCTGAAAACCGCTCAGGGGAGTCTCCACAGACTGGGAATCTTGAAGAAGAACAACAGAAATCGGGCTCAGATTTTGCAGATGAAAATGTAGAAGAAGAAGAAGAGTCCTCGAATGATGAAGATGATCAATTAAGTGCTGAAGAATCTGTCCCTGTCAGACTCTCCCGCGCACAGAAAGGAAAACAGAAAATTGATGAACGTTCGAACGTTGGTGATATTCCAACTGAACATCAGAATGTTGGGCACCCATCCTCCGATGTTCCAACTTCAGCGACTCATCCTCATTTGTTCGAACAAAGTTTGCTCCGTAAAGGTAACCACGTCTTCACCCCTCTGAATTACAAATTTGGAACTCTTGATGCACAGACTCAATTTCACAAATTTATTTCAAATCGGGATTTTGTGATGGAATTTAATGTCAAAGAGGATGTCCTTAGAAAAGCTGATCTTGTTGAATTAATTGAGTATTGGGGGATACAAAAATTGTTGGGTTGGACTGGGAGACCTTGTGAAACATTGATCAAAGAATTCTTGGCTAATATTTCTCGACAGATTAAGCAGCCGGGTAATAATTTTAGGTGGTCAGTTTATGTTAGGGGTCGGCTAGTACCTTTTAGTCCTTCCAATCTTCGTCGTTGGCTTGGATTATCACCCATATCTGAAGGAATGGATGATGAATTTGAAGCAGCCACTGATACTTTGGCCTTAGAACTCACTGGAAATCCTTGGCCTACAGGTAAAATGACTGCCGCATTGCTTACCTCTAAGTATAAGTTGCTTCACAAAATTGCCTTGCACAACATTGATCCAATTCAGCATAGGTCAGACATTGGGATGGATAAGGTTGAGTTATTGTACAAACTGGGCACCCTCTACCCGCTAGATATTGCTTCAATTATTTTTGACAAAATTGTGTTCGCGGCAACCCGTCAAGCACACTCCAGAATGTTGCCCTTTCCTGGTTTACTTCATGCCTATCTCCAGCATCACAATGTTCCTATACTTCCGGGTGACACTTTCACTTCACAAATTCCGGTTCTTCGTCCTTCAAAGAAAGTCACTAAGAGACCGACACCTCCTGCAAGGCCAACAATTTCTGAAGATCATACCAGTTCTCTTGAAACTCAGGTGAGGGACTTAACCTCTTTGGTCAATACACTATCTGATAATTTTGAGCGTCATCACAGATTCATAAGGGCCTTACTTGTGGCCTTGGCTAAGCGGACTGGAACTCCTATACCAGAGGAATATCAAGATGCTGCCATGAATCCTCAAAATCCTAATGTTGGCTCTGATGGAACTCAACATCTTGACGCTGGTCCTGAGCATTCTCCACGTACTGACCTTGATGCTGGCATATCTCCACATCCAGATGCTACTCCTTTGCCTTCGTCCTCCAAGCGCAAGACGAGAACCCAGACTGGTGGTTCGAAAAAGAGGACCCGCAAGAGCACTTCATAGAGTGTTTTGTGGTTGGGTATTTTCTCCTTAATTTAGTATTTTGCTTTCGGACACTTCGTTAACTTAGTTTTTCTCTTCGCTTTCGTTTTTGCTTTGACCCCTCTTTCTTACAAAAAGGGGGAGTAGCTAGTTGTTTGCTGCTTTTGCTGGTATTTAGAAATTGCTTTAAACTTTTGCTTAATTAGGAATTACTTTTGCTTGGTAATTAGGAATTGCTTTAAATTAAATTGCATGTTTAAATTTGCATATGGTCTTGAATCCAATTTGCCTACGTGCTCACCTCAAAAACAACTTGATATAAGTTTTGTAATTAAGAGATGCCAAAGGGGGAGATTGTTGGAAAATCAGTTTTTGGATTATTGAAGAATCCGATTTTCTTGGCATATTTAATTATAAGTTATTTATTGATATGAGCAAATTAGGATTCAATGATTATCTAGTAGTTGTTTGGAAATTGGAAACTTTAAAGCTATATTTATCACAATCTATTTATAAGTTTTAGTTATTCTAAAACTCTTGTTCCTTATCTGTTAATAAGTGATTGAATAAATTGCATGTTTAAGTTTTCTAATTGAACTAGGTTTCTAAGTAGATAAGATATTACAATATTATCTTTTTATTTATCTACTTAAATGAAAATAAATATCTAGATTTGTTTTCATATTCTTGTGATTTATCTCACCTTATCTTGTATAAAGTTTATTTAAACTTAAAGACTTATTGTGTCTTATCCATATATAAGATAAATATTAAGTCATTAAGTTTAGACAAACTTCTTGTACTATAAATAAGACAGGTGGTATTCCAAGAAGCTTACGGACTTTGAAAGCAAAAATACTCAAGAATCAAATAGCAAATCATTTATGAGTTGAGAGTTCAAAGAGATATTCAAAAGTCCTAGCCTGATCAAAAGTCTAGTTTTGAGAACGGCTCTGAGAAACTGAGCATACAAGAAATCCATTGTGAGAGAGAACGGCATTTCGGCGGCAAGATAAGGACTGGGTCCTTATTCCGATTTGTGGAATCAATCCGGGGACACACGTGGAATGGACCAAGATCAAGACCGAAGTACTTGACTGCATTCCTGGACTAGTTGAAGAAAATATAAAACAGGGAAGTTTTATCATTGTTCTTAACTAAGTTTTATTTTTTGTAAATTGCTGATAAAGTTTTAGATTAGGTCTAAAATTGTAATTTCAAAAAGTTGAGACGTGTGTAACCTGTTCTGAAATAGTGGATTTATTTACCCGTGGCATGGGGGCCCGTGGATGTTTCCCTTAGGGGTTTACCACGCTATATCTGGTGTTAATTAATGTTTTAATCGCCTTATATAATAACTGTCTCGAAACTGCCAAGACGTTCAGTGAAATGTTCTGACGTTCAACAAACTTTCATTAATATCAGAACATTAAAGTGAACGTTGTGTTTTTTAAAAAAAATATTTACAGACTTTCAGTAACAACCTATTCAACCCCCCTTCTAGGTTGATTGTTATCTAGATTTAAAACTAACAATTTAGTCTGAATCTGATTTAAATCTATTTTTTGTTGTTAATTTTTCAGCATGAAGGTCCAGGTTATGAAGAGCAAGTTGATAAAACCATGCGAGCCAACTCCCAGTAACCTTCGCAACTTCAAGATATCGTACTTGGATGAAATTCCTCAACCAATGAATTTTTCTGTTCTTCTCTACTACCTGTCGTCTAGTGTCGCCAATGAAAAATTGAATCGTTTGGAAGAATCATTGGCAGAAATTTTACCCACTTGCCGGAAGATACGTCAACGAAAATCACTTGGTCAACTGTAGTGACCAGGTGCTGAGTATGTAGAAGCTCAAGTGGATTGCACTCTCCTGGAGCATATTAATGGCTTTAAGGTGAACCATGACGACGACCTAAATGACCTTCTTCCTTGCGAAATTTATGCAGCTGATGAAATCACAGACCCATTGCTAGCAATTCAGGTAAGCAAGTTTAAATGTGGAGGGCTAGCAATTTGTGTTAGCATTTCACACAGGATTTTCGATGCGGCCTCAATGGGGACATTTATAGATGCCTGGACGAGTGTCTGCCGGGGAGACGACACTGAGACAATTTGCCCAGTTTTCAACTCCCCAGTAGAAATATTGTTTCCCGTGATTCTGAAACAACAATGAAATCAACAAAGACAAAGGATTCAAACATTGTTTCAAGGATGTTTGTGTTTGATAAAAAGGCAATATCAAGCCTAAGAGCGAATGCGATTAGCTCTGAAGAATCAGGCAAACGCCAACCTTCAAGGGTAAGAGTAGTGTCTGCACTTATAATAAAGGCTCTTGCTCGTGTTAATCAGAAAATTTATGAAAAATCCAGAGGTTTACTTTTGTCACCGGCAGTTAACATTCGAGAAAGAACTATTCCACCCCTTCCCAAATATTCTTGTGGTAACTTCTCGGTATTGTCACTCACTGAATGTACAGAAGAACAATGCCAAAACATGGGATTCCAAGACTTCGTTCGTTTTCTGAGTAATGGAATTGACGCAGGCAGAAACGTAAACAATGAAACAAAACTCAAAATCAATTCGTTGATTCCTATGAATGCCGAATGAAATTGATTAATTGTGGAGAAAACTCCAAGAATAATATTCTTCTTCAAAAACAACTGCTTCATCCAATAATAAAAGGACTCTTAAATACTAAACTTCTAGTTGAAATAAAACCCTAATTGATAAATAAAATGCAAAAAGACAAAAATAGACATGAAAGTTAAAGAAAGCTATTTTAAACTATCTAAACGACTTCAGAAGGCTAAAATCCACCATCAGCAATCGCTTTAGCTATTGGTCTTGTCCGGCTCGTCGAGACGCTTCCGAAAACATATAATAATAAAAATTCTGAGCCCTATGTCCGTTTCTTTGATAAATCACGATTACGATCCCTTGCGTCCAGATAAGCTAAAGCTAGGTCCTCTACGCCATCATCTCCCTGGGGGTCAAGAAGATTCGACCTCGAATCGCCAGGCACCTCGTCATCAGAAGAATTATCACCCACAAAAGGCACCAGATGTTTGACATTGAAAACGTCAGAAGTACGAATATGGCTTGGTAGCTTCAGGCGATAGGCATTGGGATTAACTTTCTCTACAATCTCCAAAGGACCAATTTTGCGGGACGATAATTTGTTGTACTCATGAGCCGGGAAACGGTCCTTCGTGAGAACAGCCCAAACAAAATCGCCCACCTCAAATTCAACATGCCGTCGATGTGCGTCAGCGGCCTGCTTGTATTTGTCCGTGGCAGCCACCAAGTTGGCATGAGTGGCGGAATGTATGTGCTGTAGTCCCTCAATAAAGTCAGCCGCACGCCCATGAATACGGGTAGCAGACGGCACCGATAATAAATCCAAAGGACCCCGAGGTATCATAGAAAAAACAATCTGGAAGGGGCAATACCCAGTGCTGCGGTTGACGGCCACATTATGCGCAAATTCGGCTTGACTAAGCTGCTGATCCCATGATTTAATATTGTCGCCAACCAAACACCGTAACAAATTACCGAGAGACCGGTTCACAACCTCCGTCTGTCCATCCGTCTGCGGGTGATAGGCACTACTAAAATTCAACGAAGTGTTTGCCATGCGCCATAAACTACGCCAGAAGTGACTAAGAAACCGGGTGTCGCGGTCCGACACAATAGAAGATGGCAAACCATGTATGCGATAAATCTCACGAAAGAAGAGTTGGGCCACATGAACCGCATCAGCCGTACGCTTACAAGGAATGAAATGAACCATCTTAGAGAAACGGTCAACGACGACAAATATCGAATCAAAACCCCGTTGAGTCCGTGGTAATCCAAGCACAAAGTCCATGCTAATATCTGTCCATGGCTGAGTCGGTATAGGAAGGGGCCGATATAAACCAGCATTGGTCGCAGTACCCTTAGCCACATGGCACGTGCGACAGCGCGCGACATGCCGGGAAACATCACGCCTCAAAGAAGGCCAAAAGAAAGTACGCCTGACCAACTCAACGGACCGATCACGACCAACATGTCCAGCCCCATGAAGTTCAGCAATAATTTTATCACGCAGACTGTAATCGGGAATGCAAAGTTGTAAACCACGAAACAGAAATCCATCTGAAAGAATATAATCCGTGCATTGATCAGCCTGAACCTCGGTCACAATATGCCCAAAAAACGGATCAGATGCATAGAGGTCACGGAATGTGTCAAAGCCGTGAACCGCAACGCGCAAATCCGTCAATAAAGAGTGACGCCGACTCAAGGCATCGGCCACTTTGTTAGAAGCACCAGATTTATGCTTAATAACAAAGGTGAATTGTTGTAGATAAGCAGTCCAAGAGGCATGGCGAGCAGACACATTATTCTGACTGGCCAAATGCCTCAACGCCTCATGGTCCGTGTATAAAATAAACTCTCGCTGAAATAAATAATGACGCCAATGGCGAACAGCCTGAACCACGGCATAAAATTCCACATCATAAGTACTATAACGACTGCGCGCGCCTCCTAGTTTCTCACTAAAATAAGCAACTGGACGACCTCCTTGGCTCAAAACTGCCCCGATGCCTACCTTGGATGCATCGCAATGCAACTCGAAAGGAAGGGAAAAATTAGGAAGAACGAGAACAGGAGCCGAAGTCAATTTCTGCTTGATAAGATGAAAGGCCCTATCAGCGTCCTCGGACCAGGCAAAGGTAGCTTGCTTCATACACTCAGTCACAGGGGCCAAGATGGAGCTAAAATGCGGGATGAAACGCCTATAAAAAGATGCCAGCCCATGAAAACTACGCACATCTGTAAGAGTGCGCGGAGTCGGCCAACGCTGGATGGCCTCTACCTTAGCATCATCAACAGAAATACCCTGTCCCGATATCTGATAACCCAAAAATAAAATCCGCGGGACAAGAAAAGTGCACTTACGAGGGGCAGCAAAAAATTTCTCTGAACGAAGAATAAGAAAAACTGACTGCAGGTGCTGCAAATGCTCAGAGATTGTGCGGCTATAAACAAGGATGTCGTCAAAGTAAACCACCACACAAGTACCAATCAAAGACCGGAGGGCCTGGTTCATAATACGCATGAAAGTGCTAGGGGCGTTGGAAAGACCAAATGGCATAACAAGCCATTCAAACAACCCTTCCCGAGTTTTGAAAGCCGTCTTCCACTCATCTCCTGGCCGTATCCGAATCTGGTGATATCCAATTTTGAGGTCAAGTTTACTAAAAATCGAAGCACCGCTCAATTGGTCCAAAAGATCATCCAAACGAGGAATGGGAAACCGATAACGAACTGTGATCTTGTTAATGGCCCGACTATCAACACACATACGCCAAGTACCGTCCTTCTTAGGAATGAGAAGATCAGGTACCGCACATGGGCTCAAGCTCTCACGAATATGCCCCTTCTGCAACAAATCCTCCACCTGACGCCTTAACTCCTCATGTTCAGCCGGGCTCATACGATAATGAGGACGATTAGGAAGAGAAACCCCTGGAACCAAGTCGATCTGATGCTGAATGTCACGAACCGGCGGCAATCCTAACGGTAAGTCAGCCGGAAAAAGATCGGCAAAGTCCTCCAACAAAGGGGCAACCGCCGATGGCACCTCAGCCCCTTCTGAAACGGGCTTTCCAATCAATAAAAACACCCCACTCTCGGACACCATTTCACGCTCAAATAGGGCACGAGATAAAAACAAGGCTGGGGCAAGCTCGCGGGGCACCACTGCTCGCGGTGAGGATGGTAATAAGACAATTTTCGTACCTCCAAATACAAAACTATAAGTGTTCTTACGACCATCATGTAACGCCTCCCTATCAAACTGCCAAGGGCGGCCCAATAAAATATGGCACGCATCCATTGGAGCAACGTCACAACAAATAGTCTCTCGATACTTGCCACCAATCGATAAAGGAACAGAGGCACGACGATCGACATTAAAAGCGATACTCTTCTGAAGCCAAGCAATCTGATATGGCTGAGGGTGTGCTTCAGTAGGTAATTCAAGCTTCTTGATAGCATCATCAGAAATAACATTCTCGCAAGAGCCCCCATCGACAATAAAACGACAGACTTTACCATTAACCGTGCAAGTCGACTCAAACAGCTTATGACGCTGAACACAATCATCAGCAACACGTGGGGTAAGGCAACTACGCCGCAACACCAACGCCGGACCCACGTCACCGTCCACCTGCTCGACCGGTAATTGGTCAGATTCGTCAACATCAAAAATAGGTGGTCCATCATACTCTAGCGCACCCATATCATCCAAAAGCAGTCCCTTTCGCGCCCCAAGCTGGGGGCAAGCAGATTGGCGGTGTCCCCACTCACCACAAGAAAAACACTGAATTCCACCCTGACTGCGCCCTCCAGCCACCGTGTCACCAACCTGATTGCGCCCTCCAGTCGCCCCAACAGGCGGAGTAGTGTTGGGAAAAGGACCCCCACGACCCCGCGGGACTGTGCCTGATGGGCTGTTGGTCGACGGCTGCCACTGGCGAGTGCTGCCAGACGAAGAACCGGCAGTCGAAAATCCAAAGCCTCGCCGCGAGGCCTGTTTCTCCAGCAGAAGAGCGCGCTGATGCGCTTCAGAGACCGAAACAGGGGAAAAAAGGTTCAACACATCCTGAAAATTCACCCTCAAACCACCAACGAACCGAGCCACAAGCTGATCATCGCTCTCATGAATCTCATTTCGAGCAATCAACTGAAAAAATTCTGCCGCGTACTCATCGACAGTTCTCGTACCTTGTCTCAAATTTTGTAATTTTTGATACAAGATACGAGTGTAATTGAATGGTAAGAAGGACCCCTTCATATGTTTCGTTAATTTTTGCCAAGAAGAAATTTTGGACTTACCCTGTCGTAAGCGTGTGACTTTCAGTTGCTGCCACCATGCTGCCGCCCTACCACGAAACCGAGTTGCCACAAGACCAACACGCCTAGCATCAGGAACTTCTTTGAAATCCAAAATCTCCTCCACTGCACATAACCAATCCAATAATTCATCGGCTTCCCGTCCACCATTGAATTCTGGGATTTCCACACGAAAACCAACCTCCCAACGTCTGTCAACGCCATCACCCCGCCCGGCACACCATTCCGGGTCCAAAGGTGCAAACGGATTGTGCACAGACGCAATCTCTTCGTCGGAGGAGGAGTCCAACTGAGGAGGACTACCTCTCCGTCGCCTAAACTCCTCCCTTCCACCCACATCTCGAAGACCACCGCGCTGTAGACCACGCCCCCTGGGTGCGCGCGCACCCTGAAACGGACCATTCAGAATTCCCAGCAATTCCCTGTTTTGATCCAAGAGATCAATATGTTGGGTCCTCATCTCGGCCATCTCTTGTACCAACAAGTCGATCTGTTGGCGAACCTGAGTCGCCTCTTCTCTACGATGCTGTTCGTCTGCAATGTTATCATGAGGAGCAGCCGCCGCCGCCGCTGCCGGTGGTGGTCGTTGTGGAGGCATGATCTTAGAACGTTAACCTGTCTCTGATACCAAATGACGCAGGCAGAAACGTAAACAATGAAACAAAACTCAAAATCAATTCGTTGATTCCTATGAATGCCGAATGAAATTGATTAATTGTGGAGAAAACTCCAAGAATAATATTCTTCTTCAAAAACAACTGCTTCATCCAATAATAAAAAGACTCTTAAATACTAAACTTCTAGTTGAAATAAAACTCTAATTGATAAATAAAATGCAAAAAGACAAAAATAGACATGAAACTTAAAGAAAGCTATTTTAAACTATCTAAACGACTTCAGAAGGCTAAAATCCACCATCAGCAATTGCTTTAGCATTGGTCTTGTCCGGCTTGTCGAGACGCTTCCGAAAACATATAATAATAAAAATTCTGAGCCCTATGTCCGTTTCTTTGATAAATCACGATTACGATCCCTTGCGTCCAGATAAGCTAAAGCTAGGTCCTCTACGCCATCAGGAATTGATAAAACTCTTGCAGCTTGTGCAAATATATTGACCGATCATACCCCGATCGACACTGCACTCGAGTCAATATCTAAGTCATACGTGAATGATACAAATCTTGTATGGTTTACAGATTGGAGTAAGTTCAGATTTTATCAAGTTGATTTTTGTTGGGGAAAACCAATATGGACAAGTATTGCAAATCCATCTACCAAAAATTATATCCTACTGATGGACAACAAAGGGAGTGATGGAATTGAAGCATGGATATATTTGGAAAAAAAAGACATGCATTATTTTGAACGAGAAGAAGAAATCAAGCTGTTTACCACTTAGCTCATCATGAAGCTGCTTTTTATCTTTAGAATTTTGATTGTCATTGTATAATCATTAATAAATATTTTCTGTGCTTGTCTAACAGTTGGATTTCTTCCATCAATAATTTGTTATTAAATAAAAAGAAAATCAGAACTTTATGTTTACATAGTAGACAAAATTGTATACTTCTAAAAGTTTTGCAAATATGTCTTTCAAAAATATTATCATACTGGTGGACACCAAAGGGACTAATGGAATTGAAGCATTTATACATTTGGATAAAAAAAGGCATGTATTATTTTGAACAAGACGAAGAAATCAAGCTGTTTATCACTTCGCTGATTATGGCGTGCATGATGGGTCATGAATTGCTTTTTAATTGAATTTCATTGTCTTGTATTTTTTTTTTTTTTTATCGGAAATGTAAAAATTATATAGATCAAAAGGTAATGTACAAATAAACTGGACATCTCTAGATATACAAGCCTACAAAACTAATACTACCTTAGTACCACAAGTCGGTACAGAAAACAAGTAAGCAATAAGAAAAACAAATACACTAAGCATTCTCAGGAAGGGTAAAGCAAGACAAAAGCTAACCATATGTACATAGTTACCCGGCAAAAGCCAGTGACTCAAAATGAATCAAAATATTAAGATAAAAAGAAAACATGACCTTGCATACTTGTGTTTTAATCCCCCTGATAATACTATCTGGACTGCCCTTGAAGATCCTCAAAAATTCATCGATTTCTTGCTATCCATAAGAAGTAAACGGTAGCGGCAAATGCGATCCTCTTTACTTTACTTTGCCAACCCGAACCCGAGTCTTCTTTCTTAATCCATTTTAATGAGCTTACAATGGTGGACATGGATCTATGTATCCCGATCCAAGATTTGATATTCAACCAAACTGTAGAACTAAACCGCATTGAAAAAATATGTGGGCAGCTGATTCATCGGTTTGTTGACAAAATACGCATTCCTTATCAATATCCACATGCAAAATCCTATCTTTGGTGAGTAATTTCGCCTTCACAGTCAACCATAGGATGAATGAATGTTTCGGCTGAATAAAAGATCTCCAAATATCATTTGCCCATATCTTTTTAACTCCTTTCAGCCTGAAGCAATCATAAGCCAAGGAAATACCCTTTCATTGTCTTGTATTAATTGAATCAAACATGTGTGTCTTGTCTTACAATTTGATTGTCTTATTATTAATCATGGAATCGTGGATTATAGTTTACCACTTATAGCTGATCGTGGCTATTTTCATCTAGAAAAGTGCATTGTCTATATATAGATAAATATATCATAATATACTATGTTTGACAAAAATATTTATCCAAACAAAAAATTATTTGATGTAAAATATAGAAAACAATATTGATGACCATATTTAGAGATTTCTTACCTACTTTACATGTATTTGAAACTCTATATATATGAGTTATTTATCATAATGAAATATATAGCTTCTCTCTATTCTCATCTATTATTTTCTCTAGTTTATAACATGTTATCAGTACGACATAGCTCTTCTAAAATAGAGAGAAAATTTGAGAGCGATAGTTTAGAAAAATTCGTAGAATCTGGACAGCATGCGCAACTGTGATCAAATATTGATATCTCAACACTCCGTGGTCTGATCATTGTGAAATTTGGACAGTAACTTCAAAACACATTGTTCTTGAAATCAACGGCTATGATTAAGATCCGACGGTTTAATCATGAGAAATTGCTACGTGAATAATAGAAAATTTAGTATTTGTACTATTTTCAACAAATGACTATTTTTCTATTCCAAGTAAGTTTATTCTTACAAATCTTTTAATTATATTTTGTAAGATTGGATTTACATGATTATGAATTTTTTTTATTGATTAAATATTTTGTTTTAACAAATTAAATACTTTTAAATAAGTAAAAATGTGTTGATGTTCTTGAAGAAACATAACACAATTAAATATATATTCAAGAAGAATATTTTTTTGATTAATCCTGAAGAAATCAAGATTTTATACAAATCAATATTCTAAAAGAATATTATGTTAGTCCTAAAGATTAACTTTATACAAGTCGAAGTTTGATAAATATGTTAAGGCTCACAAAAAGCACAATATTATATTAATATTCTAGAAGAATGTTAATTATCCCTAAATAGTGTGATATTATTGATTTAATATTTCAGAAGAATATTGAGTTATTGCTCATGAAAAAACATAATTTTCTTATATCGATATTATAGAAGAAAATTATATTATTATTCTTGAAGAATTGTCTATTACTAAGAATCAATATTCTAAAAAAATATTGTATAATATTTTGAAAGAAACACAACTTTACAAATATCAATATTCTATTAGAATATTAGTTGCTCTCGAATAATATAATTGTATAAGATCTAAACATCAATTATGTTTTTGAATAACAATTTGTTGTTGCTCCTGAAGTAGCACATCATTATACTAATATTCCAGTAGAATATCACTTGCTCTTGAAGAACGTAATTGTGTAAAATTTAATATTAAGTTATTGTTTTCGATGAACGTTTTAATATTTTATAGTAATATTATTTTAATTAAACGAAAATTATATTATTGCTCTTGAAGAAGCATAATTTGTACATATCAATATTCTAGAAAAAATATTGTGTTGTTGCTCTTGAAGAAGCACAATTTTACAATTTCATAATATTAATGTTGTGTAATATTAGAGTATTAATACTCTTAAATAAATATAATAAACTTGTAAGACAATTATTTATTCTTCATTTCTCCATTATTGTGAGACAAAGAACATAAATTGTTAAATTATATTGAACTAGAAGTTCAATACCTCGAAATTTTATTGGTTGTCATTACCAGTTATATTATCTCGGATCAATATGATACGAATTATTAATGATAATATCTATTGAAAACTAGAAGATTTTTTAATATAATGAATTCTTACGTGATGCTTTTTCTCATGATATATAAATCAGTAGACATTCACTAGGTTAAGTCGGGATTGGATTCCCTGCATTTCTGAAAATTATTTAGGGTGATTTATGGGACCCCATCACCTTCCATGTTGACCATCTATATATTATTTGTATCTAATAGATACATCTACTAGATGATTGTATGGTGTTATTATTCGCAACTTGAATTTTGTGAAATTACTTGCTCAAATTTTAAATTATGAGCATATTTTTCAAATTATACAACTAAGATTGTAGTGTGTCTTGTCAATGCTAGTGAATCTAAATCTCAAACATTTGATAAATATTAGTTGAGATGATGTTAAATGGTTTAGCAATATTGTTTGTTAATGCCTCCAATAAAATTCTAAACCATTACTATTGAGAACAAAGTACTTTCTATTTTTATGTATAGAATGCTATTTTATATGCATAAATACTTATACGCATCATGCCAACATCAAAGTTATCTCTGCTATAGTTGGCTTATGGTCAGAGTCTAATATTATTCATCTAATAATTTTTTATAGTGCAATATATGTACAATAGGTCCACCATAGTGTACTGAGATGAGCTTTGAAAAATGTTGAGAATACATGTTTAGTATGGAACATTATAAAATATCTTAAGTCTTAACGGGTGATATTTTATAATACGATTTTTCGATTGTCATTTTGATAAGGCAATTTTCTTAACATTAGGGGAGAAAAATTAAGTAGCTGGAAAGAATACATACAAATGTAGCATATTATATTTTTTAGATTCTTGCACAAGACAATATGAACTAGAAGTTCGACAAATAATTTATTTGTAAGTTATACAATTGACAGATGCATTTACTTACCAAAGAGATTAAATCAAATCTCATATACTAGCTCTAAATGCTCCAATTTATATTAGCGTCCTTGAAGAACAATCCATTAACATTATATTAGGTAAATTAATGACATGTCTGAAGCGTGGTGACATTTGATTCCAAAAAATTCTCAAATAAAAAATAGAGTCAAGTATAAAGATAGTCATATTGAGAAGGTGTATACTCCTTAAGTGTATATAGATATAACTAATTATAAAAACCCCAGAAGAGGTTCAGCTAGCTTAAATAACAAAACGAAAAGATCTTGTTAAATTATGTCGTTATGTGAAAGAAATGGATTCAAAAATAAATGTTGTTGACAACACTTTTGTATATAATAAAGCGCTTCATATTATAAAAGATAGCGATGATATTGAAAGAAATATGACAAAAAATTAATTAGCCAAATAAAAGGATGCAATCCAAGTAAATTGAACTGACTAGAGAAATCTGAAGTTTCTAGACCTATAGTTCGAGCACCTAAAGGTGTATACTTATGCGAAAATGAAATGAGAAAATGAAGTCGTAGCATGTATTGTACGACTTTTAACATTATGAACTTTGCAAAGGCTTATGTAAAGCAATCATTAGTCGATATCTTGTTAGCCCGTCAATGCATGTCATATATGCATATAATGAATATTGTTATAACGAACTCATTTGGCATGACTAATAAAACTATGTATATAAATTTCTGGAAGATTAATATGCCTAAAGCATATAATTCAACTTTTCTAGAACTCATTCGATCAAAGTACAGATCTGAAGTGATATTATAATGAAAGTGAGTAAATACGCGTTGTACTCTTTTCCTTGACCAAAGTTTTCTCTCATTGAGTTTTCTTGGCAAGGTTTTTAATGAGGCAACTTTCATGGCGTATTAAAAAAATTATGTACTATTTTCCTTCACTAAAATTTTTTCCCACAGGCTTTTTTCAAGTAAGGTTTTAACGAGTCATAATCTTTCTGTAAATGACATTCAATTGGAAGTGGTATAAATGTTATAGTTATGGATGTCCATAACATACAAAATATTTACCCTCATCATAAATCTATGGTTATACTCCCGTGTGTTATAAATTGTATATGAGACCCCTGAAGGGAACAACAACAAGATCTGTTTTTAATATAATTGCAGCAGACCATTATACTGACTTCAATCAACCAGAGATAGTGTATGAAGATGATACTGCTTAGAGGTTATAACAAGGAGCACATTTCACTATAATTGTTTTATACAAGTTTTAAAAAGATGGTAGTATTGAAGAAATTGACGCACAAGATATGAATAGCTCAATACAAGATTTTTTTCATTGATTGAAATCAGGAGAAGTAGCTGTACTCTTTTTCCTTCGCTCAGGTTTTGTCCCACTAGGTTTTCCTGGCAAGGTTTTAATGAGCCAGCATTTTCTTAATACTCCAAAAACTTTTTCAATTAACTGTATTCTTTTTTTCTTTTCGTTTGATATTTTGTCCCACTGGATTTTTTCAAACAAAATTTTTAGCGAGACAGTTATTATACTAATGGTCATCAAAGGGAGAGTGTTGTAAAATATAGAAAACAATATTGATGACCATATTTAGAGATTTTGTACCTAGTTTACATGTATTTGAAACTCTATATATATGAGTTATTTATCATAATGAAATATATAGTTTCTCTCTATTCTCATATATTATTTTCTCTAGTTTATAACATTATTCAATTTTTTTAATAGACAAAAATACTCATCTATTCTTGGATTCATGTTCTAGGAAATCTCGTATTGTTTTCATCTCTCCTCTACCAAATCAATTTCGGCTCTTCTCATTCTCCAAATCAATTTTTGCCTCTTGGTCAACTTCTTCTCCCCCTTTCACGTTCGACGGTTCGCAAAAAATCCAGGAATACTCTCACTATTTTCTTTCTTTGATTTTTTACCCCTCCTACCGCCTTTGTTATGTAGGTTTAATTCAAAAGATTAAACATTTGGGCTTTGATAATTTCATATTGGTTTTGGAAAACTTGTTTGGATTTGAAATCTTTTAAATTTATTATTTCATAAATATTATTAGATAATTATTGTGTTTCTTTTTATAACATAATTATATATTTTCATTAACATATTAATTACATACGAATACTCACTAGGACTAAAAAATAATGTAACTCATGTTATTATTTTGAATATTTTATAGTAAGAAGGGTATTTTGGACATTTCAACAATTTTATTATTTATTCAGTATTGTTGAGCCAAACATCATAAATATAAAAGTAGTATTTTTCTATTTTTATACCTAACTAAATTAAATAGAATAATAATAAATTTGTCCATATAATTTTTATCTAATAAAATAGTTTTATCCATAAACCAAATGAGTATTAGTAAGACCATGATAATGGATAAGGTTGCTTTATGTATAATGGATAATATGAGGAATTGTTACTGCTTGTGATCGAGTATTGTAGGTCCGGAGCATGATATACGTACTGTGGATCAGGATCAAATTTATTATGCACGCTTTATTTATTTTTATTTTTTAAGCAAAATTTGATTTGTTACTCAAATATAAACTAATTAATTAGTTTCAGATAAAATTAATATTAATTATATTATTTATTATATGATATAAATATTATTTAATTCAATAAATATTATTATATATTATATTTTTAAAAGCAAATACAATAAATATAATAATAAAAATATTTATTTTTAATTTAATAAATTTAATTATATTAATGATGTGGATATAAATTAAGTGGTAGATAAATAGGTCCGATTGAAGAAAATAAATGGATTGAGGGGTTGTTAAAGTTGGTGTGGGATTAAATGGGATTGAATGGGGTTGTTAAAGTAGGTGTGGGACTGAGGAAGTAGGTGTCCGATTATATGGGATTAAATGGGGGCGGGGTGGCCTTTTTGTTGCAGAGGGGAGTGGGGGTCAAACCTCATAAATATAAAAGTAATGTTTTTCGATTTTTATACTTAGTTAAACTAAATACGAATAATAAATTATTATCCATATAATTTTTATCTAATAAAATAACTGTGTAGCTCAATTTTAATTGTACAATTGTCTGTGGCATGTCAAATCATGACAACCACAAACTACAACTAATATTGTGCCTCATGTGAATGGACCTATTTTTATCACTCGCATTTGACTGAGCTAACAGAAGTTTAATTAGCAATTTATTCAATTATTATTAATAATTGTTTAATTAAATAAATAAAAAATTTGTATCTCCATACTTGTCTTAACACGTTTTGAAGTAATTTTATTTAAATCTTATCATTTACAACAAATTTATTTCTATCAGTCATATTCAACATGACATATTGATGCAGTGTCGAGCAACTGGATTGCAGACACTGACAATTCTTTGGAATTTATTTTAGAGTGTGTTTGATTTTGATTAAAATCAAATTTTTTGGTAAAAGTTAATAAAAGTTGTTGAAATGTGTGGTTAAAAAATTGTGGGACCATAAAATGTATAGTTAAAATCAATTGTTGACTCTGACTTTAGTTTTTTAGCAAAATTTATAGTGAAAACAAACTGAGCGTAACCTTAAACCCCTTAAACCCTTTGATAGATTTCATTCTTGAAATTTTATTGTTTTGACTAACAAGGTGATAAAGTAGTTGGTGACTTGGTGTTGAACAATCTTGTTTGTGCGATTGATTGATTGATTGATGAGTGGTATTTGAGTCTGAAATTTACTTGAAATAACAGATCAAAATGTTCAAAAGAGGTCGTACAGGATGTGAGCTTTTAATAATGAGTGGTGCTGAATAATTGATTAATTTTCTTTAATTTGGCATTGTATAGGGATAAGCTTGATGCCAGGAATTTATTGTGCATTAACACGTGGGATATATTCTCCTTTTTAACAAAACCATTCAAATATTATTAATAATAAGTTTGCATAAAATAGGACAAAATATGATAAAAAACTGTTTTAAAATAATTCTATTTAAAACGTATCATTTATTATACATCTCTTATCTTATTTTGAACTTTTAAGTAAGTGAGTAATAAATTATAAATAGAAGTGGTAAAATCGGTCCGACCTGTGGTCTAGCCCAAATAACCCGATCTTTTGGGTTGGGCTGGCTCTGACCCAAATAAAATCGGGCCAATATGGCCCAGCCCAACTAGCCCGCGGGCTAGTTGGCTAGCCCGATTTTGATTTTGATTTTTTTTTTCTCCTTAATACTAATCACTCATTTTGTGACTAGCCCCAATACGTAATCCAAATGATATCAATCTAAAATTATCTAAGTTCAAGTCACCAATAAACATTAGTCCAAAAATATCAAGATCTAACATAAAATTATTTAAATTTAATTAAAATTTAGTTTAATTTAAGTTTCAACCCAAAATATATTTGGTGTGACAAGTAAATTATTTATTTTAAATTTACTTATAAGTAATTTTTTTAATTTAAGTCAAACATGTTTATATCTCAAAGCAATAAGACTTGCATGTTTTTAATAATTGTATTTTTTTTTTTTAACAAAAGTGTCTACAAATAGTTTACAATTAACAAAAAATTATTATTTTTTTGAAAGAAAATTGACATTTATCTATTGACTAATACATGAGAGCCTCAATTTTATAAATTAATCTCTTTAAAAATCTCAAAATATATAGTCTAAATTTATCTAAGATTGTATAAAAAAATTTATTTAAAAAAATAAAAGAAAAAAAAAGAAAATTAAGATCAAGTTAGGCCAATGGACTAGACTGAGCTAGTATATTTGTGGCACACACAAAACTGGGCGGGCCAGTTTTGTGTGTGGCCCTGCTCTGGCAGGCTGGACTGGTCCAACCCAGCCCATTTGTCAGCTCTAATTGTACGTCATATAACATATATAAATAAAAATTATGTTTGATCAATTTGATTAATTAAAATTATAATTTAAACATATCTAAACATATGCGAAAACTTCTGACCTTTCGCGAACAACAAAAATCAACAATTAAAATCCAAATTCAACACATACACCAGCACCAACAGACAAAAGATATCACCAAAAGTGGAAATTATGTCATACATTTACTTTTTTCCTTCAAATTGAAGACTACTGACCTTTCACTATCTGTGGCTCAATTTTAGTTGTACAGTTGTTTGTGGTCCCGTGGCATGTAAAATCATGACAACCACAAACTACAACGTAACTATCATTGTGCCCCCATTTGAATGGACTTGTTTGTATCTCTCGTATTTGACTGAGCCAAAGGAAGTTTAATTAGCAATTTATGATCAATTTTGTAATAACAAAACCATTCTGTTGATATCCAATTCTATCTGTTACATCGGCTAAGTAATTTTTCACCGGCGCTACAAGAGCGTGTCGGACTTCATCCCAAGGCGAATCTTACTCCAAGCCGGACCTCATTCCCATGCGGGTCTTACTCCAGGTTAGACCTCATCCCCACTCAGGTCTTACTCCAAGTCGAAAGACCTCCTATCCAGGTCTTGCGGTTAAGCTCACGTCATCAGTATGGCATATCTTCTCATATGTCAGACGTCGGACCTAACCCTTCATGGCAACCAATGATTCTTCACGCTCTTCGTAGATATCTTACCAAATTATTGAAGAAGATCCTACCTATCCAATATGGTGAGCGACCTCCCTACTTATGAAGGTCCTACCTCATCAGTTCTTACCCGACCTATTAGGTCAGACGTTAAGCAGCAGTCAACCAGTACTATGCTATTGTCATCAATGGCACGTTTTCCTAGATGTCAGACGTCAGACTAGCTGCCGTAATTAATGTAAACATCACTTCACATTAAATGTCCAAAAAAGAGATGTCTTGTAAGCATTTAATGCTCAGCTTGACATTAAATGCATGTAATCATCACATATCTTCCTATAAATAGGAGACATAAATGTCCAACAGTTCGGACATTCAATGGCTGATAATAAACAGCATACTCGAAAAGAGCTTATCGTATCTAGTTCAGTTCGGCCACGTCCAACCTAAATTTTTAACATTAAGTTGGCTTGAGAAGTGTAGCATCATTTTCCAATGTCAACACATTCAATTATTATTAATAACAAGTTCACATAAAATTGAACAAAATTATGATAATAATTGTTTAATTAAAAAAATAAAAATTATGTATCTATATACTTGTCCCAATGTGTTTTGAAGTAATTTTATTTAAATTGTTAGAATTCGGTGACCTGAATTCAATTGGATCAGGATTAGGATTCTTCTCAGACGATAACATGTTTTAACAGGATTAGAATATTTCTCACACGATGACCTATTTTATCAAGAATAGGATTCTTCTCACACAAGTATTTATACATATTTTAACATGTATTCTAAAGTTTAAATCAGCTCCTCTTTGTAACAATCCTTGATATAGTGAATTATTCTATCTGTTCATGCGTTTTTCTCCATGTTCTAGGGTTTCTCACGTTAAATCTGTATGTTCTTGTTATTTTTATTCTCTATTTTTCGTTTACATCATAACAAGCTGGTATGAGAGCTAGGTTGAATTTTGATCACGATAATGGTAACTATAAAATATGATATTTCATTGTTGGATCATAACACCAGATTTTCGTTATAGCAGGTCAAGATGCGGGCTGTACTCGTGCAGATGGATTTGGATGATGCACTGTTAGGGTTTGATAGGATGCCTACGTCTTGGACAATAGACGAAAGACAACGTAAGGATCGAAAGGTCGTTTCTCAAATTCATCTTCATCTTTCAAACTAAATTGTATAGGACGTTTTGAAGGAGAAAATCACAGCTACGTTGTGGTTAAAATTGGAGGTAATGTGAGGCACAGATCGAAATCAAAATATAAAGACAAAATCTGTAATTACGGCAAGAAAAAAAAGATACATCGAATCTAAATGCTATAAGTTACATAATAAGAAAAAAGAAGAAGCTACTAATCAGAAGTGAAGCTAGTGTTGCAGAAGATGGTTTCACTGATAGAGAACTCCTCGTTGTTTCTGATGGAAACTCCAAACCTTGGGAGAAATGTGCTCTTAATTCAGCTTGCACGTTTTATGTATGTTCTAATAGGGACTGGTTTTCAACTTATGAAACAGTTTCTAAAGGTTTTATATTGGTCGGAAATAATGCACCTTGTAAGATAGCTGGTATTCACACGGTCAGGATATTTGGTGATGTGAGACACGTCCCAGATCTAAAAAGGAATCTTATCTCTTTAGGTACTCTTGATGAAAATGGGTACAAGTTCACTGCTGAAGGTGGAGTTATGAAGACTAGCAAAGGTGCTTTTGTTGTGATGAAAAGACTAAAAAGCACTGCCAAGGTATATGTGTTGCAGGGTTCTACCGTTAGTGGTGAAGCAGCAGTCACTACTCCTTATTCGTCAGATGATGATGTTACTAGATTATGGCATAAGCGTCTTGGACATATAAGTGAGAATGGAATGGCTGAACTAAGCAGAAGAGGACTTATTGATGGACAGAGTATTAGCAACTTGAAATTTTGTGAGCATTACATTTTTGGGAAGCAGAAAAGAGTTAGATTTGCAAAAGGCATTCACAACACAAAGATAATACTTGATTATATACATTCTAATCTCTCGGGACCATCTATGGTGCCATCTAGAGGAGGTGCAATTATATGATGACTATCATTGATGATTTTTCCAAAAAAGTTTGGATATTCTTCTTAAAGCGAAAGAATAATGTGTTACCTACATTCAAGGAGTGGAAGACTATGATTGAGAAATAGACAGGGAATGAGATAAAACATCTCCGCACAGATAATGGATTAGAGTTTTGTTATGGTGAGTTTAATACTTTCTGCAAGACCGAAGAAATTTTGAGACACTTAACAGTTTGTCATACTCTGCAGCAAAATGGCGTGGCAGAGCGAATGAATAGGACTTTGATGGAGAAAGTATGTTATATGCTTTCCAATTCAGGTTTACCCAAGACTTTTTGGGCCGAGACTATTTCTACAACTTGTTTTATTAATTAATGGTTAATTACACTAATGGTCTCCATTCTTTCAGGTTTGTAATGATTTCATCCCTATTTTTTTAGCAGATATTATCCACATTCTTCTATTTATTCTCATATATGGTCTCTAAATCACCATTTTTCACTATTCTGACAATTCTTTGACATTTTTGCCCATTGACTTAAATAAATTAAAATAATAGAAAAAAAAAATACAATGAAAGCATTGCGATTGGGCCCTTAACCTTTCCAAAAGTACAAATAAATTTTAAACTATTTTATTTTATTTAGATAAATGTTCTTCCCCAACTAAAAAGAAATTATATTTTTCCACCCCCACCCCCACTCTCACCCCCACCCCCACCACCACCACCTCCACCCCCACCCCCACCCCCACCCCCACCCCCACTCCCACCCTAATCCTATATATACATACACCACCATATCTCTATTTCAGAACTTACTCTCTCTATCTTTCTCTCTCTCTCACACACACACACACCAACAATGACAGAGGAAACCACCAGCACGACTGTGTCTTCTCAATCTTTGTTGTCACCACAACCGCTTATCCCTTAACCTCCCAAATGACATCTCACTCCATATCTTGGCCAGAGTCTCCGGCTCCCATCACGGAGGAGGAGCTGATGGAGCCACCAAAAAAGTACCCTTCTTCTACGGTGGTGCTCCGCAGTCAGGAGGTGCGTACCTTATCATTCATAGGTATCGATTATGACTTCACCACTTTTGACGTGCGTATCACAACTACAATGAAGGGTTGTGATGCAATTTCTATAAGGACCTGGCAAGAATTAGAAGGACCCATGTGTGACTATTTGTCAAGCCAATATGAGAAGCCTGTAATTCTAATAGGGCCAGTTTTGCCGGAGACACAAAAAGGACAACTGGAAGAAAATTGGGACAAATGGCTAAGCAAATTTGAGCCAAAATCTGTGGTGTACTGTGCATTTGGATGCTAATTGATTCTCTAAAAGAAGCAATTTCAAGAACTTGTACTCGGTATTGAGATGATAGGGCTACCATTTTTCATAGCCCTTCAAAACCAGTAGAGGTTTGAAGAGATGATCAATTGGCCCTGTCATCTCAAAACCCAGTACAAGTTCTTGAAATTGCTTCTTTTGGAGAATCAATTGGCTTCCAAATGCACAGTACACCACAGATTTTGGCTCAAATTTTCTTAGCCATTTGTCTCATTTTTCTTCTAGTTGTCGTTTTGGTGTCTCTGGAAAAACTAGCCATGTTAGAATTACAGGCTTCTCATATTGGCTTGACAAATAGTCACACATGGGTCCTTCTAATTCTTGCCAGGTCCTTATAGAAATTGCATCACAACCCTTCATTGTAGTTGTGATACGCACGTCAAAAGTGGTGGCGCCATAATCGATACCTATGAATGATAAGGTATGCACCTCCTGACCGCGGAGCACCACCGTAAAAGAAGGGTACCCTTTTGGTGGTTCTATCAGCTCCTACTCCGTGCTGGAAGTGGGAAACTCTGGCCAAGATATAGAGTGAGATGTCATCTGAGAGGTTAGGGATAAGCGGTTGTGGTGATGGCAGAGATTGAGAAGACACAGTGGTGCTGGTGGTTTCCTCTGTCATTGTTGGTATGTGTGTGTGAGAGAGAGATAGAGAGAGTGAGTTGTGAAATAGAGATATGGTGGTGTATGTATATGTAGGATTAGGGTTTGGGTAGGAGTAGGGGTAGGGGTGGGGATGGGGATGGGAATGGGAATGGGAATGGGAGTAGGAGTTGGGTGGATACATATGATTTCTTTTTAGTTGGAGAAAAACACTTATCTGAATAAAATAAAATAGTTTAAGATTTATTTGTACTTTTGAAAAAGTTAATGCCCAATCGCAATGTTTTCATTGTATTTTTTTTCTATTACTTTAATTTATTTAAGTCAATAGGCAAAAATATCAAAAATTGTCAGAATAGTGAAAAATAGTGATTTGGGGACCATCTATGAAAATAAATAGAAGAATAGAGATGATATCTGCTAAAAAAAGAATAGAGATGTAGAAATAACCTTAAAGAATGGGGTCCGTTAGTGTAATTAACCATTAATTAATAAAACAAATTGTAGAAATAGTCTCGGCCCAAAAAGTCTTAGGTAAACCAGAATTAGAGAGCATACAACATACTTTCTCCATCAAAGTCCTATTCATTCGCTCTACCATGCCATTCTTCTCATATTGGCTTGACAAATGGTCACACATGGGTCTTTCTAATTTTTGGCAGGTCCTTATAAAAATTACATTACAACCCTTCATTGTAGTCGTGATACGCACGTCAAAAATGGTGGCGCCATAATCCATACCTATGAATGATAAGGTACGCGTCTCTTGACTACAGAGCACCACCGTGGAAGAAGGGTACCCTTTTGGTGGTTCCATCAGCTCCTCTTCTATGATGGGAGTGGGGGACTCTGGCCAAGATATGGAGTGAGATGTCATCTGGAAGATTAGGGATAAGCAGTTGTGGTGGCAACGGAGTTTGAGAAGACACAGTAGTGCTGGTGGTTTCCTCTATCATTGTTGGTGTATGTGTGTGTGTGTGTGAGAGAAAGAGAGATGTGCAATAGAGATATGGTAGTGTGTATATATGTGGAGGTGGGGTGGGAAAAATGATTTCTTTTTAGTTGGGAAAGAACACTTATCTGAATAAAATAAAATAGTTTAAGATTTATTTGTACTTTTAAAAAGGTTAAGGGCTCAATTGCAATGTTTTCATTGTATTTTTTTCTATTATTTTAATATATTTAAGTCATAGGGCAAAAATATCAAAGAATTGTCAGAATAGTGAAAAATGGTGATTTGGGGACCATCTGTGAGAATAAATAAAAGAATGGGGATGATATTCGCTAAAAAAAAGAAAGGAGATGAAATCATTATAAACCTGAAAGAATAGGGACTATTAGTGTAATTAACCAATTAATTAATCACTATCTTTCAACTGCTATTGACAAGAAGACTCCAGAAGAGGTATGGTCTGGTACTCATGCTAACTACTCTAATTTGAAGATATTTGGATGTCCCGCCTATGCTCTTGTTGACAATGGCAAACTCGAAACTAGATATATAAAGTGTGTTTTTCTTGACTATAAATTCAACGTAAAGGGATATAAGCTATGGTGTCCAGAAACTTAAAAAGTTATAATAAGTAAAGATGTTATTTTTGATGAAACTGCAATGATTCATGACTTACCTTCTAGAGACTATTTTGATAAAATTCAACAAAAATCAAACACACAGATGGAGTTTAAGTTTGGGTCCAAACTTATATCAAAGTCTACATCTCAATCTAGCTCAGAGATACATGATTCTACTGGTTCCTCACCACCACCGACGACGCCCAATATTATATTGCTAAAAACAGGCCTAGAAGAGATATTATACCTCCAAAGAGGTATGCAAAGGCTGATTTGGTATCTTACGCTGGAATGTAGCTGATGATATTGATTCCAGTGAAGAACCTTTTACATACTCAGTAGCAGTTAGTTGTGACGTACTTAGTAGATGGATGATTGCTATACAGGAAGAGTTGGAATTGCTTCATAAGAATGGAACATGGGACTTACTGAGACTGTCTAAGGATAAAAAGTAGTTCGTTACAAATGGGTGGTTAAAACGAAAGAAGGAACACCATGAGTTGAAGAAGCAAGGTATAAAGTAAGACTAGTTGCAAAAGGTAACAGTCAGTTCTTGGTGTAGACTTTATAGATGTGTTCTCCCCAGTTGAAAATCATAGTTCGATTCGAGCTTTACTTGGTATTGTGGCCATGTATAATTTTGAGCTACAACAGTTGGATGTAAAGACATCATTCTTACATGGAGAAGATGAAGAAGAAATCTACATGCACAAGCCAGAAGGTTTTATAGTCTTTGAAAAAGAGAACTATGTGTGTTTGTTGAAGAAGTCCCTTTATGGTCTAAAACAGTCACCCAGACACTACTATAAAAGGTTTGATTCATTCATGATAACTCATGATTTCAGAAGAAACAGTTATGACAGTTGTGTTTACTTTCAAATGAGTGCCGTTGGGTCATTTGTATATCTGCTACTATATGTTGATGACATGTTGATAGCAGCCAAGCATAAAGAAGAAATAAAGAAGGTCAAAGTCCAATTTAGTAAAGAGTTTGAGATAAAAAGACTTAGAAGCTGTAAAGAAGATACTTGGAATAGAGATTCAGATCAATAGAATGACAGGTAAATTATATCTAAGTCGGAAAGGATATATTTAAAAAGTTATTTGCAGGTTTAATATGCAGAACGCCAAGAGTGTTAGTACTCCATTGGCGGCCCATTTCAAACTATCATCTACTTTATCTCCTCAATCAAATGATGAGATTGATTATATGTCTCGAGTTCCATATTCTAGTGCAGTGGAATATTTCATGTATGCTATGGTTTGTTCACATCCAGATTTATCATATGATGTTGGTACAGTTAGTACATACATATTAAATCCTAGTAAAGAACATTGGAAAGCAGTTCAGTAGATATTCAGATACTTACGTGGATTTACTGATTTTTTTTTGTAATTTGGAAAAACTAGAGATGGAGTCATTGGATATGTTGATTCTGATTTTACTAGAGATCTTGAAAAGATAAGATCAATTACAGGGTATGTTTTCACTATTGGTAGTTTTGCTATCAGTTGAAAGGTTACTTTACAAACTATAGTTGCATTGTCTACTACTGAAGCAGAGTATATGGCTATTACAGAGGCTTGTAAGGAAGCTATTTGGTTGAAAGGATTATGTGAAGAACTTAGTAAAGACTTGCAGATCACTACAGTTTTTTGTGATAGTTAAAGTGCTATATTCCTCACAAAAGATCGGATGTTTCATGAAAGGAAAAAGCATATTGATGTGCGGTATCATTTTTGTCGTGATATTATTGCTTGGGGTAACATTGTTGTGTGCAAGATTAGTACCCATGATAATCTTGCTAACTTGATGATCAAGACACTCTCTATAGCCAAGTTTGAGCATTGCTTAGACTTGGTTGGAATTTGTTGCTGAATTTATCCCTTAGGGGCTTTTGTGGAAGAGGTGGAGATTTTATTTCGGCAAAGATTGAATTTATTCATTGCGACAAAAACAATGTTGTCGCTTAAATAGAGATTTTGTCACAAAATTAATTTAGCGACAACAAGCTGTTTGTTACAGGCATTGTCGCACTATAAGCGCCACAGAATGTATTCTGCAACAACTATCAGTCACTCGTCGCATAAGCAAACTTACAACATTTTTTGTTTGCCGCAAAAAGTATGAAATAGCAACAACATATTTGTCGCCATAATGTCGTTGCAATACATAGATGTCGCGAAAAAGTAAAAGGGCAACAAGTCAATTTGTCGTAACGTTTGTTCTAAAACACAATTTGCGAGGAGAAATGTTTGTTGCGAAAACTATTCTAAAAGTATAACGCTTGTTACCTATTCTATTTTGCAACAAAACATGCTTGTAGCAATATATATTTTATAACAGGTCATGTTTGTCGCGTAATTTATTTTATAATGAGATTCTTTCGTTGCAGGATATATTATAAGATATTCAATGTTTGTAGTATAATTTATTATGTAACAAGTTTTGTGTGTAGTTTAATTCATTCAGCAACATAGAGAGTTTGTCGCATCATCATTTGTGCAACGATGTATAGTTGTTGCCTAATTTATGTAGTGACTATTTATATAGGTCGCGTATTATAATTTACAACATATAAAATTGTTACAAATATTATTTGGTGACAATGAATATTCGTTTATATGACATGTTGTGTCTTAAGTTGAATATATTCTGCAACACAGAGTTTGTCACGTATCGATGTATAGTTGTTGCGCAATTTAGTTTATATATACTAATATATGTCTTATATTCTATTTTACAACAAATAAAATTGTTGCAAATATTATTTTGTGACAGTGATTATTTTTATGTGACAATTTTTATTTGTAGTTGAATTTATTTTACAATACATTCACGTCAATATTTGTGCAACGCTCTATAATTGTTACGCAATTTATTTTATAATTTTTTTATATATATCGCGTATTCTATTTCACAACATGTAAATTTTATTTTGTGACAATATAAATTTTCATTGCATGATACTTTCAACAACATTAAATTTTCATTGTATAATACTTTCAACAACAATAAATTTTAAATTTCTTGCATCGCAGTAGAATTGTTAAGATACACATTTATTTGAAAAATGTAACTTACAGCATTAAAGTTTGTACAATTAATCAAATATAAATGATATTATTGTCTTAAAATTGTAATACTAAAGCTTGTGAAGATAGTGTTACAATAATCTTCATTCTCTTATCGACTTAATAGATGCATCATGTGTGCTGGAATCTATATAGAAAATGAAAAATATGTAAATAATCATTAAAAAACAAAATAGAAAGACATTTCGTAATAAAAAATATATAAACCAAGAAATATAAAAATATATTTTACTTACCAATGACATTATCATCTTTACTATTACGAAGTCGCATCCAACTCCTATCCATCGTGTATATTAGTGTATTCACTTAAAGAAAATAAGCTTATAGAATGAATATTCTTAGGTTAGATTCTTTACAACACATTTGGTTTAATGCCATTAGTTAACTACCACATTCCCTTCACGAATGTATAAAACTCATGAAACAAATTATAATACTCAACCTAAATACAAAAAAAAATTAACACATGAGTAGAAAATGCAAGGAATATGGATTCGACGATATAAAAAAGATGTAATCATATTAGACATTAATATATGCAAACTGTGTTTTTACCAAATTTTTCTCAAAACAAATACATTATGATGGATTGTACCTACGATTTTCCCTCTGCTTGGAGTCAAAATTTCACAAGGTCTGTTGGATTACCACAAAACTACACTTAATCAACATGTGAATTAATTTTAGAATTATTTCCAATCACCAGGTGAAAAAATAAATAAATTAGTGTAATTACTAACATCTTTCATTCAAATGAACCAACTTTGTATGTAAATTAAGCAAAACAATAAATCTGTACAATATTGAATATATACAAAAACCCGAAATAATTGAATATGAATAGATATGTGAGGAAGGAGAATAAACGTGATTGATTTATGCCCAAACCTATACAAGACTTAAATCCATCAAAACTACAGACAAATTGAAGCTAAAAAACCTGAAGATCTAAGCATTTGATTATGTGGATCCATATAAATTATAAGTAAAAGATCTGAATTTTGAAATATATATTATAACATTGCAACAAATAAAATTACTTACATAATGGGACTCTGCTTCTTTAGTTCTCCACCCACGTTCGCTATAGTTCATGTCATTAAAAAATATGATCTGATCCGGTAGCTATTTTGTAAGCGGATCCCCCTGTTTTAAAAAATAGAATTGATGTATGAACTTCAAGAAATATAATATTGTATTATTATTTATGACTTTTGATTTCATGTGCATGTGCAGCATAAGACCATTTTTATTTTCATGTGACAACAAATGAAAGTATATACCTTGACGAAAAAAAACTAAAGAAATGAACTGAAATTTTGACTTAAATTACATAAACTAAGCTTGTAAAGGATAATAAATTAAAGATGAGATAAAAAAAAACTCCGTTTCTTCGAAATTATTTACTATTTTAGAATGAAACGCATTAAATTGGATAATTATAATATAAACTAAATGACAAATAAAAAATTATAAAATATTAACAAAGATATAATTTGTCCAAAAAAAGAAATTAATCAAGATGAAGGGACTAGTGTAATCCCGAAGAAGATTAGTGAAATTTGCTGCTCCAATATGGCACTCCTAAATCTGGTGATATTTGGAATCTTCATGTTCATGATTACAATACCTCACTCATACGTGGATACCCTGATTGACATTCATGTTCTTGGATAGAACGTGCATATACATAGAAAGTCCATCTAGAGGAGCAAATTGAGTGACGGGTTCAAAGGATGATTATTGTAATATACCAAGTTTGTGCTAGTCACCGTTTGAAGTTCTGTGACATATTGAATCAATGCGAACTAAATTGGTAATTGTCCAGGTATCCAGAGCCTGATTGAGTGTAATAATGTGAGAATAGCAATAAAATTGAACCAACCCAAAGGAACAGTGATTAGCAGGTTAAAGGATTATCTAATAGAAGTTAGATTATCGGATTAATGATAAAGGACTGAAGCAATCCAAAGGATATTATATTAATTAGGTCACATTTAATACTTCTAAATAAGATTCTAGTTTTGAATAAATCAGCACATAATTCCACAGCCATTCAAATTCACAAACTCATCTCTAAATTGAATAATGGGTAAAGAGAATCTGGAGCCTGTTGTTGGTTAGATAGCTCAGAGGCAACAACTGTATATAAATTGGGCTAATTTAATGATACATGTCCATCTCATGTGTATATGCGCATATGAAGGGAAAAATAAAAGCGAAAGTGTCGTGACACAATACATCATGAAAAGAACATTCCGAACACATGCTCAATAATGTTAAGTGTAGTGGAGTTCACTATCGCACATGGAGTCACTCTTGAAGGTCTGTACATAGTAGGTATCACCAAATAATTTCACTTATTTATTACTAATGGGCTATGAACACTTTGGTTTTTGGCCAACTACAAATTTCACATTGAGTTTGGAAATATCTAGACCATTGCAGAGATTTGGATGCAATTTCCTAAAGTATTGGAAACCATGGCATCTTTCATGTAGCAGTCAATATTCTTTCAACGCTCTTTTTTTCTTGAATTCCCTTCATCTCAGTATATGGGTAGTATAGGACATTGTTTTTCTTTTTGCCAATCATCTCTTTTTAGATTCAGAACCAGGGCATCTTTTCTAGCAGTAAATTCTTCTTAATCCACCCCCTCCACGCACTCGTACACACAAATTCTGTTTTCTTTTCTTGAAGAAAAATTACAAAACCTGGTCTTCTTGGATAATAACAAACCCAATTAAAAAGATAAAACTTTGCAGTGTGTACAAACTCCCAGCTTTAAAAAACCAACAAAATAATTCCTTCTTAAGGCTTAAAAGTTGAAACTAACTTGTTCAAGAGCTTAATTATGAATATAGAACACTAATCAAAGCCAAGAATTGCACTTATCTATTTAGACATCTCTTACCTAAAAAAGGACCAAAAATCAAATACGTCCTTGATAATCAAGAAAAATTCAATAATTTATCAAGCTTTTATAAAATTAAAACGTAAAACAATGAATTGCGCAAAGCAAAATAAATAAAATAAATTACAGACATGGATTTCAAATTGAAAAACAGATAGAAATATGTGAATTAAGAAAGAACCTGGAAGCCAATTATAAATTCTCCACCACGCACAAGAAGAAGGTTCGGATGTCAGAAATAGGGTTATACAGATTCAAACAGAGAAAGAAAGAGAACGCTACCTGTATCAATTCGATTTGATTTAAATGTTTCATTGGTCACTGAATTATTACTGCCGTCTTCATTCACTCACTCAACTTTAAAATATTTCTGAGTACTCAGTGAACTTTCAAAAATACCTCACCGTTACTCCCCGAAGATGATTATGTTACGAACAGGTGACGAAAAATCCACGTGGCAGATGGAATATACATGTGGCAGACATAATCATCCACTAAACATCTGAAATCGTCCATGTCATCCAAAATCGCGTACCATGTTATCATTTAAAAAACATTTTCACTCAATTTATTCATCTGAAAACATTTTTTAAATGATGATATGGAGCTCGATTTTGGATGACATGGACGATTTCAGATGCTTGGTGAATGATTCTGTCTGCCACATGTATATTCCATCTAGCACGTCGATTTTTGGTCACTTGGTTGCAACAGAATAGTCTCCGGTGAGTAACGGTGAGGTATTTTTGAAAGTTCAGTGAGTACTCAGAAACATTTTGAAGTTGAGTGAGTGAATGAAGACGGAAGTAATAGTTCAGTGACTAATGAAACATTTAACTCATTGGATTTAGGGTTGGAAACTTGGAGCCAAAATTTTGTTTTCCCGGTTTGGGTTTTTGTTTAAATGGGCTGAAATAAAAGTAAATGTTTAAATGGATTTAAATAAAAGTAAATCTAAGTGTTTGTTTGAGATTTAAAAGTAGTACTACATCCGTCCCACAAAGATAGACTCGTTTTCCTTATTTATCTGTCCCAAATTATAGGCCAATTACTTTATAGAGAGTGTATTAAATTTTTCATTTTCCTAATATACCCTTATTTAATTTACATTGTTATCAACCCAAAACAAGTATTTAAATTTATTAGATTTATGAATAACTAATATTAAATGGGGGTATAATTAGAAAAGTGTGTGAAAAAATTATAATTTCAATTACATTAAATGAGATTTTTTAATCTGTGTGAAAAAAGAAATGAGTCTATCTTTGTGGGACGGAGGGAGTATTTTTTAAGAGAATTTAAAAAAATTTGGTGAAACGTGTGATTGAAAAATTGTTAAAATTTTTGGGTCCTATTAAATATATAGTAGAAAAAATATCATATATGTGACCGCTACTCTAATAACTTATAAATATAGCCAGAGAACGTGACAACTCTTTATATGATTTAGTAGAGATAAAAAAACACCATTCCGGACCCATACCAAATGAGGTAGGAGTTTTCTCGCCCCGTTAGTTAAACGGGACGGGGACCATTGCCATGAATCTATTTATTTTATTTTTACATATTTTTATAAAAATTGTATTTGATAAAATAAATAATAAAATATAAAAATAATAAATAACCAAGCAGAGCGGTAAACGAAGAGTTTGTTAATCCCCGTCACTTTCCCGACTGGATAGGGATGATATTTTAATTCTTCACCCCGCACATACTCACGTCCCGTTGTCATCCCTACCTATTACTACACATTAGCCTTGCGCTTTTTAGAACACTAGAAATAAGGCCAGAAGATTACCCTTTGTCTTTTCGATTCTTAAATGATAGAGGAATATAGATACATGTATAACTTCAAAGCAAGTAAAATGAATATTTATGTACCTCAATAATTAGATGCAGTTCATATTCTCCTATAAAAAAAAATTTATTTGCATTATAGGTAGTATTGAATTATGTCCTTCTTGTACTACAATATATACTGTTAGTGTATTAACGACCCATACACTTATATCTCGGTCAAGCCTCGCTCTGTCAAAATGGGGTCATTCACTCTTAATGGCAACGAGATGGATTCGGTGCAAGTCAGCCATTATGTGTACCACCTTGTCAAAATGGGCTCATTCACTCTCATTGAATGCTCTCACAGAGAGAGAGAGAGAGAGAGAGAGAGAGAGAGAGATTTTACAGAAGCGGCAACAAGCAGCTTAAAACCTAGAACTACACACTTAACTTACCAACAACCTAATACTACGTAGGCTCATCAAACAACGCCTTTTAGCTTTATTCAGGATTTGCCCTGTACTGTTCAAAAGATTCACATGTATTACGCTCAACTAATCCACTTGTAAAGGAAAGTTGACCAAGTTGCCATGAATGCTTGTTTTCCTTAATTTCATGTCGAAAACGCTTGAGCGCTTGTTTTCATGTTGGGATTTATTCCAGCATCGGATAAGTAAAGTATAATGATTGAAATCAGATTTGTTACTTAAGTACGTTTGGTGGGTCGAATACATTTTCTTCAGCCAATAAATTAGCAATCGTTGGTTACTGAAATTATAATTTATGAGATCGTCATAAAATCAACATTTATTACACCAATTTTTTATTTTCTATCACCATGTAACATTATTTGTCATGGCCTAGATGACCGTCATGAACTTTCATTTACACTTCAAAAAAAAAAATAAAAAATCAAGTATATATAATATATATATATTGGCCAACGAGAATGTTTATTAAATAAAGTGTTTACTTAATTGCACCCAAAACAAATAATAAAAAAATAAAATAAAAAAAATAATTAATATATGTATAAACCCAAAAAATATATAACCACCAATCGTAAGAGATGTTTTTACGCAACTCACAAAAAAAATTATTCGTTTCTCTTCTTCAAATATAACAATCCTCTTAAATCTCCTCTCTTCATCTTCTCCACTTACAAAATTCATATGTTGAATTTGAATCTTAATCATACGATTAGATCCCACAGCGGGTAAACAATATATACTAGTATATATACACACAATTGATGCGTAATTGGACCTTATTTGATTAAAAAAAAGACAAATATGCTCTTATTTTTAATTAGAAAAAATTTCAATTGGATTCCCAATCTTTACAAAAAGTACAAATAGGTTCAATACTTTTATTTTTTACAAAAAATTAAAGAAAACTAACAAATTGATAATATAAAAAATATTTTGTATATTTTACGAACTATTATAAAGTAACTAAAATTTAAGTTCATAAATATCAACAAACATGTTAATTATAATTAAATTTTTATTATTAAGTAATCAATATTATTTAATATTTAAACTTTAATTTTATCGTTACAACATTAAAAAAAAAAAAAAAACTTTGTCACAAACTTGATGCTCAAATATTTTTATTTAATTAGGTTATTTGTTTATTAACTACAAATATTATAGCTCAAATTGTATTCTTCATATTTTAATGTATTGTTTTGGTATCTTTCAAAAATAAAGAACAATCATGTGTAAATTAATTTTTATTAGTATTTTTATGTTAAAAATATAAATAATAAGATTGGTTCAATGTCATAAAATTATATACGTCATTTTGTTATTTATTTAACTTAATTTTTATTCAATTTTTTCACATTACATAGCAATTGCATATAGATAAAGTGCAATAATTTTACATATTTCTTTTATAAAAAATTTAATTGACACAATTATAGTGATATATTTAATATGCTAAATTAAATATTATTTAATAAATATACCAGACTTATTTGCACACTTTGCAAAAATTTGAAATCTAATTGTAATTTTATTTAATTAAAACTAAGAGTGTATTTGTTTTTTTTATCAAATAAAGACCAATTGCGCACTAAAACACATATGTTAGGGATTGGTGTGCCAAAAAAATAAAGGTTATGGACCATTTTCACACTAAAAGCAAAGGTTAGGAATCATTTGCACCAATTTTCCATAGTTTTTTGTCGACATTTTATAAATTTTTTACTAAATAAATTTTTTTTTCCACAAAATAATTAAGTTAAAAGTATAATTATATTAAACATCAAATCTAAAACTTTAAGGGTTAATTTCACTGACGATCACTAAAGTTACCTTAAAATTTCAAAAATGGCCACTGAAGTTCAAAAGTTGCAGTGTTGGTCACTAAAGTATTTAATCATTTCTCAAACGGTCACTCCTTTAAATTTTCAACTTGAAATAGTAATGTGGCATGATGATGTCACATACAATAGATCGTTATTTATTGTATGATAGTCCATGTACTTTATATTATATTTACATTAGTACCCCTATTTTCAATTATCTTTCAGTTAAGTCATCTATAAATTGTATCTTAGGATCTTAATATTTTTACATCTTTACACTTTGGTCCTCAAATTTTTAATTATCTTTCAGTTAAGTGAACCCCCTAAATTGAATCTTAAGTCCTTCAACTTTTTAAATCTTCAAACTTTGGTTCCCCAAATCTTTAATTTTAATGGTCAATATAAATGCACTTTTAGTGGTCAAAATAAGTACACTTTCAGTTAAATTCTTGACTTTACACTTGAATTTTTACCTAAACAAACCAAATAACATAATTAAATAATAAACTACTTGACAAAACTCACAAATGTCCACTTTTAGTGGTCAAAATAAGTGCAAAACCCACACATATCAATTGGAGTTGTCAATTAAATATATTTTTGTCTATTTTTGTCAACTCTAAGTGATAAGTGCAAGTTTTACACATATTTTGACTATTAAAAGTGGACATTTGTGAGTTCTATCAAGTAGTTTATTTTTTAATTATGTTATTTTGTTTGTTTAGGTGAAAATTTTAGTGTAAAGTAAAAAAATTAATTGAAAGTGCACTTATTTTGACCACTAAAATTATACTTATTTTGGTCACTAAAATCAAAGATTTGGTGGATCAAAGTTTGACGATGTAAAAAGTTAAATGACCTAAGATGCAATTTTTGGAGGACTTAACTGAAAGATAATTAAAATTTTGGAGACCAAAGTGTAAAGATGTAAAATATTAAGGACCTAAGATACAATTTCTGGAAGACTTAACTGAAAGATAATTAAAAATATAGGGACTAAAGTTAATATTATATAAAGTATATAGACTATCATGCAATAAATAAATATCTATTATATGTCACGTCACTATTTCAAGTTGGAAACTTAAAAGAATGATTGTTTGAGAAAAGAATTATATACTTTAGTGACAAGCGCTGCAATTTTTGAACTGTAATGACTGTTTTAAAATTTAAGGTAACTTCAGTGACCATTAGTGAAATTAACCCAAAACTTTAAAGTGATTAGCATTTTTTTAATATTTTGCTGAAATTAATTGTTACTATATTTTTGTAATTAAATATGTAGTTGTATTAAATAAATAACAACATAATATTTACAATCCAATTTTAGACAATTTAATCAAGTGTAATTTATATAATCATATATTTCTTAAAATTTTAAATGCACAGCTAAACGTTTATATCATTTGATGAATTTTAAATATTGTAATATATATATATATATATATATATATTTGGCTTATGTTTTTGGAGGGAAAATTGTTGTTTCCTTCTTTTTTTCCATTTTACTTAACCTGCACCTTTTTTTGTTTCTATTTCTGCTCATGTATTTGGAGGAAAAATTGTTGTTTCCCTCTTTTATTTATTTATTTATCTTTACTTTTTTCCTTGATCTTTTGAAAAGATTCTATTTTTTATTCTACCTCTTCATTTTTTATTTCTCTACAACTTAGTTATGCTCATTCAATCTCCAACTTAATGATTTTTTTTTTAAATTTTCTTTTTGGTTTCTTAATCTAATATATTTTCACTTCTTGATTTCATGTTGATTCTTTCTGATTTTTTTTTTGGTTTATCAAAAGATTGTTTAATATACAAATTGACGATCCATGTGTGTTCAATCTAATCCTAATATTATTTTTTTGATTTTGTTTATATATATATTTGTTAATCTCAAAATGCAAAATTTGAAGTAAAAAAAATAAAAATAAAATCAATTCTTAAAAAAACACAGACATTCCCTAAATTAACCTCCCAAATTCACAATCCCAAAAGAAAAATAAGAAGCCATGAATTGAAGAAGAAAGTCAGATATTGATCCCTCACCCACCGTCTTGCTGCCAGGCTTGGTGGTGTTTGGCAGTGGCAGCCTGGGTAAAGGCAGAGATAATATTGGTGGTGGTAGCGTTTGGTTGGGACTTTGTGTTGGCGCCACCATCTTCTTATCTCAATCTGATGGTGAGTTCCCACTATTTTGCTTTTTATAGTTTTAGAAGGATTGCCATTGTGATTTGGAGGGATGGACTTCTTTTGCTGGTGGCCTTTGAAAGTATTTCTTTTTTGTGTCATTTTCCATCGTCTACGTATGATTTTCTTTGTATCTATTTTTCTAGTAGTGGGCTTCTGGGCGATTATGGATTCTTCTGTTGTGAGCATGAAAGATGACGGAAAGTTAGATACATAAAAAAAAAAAAAGGAGAGCAAAATTCAGATTGTGAAAATTCAAATGAGGTTTGACAGTTGTAAATGTTGCCAATTTTGTGTGTTCTACATTGTCCAGTCATTAGCTCTTGACCTTCTTTTTTAAATGAGGATATGAATGTGGTAATAAAAGAATGTGAAATTGCAAGTTAAAAGGTTTGTCCTAAAAATTTTAAATTATATTTATAAATGAAATAATATTGTTTGATACAAGAATAATAATTTATAATTTGAATAAACATATATAGCATCTTGGTTATTTCAAATTTAATAAATAAATTATAATAAAAATTATTCAAAACCCGGTCTAATTTAATCCATTTGAATAGTTCAAAAAAATTCAATTACAATTTCATGTTTGTGCATACTAATTAATAATTTACTATGTATTCGTTAATTAGTTTAAAATATTTATTTATGAACAATAGTAGAATAAACTTGTGACAAATGTTGTTCATAACAAAGACTAATAGGCGATGTGGATGTCACAATTTATTTTTCACCATCCCTACAAACTAGAGCAACGATAAATATAGGTGTCGCAAATTTATTTCCTCTATCATAGAATTTTTAGCAACAAATATTACTTTTGGCAAAAAGTATACTTATTGCATCACAAAAAACTTTGTTGCAAGAAATAAAAATTTTTTGCCATAAGTTTTCCACCAAATATATTTTGGCGCCAAGCTTCTTATCATGTTTTTGGCGACAATCCTTATTACTTGTCGCGCATTTTGACATTTCGCGACAACTTTTTATGTCGCCTTATATTTTTTTGGTACTAATTTTTCCACCAAAATTTTTGCGACAAACTTTAAATAAGTGTCGCGCTAAATCACTTATTGCAACAAATATATGTATGTCGCAAAATATCTTGTCGCGAAATAGAGATTTTGTTATAGTGTATATATATCATGTAATCTAGAGTTAGTAAATCAGTTCTTCTTTGTAACCTGCTGCTTAAGCTATTTTTGCAGACTATACTTATCTATGTGAGATATGATTAAGTATGAGCACAATATTTATGAATATCACTACCTTTGGTTTGTACATTAAATAGAATACAATGAAAGAATAGTGAACCTAAGTTATGAAACCAAGACCACCAGTTGACAACTCAATTACCTAACCAGTTGAAAGGATAGTTTGGGGGTGGTTAAACCATTGCAGAATCTATTTAGATAGGTTTTGATTTCGTGATTGAGTAATAGTTGTGTGGAGTATATTTGGCTACCAAGTGGAATATAGGTATTGACTGGATGCTAGAAATCTAATCCCTGCTTATTTATCTTGCCGAAAAAAAAAGAAAGAAAGAAAGAAAGAAAGGCATTGCACTTGCATTATCTTATACCTCTCTTCGTAGCCTAGTTGACTCGAGTGATAAAGCTCGTTGGAGTTCTCAAAACTTGGTGCCCTAAAGTCTATCAGACCTGGGAGCCATCGGCCTAAAGCTCGCTACAAAGGTTATCTAGAAAGCTTAAGGGAGTGAAGTGTTACACATAAGATATATATCTATATATGATTATACAAAAAAAAAAAAGCAAAAAAAAAAGCAAGATTGAACCTTTGTTCGCATAACTTGGGGATTTAGATGACTAGTGGGTTTGACTTACCTAGTAGAAGCTTGATGGCCAAAGCATTCAATAAAAGGAGAATCATCACAGATCTAGATAGCAACTATATTGGCTAGACCTAACCAAATTTTGAGCGGTAAAAGAATAAGTGTTTGAAGGCAACTTTAGAGTTAACACCCAACGTGAGAGCAGAAATATCGATATGAGAGTATGTATTCTTACGAGAGAAAGGAAATATTTGACCATTAGGGGCAAAATATTACCAACCTAAAGGTTTATGTTGATTGGATTGACTATGCGCACACACATATATCAATCGATCATCGAATAATTAAAAAATTAATTTTGGTTGCATAATTTAGAAGTTTTTTATGAATTGATTGAGTTGTTTCAAAAACATGAGGCAAATACAGCAAGCTATCGATTATAATATATTTTAATATTATTTGTTTGATTGTTTAAGTAAATAGTCATGTTGGAGGACGAACAAATGTTCAAGTTTGGTGGTATTTGATAAGTGTGGTTTTACACTTATCTGGACTATCAAAAGTGGATAATTGTAAGTACTCTTAAGTGATTTTGTACTTAATTATGTATCTATTTAATTGTTTTAGGTCAAAACTCCGAGATCGAATGGAATTGGAGAAAAACAAAGCAAAACAGGCGAGAAGGGACTGAAGGCATACGGAAACTTGGATATGGGGATCAACTTGCAAACATACAAAAGTTGAAGGGCTTAGATTGCAAATAAAAGAGGACTAAATTGAAATAAAAGAAAAAATTGGAGGACTAAAGAGGACAAAATCAAAAGTTGAAGGCCCTTGAATGCAAATAAGAGCACGAGGACAAATTATCAACAAGCAAGAAGTTGGGACCAATTAAAATCTACATCAAAGATTGGAGGACTATGTTTGCAATTTTTTTGGATTGGAATCAAATTTTGGCCATTTTCTCACTGTTTGCCGTGGTGTGACCGCAGTTTGCAAACCGCGGTTCGACCGAGGCAATGCGCTGTTCGCGCGTATGGTTGTTTTTTGGCTTATTTTTAATTCCAGTCACGGCCTTTTTCGTCTTTTTATGTATATGAATTGTTAAATTAATAAAACACTATATACAGACCTAACATAGATAAAAAAGAAAGGATGGTTAATTCTTGAGAGAACACAAGAGAAGACGGAGAAAAGAACGGCAAAAAAAACGAGGAATGACCAAGATCAAGAAGATTGGAACGTGAAGATCAAGATATCTTGGTGCAAAATAATCAACATCTTTTCATATTTTCTTCAAATTCTAGTTATGTATTCAAATCTTTTAACACTTTCTTTCTCCCGAATTATGAGTAGCTAGATTTAAAGTTTGGATTAATGATGTAGCCTAAGTTTAATTCTTTATTTTTGAATCTCAGGTTTTGACTTATAAATTGTTTAAGTATTTGATTTTACTTCTTTTCTTATGTTTGGAATAATTGGCCATTATTTCATTGATTTTGTGGATTGTAATGAACTGAGAAGTAAATTATTAATCTAGACCACGTAGTAAAATTCGACAATTGGATAAAAGGTAGATATACACTTTTATTATTGCTGCGATCTGAAGTGAATTCTTAGGAGAATTAATGCATCTAACTAAGGACCATTCTGACTGCCTAAATTGACTTAATTAGATAAGATTAATTTGAACTTGAGAGAGGTAAATTAGGTTAAATTCGTGAATTCGACCGAATACAACTTTATGAACAAATCTTGGGAGGATAAATTAGAGATGACAACTATGGTGAATTCGTTTGTCCAAACGCTTTAACCATAATTTTTTTCTAAATTCTTGTTATTTGCTTTTACATAAGTTATTATATTATTTCCTTCAATTCATAGTTCTAGTTTAAATATTTCAAATTAAATCAATTCAAATTGTTTTAAATAAAATAGCATTAAGATTAATTTAACAAGTATCTAAATAAGATAGTCTCCGTGGGAACGATAATCCGGACTCAATATGTCCACTTTATTACTTTTGTGCGATATTGTACACTTGTAATCACAATATTTTCACAACAATATGTACTAGTATTGTACCCGTGCATCAAAGGTGTAATCACAAAAAATAATTTCGATAATTATCTATGAAAGTTAATTAGTTATAATAAAATCAAACACTGAATCTTAATTAGTATTAAATCCATGCATACGTTGACCAGAACGAAGATAAGATTAATTAATTAATTAATTAATTTAATTAATTAAGTATTTAAAATATAGATAATTAAATTTAAAACGCATTGAAAAATTAATTTTTGCAATGATAACAAAACTTTGAAAATATGAATTTTGACTTATTTTTCTTTCACTTTGCATTGATTGTCTTCCATAATAATCTTGAAAATACAATATGTTAATGTGATCTCTTAAATCTTAATTAGCATTGAAAAACTCATATATATTTTGACCAAAATGAAGATAAGATTAAATAATTATTAATTAATTAAATTAAATTATTTAAGTACTTAAAATATAGATAATTAAATTAAAATGCATTGAAAAATTAATTTTTACAATAATAATTAAATTAAAATGTATTTAAAAATATAGATTTGGACTTTTTTTTTTCAATGTGCATTGATTGTTTTCCATCATAATCTTGAAAATAATCTTGAAAATGAGATATATTAAATCTTAATTAGTATTGGAAAATTCATGATTTTTTTTTTTTTTTTTTACCAAAACAAAGATAAGATTAATTAATTAAATATTTTAAATGTAGACAATTAAATTAAAACGTATTGGATAATTAATTTTTGTAATGATAACAAAACAAATTAGTTTTGCAATGATAACTAAATTAGAAGGTAGATGGAGGGAGTCCAATTGGAAAAATAAAAAATCAGGCGGCTATTAAATGTAGTATTAGGAATGAACATTTAATGTCTATTAAAAAAATTTATTTTCGAAAAATGGGAAAAAAAACAAAAATTATAAATAGAAAAGTACTTTGGACAGAAAAATAGATTTTGACGGCATTTCTGTTATTAAATATATATAGATTAGTGGTACATGTGGTGATAAATAATATTAATCAATTTAAAATATATGAAGAAGATTAACAAGATCCCACAAATTATTAAATGTAATCCATCACTTTATAAATAATTAAAATCGAGAATAGATCCCATGTGTTAATGGACAATATGCTGGCATTGAACATCTCCCAAAAAATTGTGTTAATGCAATAAGTGATAACGATAATTTAAAAGAGTCTGACTTGAATAAAAAAAAGGGCAAAAAGAGTCAGGAGTCCAAATTTGATGTCCCAATTGTGTGTCCTCTTAATTGTTCTATCAATAAAAAATATACAATTATCAAATAAATACAATTATTTAATGTGTTTACATTTGCTGTTAAAATTAACTTGTATTCTCTTGATAATGTAAATATTTTTATTGGTGGGACAGCTAAAAATACATATAATTGGGACAACATATCTGGACTTGTGTTACAGTCACGTCGTCAAATTGTTTTTCTATTACAACAATTAGGACCCATCTCAGCCGCAGGATTTGTGTTATTTAATCCCCGCCATTCAATTAAGGTACATTCAATCGATTGAAAAACTAGTTTAAGAAGTGTAAATTGGTCATAAAATACCATTTGTTAATAAATTTTACGAACGAAGGTATTTAAATCTTTTATTTATAAAAGAGGTATTTGCAACTTAAATTTACGAATTATTTCCAATTTAGCATATTTGACACGACCTTTTAGCCAACACGGTTGGCGAATATATATAGGGGCTCTCGTGTGTTGCGGGATGAAGATGAATCCACTCCTGTTTATCACATCTGCTTGTAATAGGATACTTGTAAGTGTAAATTTTTGATCGGTATAAATTTATATAGATAACATAATACTGACTTTATAATATAAAATATTTATGCGCAAAAGTCAAGATTTAAAAATAAAATCTTATTGATTTTTCAGCATCATGTAAAACATCATATATTTTCCCCTATTTTATGTGAACGTATTATTAGTTTTTGATACTATTTAAATGGATTTATCATTACAAAATTGAATAAATTGCTAATACTATGAATTAAATAATGTATACAAGATGGACACGTATGAATATTTTTGTGTCCATCACTTTCAAATGAAATAATGTATACAAGAAATCTACTTTTATATTAGGCCTATTTCTAACGTGTTGTAGTATAATTTTTAAAAAAAAAATAGTAGGTGTAACGACGTTTAAAGATAAAGTTTTTTACAAGCAAAGTTATTTAGAACTGATTCATTTTTACTCTTATTCTGATTATATGTACTAGCTAGAAATAGATATTATACGATTTATATACTTCTACGAATACATTAGCGCCTGTGTATTAGACAGACGTGGCAAAGTAATTGTTTATGCTTTACAACAATTAAAATCGCACAAGAAAAATTACTTTGAGTTGCAATTTAAACTTATTGTTACTGTAATTGGAAATATGGAGAAATCATGTATATGGAAACAACTGTGAGATCGTCCAATATGTTCTTCCACCAGAAAGATCTCGACCTCGACCTCTGACAATGTTGATGATTAGAATTAGTGTATATTCATGTCATCACCGTGAAGGGTTAATGTTGTTGTTAACGCACATAATTGGAAGCTGCCTATGAAAGACCAAAGGAACTGCATACAAAAATACAGAACTTCAAATTAGAATCTCGGTAACCTGTTAACATTTCAACCTATGTGCGAGAACAGATGACAGAGATTGAAAAGACAGATATTTTTGCAGAGACAATAAGGAAGAAAATGAGTAAAGGATGGCATATCGACTACACTACATAGAGAGATCGAAGTTTGCTACGAGAATATCAACTGATGTGATAAAGGTAACATTAGAATTGATCCATGAGTAGGAATCACTTTTAAAATCGAACGATTTGCAAGATGGATGGTACAAGAAAATAGTACAATGACGTGGAGCTCCAGTGCCAACAATGTCGAATGGAAATCTTCAATTTTATCACAATTTATTATTTATTGACATAAGATAGATACGCAAATAGAACAAATGATCCAAGTATCAGACCTCTCTAAGCATGTGATTTTGAATTTTTGCATCGACGAGATCAAATTTTTGTACAACGTTAATGGGTGAGTTTCAATAAGAATGCCGTCGTACAAAATCTTACGTGGAAGAAACTACTGACAACAGTTGTAAAAGTGGAGCAATAATTATTCAATCTAGTGTTAATAGAAGATATGTTGTGAGCTGATGAAAATATTCAAGAGAAAATGTCTAGTCAAGGTCGTTGAAGAAGTACATAGAGAAAACAAGAAAACAATTAAAATTTAACGTATGAAATAATGTAGGCGTGATCTCCTGCCCCTGGGGGGCAGAATTCAGCACCCACCTGCTGAGGTGTCAGCAGGTGGGTGGTTAGTGTTAAAATAATATTTTAACACTAACCACCCACCTGCTGACACCTCAGCAGGTGGGTGCTGAATTCTTGCCCCTGGGGGGGCAGGAGATCAAAATTCTGAAATAATGTATTCAAGTTAATATCACTAATTGAGAGGACATTTATATTATCGACTTCACGTATGACATTGTTGTTCGAAATTTTAAAAGACAATCGATTATATGTTGCTTATAAGCTGAATCTAAAGGAATCGATGGGTCAAATGTACAACATGCCTCATGTATCTGCGCTATGGAAATGCATTGGTGGCTCCCCACATACCTTGTGAGAACTTTGTGTAATATTATACTTGATTTAACGTTTGCGGAGCGCCTCTAGAAAATAACGACAGACGGGATAGTAATATAACGTCATCAGGAAGAAGTGTCTGAGATAAAACTTAAGGACAGTAACATATGTAGTTTTGATTATCGAAATTTTTTATAGTAACCAAACTCTTGGGATGAGAATGTTGTTACATGGCAAGTATACATATGTGACCATAAGATTAAAATATCATTGGAGCTATAACTATGAAGATATTAACACACTCTGCAGTATGATGATAGAAACAATGACAGCTACTATATGTTACAATGACAGCTGTTATATGTTGTTTGTAAATAGTGGCACGTCTCGGCACGCCCGCCTCACAGGCTCGCCTGCACCGATGGTCTCATAGCTCGCATTTAACGGGTGGATAACGATAAACTTACTATCGTTGGGTCAGCCAAACTGGTGACCCACAGAATGACAGTTACCACTGGCAATTGGAAAGATGTAACGTCCCTCATTAACTCCTAGTAATGAGAGAGATGAAGAAACACCTGTCATTAAAGACCACTGAAAGCCGTAACTGCAGGCCACCCCTATAAATAGGGGCCAACTCCCATATAAAAACCAATTCTCATATAGTCCATATTGTTATTCTACATATCTGGTTTTAATCATATACTGATTATCATATCGAAGTAGACACGGGAGTAAGAAGCCCCGCCACCTTTTACAGGTCTCCACCATTGTTACCGCCGTGCTCGAAGGAGGAGAAAAATATTTATCATCATTTGGCACTGTCTGTGGGAAACTGCACATAAAGTCATGGCTCGAACTAGAAGAGCTAGGAATGTAACCTCCCCCAGTCCCCATCGGAAATGTTGACATAGAGTCCAATGTCAACACTAACAGCCCACAACAAAAGTTTGCCCCTGTCACTCAACTAGCAGCACTGCAAGCGTAGGTGGTGACTTTGGTGACTCAACTCTATAATCGAAACACTGTAGCATCTCAACCGTCCTAGGCTCCTAGTCTTCCACCTATAGGATCATTACGGCTAGGGTCTCTACCTCAGGCTCCTAGTCTTCTACCGGTAGGACCATCATTGCCATGGGCTCTACCCCAGGCTCCTAGTCTTCCACCGGTAGGACCGTCACCAATAGGTATTCCACCCCAAACTTTAACAATGAAAACATTGCCAACAATGGCTCCGGCACTAGAGCCACTAGCCTAGGTTTTTTGGCTCCATCATTTGCACCCCACATTCATTCATTGACGTCTGGCCCAAATCCACTCTGGGGGCAACCGTCATAGGTGGCTCCGCCTACGCTAGGTGAGACACCAGTGTTAGGCCTCGAGTAATAGTTAGAAGACATGATGGGTCAGAAAATAGTAGAGGCAGTGTCAAAGAAAAATAGTAGGCAACAATCTATGGTATTGGAAAAACATTTTTTCCCAGAAGTGATGGCTGTTCTTTTACCACGAGACTTCGAACAGCCAAAGATGGAGAAGTATGACACGTCCTTTGACCCTGTTGATCACCTTAGGAGGCCTTTGTTGATTTGATGAGATTACGTGTCACCCTAGATGCTATTATGTGTAGGGCCTTCCTGCCAACATTTAGGCGGGAGGCTAGAGACTAGGTGGTAACCCTTCCTCCAAAATCCATCCGCATGTTTGATAATTTTTCTAAGTAGTTTGCTGCATACATTGCTAGCAGCAAGCGGGCTAAGAAGACAACTATTAGACTGATGCAATTGACCCAAGACAAAGACGAGCGGCTGAAAGATTTCATTGCCAGTTCAATATGGCCATCCTGGGATTAAAGATCTCCAAATGTCTGTTGTAGTCACTTCTATGATGAGTGGAACTTGAAGTCACTCTTTTAAGATGTCACTCTCCAAAAACCCGCCAAATACGATGAATGAGTTACTAAGGAGAGGGGATAAGTATGTGGACACTGAGGAAGTATGTTTCATTACCAAAGGCATTAAAGATCGAAAGGAACCTGGGTCTAATGAAATGAAGACTCAGGATGAGCCCAAACTTCGAGATGACAAAGGCAAGCAGAAAATGAACCATCTAAGGTGGATAAATGATGAGGATACCAAGGAAGGATCGGGCTAGCTGGGAAGTCCTGGTGCACCTACTGGACCCGACCTACGGTAACTTCTTATTTTTACTACATTCTTTATTAAGTGTAAAACAAGGCGATGAGCTCCTGTTTAAAAATCAAGGCGATGAGCCTCTGTCCAAAAATCAAGACGATGAGCCTCTACTAAACATCAAAGCGATGAACTTCTGCTAAAAATCAAGATGATGAGCTCCTACTAAAAAAATAAATAAATAAAGGCGATGAACCTCAGTTTAAAAACAAGGCAATGAACCTTAGTCTTAAAAATAAGACGATGAGCCTATGTTTAAAAATCAAGACGATGAGCCTCTGTCTGAAAAACAAGGCCATGAGCCTCTATCCAAAAATCAAGATGATGAGCCTCTACTAAAAATCAAAGCGATGAACTTCTGCTAAAAATCAAGGTGATGAGCGCCTACTAAAAAAATAAATAAATAAAGGCCATGAACCTCAGTTTAAAAACAAGGCAATGAACCTTAGTCTTAAAAATAAGACGATGAGCCTATGATTAAAAATCAAGGCGATGAGCATCTGTCTGAAAAATAAGGCCATGAGCCTCTGTTTAAAAATCAAGGCCATGAGCATCTGTCTGAAAAACAAGATGATGAGCCTCTGTTTAAAAATTAAAGCGATGAGCCTCTTTCTATTTCTGAAAAACAAGGAAATGTGACTCTGTCTAAAAATAAAGGCAATGAGCCTCTGTTCAAAAATCATGGCGATGAACCCCTGCTAAAAAATAAGGTGATGAGCCTCAGTTAAAAAAAAAACGATGACACTTCTAAAAATGGGTCGTGTGCCTGCCCAACTAAGGGGCGGGAGTGCCACCATAAAGGCTAAGTGAATGCCTGCCGCATCGTGCTTCCGATCCACCCTACTTATACCTATTTTTTTGAACTACTTCATAGTCACAATATTAACTGGAGCTATACGCACTTATAGCACACAACATAGAAACAAATATTCATCTCAATAGAAAATTGAAAATTTTAGAAAGGAGCAAGTGTGTAGATTATTTCTACTTCCCATTTACGACAGTCTATGAAAAGTAGAAAGACTTATGATAATAGAAACAATGACAACTGCTATATGTTACGATGACAGCTGCTATATGTTGTTCGCAAATAGTGGCACGTCTTGGCACGCCTGCCTCACCAGCTCGCCCGCCCCGATAGTCTCATAACTCGTATCTGACGGTTAGATAGTAATAAACCAACTGTCATTGGGTTAGCCAGACAGGCAACCCACATAATGACAGTTACCACTTGCGATTGAAAAGATGTAACGTCCCTCATTAACTTTTAGTAATGGGGGGAGATGAAGAGACACCTATCACTAAGGACCATTAAAGGCCGTAACTACAGGTCATCCCTATAAATAGAGGCAACCCCCAAACTAAAAATCAACTCTCATATACTTCATATTGTTATTCTACATATTTGGTTTTAATCATACACTGATTATTACACCAGATTGGACATGGGGGAAAGAAGCCCCACCACCTTTTGTAGGTCTCCACCACTATTGCCGCCGTGCTCAGAGGAGGAGAAAAATATTTATCATCACAGTAGAAACTTTATAACAGTGAATATTCATATTTTTAAGGATACATAAGTATGTTTAAATTTTGAGTGGGGTGAAATTTCTTTAAGTGAGAAATATTTAACATCCCATATTTTTTAAATATTTTTAGGAATTTTTTGAAAAATTTTAACAATTGTAACAATGTTATGGGCTTGAAAAGTGATTGGCGAAATTTTTAGAAAAGAAAAAGAAAAAGAATAATTATATGAATTACCCTAAGGATTTAAAAACACAAATAAGAGATTTACCTATTTGCAACCAAGCCCTTGGAGAAAACTATATATAAAGTAGAGGGATTATCCATATTCAAGGTTTTCAAATTCTCTTGGAAGGATAGTGCTAAGCTAGAAAAGATAATTTATTTAGTGTTCCCTTAGACAAAACTTTACATAGAGGATGGGGGTTATTCATATTCAATGTTTTCAAATTCTCTCGGAAGCAGACTGCTCGGCTAGAAAATGTAATTTTCCTTTATATTACGTTTTTAATTACTTTTGGATAATACTGTATAAATGATCCAAACACAGTACTGTACACATGAGCACATAAAATAGAATAAAAAATGGACTTCTAGATGTGGGGTCGAAACCTGGTAAGGGTATCAACACCCAGCACCCTTGGGTGTCGACATCCTTGTGAAAAATTTGGCAATTTGGATAGCAACGCATATATTTTTTTGTAGAAAATTTTGAATTGAGAATCTATAAAATGTGATTGGACTCCTAACTTGAAAAGTTTTCGATGGTATATTATATTCCTTGTTGAGGTCTTTTTCTAAATATTGGAACTATAGTTTCTCTACGTGTTCTATGCGTTGGTTTCCTAGTATTGACTCCCACTCTCTAATTTTATACTGGGAGCCAGTTTCTGGTGTTTTAGCCCCAATTGACCTCTAAGTTGATCCAGGAGGTAATATGGTCAATTAGCATATGGAAACTTAATTTATTCATATTCTAACCTACATATGAAATGTGGAATATGCTAGGATAAACAATGATAGAGGTAAGTAACTGTACAACTACCATTCTAAATAATAGTATCTTTATTATAGATGTTCCTATGTGATTATACACGATTTATTGTAACTTTTATGCACATGAAAAATAATGTTTCTACTAAATATCTGTACATGATTGTAGTATTCAGAAGTGTGCATAGAATGCCACTGGGATTCTGTCATTTGTCATTATATATGACCCCTCGTGGTGCAACGGAATATATCGTGGCATTTATTTGCCCGTGCATGTCATATGCATCAACTTGAAAAACACGGTTCTTCATAACTCGTAAAGAAAGGTGATTACGAATACTCAAATATGACATTCAAAAGAAGATGATACCACTGAATATAATGGAATCACCTTATGTCTGTACAATACTATTTGTTGTCTGAATAGATATACCTATTGAAGCTCTCGACTGTCACTCTAGTTAGCCGAGGACACGGTACTGGGTTCAGCACCCATTTATGAGAGGTGTCAGGAGATTGCTTAGTGACCCGAGAACTGAGAATCGGCATAAGCGAGCCCTTTATACTAAGGCCATGCCTATTTGATAATTTTTTTTATGTTGGTGGAGGTTTTTAATTTGTTGTAGCGACTAGGAAGGACACACTGTGAAATCTGAGTTATTGTAACAATTAGGGTGGACCCTTAGAAACATTGGTGATCATAGGGAGTTTGTTATTGGTCATATTGATATTTGAGCTCATATGGTACACCATAGTAGGATTCAGGTCCCAAAGAGCGAAAAGACGAATACATTGTGAATTTGAGAATAAATAAAGATATTAAGAAAATGAATAAATTCCAAGAACGAGAGCATAACAAAAGAAAGAAAAAGGGCAGAAAATCAGGCACATGTTTATGCATGTCGTTACTTGCTGAGTATTCGCTCATACACTTTTGTAGTATAGGTATTGTAATATGTGTACTGGAGGTGATGCCCACTCTTAAATGACGGGACGAATGTGTACTGGCTACCAGACCGTGGTTAAGTCTTTCACTATATATTTTAGGTAAATATTATGCATGTCAACTTCTAAACTACACTACATTTCACAATTATGGTTAAACTAAATATTAATTAAAAAAAACATCAAAAGTATGCATTATTTCAAAAATTTAGTAGCTAAATTAACTAAATTTATAGATTTCAGTTAAAAATTGTGGGCCACAAGGGAGTACTCACTTTCAACTAGTGAACACGTGAATAGCACTTCAGAGAGTGTTGGGTTGTTTGATACGTTTTTTAGCCCTTTTATTATAAAAAGGAAAATGGAAAGAAATGAGTCCAAGTATTATTGAGGAGTTTTGAATTTATGAAATCCAAAGGAGAGATTGTTGGAAAAAATAAGTATAATATTTTTCAGAAATCATTATTTTTGATTGGCTTCCTTAATTACGTGTTAAGTTCTAAATTAATTATAAATCACATTCAAAGAAAAGTCTCTTTCAAATAGGACGTGTGATCAAATGCACAATTTCATATTATTCATTACCTTTTGATTTTGGCCGGAAAAATTTAATAACAATGGTTCACACATCTTGACATTCAGTCCAAATGACTTGACATTCCGGATACAGGTGTTAGTCAGCTGTAAATTTGGAGTTTCCATATTGTGCTCTTGTGATTATTTCCTTAGGAAACGTTTTTAAATATCTTGTAGATCTGATATTTGAGTTATAGTTTTGTTTAAATATTTTATTGTTAACACCCATCAAATCTTTTTTTATTGTATCATCTTTACTTTCTATAAATTTGGTAAGTTTTCCACTCTTGATGTCCGATTTTATACTTTTTTTTTTAACATCTTCTTTGAAATGGAACAAACATTAGTCCACACGTTTTTGACATTTAGAGTAGCAATCAAGAAGCTTTATTTATTTGGTGTCACATGTTCTGGTTTAGATCTTGTTTGATTATAAGACCAAATTGGCATAGTTTATGGCACAAAAAACTAAGAAACTAAAGTGCTTTAATAGTGTAAATATAATGTTCAGATGATAAGCATGCAGTATTTTTTAATGTCTCCATAAAACTTTATATAGAAAAATTATATTACATGCAGTCAGTCATCTATTAGAAATCTATTTTTATATTAGGCGGATATATTATTTTGTCAATTTTGTATCTGTTCGAGTCTGTCATATATTAATACATGCATAGATGCTTATCAGTTCTCTATAATTAATATAATTCAAGTTCTTTTAGTCCAACTATCCCATTAAATATTCATGTAATCTCGCAAAGTTATTGGATACATGATCAAAAATGATAATATATTTGATCAAATTGAAAAGATACAGAATTAGAAATTGGCAGAATCTTTACGTAATCGAGATTAATTATTAGGGTGTGACAATCGTGTAATGCTATATAAATCATTAGGGCGTGACAATCGTGTAATGCAATTTAATAAAAGTTTCACAAAATAGCCAATGATAGTCACTTGCTATGTTTCAACAATTTTTTATTGTTGCTTAATAAGGAGAACAAAAAGAAGAATATATAAAGAAAAGGTGAAGATAGGTGATAAGTACAATTTTGTATTTATTGGGGCTCACAAAAAGGGATGATTATGAGTCATATTATTTGATTTCAGTTTAATTGCATGTTATTCTCCTATTAATTTAAGAAATAATCAAATTCAAGTATCACTCGGATGAAAAGAGAGCAAAATGAAGAAAATGGGACTCAAACTGCTAAGAGAAGATACTTCAGGGGCTTGACGTGCAAATATCAAGGAGAAAAATTCAAATTTAGCACCAAGATCAACCATGCGATTGCATGTTTAGACTTTGGTGCGATCGCATGAAGGATAAAAAATCTGCAGAACTCTTTTAGTGAAAACCATGCGATCGCAAGGTGTTACACCATGCGATCGCATGGGTCAAACAGGCACCAAATGGCAGTTTCCTGATTGAAGTACAACACTACCAAGTCCAAATTAATTGAACCACCTAAGTCACGTTTTGAAGAGTAGGGAGACAATTATAAAAGGAGAAGAATAGACATATCACGGGGACGAATTTTGGGAGAATAACATAAAAACGAAGAATCGAAGATCAAAGCACGAGATTGAAGATTATTGAGCCGAAATCACAGGTTTTAACTACTTTTTCTTTTTCTTTCGCCGGATCATGATTAATACAATTCTTGTATTATTTTACATAATCATGTCCGGCTAATTTACTTATTTCTAGGATGAACGATGAAACCTTGCGTTTTTAATTAATTAGAAGTTTTTCCTTTTTAGTAATTAATTGTTCTTGGGTTGATTATTCTTTATTCAGTTTTTATATTATTTTAATGCTCGATCACCATTAGAATATATTGTGATCTATATTGAAGTCGAGAGATTCAATATAGATTAAGCACGTGGTATTGAATAACATATGGTCCAATAATAAATAGAGATTACTATTATGCTTTATGAAATCTATTCAGGTGTTCTTGAGATTTTAATGCATGTGTTTATGTTCGAAGCTTAATTAGAGATAATTAGGTTCGCATAACATATAGAATAGATTGACCATCGAGAGAGACTTTTAATTATTTTAGGAACGCCGATTTTCAATCCAAGGTAATTAAAAGTTAAAAAGTGATTAACGGATAATTGATTATAAAGCGTGTAGGTGGATTTGTGAATCCTAGTGTTAGTAAATCTTGAATTTGTTGTCTCTATTTTAAAGTTAATTGTTTGATAATTTAAGTTTAATTAAAATAGTATTAGAATCACAAAACCCCAATTTAAATCTGTGTTCATTCATATTGTTTAAGTTTGAATTATAAATTAATAGGTTAAATTGATATCTAGTTCTCGTGGGTTCGACACTCTACACACTACTTTATTACTTGTAAACGATCCGTCAACTTGCGAGATTATAATCGTACAACAAGTTTTTGGCGCCGTTGTCGTGGACTAGTTTTATTAATTGCTACGTTAATTTATAATTTGGCTTTTAACAATTCTTTTTAGTATTATTTATTTTTATTTATATTTTCAATTCTTCGTGATACTGCTGAATTTTATCTATTTTCTAAATTTTCAGGTGTTAAGTGTGTATGTGCCGTACAAAAGATCTTGATCTATTTGATTTAGATCCAGAAATTGAACGGAGCTTTCACCGACGACAACGTGAAAAAAGAGAAAAGAAACAACAGCAAAAAGACACAATGGAGGATAATCGAATCCAGCATCCGTTACCTGCAGATGGCAGACATAATTAAGCACCAATAGCTCGACCAGTTGAAGTTAATGAGCGAGATATCCTCATGGGTGAGTATATGATGCCACTGATTGTTGAGAATCGATCCAGCATAGTCTATCCGCCTTATGGACACGATAACTTCCAGTTGAGACCAGATGTGGTGAATTTGTTCTCGAACAATCTGTCGTTCTATGGGATGACAGATGAAAATCCTCATTACCACATTTCTCGTTTCGATGAATTCTGTGGCAATTTCAAATACCAATGTGTTAATGAAGAGGCACTTAAGATGAGGCTATTTCCACACACACTGAAGGATAAAGCTATAGAATGGTTAGATTCTCTACCGCCTGGGAGCATCACTACTTGGACAGATCTGATTCAGAAATTTACACTGAAATATTTCCCTCCTGCCAGAGTAAACAGACTGAAATATGAAAATTCTAATTTTCAACAATCTGAGTTGGAAAACTTTCACGAGGCATGGGAAAGATTCAAACAACTGCTCCGAAAGTGTCCAAGTCATAGTTTCTCCTTAGCAGCTCAGAATTATTATTTCTACTCTGGACTAGCTCCAACCAGTCGTTCTTCAGTAGACTCTACAGTAGGTGGCTCTATCCAAAATAGATCCGCCGGTGACCTTTACGATCTATTTGAAACCATGAGTGAACAGTTTATTATGTGGCCAGAAAGAGGATTGCAGAGGAAAGCGACAAGGGTACATGAGGTAGACACAAATTCGCTTGTATTGACGAAAATCGATGCACTGGCAAAGCAGATGGAAGCCATAAAATATTCTCATTCAGCCAATATGGTTCAGATGTCTCCACCAATTTGTGTAACATGCTGGGCAAACCATCAGTCTTCAGAGTGTCCATTGACAAAAGTTGATATGCCATCTCCTGAACAAGTTGCATATGCTCAGAATTTTCAGCGACAGCAGAATAATCCGTATTCACAGACTTACAATCCAGGATGGAGAAATCATCCAAACTTTTCCTATGGCAACACCCAAAATATTCAGAATCCACCAAATCAAGGGAGACCACAAGAGAGAAAAGGGGGGTTGGAAGAAACTGTCACGCATATGGAATTTAAGTTAAAAGAGATGCAAAAAAGACAAGATGCTGCGATAAAGAATGTAGAAAATCAGATTGGACAGTTGGCTAAACTGTTGATCGAGCGACAACCAGGCACATGGCCAAACAATACCGAGGTCAATCCAAAAGAGCAAGTAAATGCAATCACCACGAGAAGCGGAGCTCAGTTGCTAGAGATTCTTGTGACTAGACCAGGTGTAGAAAAGAAAACTGTGTCCAACAAAGAGAGAGAAAACAAATTAGATGCAGAAGTTACACCAGAAAGGGACTCTCCACCAGCTTATATTCCACCACCGGCTTACGTCCCTCCAATTCCATTTCCTCAAAGGCTGCGAAAATATAAGCTAGACAAGCAATTCGAGAAATTTCTTGTTGTGTTCAAGAAACTCCAAATCAACATACCGTTTGCTGATGCTCTAGCACAGATGCCAAGTTATGCAAAATTCATGAAGGAAATCCTTTCAAATAAAAGGAAGTTGAAAGAGCACGAAACAGTTATGCTTACTTATGCTTACTGAGGAGTGTAGTGCTATCTTGCAAAACAAGCTACCACTGAAATTAAAAGATCCAGAGAGTTTCTCTATTCCTTGTACTGTTGGTAGTTCATTTTTCGAAAAAGCATTATGTGATTTAGGTGCTAGCATTAATTTGATGCCTTATTCTATTTTCAGGCAACTAGGTCTTGGAGAAGCAAAGCCAACCACAATCTCACTACAGTTAGCCGATCGATCAGTTAAACGTCCACGCGGGGTTGTTGAAGATATTTTGGTAAAAGTGGACAAGTTCATATTCCCAGCTGACTTCATTATCTTGGATATGGGAGAAGACAGGGATGTACCACTGATCTTGGGATGACCATTCTTAGCTATTGGAAAAGCCCTAATTGATGTGCAAAAAGGGCAGCTAATGTTGAGATTGAATGAGGAGCAAGTCACTTTCAACGTGTTCAAGGCAATTCAGTAACCAAGCTCCTTTGACTCATGCTTTCAGATCGATATCATTGATCACGAGTCAGCTAACACATTTGCTTTGGAAAATCCTTCAAATCCATGGGAAGCGTGTATTATGCATTCTCAAGATGAAAATTCTGATTCTCCAGTTCTTGAAGAACGTGCCAGATATTTACAAGGAATAGAACAGATTGAAAGAAGAAGAGATATATGGATTTGGGTACCACACCTCCTCAGCAGCCTCATTCAGTTCAAAAGGCCCCAATTGTCGAGTTAAAGCAGTTACCTTCTCACTTTAGGTATGCTTATCTCGGTGAGTCATCTACTCTTCCAGTCATCATTACAAATTCTATTGATAAGGATCAGGAATATAAACTACTCCGAGTTTTGAAGAATTACAAATCAGCCATCGGTTGGACTATAGCAGACATTAGATGTATCAGCCCGTCCATATGAATGCACAAGATTCTAATGGAAGAGGCATATAAACTAGCAGTGCAACATCAACGCAGATTGAATCCTCATTTGCAAGAAATAGTAAAGGCTGAAGTGTTGAAACTACTTGATGCCGGTATCATCTATCCTATTTCAGATAGCACTTGGGTAAGCCCGGTTCAGGTAGTACCTAAAAAATGGAGGATTACGGTTGAGAAGAATGATAATAACGTGCTCATACCAGTCAGATTGACTACCGGCTGGCGAGTTTGTATTGACTACAGAAAACTAAATGATGCCACTCGAAAAGACCATTTCCCTCTACCATTCATTGATCAGATGTTGGAATGATTGGCAGGCCATTCTCATTATTGCTTCCTTAATGGGTATTTAAGCTACAATCAAATTCATATAGCGCCAGAAGATCAAGAAAAGATAACCTTATGGCACGTTTGCGTATAGGCGTATGCCATATGGCCTGTGCAACGCTCCTGCCACATTTCAGCGTTGTATGATGTCTATTTTCTCAGATATGGTTGAAAAATTCATTGAAGTTTTCATGGATGATTTTTCAGTTTTTGGATCATCATTCGACGAATGTCTCAGAAATTTGACTTTGTTACTTCAGCATTGTGAGAAAACCAACTTGGTACTCAATTGGAAAAAATGCCACTTTATGGTCCAAGAAGGCATCGTGTTGGGACACAGGATTTCAGCTAACGGCATTGAGGTCGACAAAGCAAAGATTCAGGTTATAGAGAAACTGCCTCCTCCAACAACAGTTAAGGGAATTCGTTCTTTTCTGGGACATGCGGGTTTCTATAGAAGGTTCATAAAAGATTTTTCAAAAATCACTAAACCGTTGTGCAGTTTGGTGGAAAAAGAAGTTAAGTTTGAATTTTCTATAGACTGTCTTAAAGCTTTTAACATTCTCAAAGACAGTCTAATCTCAGCACCTGTCATTGTACCACCTGACTAGGATCTACCGTTTGAACTTATGTGTGATGCAAGTGACTTTGCCATCGGGGCAGTTTTGGGACAGCGTAGAGAAAAAGTCCTACATGTCATATATTATGCCAGCCGAACTCTCAATGACGCTCAGATAAATTATGCTACTACAGAAAATAAATTACTAGCAGTAGTATTTGCCTTTGAAAAATTTCAATCTTACCTCATTGGATCGAAAGTCATAGTGCACACTGATCATGCAGCATTGAAATATCTTTTTGCTAAAAAAGATGCAAAACCAAGACTGATTCGGTGGATACTGCTTCTTCAAGAGTTTGACTTGGAAATTCAGGATAAAAAGGAGAGTGAGAATGTGGTAGCCGAGCACTTGTCAAGAATAGAGCAGTCAGAAGGGAATGAAGAAGGTGAAATAAATGAAAAATTTCCAGATGAGCAGATTTTTGGGATAGAGCAGATGGGAAATGCACCGTGGTATGCAGATTATGTGAATTACCTTGCAAGTAATATCATGCCACCTGATTATGATCATCAACGCTGAAAAAAGTTCTTTTCAGAACTTAAATACTATTTTTGGAAAGATCCTATTCTTTATAGTAGGGGAGCTGATCAAGTAATTCTGAGATGTCTACCTGTAGAAGAAATGGAGTCTGTCTTGGAGCAATGTCATTTTTCACCATACGGAGGTCATTTCGGTGCTACCAAAACAGTAGCCAAAGTCTTACAATCTGGGTTTTATTGGTCAACATTATTCAAGGATGCCTACAGTTTGGTAAAAAAAATGTGACATATGCCAAAGGACGGAAAATATATCTCGAAAGCAAGAAATGCCCCTACGAAGCATTTTAGAGGTTGAACTTTTCGATGTATGGGGTATTGACTTTATGGAACCGTTTCTACCATCATTTTCAAAATCTTACATTTTGGTGGCTGTGGATTATGTGTCTAAATGGGTAGAAGCTGTAGCCTTACCGACCAATGATGGCAAGGTGGTGGTGAACTTTCTCAAAAAGAATATGAAAGTTCTAAAACCTAGATTAATTAAATTAAAAACGAATTTTAATCTTAATAAACAAGCAGTGGACAGAGCGTAGTCAGAACTGGCAAGATATAGAGATAACAGTTCTGACTCGCACAACCGTGTTCGTTTACCTATTTAGCACAACTCTAGCCATCTCTTGTAGAGACCTATTTTTCCTTTCCACAACACCGTTTTGTTCAGGAGTTTTGGGTGCAGAGAATTCATGAAAAATACCATTTTGATCACAGAAAGTAAAGAAAGTAGCATTTTCAAACTCTCTCCCATGATCACTTCTAATCCTTAATATTTTTATTCCCTCAAAATATTTTTCTGTTGTTAATTTTAGGTGCAAAAATTTGAATCTTTCAAAAACATCAGATTTTTCTCTCAAGAAATCTACCCAAGTATATCTGAAAAAATCATCCACGCAAACAAAAATATATTTCTTGCCCCCAATACTTTCAGTTTGAATAGGTCCCATCAAATCCATGTGAAGTAATTCTAATACATGAGCTGTAGTAAGAAACTTACCTTGCTTGTGAGTGCTTTTGGTTTGCTTACCTTTTAGGCACGAACCACACAATCCTTCAGATTTTTCAGTAAGCTTAGGAGCACCTCGTACTGCATTCAACTTTGTCAGTCTCAACAGATCACTATAGTTTAAATGTCCCAATCGTTTGTGCCACAACTCGGTTGAGTCAGTCTTTGAAATATGACAAGTAATTTTGGTGTCAAGAAGATAACATTTATCATTGGATCTAGTACCATGTAGAATACAACTACCATCATACTTCAAGACTTTACAGGAATTTTTTGAGAACATAACCAAGTGTTTATCATCACAGACTTGGCCTATACTAATCAGGTTAGCTTTTAACTGAATAGTGCCTACACCTTCAATTTTACCGTGTGCTCCATCACCAAAAGTAACCAGACCATCTTCATGACTTTTGTAGTTAGTTAGATAAGATCGATTACCAGTCATATGTCTAGAACAACCACTGTCAAAATACCAAGAGTTAGGAATAAAGGATCTATAGGCAACATCAACCATATAACAATTTAATTCACCCTTTTTGACCCAAATTTGTCTTACTTTAGTGTTGCTAAGGTGTCTCATTTGTCTATTAGCCAACTTTTTACTAAGCAAACAATGAAAGGAGTCGTGTCCTAAATTACCACAGATGCAACATTTTACAAAGTACTTCGATTTACCTCTCTGGATTGGTTGTATACCTGATGGTCGTGACTATTTTTGAGTCTTGGCATTGGTCCGAACTTGCATAGGCAGGTCAGCCTTAGTTCTGACGGTGATGGAAGTAGTTTTGTCTGAAAATACAGTAGACTTTGTTTCTTTGATAAAGTTGATCTGATTCCCAGTTTTTCTTTCACATTTTCCAACATATCCCAAATCTTCTTTGACGTTTGGAGTTCTTCCATAGCTTAGGGTTTCACTTAAGCGAGAGGCTCCAATTGTTAATTGCTTGATCCTTTCTTTTGAGACTTTTAATTCATCTAGAAGATTAGCAATTTGATCATCCTTCTCTTTTAAAATGTTGGTAAGAGTATTATTTTGAGAATCAATTTCAGCCTTGTCATCTTCCAAAACTCTATCATAACTTGAGTGGACAAGTTTTTCTCCTGTTCATCTTGTAATTTTTTATTCATGCTGCTGCAGTTATGACAGACACGGACTGGTTCTTCAGAAGTTTTCTCCAAGAAGTCAGAACCTGCAATCAAGTTTTGCACGGAATCAGTACGAGAAGTTAAGTTCACAGTTAAGGACGTTACCTGATCAACAGTGATTCTGTCATCCTCGTCCTCATCTGAATCTTTTTCATCATCTTCACTCTAAGTGATATTCATGGCCTTCTTGGTATGAGATTTTTTTAAAGTATTTGCACATTCAGAGGCTATGTGACCAAAACTCTCACACTCATGACATTAAATTCGATTGTCAGATCTATTCATAGAGGTAGTAGGATTTTGTTTTGTATTGGTCGGAAATCTCTTCTTTTGTTGGAGAGAGGTATTCAAGTTCTTTCCCTTTTGATTTCCTTTTAGAAATTTTTTGAATTGTTTGGTGAGCATGGCCATGTTTTCATGTATTTCGCTCTCCTCACAATCAACCTCGTCTTCATGGTTGTTAATTTTGAAGGCAATACTGGATCCCTTTTCTTTCTTTCTCCTTCGTAGATCTAGCTCATATGTCATCAATGATCCCACCAATTCTTCAACCTTCATATTCTCAATCTCCTTACTTTCTTCAATTGCAGTTACTTTAGAATGAAAACGATTAGGCAAGGATTTGAGAATTTTCTTTACAATTTTGCTCTCCGAATATTTCTTTCCCAAGGTATAAGCAGTATTGGTGATGTCACTGAGTTTTGCATAGAAGTCCTTGAATTGTTCATCGTCTCTCATGGTTAGTTGTTCAAACTCTAGAGTAAGAATTTGAAGCTTGGATGACTTGACCATATTGGTTCATTCGTGAGCAATTCGTAAGATGTCCAGAGCATCTTTTGTAACCTGACAAGTAGAGATTAAACGAAATTGATTAAAGTCTACAAAAGAAAATATGGTATTTAAAGCTTTGGAATTCCAATTAGTATAATTAAAATCAGTTGTAGCCCACTTGTCTGCCTTTTTCTCTCTTTCTACACCATTTTCAGTAATGGTGGGAGTTTTATAGCCATGGACAATTGAGTGCCAAGCTTTTTCATCAAGGGATTGGATATACACTTGAATTCTAATTTTCCAATAAGCATAATTAGTACCATCTAAAACAGGTGGTCTAAATAGAGCTCCGTCCATAACTAGGTTTATATGGATCGCACTTAAAAAGTGTACCCGCTCTGATACCAATTGAAAGTTCTAAAACCTAGATTAATTAAATTAAAAACGAATTTTAATCTTAATTAAACAAACAGTGGACAGAGTGTAGTCAGAACTGGCAAGATATAGAGATAACAGTTCTGACTCGCACAACCGTGTTCATTTACCTAATCTTGTCTAGTGCAGAAATTAAAAGATTCAATACGAACACAAGATGTAACGTGGTAAACCCCTAAGGAAAAAATCCACGGGCCCCCATGCCATGGGTAAAAACAATCCACTAATAATCTTGTTCAAAAATACAATAGCATCGATTTTTATAATTTCGTAAAATTAACAAAATAACAATCAAAAGAAAATAGATCAACTTCCTGTGATACTTCTTCTTCTGACTTGTTGATGAAGTGGAATCAAACCCACCGGTCTTGACTTTATCGCCACTTCCCTATTGTACTTGACCGCAACTACCACTTGGATTAAGAACCCCCGTTCTTAACTTCACGCCAAGTAGCTTGAACAAGATATGGAATTGTTCGTTGAGCACCAATAAGTTCTTGATTCTTCAATGAGTTTGAAGAAAACCTTTTGCTTTGAAAGTTGAATCAATGAAGCTTGATGTCTTGTTTTCCTTCCATGGATTTCGGCCGGTTATATGGCTTAGAGAAAACAAGAACAAAAATTATATTTCAAAGCGTTAATTCCTTATTGATTTCCACTCTTACTTATAGTTAAAGTAGAAATCAATTTAGGAATTATTTCTTACCTAAAAAATCTGCAACGAGAATGGTAAGAGAATTAGTAGGAAGGAATATAGAAGGATATTCTTAGATTTGTAGAAGGAAAGAATTTAGGAAACTAAATATTTCCTTCCTAAACAAATCTAAAAGAATAAGAAAATATTCTTTGACCTACAAAAAGAGTTGTCAATAATATTCATGAGATCAAAATATATCAAATATAGAAACAGAATAAAATCGCAGCTTTTACTGATCTGGAAAAATAATCTGCTTATCAAGCCAGTCAGTCAGAACTGGCGTTAATCAGACCAGTCAAAAACATAAACGTTGACCTACTCTTTTATCATTAAAAATCAGTTATATTCATTAAGTTAGCCAAGATATAAAAAGTGAAAAATATGACACATATTTTTCCAACAGAATATTTTCACGCGTTTTGGGACCCTTCGAGCAATAATAAGTGACGGAGTTAAGCATTTTTGCAACAGGCAGTTTGATACTCTTTTGGTAAAATACGGTGTGAAGCACCGTGTGGCTACTCCGTACCATCCACAAACTAGTGGCCAGGTGGATATCTCCAATCGGGAGTTGAAAAGGATCTTAGAGCTTACGGTGAGTACCTCGAGAAAAGATTGGTCGAGAAAACTGGATGATGCCCTTTGGGCAGATTGAACTGCATTCAAAACACCAATCGGAATGTCACCATATCGCCTAGTTTTTGGGAAGGCGTGCCATTTATCGGTTGAGTTGGAGCACCGAGTCTACTGGGCATTGAAGAAGTTGAACTTTGACTTGAAAGAAGCCGGTGAGAAAAGACTGCTTGAGTTGAACGAAATGGAAGAATTCAGGTTCGAGGCTTATAAAAACACCAAACTGTACAAAGAGAAAACCAAGAATTGGCATGACAAAAACATTCAAAAAAGGCAATTTGAGGTGGGACAAAATGTTCTCTTATTCAACTCTCGACTCAAACTCTTTCCTGGGAAACTACGTTCAAGATGGTCCGGGCCATTCACGGTTGTGAAATTTTATCCACATGGAGCGGTTGAAGTCGCTAATGACACAAAGGGCAGGTTCAAAGTAAACGGACAAAGGCTAAAACAATACTTGGATGGTGATTTTTCGAAAGAAAAGTCCTTTACCTCTTTGATGAATCCGGAGTGATCAACACGACAAAGTCGAGCTAAAGACTTTAAACAAGCGCTCAATGGGAGGCAACCCATTTTTCTCCCTTTTATTTTGATTTTCAGCATTATTTTAGTTTTAGGAGTTGATTTGCGTTTTTGCGAGGTTTAAGTTTTTAGGATTTTAAGTAGGTTATTAATTCTTAGGTAGAAAAGCATACATCGTCATCTTGCATAAGTACGTTTTCAATGATTTTAAAGTTATATTTAAAATTATCAAAAAATAAAATAAAATTTGAAACTGGGTGCATAACTATGCAATTGCATGGTTAAAACCATTGCGATCGCATAGACTGTGCAAATTACATTCTGTCCAGAATTTGGCTTTCCTGCGATCGCAGGACCTTCATTCCTTGCGATCGCAAGGAACACCAGAAAACTTAAAAAAAAAAAACCGATTTTTAACTTTCATTTTCAAACACTCAAACTCATTGTTCCCAACCAACTCTCTTCAATCATAAATCCCCAAATCACCAAACGAGCATCTTTGGCCTTCAATTTACATTCAATCAAGCATTCCTAAACATCCAAATCCACGAATCAAAGGTAAGTTCACATTTTTTTCAATGTATTTTTGGATTCTTGATATAAATGTACATAAATTTTGCAATTTGATAAATGTGGAGTCAAATGTTGTTTAGTTTAGGCTTGAATTGGTATAGGAGCATGTTATTGATCGGGTTTAGTTGCTTAAGTTGAGAAAAATTTTGGGTTTGCATACTCCATCCGTGTAGTTTAACCTATTAAGAACAATGCAATGCATACATAGTGTTTGATGAAATGTCCCGTCCAATGTCTTTGCCAGAATTAGTGGAAACCAAACCTTGGGCTTTTCCATTGGACTAATGTCATCGTCTAGGAGCATTCACCTTGGCTTAGGCTCATTTTTATCATGAAATAATTCCAACCATGATCATAAGGCCTACAGCCTGCCATGGCAGCCCACATGCATGCCTGTGCAGCTTGCCTCCGTTAACACCTTCATCCCCCATCCGTTTGGCCCAAATGACCTCGAAATTCTTTGAAATTTGAATATGTGGTAGACCAAAGCATGAACTTTCATGCCACCCTCTTCTGTTTCACTTTTGCAAATTCTTAGGTAGATTTCTCAGAGCACGAAGTAGCTTAGTCAAACACATTTTTTCGAAAATTTTTACCTAATGTTTAAAATAGTTTGGGGGTTGTGTCTTCCACCATATATGTTATTTTTCGTATCTAACTTGTTTTTGTTCATTTTACAGATTATGGCTCCAAAACGACCCCCAACCGCCGTCGAGAAAGGAAAGAAAAAAGCAACCATCAGCACTTCGAAAAGAGCACGGGTAGACACCACCGACTCCCGCCATTATCTTTCTGCAGAGCACGAGGAAAGATTCACTAAGTACATTTGCGAGTGGACCATTTGGGGGGAGCGGAGATTGTATTTGGCCGACTTCCCTCACTCCGAGCTGTATAACCTCATTGATGTTTGCGGATGGTCCAAGGTAGCTGATACACCTCATAAAGTTTACTCCCAGCTTGTCCATGAATTCTACACCAACTTCAACCAAGAGATCGGCATTCATGGGACGAAGCACTGTGGGCAGACGTGGGTGCAGGGTACATGGTTCATGTTTACCTCGAGGGTCATCAACGACTTCTATGGTCTCACCACTGAAGTTATTCACCCTCTGCCCTCTATTCAGGATATGGATGAGGTGGCCCAATTTCTATATGACCGAGATGATGAATGGCCACTACCCGGGAGGGACTTCGAGCACAACAAACTGACAGATTCCCTCCTTATCCTGAATGTCTTTGTGAGCCACAACATCGACTAGACCAGGCATGGTACTACTATCAATGATGCTAGGGCTCATCTGTTATATCATCTTGCTCACGGGAGAAAGATAGACTTGGAGAATTACATCTACACCCTGATCACCATGCTGGGCTTCCAGATAGACAAGAGGCACACAACCATCTTCCCAGCTCTGATCAGTGGTATTTGTGAGGCAGCGGGGGTCCAGATCTCACCTGCAGAGCTCGTACTGAAAGCAAATGAACCTATCAACCGCTTTGCTTTGGAAAATATGAGACGGCATACTGCACGAGTTGTGGGGACAGCCCTAGTCGTAGACGAGCAGCCTCAAAAAGATCAGTCAGTTGTACTTTAGCCAGCAGCACCCCAGCCAGCCGCACCACCAAGAGACATAGCATCCATGCTATATCGCCTACTGGAGAGTCAGGCTGAGCAAACAAGGCTCATTATCACGATGTGGACTGAGTTGCGCACTGTACAGCAGGAGTTGGCGATGCTGCGTTCTCAAGTACATATAGTCCAACACACTCAGATGACTATAGAGTTTACCCAGAGTCAGTCTTCCTTGGAGTAGAGTCAGATTCGAGCAGACTGCGACCAGGTAAAGAGGCGGCTAGACAGATGTGCAGGCAAGTTTGATGACATCTATGACCAGGTTTGTCGCCCGACACCCATCCCAGCACCTCCACCAGTTGATCCTTCCACACTCCTTCTATCGGCAGCATCAGATCCACATCCGGGAAGTCTTTAAATTTTTTTTATGTGCTTTATTTCTTTTGAATTACATTGGAGACAATGTATGATTTAAGTTTGGGGGTGCTGTATGAAAATTTGCTCTTGACTTGATAAATGATATTTGATTTTTGATTTTTATTATTCCTTTTTAGTAATAAAAAAAATTTAATTTATTTTTGTTTACATGTCTATGTGATATGAATAGCCTTGCCGGCTAATGATGCAACTTTTCATTTAATTTTAGTTTTAAATGATGACTTGTGAACATGGTATACTTTTGTTTAAATGTGAGGCCACTTAATCTTACGTGATATTGTGTTGTGTGGCCAGTTAAAATGATTTTTAGCTATGTTGGTGCATTTAAATTGAAAACAATAGGATACTATTCTCTAAACTTTAGAATCATCTGTATCTCAACCTAGTAACCAATATAGTGAGAAAATGTGGTATATCGGCAGTAATGGTGGGTATCTAGGTTGTGATTCCATGTATGCTAAAAAATAATTGTGTGGAGCACTGTAGACCAGTTAGAGGAAGCTAGGTATTGACCGAATGTTAAGAATCTAGTCCCCTAGAATGAACTTATTGCATTCAAGGAACAAAAATTATTATTATTATTGCTTAACTCTTTTCGTAGCCTAATTGACTTGAGTGAAAAGGTCCGTAGGGGTTTCTCAAAACCCGATGCCCTAAGGTTTGAAAGACTTGGGAGTCATCGACCTCAAGCTCGTTACATGAGTCATTTAGAAAGCTTAATGGATTGAGTTTTGCACCTTATTAATATCTTATAAAAAGTCCCTTACAAAGTAAATTTGGAGATTAGATGACTAATGGGTTTAACTTACTTAGTGGAAACTTTCTGGTCGAAAGTGCTCATAAATTGGAGAATCTTCATATACCTAGGTTGTCACGATTATTAGTTTTATCAATCAACCTCGAACAAGAAAATGATGAGCGAAGTTTAACCTTTGAACTAAAATCTCGGGATTTGAGAGAAAACAATTATTTTGGGAGAAGTGTACCTCACGAGAGGGAAAGGAAAAATTGACCAAGTGGTTGGGATCACCGCCATAGAATTTAAGTTGATCAGATTAACTGCTCTCACACACCTCTCAAGTATAGTTTAAGTAGAATCACGTTTACAACTGTATTACTTGAACACTCGTCATGAATTATAAGTTTTTCTTTTTGTAAAAGCTGAAGTAAGAACGGCAAGCTATTTATATTGTGAAATATGTTACTGCTTATTTTATTAAGTGCATGATTATTTTTAGCTAGTTTATTCGAGAACGAATAAAAGTTCAAGTTTGGGGGTATTTGATAAGTATAATTTTGTACTTATTGGGGCTCACAAAAAGGGACGATTATGAGTCATATTATTTAATTTCAGTTTAATTGCATGTTATTTTCTTATTAATTTAGGAAATAATCAAATTCAAGTATCATTCAGATGAAAAGAGAGCAAAATGAAGAAAAGTGGACTCAAACTACTAAGAAAAGTTACTTCAGGGGCTTGACGTGCAAATATCAAAGAGGAAAATTCAAATTTAGCACCAAGATCAACCATGCGATCGCATGGTTAGACTTTGGTGCGATCGCATGAAGGATAAAAAATCTGCAGAACTCTTTTAGTGAAAACCATGCGATCGCATGGGTCAAACGGGCACCAGATGGCAGTTTTCTGATTGAAGTACAACACTACCAAGTCCAAATTAACTGAACCACCTAAGCCATGTTTTGAAGAGTAGGGAGACGATTATAAAAAGAGAAGAATAGACATATCACGGGGACGAATTTTGGGAGAATAATATAAAAACGAAGAATCGAAGATCAAAGCACGAGATTGAAGATCATTGAGCCGGGATCACAGGTTTTATATACTTTTTCTTTTTCTTTCACCGGATTATGATTAATACAATTCTTGTATTATTTTACATAATCATGTCCGGCTAATTTACTTATTTCTAGGATGAACGATTAAGCCTCGCGTTTTTAATTAATTAGAAGTTTTTCTTTTTTAGTAATTAATTGTTCTTGGGTTGATTATTCTTTATTTAGTTTTTATATTATTTTAATGATTGATCACCATTAGAATATATTGTGATCTATATTGAAGTTGAGAGATTCAATATAGATTAAGTACGTGGTATTGAATAACATAGGGTCCAATAATAGATAGAGATTACTATTATGCTTTATGAAATCTATTTAGGTGTTCATGAGATTTTAATGCATGTGTTTATGTTCGAAGCTTAATTAGAAATAATTAGGTTCGCATAACATATAGAATCGATTGACCATCGAGAGAGGCTTTTGATTATTTTAAGAACGCCGATTTTCAATCCAAGGTAATTAAAAGCTAAAAAGTGATTAACGGATAATTAATTATAAAGCGTGTAAGTGGATTTGTGAATCCTAAGTGGATTTGTGAATCCTAGTGTTAGTAAATCTTGAATTTGTTCTCTCTATTTTTAAGTTAATTGTTTGATAATTTAGGTTTAATTAAAATAGTATTAGAATCACAAAACCCCAATTTAAAACTGTGTTCATTCATATTGTTTAAGTTTGAATTATAAATTAATAGGTTAAATTAATATCTAGTCCTCGTGGGTTCGACACTCTACACACTACTTTATTACTTATAAACGATCCGTCCACTTGTGGGATTATAATCGCACAACAATAGGAATTCTTAATTTGTATAAATTGTGATGATAAATATTTTTCTCTTCCTCTGAGCACGGCGGCGACAGTGGTTGAGACCTGCAAAAGGTGGCAGGGCTTTTTTCCCCCGTGTCCACTCCGATGTGATAATTAATGAATGATTAAAACATATGTGCAAAATTGCAATATAGAATGTATAAGAGCTGTATGTTCTGTTTTTACTTGGGGGTTGGCCTCTATTTATAGGGATCGCCTGCAATTATTGATGACGGGTGTCCCTTCATTTCCTTCATTATTAAGAGTTAATGAGGGATGTTTTATCTTCTCAATTGCTGGTGTTTCATCTTTCCAATTGTCGATGGTAACTGTCATTTTATGGGTCGCCTGTCGGGCTTGTCTAATGGCAGTTGGATCATTGTTGTCTATCTGTCAGAGATGAGTTTATGATACTAACGAGGCGGGCGAGTCAATGAGGCGGACGTGGCAGAACGTGCCACTCTTGGCAGACAACATGTAGCAGCTATCATTATTTTTATTATCATAATCTCCTCTACTTTTTATAGACTGTCGTCAATGAGAAGTATAAATAATCTATCACACATGCTTTTCTCTAAAATTTTCAGATAGAGGCTCATTGCCTTGATTTTTAAACAGAGGCTCATCGCCTTGTTTTTCGGACAGAAGCTAATCGCATTGACTATAAAACAGAGGCTCATCGCATTGATTTTTAAATAGAGGCTCATCACCTTGTTTTTCAAACAGAGGCTCATCGTTTTGATTTTTAGCAGGACTCGTCGCCTAGCCTTGTTTTTCATTAGGACTCTTCACCTAGCCTTGTTTTTCAGCAGGACTCTTCGCCTAGCCTTGTTTTTCAAAGAGTAGTAGCTGGCCTTGTTTTTCAGACAGCAGCAGCTGTCATTATTTCTGACCTTGTTTTTCAGATAGTAGTAGCTGGCCTTATTTCTGGTCTTATTTTTTAGACAGTAACAGCTGGCCTTGCTTTTCAGACAGTAGCAGCTATCATTATTTCTGGCCTATAAGTCCCTCTACTTTTCATAGACTATCGTCAATGGAAAGTAGAAATAATCCATCTCACCTGCTCCTCTCTAAATTTTTTTTTGGTTGAGGCTCTCCTCGGCTTGACTTGGCTGGCCTCACCTTTTTTTTTTGCTTGCCTTGGCTCGCCTCGTTTGACTGTTGTAGTAGTTGAGAATGTTTTTGTCACAAGTCTAGTAGGTGTGTCAGGACTTCCTAGCTAGCATGATACTTCTTTAGTACCCTCATCATTTATTTGCCTTATATGGTTTATTTTCTGCTTGTCTTTATCATCTCGAGGTTTGGACTCGTCCCGAGTCTTTCTTTTGTTAGACTTAGGTTTCTTTCGATCTTTCATGTCTTTGATAATGAGATACGCTTCTTCAGCGTCCATATACTTATCCCCTCTCCTTAGTAACTCATGCATAGTATTCAACAGGTTTTTAGAGAGTGACATCTTGAAAGGGCGACTTCGAGTTCTACTTATCATGGCAGTGACTACAACAGACATCTGCAGATCTTTGATTCCCAGTGTGGCCATATTGAACCGGTCAATGAAATCTTTCAGCATCTCGTCTTTGTCTTGGGTCAAGTGCATCAGGCCGATGTCAGTTTTCTTAGCGCGTTTGCTACTGGCAAAGTATGCAGCAAAACTCTTGGAAAAATCGTCAAATGTATAAATCAATTTTGGAGAAATGGTGGCTACCAGTCCCTGGCCTCCCACCTAAGTGTTGGCGGGAAAGCCCTACACATAATCACATCAGGATCAGAGGATTCGTCGTACTTCTCCATCTTTGGCAGTTTGAAGTCTCGTGGCAAGGGTACTGCCATCACTTCTAGGAAAAAAGGATCTTCTTCCAACAACATAGATTGTTGCCTACTACCTTTTTTAGACATAGTCTCAGCTATTTTGCGGTCCATCATGTCTTCTAATCGCTGCTCCAGGTTTAACACTGGTGTCTCAACCAGCGTAGACGTGGGCACCCATGACGGTTGCTCCCAATGTAGATTTGAGCTAGATGTCAATGAATGGAAGTAGGGTGCAGAAGGTGGAGCTGAAGAAACTGGAACCAGCAGTGGAGTTGCCGTTGGTAGTATTTTCATTGTTGAAAAGTTATGAGCCTAGAGAGGAGCTTCTAGCGGTGAAGGCCCTACCAGTGGATGGCTAGGACCCTGGGGCGGAGCCGCTGGTGGTAATGATCCTACCGACAGAAGGCTAGGACCCTGTGATAGCTGAGAAACAACAGCATTCCGATCTTGGAGTAGAGCCGTTAAAGCCTCCACCAGAGCTCGCAATGCCTCAAGTTGAGCGGCAGAGGTAAATTCTTGTTGTAGGTGATAAGTGACAGCGTTAGACTCGGTGTCTACATTTCCAATGGGGGCTGGTGGAGCAGTTACACTTTTAGCTCTTCTAGTTCGAGCCATGACTTTTTGTGCGGAGTTCCCACAGACGGCGCTAAATGATGATAAATATTTTTCTCCTTCTTTGAGCACGACGGTGACATTGGTTGAGACCTGCAAAATGTGGCGGGACGTTTTTTCTCCGTGTCCACTTCCGTGTGATAATTAGTATATGATTAAAACATATGTGCAAAATAGCAATATGGAGTGTATAAGAGTTGTGTGTTCTATTTTTACATGGGGGGTTGGCCTCTATTTATAGGGATGTCCTGCAGTTATTGATGACGGGTGTCTCTTCATCTTCTTCATTATTAGGAGTTAACGATGGATGTTTCATTTTCTCAATTACTGGTGTTTCATCTTCCCAATTTGTCGATGATAACTGTCATTTTATGGGTCGCCTGTCTAACTTGCCTAATGGCAATTGGGTCATTATTGTCTATCTGTCAGAGATTATGATACTAACGAGGCCGGCGAGTCGGTGAGGCAAGCGTGCTAGAACGTGCCACTATTGGACATATAATATATAGCAGCTATCATTATTTCTATCATCAATTTGAACCCTTTGCATTGGTTGGTCTACCATGTTAGAAAAGTAATGTAAATTATATCAATATAAAGTAAGTGGTTTAGGATTCATTTGACACGGCTCATGTGAGCTTATGTGAGTAGAGCTTTTAAGTGTAGAATTTTTAGCATTGTTAAATATTTGTTAGTGTTTGATTATTAATCTAAAATGTGTTGTTAATCTGTTTGTTACCATAACTCTAAAAGTGTTTTTAATTTATGAATTATCTATCTATTTCATTTAACATTAATTGTTTTATTATAAATAATATTAATTTCATATTTTATAAAATCTATTATAATGAATATTATAATTAAATTTAATGTCACAATTATTTAAGTAAAAATCATATTATTTATCATTTTTTGTTCAAAAAAATTATTTGTTTTAAAATTTAATCGTCTAGATCGATGCATACATATCCCGTGGAATGATTTATGAATTACACAGTACTTCTTTTTTGACTTTTTATGTACTAACAAATATATTTTGAAACAATTAAATTAAATTTTCTAAATATTTGCACTAAAAGTTTCATTAAATAATTAGTTGATATTTTACAAATACAATTTATAACAACAAAACGAGTTTTCACAATTTTTTTGATGTCATATTGTACGCGTTGGGTTAGGAGCCATTTTTTTTTTTTTTTTTGCTTTTTTTAATGTTGATGTATGGGATTTAATTTAGATGTATTTGACATTTTATTAAAATAACAAGTATAATATTGTCAATTGCAAAGTTGCATTAAATGAGCATTTCAATTTCCTAATAAGTTCAATTTGAGCTTCTCAAAAATATCTTAAAAAGTTTTTGTTTTAGCCAACAAGTACTTCTTCACTACAGCCAAACAACCATTGTTTTATAAATTTTTTTTTTCTCTCTATCCAAGTAAGCATTTTAAGCTCTAGAAAAGCCCTCCTAAACACACTTATAATGGTTTTGGAAGAGTTTTTTTTAAGTTCAAAAGCATTTCTTAAATAACGAAAGTATTTTTGGTTAAATATATGGTCCATTATTGCTTTTCCTCGTAAATTTAAACTAGGTTCAAAAATCTCTCAATTTGTGTCCTACCAACAATCTATTTTATTATATAAACAGGCAAATGTTCCTGGCCTCTATGAAGTCATCGTATGGAAGATCATTGTGGGTATAATGGTAAATGCTCAGGACCAAATTACTATTATTTCTTTTTCTACCTTTTTATTAAGCTTATCAATTTTTCTTAATAAATGATTGACTACAACAAGAATTTTTTTAGTGAACTTGCCACAGTTTCTTCCTAATTTTTTGTTTTTTGTTTTTTGTAAAGACAAACACAAAAATTCTGTTTTCTCAATAAGTACTTATTGACTAAAAAAATAACGTTTGAGCTTCTCTAAAAAAAAATTATAATTGAGCTTTTATACGAAACTGTAATTAACATTTAATGAAATTTAAAAATTAACAAAATTACCATTAATACATCAAAAAAAGAAAAACTTTGCATCTGGCCACATATTTATATAAAGTGGAATATCACTCATAAAGAACAATAATCTCATAAAAGAGAGGAAAGAAGAAGAAAGTTACATAAACTAAAGAGGCCAAGAGTCACAAAGTCGAGAGAGGCAGTCGAATGTTAGGCCAAGAAAAATGAGGGCACATAAAGCACACTATTTTCTTCTCTTGTTTTCTTGTATGTATATGTATATTTATATATATCAACTATAAAATTAGGTTAGATAGTTTTGACCCTAGATCCAATAGAAACTGTGGGTCACTCAAAATGGGGCGACTACAACAAAATTGTGATTTCGTGACAAAATATTTTGCTACATACAAAAAAATCGTTTCAATAAGTGATATAAAGCGACATGTTTTTAACGTTTGTCGCAAAATTGTGGCGTTGTGAAATGTCAAAAGGCGCGACAAATAATAAAGATTGTTGCAAAAAACATGATGGGAAGCATGGCGCCAAAATTGTTTTGGTGGAAAAATTTTGGCGAAAAACTTTTATTTCTTGCAACAAAGTTTTTGTAATGCAAATGGGCCTACTTTTTGCTACAATGAATATTTGTTGCTAAAAACTCTAGGGATGGAGGAAAAAATTTGCAACAACTATATTTGTCGTTGCTATGGCTTGTAGGGATGGTGGAAAAAATTTCATGACATTCACATTAATCGCCTATTAGTCTTTGTAATTAACAACATTTCTCTCACGTGTATTTTACTATTGTTCATAAATAAATATTTTAAATTAAATAACAAATACATACTAAATTATTAATTAGTATGCACAAACATGCAATTGCAATTGAATTTTTTAGAACTATTCAAATGGATTAAATTATGACTGGTTTTTGAATTATTTTTATTATGATTTACTTATTAAATTTGAAATAACCAAGATGCTATATACGTTGATTCAAATTATAAATTCTTATTCTTATACCAAACAATATTATGTTATTTGAAAATATAATTTAAATTTGTTAAGACAAACCTTATAAGTTTCTATAATACAAGTGAAACGTACCATGAAATTTATAAAAAATGCAAATATATAGTTCACATTAATCATAAAAGAGAACAAATAAATGGTAAATACATAACTAGACTCTACCATTCCATAAAATGGGAAGTAGATGTCTCAATACTTAAACCAATAAATAGAAAATTCATAAATCATAGATGGTCAATAAGCAGTGGCATGTTGAAACTTGTTGCTAGTTCAAATGGTTGTGAAGACATGCTTGTCTCAATACTAGTCAAACATACTTGCTGATTTCCAATAGCTCTTCCTAACTTTTTAGAAATCATTAATGATAGTTTCCTTACTATATTGATGATATCATCAGTGCCCTTACCTCTTGTAATGCTACGTCCCTTACTCTTTAAAGAATGTGAACCTATAAAATAAAATAAACAATGATATTGTATCAATTAAAAATATACATTAACATGATCCAAATTTAACAAATATTTAGATAAAATAACACCAACGGAATTAAGAGTGGTCTCAAGTGCCAATGTGGTTGCATGTGATAAAATAAGTTGAGATGGAGCCTAAGCCTGAGGCTGAGATAATAGGTCAAGAACGCGAAGAGGCTGAGTAATGGAGTAGGAACCTGAAGATTAGTAGACTGGGACAATGAAGCAGATATCTTAGCTTGAGGAGTTGTCTAGAATAATGGACCTTTGCGTGATGCCATTGATGAAGGAACTAATGAGATCTGCTCGTAAGAAGTAAATACACGCTATTTCATTTAATGCCTCAGCTGGGGAAAAGAAAATTAGACATGATTGGAACGATTAGTAGGTTCAAACAGACTGTCACTGGCGTTGGAAATTGATGATGTCCAGTTGATAATTCAGGTTTGTTCCATTTTCCTAAATCTATATATGGACTTTTGTGTCATGCTGGTGGCATGCATGTTGTAATCTGCTAGTAATGTGAGCTCTAAAAACATGTATCATGCTGTAGTGCGAGCACCACGTGATGTATAGGCATGTGAGAGTGAGAGAGATGTGATGCTAATTAAAACATGTCTAAGCAGCTCATGAAACTTAAAATTTTCCTGTGATAACCAAAGAAATCAATTAACATCTACATATAATCAAGAAATTCATGCACAATGAATATATGGTCTCATAAAAATTGCCATGGTTTTCACTCGAGGAAGTTTCCCAGTGTAGAAAATCCCTTAACTTGGATTCTTGTATGGTTGGTATATTGTAAGACAATGTATTGATTTTCAACACCTTATAAGAATTTGAAAATATTGTGTTTCCCTTTGGATGAAGTCTAGAATTTTGTCATCTTCATAATGTGCACCTATCAATCAACACGAACCAAAATTTCATCCAATTACTCCCTCACTAGCGCCATTGTCAGCCTCTAAGCCATCACCATCCGTACCGCATCTCTCCAATTACTACATAGATAACCTACATACACTAACTGCCACAATCTCCATAATTGCAGCATTAGAGAAGGAAAGCAAGATTACATTCACCGATGACTTTGTATTATGTATGGGTACTGGTTTCTTTACTTCTTTCTTTTTCTATTTATTTCTTCAAGAGAAAATACATCATATAAATTAGTGCCTAAATAAGCTCTGAAGCATGCCAAGTCTCACAAACTATGTTCTAATCATATATTGAATTCAACATTAACCCCAAGCATTTGGAAGATGTTTATTGGCAGTCTTTCATTTTCAACTCTAAAGCTCTTTAACCAGCATGACATCGATACCCTAGTCCAGAGGAAAATTTATGAAAGTTACAATTCATTTGTTATTTCAGTGAGTCATAGCTAACAACAGCCACTGGAGTAAATATTCATCCTAATCAACACTGAATTGAAGACTCTGCATGTGATTGAGGCAGCATTCTTCATACTGAAGTCTGCACTATAAATTTCACTTTGTCATTTTAGTCTCTAGAGATGGGCAGCAGAGAGAATTGTGAAAAAAAAAAAAACAAAAATAGAACTAATTTTACAATGAGTGTCATCAAATAAGAACCTTGGAAAAAAGATAAGTCAAATTTTATCTCATCAATGTTCCAAATTTTCAAGGTGCAGAAAATTTTGAAGTCAAATTTCAACAGAATTCTGGGATTAATACAAAAAAATTTACCATGCATATAACATACCATTGGAAAGGTTATGAAGTTAGATTTCCAAAATATTTTACGAATTTCAATTTGGACTTTCTATGGGAAGTTATTGTTGTTTTACTCTAGACTGGTCAGCTATCTATTCCAACTGAGAATACAATGAGTTTTTCATCTTTTTAAGGTTCCTATAAGACTTTAATTTATGTGAATGTTCCATGAACGAATTTGTCACTTATATTTTCATTTATTTTTGTCTTGAAAATGTTACCTATGGTTAGAGGGTTGTTCCAGCCTATAAATACTTGTGTTCTTTGCACTAAAAGGGTAGAATTGAATCTCAAATTAATATGTTTTAGCCTTTGGTATGTTAGAAGAATGATTTCTTCTTGTTCATACTCTTACCCTTGGGTGGATTCCTTGGAGTTGCGAGTTGATCATCTTGAGTGTGTGCTCGTGGTATCTACTAAATCTTTCCCCCTCATTCTCGGTGTCAAAGTGGTATCAGAGCTTTGATTATCATGGCTTGTGTTTGTCATGATAAAATAAGTGAATACAAACGTTGTGCTTATGAAAATAGTCATCTTGATTTTGAGATCGTAGATATTTCATGTGCTTACAAAATAACATTGTATAAAAAAGGAAGTCAACATTTCATAGGAGATTTTTATTATGCAGCACTCAAAAAAAAAAAAAAAATATCCATCAGACAAAGAAGAGGTGAAGGAAGATCTTGAAAAAGTTCTGGAACATGACTCTAAAGAAGAAGATGAATATCTTAAAGAAGACGTATGTGACGCAGTACTTGAACATATTCCAAAAAACATTCCAGTTGCAACACCAGAGCACTGCATTTATTTAACGCTCAGAGCAACTCTTCCAAACAGATCACTCTATACACTGAGCTCAAATGAGTATATCGAGGTTCAACAACAAGTTGATAAGATTTTCTTTAAAGAATCAAAAACGATTCGAGGTCGTGTTTTCTCGAATAAAAGAAGAATCACATCAAAAGACTCTCTACTTTAATTTTACTTGGTGATAGACTACTTTTTTGGGAATGGTAAGTTAGCATTTATCTTTGAAAAGAATGGGTTTCTCATGAGAAGCCTGCTAAGGTCCAAACCTGATGTCCCTTTTCAAGTTGTTCAACAAATTGAAAAGGCACAAACAAATTTTGGCTACTTCATAGTTACTATCTCTCGAATACGTTCATGGTATGGCACATTTCTCTTTACCGTCAAAAAAGAAAAAGAAAAACACAACAGCGTGAACTCGAGGATGAGTCATTCTCAACCAGGGGTGTTTGACACGGGAGTGTCATCGAATAAGAACCTTGGAATAAAGATAATTCAAATTTTATCTCATCAATATTCTAAATTTCCAAGGTACAGAATTTTGAAGTCAATTTCAACAGAATTCTGGGATTAATACAAAAATATTTACCATGCATATAACATACCATTGGAAAGGTTATGAAGTTAGATTTCCAAAATATTTTACGAATTTCAATTTGGACTTTTCTATGGGAAGTTATTGTTGATTTACTCTAGACTGGTTAGCTATCTATTCCAGCTGAGAATACAATGAGTTTTTCATCTTTTTAAGGTTTCTATAAGACTTTAATTTATGTGAATGTTCCATGAACGAATTTGTCACTTATATTTTCATTTATTTTTGTCTTGAAAATGTTACGTATGGTTAGAGGGTTGTTCTAGCCTATAAATACTTGTGTTCTCTGCATTAAGGATAGACTTGAATTTCAAATTAATATGTTTTATTATTTGGCTTGTTAGAAGAAAGATTTCTTCTTGTTCATACTCTTATTCCTTGGGTGGATTCTTTTGAGTGACAAGTTGATCATTTTGAGTGTGTGCTTGTGGTATCTCCTAAATATTTTCCCCCTCCTTTCTAGTATCATAATTCATCCACATACAACTCTTAGGTTGAGTGAAAATTGAATTTATTTGCTATTCTAAGCTTGTTCATCAAAGAAGATACAAGCTTTCAAAAAAATTTAGGAAATTTTACACCAATAGCAATAAGTCAAATTAAGGTTTTGCTATTGTTGTCGTGTACGATCATTCTTGGTAGAAACTAAACCGAGATATCAGCATTTGCTAATGGAACCAAATTATAGAAGTATTCCGTAATGTGCATGACTTCTTAGGGGATTGTTCAGGGAAAAATAGTTTGCACTTGAGGAAAACAATTATTAAATGAACACACCAACCTTTTTTTTCCATTTTGTAGCATAAACAAACTAATCACTTATTATCCATGTTTATACATCAGATGTTCTAACTCTAAAACACCTAGTGCTTTACCTGCTTAGGGGATGTTATATGGGGTTTTATGACTTTTATGGGACTTGTTCCATCCTATCTAGAAGCTGAACTTAAAGCTGTGGCTACTGGTCTTCAACTGTGTTGGCAGAATGATGTTAGAAAAGTGTGGTTAGAAGTTGATTCCAGTGCCGTAATGTTATTATGCATACAACAGAATAAAAGCCCTTGGGATATTCAATACATTCTAGAATCCATCCACCAAAATGTTAACAAAATGGAGGTTCAATTTTCTCATATATGGAGGGAAGGAAATAAAGTAGCCGATTGGTTTGCTAATAAGGGATACACTAAAAATTTTTTCAAAATAGTACAAGGAATTGATTTATAGGGTGTTGATAGAGGCTTCATTCATATGGACAAGTTGGGTATTTCGTCAGTTAGGCTTGTGGAGAGAACAACATGACTTACAGTGAAGGAAGTGACAAATTTAATAGCTTACAGTGGAGGTTCTAATGTTTTGTTATGATGATGTTCTGATTCTTGGAGATTCATCAGCTTTTAGTGTAGAAATGGGACTTAACAAGGACTTCATAACTCGAGCAATGAAGGAGGATGGAACTCGTATCTTGGAACAAGCTATTCCGTAGGCTATTTTATCATACTCGACTATCAACATTGGTTTATTTTAGAATTTGCGGTTTTCACTTGTAAAAATAGTAGTACTCTTTTATGCATCCATATATATATATATATATATATATATATATATATATATATATATATATATATATATATATATGTCTCTTTGTATGAATTGGAGGTAAGGCTCGTATGTCCCCCTATTTTTGAATTGTAATAAAATGTATATCTCGGGATTGGATTTTTGAGTAGAGATATTCCCCCACCCCACCCCACCCCACCCCACCCCACCCCCCCTCTTTGTATGAATTGGAGGTAAGGCTCGTATGTCTCCCTATTTTTGGATTGTAATAAAATGTATATATCGGGCTTGGATTTTCGAGTAGAGATATTGCCCCACCCCACCCCACCCCACCCCACCCCACCCCACCCCACCCCAAAAAAAATACTAGTGCTTTACCTGCATTTATTTTGCAATGTCAATCAAAATAGATTCCTATCAATTACATCCAAGGACCATTTTTTAAGAATCATAGAAGCACAAATCTATCAATGAACTAAGAGAAGGCCAAAATAAAGGATCTGGAGAAAAAAGACAAACATACAAAGAAAACATAACATTAAAGTTTTCCCAGGAATTTAAAGTAATAATGGTAAAACAACTCATCACTTTATAAAACACATAAGCAGCAACTACAGACCAATAAATTGAGAGGGAATGCAAACTTTGTAAGAAATTAGCACTAAGAAAATAGGCATAAAAAAAAGTTTATGTGAGAATTGTATACATATGGCAGAAGATAAAGGAATGCACGTATTGCAATGTGACATGAAGGGCCCAAATTTCCTTCTTTCCTTGCAGTCCAACACTTGATTTCAAAAATCTAACGTTTCAGCAATCATCTGTAACCAAAGCAGATCAAGATTAGACAGATGAAAAGATACACAAATACATTCATATACATCTACCAGAGCATCTTTATTCTCCTTACTTCCAAACTTGAACACAATGCGTGGGCGATAGAACAACTGAAGAATTTGAGAAATCTATGAGGCCGATTTTATTAATCAACGGGTTAATGGAAATAATGAGAGTTTGATTTATGAACTTAGGGTTTTAGAATGTTAATATGGTAGGATTTCGTGGTAGTGCTTATTAGAGAGAGATGGATATTGCGGGAGATTTTTGGGCCTTAGGAATTTGGCGGGGAAGAGGGAAACGTGAAATCTTTGGTTTATATATAGATATATATCTTCTTGAATTTTTTTTTATAGTATGAATAAATTAAAGTTTACGAAGATTATCTATATTGTGGAAAATAATATGACCCTCTTACTGCTTCTTCCACTTGAACCACTTCATTCAATATTGGTTTTGGAGATGGAGATTCAGCATCTATACATGTCATGAACATCAGTTTACTTAACTGTCAGATATCTAAAAAGCCAAATGCAAAACTTTCCAAAAACCAAATGCGTTCCCATTAGAATGCTCCTTATCTAGTCAGTACTTGTTCCATCATGATATCTTCACCCTTAAATGGTCTCTAAAGGCGCTCAAAATGCTTATACATCATCTTTGTATGGATTTCCTTCAAACAAACCTGCAAACGCATGCATATGTGAACTGTTAGAGCCAACTCAATTTGCAAATGCCAGAGACGTGTAAGATCATATCAAAATTACCTTTTCTTTGTATATGTGGAGACGTTTCAGATTAGCTTCCCAATACTCAACCACCTTGGCTGTCCCAGATTGCAGTTGTGACTCAATCTTGGACTGCAGAGCTTCTAGTTCAGCATAGGTTGTAAAAATATGAGAGAAAATAATTCTCTATATTGATGTCTATTGAATTGATGAATAAGATTACAAGATGTATATATATATATATATATATATATATATATATATATATATATATACACACACACACTAGTGTAATACTAATGGAAAAGAGATTCTACCTAAAGTAGGAATGTTACCATAGATGGCATCCTACTACAAATACAATTCTATATAATAAATAAGTAGAGTCTTTATATGGCAAGTGAATATTTGTTAATACTCATCTTCAAGTTGGAGCATGTATGTCAAAAGTGCCCAACTTGCGAGTGGAACTATTAAATGCCTCATTGCCTAGTACTTTAGTAAATATATCTGCAATTTGATTGTTGCTTGGAACGTAGGCAGTCTTGATCTCTCCCTTAATAATTTGTTCACGAACAATATGACAATCTATTTCAATATACTTTGTCCTTTCATGATATACTGGATTAGAAGCAATATTCTCTCTCTCTCTCTCTCTATATATATATATACTAGTGTAATACTAATGGAAAAGAGATTCTACCTAAAGTAGGAATGTTACCATAGATGGCATCCTACTACAAATACAATTCTATATAATAAATAAGTAGAGTCTTTATATGGTAAGTGAATATTTGTTAATACTCCTCTTCAAGTTGGAGCATGTATGTCAAAAGTACCCAACTTGCGAGTTGAACTGTTAAATGCCTCATTGCCTAGTACTTTAGTAAATATATCTGCAATTTGATTGTTGCTTGGAACGTAGGCAGTCTTGATCTCTCCTTTAATAATTCGTTCACGAACAATATAACAATCTATTTCAATATACTTTGTCCTTTCACGATATACTGGATTAGAAGCAATATGCATTGCTACTTGATTATCACAATATAAGATTGCTGCTTGTGGGTGATCTACGCATAAGTCTGTCAGCAATTGTCTCAACCATGTAAGCTCACAAGCAATAGAACCCATCGCCCTATACTCTGCTTCTACTGAAGATTTAGAAATTGTTGTATGCTTCTTACTTTTCTATGATATAAGTGCCTTTCCCAAAAATATACAATATCCCGTAACTAAATGTCGTGTAGTAATGTCTCCAGCACAATTTGCATCACAAAACCCTCTCGAGCACAATTTGCATCACAAAATCCTGCTAGCTTTAATTTTTCTTTTGACAGGAAATATAAACCTCGTCCTGGTGCTCCTTTCAAGTATCAGAACAACCGATGAACTGCATCAAGATGTGGTTGTCTAGGTGCCTGCATAAACTGACTAAGTGTATTGACCGAATATGAGATCTCCGGTCTAGTAATGGTGAGGTAAATGAGCTTCCCTACCAACCGTCGATAATATGTGGGATCTTTCAATAACTTTCTATCTGTTAAATTGAGTTTCAATGACTGCCCCATAGAAAATGCTACAGGTTTTGCTCCAAGTAATCCGGCCTCTTGAAGAATGTCAAGAGTGTACTTCCTCTGATTTATTGAAATCTCAGATCTTGAGCGAGCAATTTCTACTCCAAGAAAGTATTTTAATGTGCCAAGGTCCTTCAACTTGAATTGAGATGCAAGGAACGATTTTGTAGTAGAAATAGCTTCTTTATCATTTTCTGTAACAATCATATCATCTACATATAATAGAATAGCCGTAAATAAATCACCACTGACTTTTGTAAAGAGTGAGTAATCTACATGTGACTGTTTGAACCCAAACTGAATGACAGTAGATACAAATTTCGGAAACCAAGAACGAGATGCATGTTTCAATCCATATAAAGATTTATGAAGTCGATATACAAGTGGTGGTGTCTCTCTCTGTCGACGAAATCCAAGTGGGAGAGTCATATAGACTTCTTCATCAAGATCACCATGAAGAAAGGCATTTTGTACATCCATCTGATGAAGTGTACATTAGCGAATAGAGGCAACAAAAAGTAAGCATCTGATTGTTGTTAACTTTGCAACCGAAGCGAAAGTTTCATTATAATCAATCCCTTCACGTTGTGTAAACTCCTTTGCCACCAGCCGTGCTTTGTATCATTCAACTGTGCCATCAGAATTAAATTTGACCTTGAATACCTACTTACGACCAATAGGATGATAACTCGGAGAAAGCGGGACAAGTGACCAAGTGTGGCTTTCTTCCAATGCACGAATTTTATCATTCATAGCAGCTAACCATTTGGGATCCTGACATGCTGCCTCATATGTTGCTGGCTCAATGTTGTGAGAAATATTGTATGTAAAAGCATGATGAGTAGAAGAAAGATTGTTATATGATACATACCTTGATATAGGATGTCGAGTTCTGGATTTGACCGAAAAAGACCTGGCTGGAGTAGATAGAGTATGATTGATATAGTAATCTTTCAGGTGAATTGGGGTTTGAATTGATCTTGTGGATCGTCGAAATTGGTCATTTGGTATTTGGATTTGTGCTGGCTGGTCATCTGGAGGGTGAGAAGTGATAGGTGGATCAGTGGTAGATGGACACTGCTCAACCGGTCGACCGGTAGGTGAAGTCGGTCGATCGTTTGAACTCTCTGTTGGATCGGATGAAAGAACCAGTCGACCGGTGGATCGATCGGTTGAGCTATCTGTTGAAACGGATGAGGAGACCGGTCAACCGTTTGGTCGACCGGTTAGTCCGGATGAGTGATCCGATCGACCGGTTGACTAGTGTTCTAGACCTTCAGGCAAGTTATCCGTTTCTGCTATATGTTGGTCCTCAGGGTATGTTAAATGTGACGTTTCAACATCTAGAGGCATAGATTATGACAATGGAATGGAGTTGGTTTCATCATTTTGTTGGGAGGCGTATAGAAATATAGTTTTATGGAACACGACGTGTCGGGATATTATTAATTTTCTGTCGGTAAGGTCATATAAGGTGTATCCTTTTTGTCCTGAGGAGTATCCAAGAAACACACACCGCCTGGCTCGTGTGTCAAATTTATGGCTGGGTCTAAGGTTGGTGGCAAAACACAGGCAATCATAGACACATAAATGGGAATAAGGTGGTGGTTTCTTGTGTAATTTTTCGTGTGGTGTTTTATGTGAAAGCAATGGTGAAGGTATCCGGTTGATGAGGTAACAAGCTGTTCTGATATGTTCCTCCCAAAATTTTAACGAAAGATTGGCTTGAAATTTAATGGCATGAGCCACATTAAGGAGGTGTTAGTATTTTCTCTCTACCACTCCATTTTGTTGAGGGGTATAAGAACATGATCTATGAAAAATAGTACCATTTTCATCTAAGAATGTTTGTAAGGATAAAAACTCTTGACCATTATCAGATCTCAGGGCTTTTATAGTCAGGTTGTGTTGAGTTTTAACCCAAGCAAAGAAATTCTTAATTATGCTTTGAGTTTCCGATTTGTGACACATAAGGTGTATCCAAGTGTAACGAGAAAAGTCATTAACAATTGTAAGAAAATATCTAGCGCCAGAATAAGAATAAATCTTATGAGGTCCCCAATTATCACAATGAATCAAATCAAAAAGTTTATTACTAGAGATTTGGCTAACTTTAAAAGGTAGTCTAGATTGTTTTGCCAAATGATAAACATCACAAATATCGTGGGAATTAAAACTAATACCTAAGATACTTTGTGCTAGGAATTGAAGAGGTGAGGCTGAAGGGTGCCCAAGACGTCTATGCCATAGTTTGGTTGATCCACTGGTAATATGATGTATTTGTGGTTTTTGTGAAAGGTAATATAGGCCGTTACTCTGCCTTCCCAAGCCAATCGTCTTCTTCGTAGTCAAATCCTTCATGACACAAAAATCAAGAAAAAATGTCACATAGCAACCTAACTCTCTAGTAAGTCTACTAATAGATAATGTATTAACTTTGAAGTTGTGAACATAGAGCACATTATCAACTGTCATATTATTTTCAAAGTTAACTGTACCAATAGATTTAATAGGAACATGACCCCCATTCGGTAATTGCACAGTCTTGTGTTTTGTCATGGATTTATTCTCAATAATCCCATCATTTGCACATGGTCAGTGGCCCCACTATCAATAATCTATGAATTAGTCAAAGAGGTAGTAGAGGGATTGATACCTGAGGTGTTAATATGAGACTTATCATTACCCGTCTTGTTGTTTAGAAGTGTCATGATCTGTTCATATTCTTTGGCTGTGAGCGTTTTTCCTTCCTTTGGGTCGAGTGTAGAAGCGGTAGCAGTGTTTGTGAAGCGTTTGTTTCGTGACTTCACGTCTTTCCCATGAAACTTGTGCCCTGGAGGGAAGCCATGGATGAAATAGCAGGTATCAACAATGTGGTTAGTCATCCTGTAGTAGGTGCACTATTTCTGTCCAATTTTCGTCAAAACGGTCGGCCGGTTCGGCCGATCATCACTTTTTCGGTTCAATCCCCAATTGCTCGACTTCTCCCAATTGATTGAACTGATTGGATGTTGCCCTTCATGATCGGATTGCTGTAGAGCCATGGGATCCGATTGGACAATCGTTGCTGCTATGGTGTTTGCGCCATAATTGTTTCCACCAAGTGGTTTAGAAACAGGGATTAAGCCGGGATGATCGGATTGCTGTATAGCCATGGGATCCGATTGGGTAATCGTCGCTTCTATATAAATAAGTAGAGTCTTTATATGGCAAGTGAATATTTGTTAATATAGGTTTCCAGACATGGTTGCTCTCCACGCACTCTGATTCATTCTACTGCGTCCCTTTTTCTAGCTTCAGCAATCTCCGAGTTACAAACGACCAGGAGGGCCTGATCAATTTAATAGTAGGAGAGATTATTTGGAAGGAAATCCTATATCCAAGAGTTGTAATAATATCCTTTAAAAATGTCCAGGAGATATAGAATTCATGTCACCGGGATAATAATTTATAGAAGCCTTTTCACTATATTCCATAATTGCAAGTACATCCATGAGAAAGAAAATTATTAATTAGTAACAAGGGGAAGGCAGCCCAAAAATATGAGAGCATTCCTGCCATCATAGTACTTCAGAAGAATTCTTTAACACTAAGGAGGAGTTGCTTGATCATAACAAGTCAATCAGGATCATCTATTGCCAATCCAATTGCTTCATCAGAAGCCATTCTTGAGTTATGGGTCCATACTTCAGCAGCAAATACATTGCAGTTAAGGTCAGCAAGAACAACAAACACCTCTGAAAGCAAGCCTGGTTTGTCTCTGCCCAATAACTCAATGGTTGTATGCTCTGCGACAGATTGTACTCCTACGGATCTTGCCAAGGACCGGAAGCTGCGTCCCCTTGGTCCAAGTGACTGCACCATAATTTAATCATTAGTACATCTTGAAGCTTATTCAGTTTGATATCAATGCCTGAGCTTTCTGTTTTAAATATATACTTCTAAATCAAACTGCTATAATAAATTAACAAGTAAAAAAGGTCAACCACTGCACTTAAAAACAACAAAAACAACCACCATAAATCAAATTGCTATAATGAATTATGAATGATAAAACTTTCTACCTCGAAAGCAATTGAGGTATACACTTCCTAATACTATATCTATGTGTAAAAGGTTAATTTAGAATCAAGCAATTCTGAAAACGATTGTGCCAATCTATTTGCTGAATTCGCTCGACAATGTTATCTTGGAAGACCTTATTTCCATCTTGATCAATTACATGAAAAACTGCAGATGACAATTTAAAACAAGAAATCTTGGTTAAGTAGGAAAGAATGAAATTCCTCAGAAGTAGACGCATAATTAAAGCCTACCATCCATAAACCTTTCCCTATGTGGAGAAATGTATGCTCTTCGTATTATCAGGTTTAAATCAGTAAGAACTTGTACCAACTCTAACAAGCTTCCTCTCTTATTTCCACTATCAACATGTAAATTTCACACAAAAATTAACCCACAAGAAATTCAGAATCTCTGCCAATTAACAGAGTAGATATATGCAAAACTTAAGGCCACACTCCTAATACTATAAACGAGTCAAAGTCATAAAAAATCAGATAAATTGTTCCATTTCTTCTAACAACAAAGAACATTGTAAATGAAAGATGTAATTTGCTAAAATTCTGATGATACTTAAAAATTGCCTCACTTTCTACGACTGATATTTTGGTAAATAGATGTTGGGTTAGTGAGGATCAGCTAATGATTTTGGATGGACGGAACTAACGACTAAGTCCAAATATGTACAAGTGAACGAGATAGTGTCACAAGATGCAATGAAATTTAAAGTAAGTTTAAATGATGCAGAGATATGAAGGTGTTGTAAAATTTTTTCACCATTCAATCATTAAAATTAAAAATCAACAAAGAAGTTTCATAATGCATACAACTTAAGTTTTGTTGCAAACAAAAATATACAGCAATTTTTATATTAGGCGGATATATTAGTTTCTAAATTTTGTATCTGTTCGAGTCATGTTGGCATAGATGCTTCTTGGTTGTCCATAATTAATCTAATGCAAGTTCTTTCAGTCCAACTACATACCCCTTTAAATATTCATGTAATCTCGCAAAGTTATTGGATACATGCTCAAAAAATTATTCGTTAATATTTAATCATCTTGATCGGTACATACACATCCCATGGAATGATTGATGAATTATTCTTTTTCAATTTTTTATGTACTAAAAAATATATTTTGGAACAATTAAATTAAATTTTCAAAAATATTTGCACAAGAAATTTCGTTAAATAATTAGTCGATATTTTTTCAAATACAATTTATAGCAACAAAGCAAGTTTTTAAATTTTTTTTTGATAGAAATGTATAGATGTCGTATTGTACGTGTTGGGTTAGGAGTCAGCAATTTTTTATTTTATTTTATTTTTTTGCATTTTTAATATTGATGTGTGAGATTTAATTTGGATATATTTGACATTTTATTAAAATAACAAGTACTCCTTTAAATGTGCATTTCAAGGAGTATAATATTTTGTCAATTCCAATGTTGCATTAAATGTGCATTTCAATTTCCTGATGTGCTCAATTTAGAGCTTTTTTAAAAGCTCAAAATTTGATCTCCTCAAACGTGTCTTTAAAAAGTTATTTTTTTAGTAAACAAGTACTTCTTCACTATAGTCAAACAACCCTTGTTTTATGAAAAATAATGTTTTTTCTCTCCAAGTAAACATTTTAAGCTCTACAAAAGCCCTCCTAAACACATACTTGTAGTGTGTTTGGAAGAGATTATTTGAAGTTCAAAAGCACATCTTAAAGAGTAAAAATATTTTTGGTTAAATTTATGGTCTATTAACGCTTTTCCTGAGAAATGAGAAATTAAAGTAGGTGCAACATCTCTCAATTTATATAACATGGTGATGTACTGTAGCGACGACAATGTCGTCGCTATTTTTATATTATTATTAGCGACAATAATGTCATCGCTACTAATAGTGGTATCTAAAAGTTCATAGCGATGATCACAACGTTGCTACTATTTACAATAATAGCGACGACCTTTGCGATGACTTTGTCGTGACAATTTATCTAATTTCGAAAAATAGAGCACGACAATATAACGGTGTCATCGGTATAGTTTCAAATGGCTATAGCGACGACATTATGTCGTCTCTATTAACCTAGAGGAACTAATCTTTTGAGACGACATACAGTAACGACAATGCCGTCCCTATAAATGTTATAGGGACGACAAATGATATAGAGACGACATATGTTGCCGTTATAGACCTTATTTCTTGTAGTGTACCATACGATATGTTATATATAAATAGGCAAATGTTCGTTGCCACTATGAATAGTCATCGTATTGAAGATCATTGTGGGTATAATGGTAGATGCCCTGGAACAAATTACTATTATTTCTTTTTCTACTTTTTGTTAAGCTTGTCAAATTTTCTTAATAAATGATTGACTACAAAAAGATTTTTTTTTTTAAGTGAACGTGCCACAATTTCTTTTTTTTCTCAATAAGTACTTCTTGACTGAAATATAGCGCTTATTCTAAATTTTGAGCTTCTCTAAAAAATTCTAATTGAGCCTTTACATGAAGCTATAATTAACATTTAATGAAACTTAAAAATTAACAAATTTACTATTAAACTCAATTCATATATTATATAAAGTGAAAATTATATGTTGGGGTATTAATTAATATAATACAACACATACGTTTGATTTAAATAAATTAATTTTAAGTAATATGATATGTACTAAAATAATCGTGTTATCATAATTTAATTAAGATATTAATTTTTAATAGTTATTATAAGATATGAAATAATATTATTTATAAAAGACAATAATATGATATATGTAATAATTAATTACTGTTTAGTCAAATAAATATAAAGTGTTTACAAAAGTACTTTTATAGTTATGCACTCAAACAATACAATGACAACACCTCTCGTCGGAATCAAAATGACATAATTTTAGACCATACATTATTGGAATATCAATCACAAAAAATAATAATCTCACAAAAAGATCAAAGAAGAAGAAAGTCACACATAGAATAGAGAGGCCGAGAGTCACAAAAACGAAGTGAGGCAATCGACTATTAGGCAAAGAAAAATAAGGGCACACAAAGCACACTATTTTATTCTCTTGTTTTCTTGTATGTATATGTATATTTGTATATATCAACTATAAAACTAGGTCAGATAGTGGCAACCCTAGATTTGATAGAAACTCAAAATGGGCCAATGAGTAATGACCCAAGCTGTTAATCCCCTAAGTGGCTCATTAAGTTCTTTGGTCTTTTTTGTTATCTGAGTCGATACATTGTGTAGTGGACTTTATAGTTATCTTCAATCTTGGACTCAAGCCTATGGAGATATTAATGGGTCTCGATTTATCATCATAACCCCAAGGTTTATTAGGGATAAAACAGAAACCCATCAAACTTCTACATTGATACAAAATGAACTTGCAGGCTAGAAAACAACAAAGTTAATGATTGCTAGAACAATTTATCCAAAATAAATTCAAACTCACATACCTTTACCAATGTTTAGAAGGCTAAGGTAACTTGTAAACTTTACCAAAGTGAGCACTTTAATACCCATGTCTACTGGGTTGTATTCTGAAAGAATTTTCTCAAGTTTTACCAAATCCTGAACCATGACATCACTAATAAAGTTTAGTTTAACATCAATGTGTTTAGTACGTTCATAAAAAATATGATTCTTGCACAAATGAATAGCAAATTGACTATAATGGAACACTTAAGACACAATTCATCAAGTAAAGCTTCTTTGAAAGCTTCAGTGATAGCTATATATTCACAATCAATGGTAAATAAGAGCAACAATGTGTTGGAGTTGTTATTTCCAACTAATGCAAGAGTTACACAAAATAAACATATAAGAGGATGTTGACTTCCTATTATCTCTATCTCCATTATAATCTAACATAAGTGTGGAAGCTTTTAATTTCACACCATTTGCACTAAACTTGTACATGAGTTGTACATCATTAGTACCTTTCAAATACCTAAGCAACTATTTTAAAGCTTCATAATGATTTTGTTCTGGATTAGACATAAACTTGCTAAATGTACTAACTCCAAATAGTAAATCCATTCTAGTACACACCCTCAAATACATAACGAATGGAATTCTACTCATATATTCCACATCTTCATCATTAGTAGGTGATTGATCTTTAAACAAAACAAAGTGATTTTTTGAAGGCAATGTAACAGATTTACATTCATTCATACCAAACTTCTTCAATATCTTTAACACATATGAAACTTGATGTAAAAACAGAAAAGATTTTGACATATCTCTTTCTATCTCCATGCCTAAGATTCTTTTAGCATTTCCCAAGGCTTTCATGTCAAATTCACTACTCAAAGTTGTTTCTATTCCATCTATCAATTTTATATTAGAGCCAATCAAGAGAATGACATCAACATACAATAATAAAAATACACAATCATTATTAACATTGGGATGTTGATAGTATAAACAATGATCAAATTTACTTATTTGGAAACCAATGGTTAACACAAAAGAATCGAAGCGTTTGTACCACTATCTAAGAGATTGGTTTAAACCATATAATGACTGTTTAAGAAAACACATATGATCAGGTTTTTGTTTATCTTTAAAACCTTGGGGTTGGTACATATAAATCTTTTCATCAAGTTCACCATGCAATGACGCGGTCAAAATATGCAACTAATGCAAACATGACCCTGAGAGTAGTATACATAACAACACGAGAAAATATTTCAACAAATCTACCATCTGTTTCTATGTGTAATCCTTAACTACTAATCTAGCCTTAAATCTTAAAGGTTCACTCTTAATTGTTCCCTTTTTAACCTAAAACCCCATTTATAGTGAACCGTTGACTTGTTTTTAGGTTTAGGGACTAATTCCATAACTTTGATTCTTAGCAAGAGAACTCATCTTTTTTTCATTGCTTTCAACTTTTTTTAGATTGCTCACTCTCTTTAACCTCCTCGTAAGTGTTTTGCTCATTATCAACTAGGTCTTGATAAAAGCTAGGAAAACTCTTTTGAGGCTCTCTATATTGTCTTCTCACTCTAGCCAAAGGATATTGGTCATTTAGATGTTCTTCAACTACTTCCCCACCTCTCTCTTTATCTATAAGTTTGCTAATTTTGACTTTCCACCTCATTGGAGATAATAGAATGTGGATATTTACATTTTTCAATTCTATCTAGGTTTGTCTACTATTATTATCTTACTGATTGACTCGATCATCTTGACGCCAAAACTTAATTTAAATAAAAGATGTATACTTTGTGTTCGCTAGCCTATGCCATCGCGTCAACGCTAACCGTTTCAATTTGAAAATTTGTTAATTTGGGGGTGAGTATTTCATAAGAAACACTCAGTAGTAACATAACTAACATGTGAGAATATATATAGATTTAAAATGTGACATGCTAATAATTTAAAACATACATATGAACACATTCAGTAACCGGCACCACGTTGAACTTAAAAGTGGCCTTCAATCACTAACATACATATGTGATTTCATTCAATCACAATCATAAAGTTCCAATTTTGACATTAAGCATGGAAATTAATCCACATAATACCTTCTAAATTTAGAATCATGGCATTAACTCAGTAGTACAAGAAACTACCTTGCAACAAAGAGAAAATCGGTTGAATTGATGGATTAAATGGATGTTTCTTTACTCAATGTTGAAGTCGGATTTTGTGATAGAAAAGAGAGGGGAACATGTGACAACAATTGGAGTTTTTTGGCTATAACTTTTGGGAATGAAAAGATGGGATAAAATGAAGCAAAATAAAAGTGTTGCAAACTTAATGCTAAGGCCAAAACTTTAGGAGAAATGGGACTTTTTTTTTCTAGATGAACACTGAAATTCTAAGCCTACTGCTGGGGTATCTTTGGAGGTTGAAATGAGAGAAATTAAAGGAACTTTTGGGTGGCTTGAAGTGAGGAAAAAGGGGTGCTAGGCTGGCCAAAATTGAGGATTGAAATTGGGAAAATTGGAGCAATTTTTCTAGTCTTCTGCTAGCCAAAAATTGAAGGAGGAATGTGGGGACTTTATCCGAATTTTGGTGCTGATTTTCGGGAGTGAAAGTGAATTAGTGTTCATGGGAAAATGGAAGGTGGAAAAATGGACTTAAGGGGGACAAAAAATGGAGGGAAAATGGTCTAATTGCTAGTTGAAAAATGGGACATCATGGATGATTTTTCTTCAACAAAAATGGAGAAATGCTGAAATATTTTTGTGACTGAAATGAAGAAGAGTTGGGGGGTTTAAGGTAGGCAAAATTTTGGGATAATTTAGAGGAGAAAGCTAGTTTAATGGTTGAGAAGTAAGAGGGAAGTGGAAAAGTTGTGGGACAGTTTCCATCTATTTTTTAGAGAACAATTCAACTTGTTTGGGGGATGGGGGCTTCAAAGCACCTTTTTGGCAGCTGAGGGGGAAGTTTTTTTGGAGAGTAACGGAAGATGATTAAGTTGAAATTAGAGGGTGGAAGATGTGGGTGAAATGGATAGGTAATGGGTTGAATTGATGGAGATCATGGGTGGTTACAACCTTGGGATTTAGAGGCTATTTGGGACTAAATTTGGCATGAGAATTAAGAGTTGTTTGGGGGTTTAATTTGGCATGAGATTAGGGTTGTTTGGTTGTTTAATTAGCTTAAAAAAATTGTTGGAAATTTAATTTGCTAGAACCTTCAATGCTTGGACTTGGCTTGAATTTGGTTTGTGAAGAAGATTTGATCTTCTTGGACTTGTATTAATTTGAAGAAGATTTTGATCTTCTTAAAATTTCTCGAGTTTTGGATTTTCTTCCAGGTTGTGGATTTTCTCCTGGACTTGCTTCTGGACTTCTGGCTTTTCTTCTGCCGGAATTTAACTTGTCCTTTCTCTTGGACTTAATGTCCTATTTGTAGAGAAATCTCAAACTACCCACTTTCCATTTATAACCATCCAATACGTATTAAATATAAAAGTGGGACGAATTTTTCTACATGGGTTAGTTTTAATACAAATGGGTCATAATAGACTTGGGCTTTAATAAATTTAAATGAACTATTTGTTTTTAATAGGCCAAGCCCATTTATTTATTTAATTTAATTTTTTGGTGTCTACAAATGTCCCCTCGAGATTTATCAATTTATTAGACAAATAAATAGATAAATCTTGACTTTAATTTTAAATTTTGATTTAAAATTTGATCTAAACTTGAACACTCTTTCATAGGTTTATACTACATGTGTTGTAAAGAATTTGACTTGAGATAAGCTTCTAAATTTGAAAACAAGATGAACTTGTAAAGAATTAAACAAATTTAATCCTATCACAATTCAACCAAACCATATAAATAATTCAATCCTATCACAATTCAACCAACCTATTTAATCATTTATATAAGTGCATAAAACGTGTGGAAAAAAAATTGAACTTTGAAACCACTTACATTAAATTTGGAGAAGAAAGTGAGATAGTTAAAAAAATTTCCCACCTTCAACTCTTGTAAGTAGTTTTACTTTTTTTATTTTTTATTTGGTTTTGAGTCTTTCTTGTATGAAATTTCTTTTTTTTTCCTTGAACAATTCTGAAAAGTCACCAATAAACTAAGACCTTGGCTTTTCCATTTTTCTTGTTTATTTATTTATTTAATATTTTCTTTTTTCTTTTTGCATGGATCAGGAGACGAATGCCAGATACTTTAATCACTTTGAATCTAAATCAAGGAATATCTCCAACAACTTGTTCAGATAGTAAAATTCAGCTTTTAGCTTCAATGTAAGCACAAAAATTTTGTGTGTGTGTGCGATAACCAAACGAAAGGTTTCTTCAATTGATTGTCTAGAAGAGAATTTTTTTTTTTTTTAATAAGCCTTGTCAGCACACCTTTATCTTCTGCGGTGGGACTTCAGTCTTCAGCTTGTAACCATATTCCACACCACTGTGTTTTCTCATGATTGCATATTGAAGTGAACAAAATTCTAGGTAATATACATATACACCCATGCCCATTACACGTATGCACATGATTTAGTGATAGAAATCTAATTTCTTTTTTTCTTTTATTTTTTATTTCTATTTTTTTAAGAATGTTTATATATACACACACACACACACACACACACACACACACACACACACACGTGTATGTACCATGTATATCTGTGTGTAATGTGATGAATGTTTCTGTGTGCTTTTTTTTTTTTTTTTTGAGAACTTTATTTTTTTTGCAAACTGAAACTTGGTTTCTCAAGTTTCTGTTTTTTACAATTTTTTTTTTTTTGAAAAAACAAAGACTTTGTATATATATATATATATATTTGTTTTAGAAGAATTGGAAATCGAGATCCGGAACGTATGTTTTTAGATATTCTCTAGAGACTGACCCTATCAAGATGGAGATTTAGAAGACCTGGAAATAGAGGCTCGGAACGTATCTTTTTAGATATTCTTCGAAGACTCACCCTTCCAAGATGGAGGATTTAGAAGATTTGAAAATAGAGGTTCGGAACGTATCTTTTTAGATATTCTCCCAAGACTCACCTTTCCAAGATGGAGTTTTAGAAAACCTGGAAATAGAGACTTAGAACGTAACTTTCAAGATATTCCCTGAAGACTCACCCTTCCAGGATGGAGGATTTAGAAAACCTAGAAATAGAGGTTCGAAACGTATCTTTTTAGATATTCTTCGAAGACTCACCTTTTTAGGATGGAGTTTTAGAAGACCTAGAAATAGAAACTTGCAACGTATGTTTCTAGATATTTTTCGAAGACTCATCCTTTCAGGATGGTGGATTTTGAAGACCTGGAAATAGAGGCTCGGAACGTATCTTTTTAGATATTCTTCGAAGACTCACCCTTCCAGGATGGAGTTTTAGAAGACCTAGAAATAGAAGTTCGGAACGTATTTTTTTAGATATTCTTTAAAGACTCACCCTTTCAGGATGGAGGAAGACTCATCCTTTCAGGATGGAGGATTTAGAAGACCTAGAAATAGAGGATCGGCACGTATCTTTTTAGATATTCTCCGAAGACTCACCTTTCCAAGATGGAGTTTTAGAAGACCTGGAAATAGAGACTCAGAATGTATCTTTCTAGATATTCTCCAAAGACTCACCCTTCCAGGATGGATAATTTAGAAGACCTAGAAATAGAAGCTTGAAACGTATCTTTTTAGATATTCTCTGAAGACTCACCTTTTCAGAATGGAGTTTTAGAAGACGTGGAAATAGATGCTCGGAACGTATCTTTCTAGATATTCTCCGAAGACTCATCCTTCCAGAATAGAGGATTTAGAAGACCTGAAAATAGAGGATCGGAACGTATCTTTTTAGATATTCTCTGAAGACTCACCCTTCCATGATGGAGTTTTAGAAGACATGGAAATAAAGGCTCGGAACGTATCTTTTTAGATATTTCTTGAAGACTTACCCTTCCAGGATGGAGACTTAAAAGATTTACGATCCCAGATAGATAAATGACTTTAACGAATCCAGAAAATTTAATGTCTATAATTACTTTAAATTATGGAACTTTTCTTTTATTTTTATTTTTAGTGTTTCTTTGACTATTTTACTGTCATTTTGTTTTCTTGTTTGCCCCATTTTTATTTATTTATTATTTTGTTTGTTTGTTTGTTTGTTTGTTTTGCAAGAAAGGCACAAGCAAATTCTAAAGGCAATGAGAATCTAAAATTACCTGAAATTATTGAACTTAATGATACGGCACGGAATGGCAAAGTTCTTTGCTTTACTAAGACAATTATGAAGTATCACAGCCAGACCAATGCCACAGGAGAGCTCAAGCTTACTATTCACAGGCTGATGCCTTGTCTTTCGACTTTATGTGTTCTTTTAAAGGAGCTGCACGTGCATATTCTCAGTAATCACCAGAGGAATTTGGATGCCATCCAACATCCTTCTTTAGGTCCACCTCCACATCATTATCAGGATATAACGATTATTTCGAGAGCGATCATTTCTGAGAGGATTAATCAAAGAGAAATAAAATGGAGAAGTGCAATTAGCAGCCGTGGAGAAGCTTTTTATCTTTCAAAGTTTTGAGAGTGGTCGGTTTGGATCCTTAAACTCTTAGTTAAAAGAAATCCTCCTGAGTTAGCTTTTGCAGTTTATTCTACTACAGAGAAATATCCTCGTCCCAATTCTATGTACAGAGATCTTTGTGATGTTTGGTGTCCGGACACCAATACCTTTATAACCACAAATAGAAAAATTTGTATTTCTCTATGGGATATTCGAGAAATCACTAAACTCTCTATTATGGGTGATTATTATGAGGAAGTAGTTCCAAGTCTTTCAAAATTGTCAAATTCGCTACTCTGATCTTGTTCATATTTGTTTAAAGCATACTCACTGATAGTCAATAAGAAGAAAACTGATCAAATTCGCCACGCCGATTGGATTGAGTTTTGGTTCCAAGAAGATGATTGTGTTCCAAATCTTCGGAAGTGTAAGTCTTTTAAGAAAGCTATGGAATCGGAGCCACATAAAGAAGGTCAACGAATAGTAAAAGATAGGATACGGAGACCTGTTGTCATAGACAAGCCAAAAGATATTTTGCGCAGGGACATGCGTCATTGGAACTCTTCTTTATCTATTGATGAGGAAGAATAGTTGGAAATTGCAGCCTATCTTTCCCTTTGGCTTTGTCATTTCATTTTTCCTTCCAGAGACGACTATCTTAGAGCTGGGACTTTCAAAACAGCTTCCAGAATGGCTACCAAGTCGACTTACAGTTTAGTTCCTCTTATTTTGGCTAATACTTATCGAGGACTTACAGAAACATCAAATTACGTGGCAGGTCATGACATTGGATTGATCAAACATGCATTTCTTGGACATTTTCTGTATGCTTGGGCTGCAACCTATTTTCTCCGAGAAATTTACAGCAACATTGACAAAAACATTGGTCGACCTATTGTCAGAAGATATGCCGGAACTTTAAATGAACTCCAGCCTTGGGAAGTTGACATGTTCGATTGTCGAGAACTTGTTCGTGGAAGGATGGATCTTAATGATTTTTGTTAGAACCCTATTCATTTGCCTCCTCATTGTAGTATACGCACGGATAAGGACGATAGGTCTACGAAGATTTCAAGGTTCGTGATTAGCATTCGACCTGGATTTGTTTCTTATCGCCGAGGATCTGGTTCATACATTCTTGAAGCATATAATCCTCATCGAATTGGAAGGCAACAAGGCTTCAAACAAAAACTTCTAGGCTCACCAAAAGATATAAACTTAGTAATAAATCCAATGACTCTTTATTTTGCTTGGTTATCTTCGACACAAGTATGGAGTGGATGTTCATTCCATATTCTAGGGAGAACCAATAATATACAAAATCAAGTTGATTCTGCATACGAAGATTGGTAGAATAATGAAGTACTTCTAAGATTGAACAAGGTTCAAGTGAAGGAGTTATTATCCAGTGAGGATACAGACTTTAGACTCGAGCAACCCGCACCTATACCAAAGCATAAGGAAAATGATAAAGCCAAAGAGATCAACCCTTCCCGTGCTTTTCAAAGAACTTTTCAGAAAAGAGCATTTGATGTTCTAGATGAATGAAGTCTTAAGAGGCTTAAATTTTCTTTCTCTTCAACAGGAATCGTTTCCTCTTCAGAGCGTGTAGAGAAGATAACTGGGACAATATTGGTTTCAGAAGACAGTAATTCCAGAGATCAAGCATCTCAGGGACTTGAAGCAACTCTTGTTCCAGAAGATAGCAGTTCTGAAGATCATGTATGATTTCAATTTCCTTTCTTTTCTTTTCTTTTTTTTCCTTTTCTTAATGTATCAACTTTTGACTTCAGACTACCCTTTCTTTGGTACATCGTCAAAAGTGGTCGATACTATTGAAAAAGCCTCAATCTATTCAAAGCAACCACGAAGCCTGTGCTGAAACTTCAAAAATGGACTTGGGCATCCTGAATTAGATGACGAAAATTTAGACATGTCGCTTCAAACACGGAATGCAGGTGTATATTTGTTCCTTATTATTTTACCTGACTGTTTGATATATTGGTGCACAACTTCCTTTCATTATTTTTTTTTGTAGGATTTCCAAAAATTCCCGAAGAGCTGAATTTTTACACAAGTCAAAGTCCTTTACTAGATCAGACCAGCGAGAATCTTGACATGATTGATGAACTTGATGGGATTGATGGCCTTAATGGTTCGAAAGATCTTCCCTGCGATTATCCTAGTCATATAAGTGGTGGTATTTTGACATCAAAGCTGGCAAATATCAATGATGAGGGAGAAGTAAATTCTAGAACTTCAGTAGTTAAGATTTCGAGGAACAGACAAGAAGCACCTGTTACCCAATCTTCGTTGTTTTTTATTGTTGTTCCTACTTCAAATATAAACAATCGTAGGATTGCACCAATTTGTTCTTCCATTTCTGAACTTCCATTTGGAATTACTTAAGACTCTTCTTTTTTAAAAGATGTTTTTCGAGAAGACATAACTAAGTTTCTTAAGAAGTCACTCACAGATGTAATAAAACATGATTTTTCAAATCTTAGGACTTGGTGGGCTAAAAGCAATCAGAGACTTCAAAACTTGATCACCGAGTCATTCCAAGTGGATCCAGCACCTTTGATGAGGTATATGGAAGTGTTTCTTAAAAGAGTTGATATTTATCTTTTCAGAAGAAAGCAAATCTTAGAGTGTCTGACTTTAGAAGAAAGAAACCAACAATTAGAGTCTTTGAACAGATGTAGAGATGGCCATATTTTCTTCTTTGGAAAATAAAACTAACCAACTGGCTTTCCAGCTAGACAAACTCTGTGATGAACTTCAGACTCGTAAGGACAATCTAGATCAAATGGAAGAGGCCAAGATCACTCTGAGACAAGCACAAATTAGAAATATCGCCAACGTGGAATCCATTGATCTAAGAGAGGAAGACTCTTGAAGACATCTTCTTGCAACTAGCTGAAAGTGATTGATTCTTTGAGCTAACACAATCTTCTTCTTTTCTTTTTTTTTTTTAATTCTATTTTGTATCATCTTGTTTTATGCAAAGATAAATAAAGAGATATAAATATGATTATCGATTTTGACTGAACTTGGATTCATATATATGATGATTTTTTTTTATCCAAGCTGTATAACTACTTCAAACATTATAAGATTTTTGCTAAGTACTTGGACTTTTCTACAAAACAGGAACCAGACTTCCTAGACTTGAAAATTTTGACCTCGTCCTTGTTAGAAAACTTCATCAGTGGAGAAACCAACTAAGTTTTCTCAGTCTTCGTCTGGGCTCTGGTTGCATGAAAAAGTTCAGCAAGTGTTTCCTTGGACGGCGTCACGATTTTTTTTTATTTTGCGCCTACCATAGTTGATGTAGTGATTGACTTGAAGATTTCATGGAATCGAAAGATGAGAGGGAAAAAAAAGGTCCCATTGGACGTGCCAAGAAATTTGTACAACGAATTTCATGTATTAAAATATAGAAACTGTTACAAATTGAAATTTTGATAAATTACAAAGTGGATAATCTTCTTGTTACTGCGTAGCTGCAGAATCCTCTTATTAACGATCCGAGTGTTGAAGACGAAGGGCCACGTGGCTTGAATCCTGGACTTTGAGACTTGTTGAAAATTTAATTTGCTTAAACCTTCAATGCTTGGACTTGGCTTGAATTTGGTTTGTGAAGAAGATTTGATCTTCTTGGACTTGCTTTAATTTGAAGAAGATTTTGATCTTCTTAAAATTTCCCGGGTTTTAGATTTTCTTCTGGGTTGTAGATTTTCTCTTGGACTTGCTTTTGAACTTCTGGCTTTTCGTTTGCCGAAATTTAACTTGTCCTTTCTCTTGGACTTAATGTCCTATTTATAGAAAAATCTCAAACTACCCACTTTCCATTTATAACCATCCAATACGTATTAAATATAAAAGTGAAACGAATTTTCTACGTGGGTTAATTTTAATACGAATGGGTCATAATAGACTTGGGCTTTAATAAAATTAAATGGACTATTTTTTTTAATAGGCCAAGCCCATTTATGTATTTAATATTTAATGTTTTGGTGTCTACACACATAATTTCAGGGACTGAAATGCAAAAAATAAAAGTTTAGGGACCATTTCTGCACTAATTGATTTTTTATTTTGTTAGTTAGTAACAACATGGCTGACATCATGTCCCACGGAGGTGATGGTGTAGGTGATCGTCCACATCAGCCACCCTGTCGACTCGATACGTCCTGCGAGTCGGGTAAGAATTGTTGTTTCAAGACCACTTATTGTGCAATTTTTTACAGTGACTTCATTATCGTTGAATTTTGTATCATATATATCGTATGTTTTTCTTTTCCAGTTTTGCTGTCTAAGCGACATGGTATCTCTCGAGGCATTAACCTTGAGAAGGTTTGGCAAGCGAACACAAAGATGCCACTTCTCATCGTGTTCGACAACGTCAAACAGACAATGCAATTGATCGAAAATAATGTGAAGTATTTTACACAATTTGTTGGGAACTAGGTTAGGTTCACCGTGCCTCCTTGCTACCTTTCTTGGACAGAGGAGCAGCGAGCACGGTTACACAACATCATCGAGGTAATTCTACAATGGTCTTTCACATTAGTACAATTTGTAAACAATTTTTTCCTTTTAATTTACATTCAGCTAAAACGACGACACATGCATGTTGCAGAGCTACTTTGACCTTTAGGCAGATCGGTCGCAAGACGAGTACCGAGTGGTCTGTGCCGCTGTAGATCGTCTGGCGGTCGATCACGACCGCGATTACAAACTTAAGGCACATTATCACTTCAAAGAGCATGAGCTGAGCCATCCATAAGGTGAGCTATCGACTGAAGAATGGCAAAAGTGCATTGAGTTCTTCACAAGTGATACTTTCGTGGTATTATTGAAATGTGTTTATGTTTTTATATTAATTTTATTATAACTATAAACTGGTAAGTAATCTTCTTATTTTTTATGTCTCCATGAACGGTCAACAAAGAATAAGGCTAATTGGGGTAAGTCTAAATACCTGAGCGTGAAGGGGTCGAAGAGCTTCTCTACCATGCTTTATGATCACCTAACATGTAAATTTTTCAATATTACGCATGCGTGTTTTTAACTAAATTTCACACTAAAATTATAGTAGAGGGACCCCTAGACCCAATAGTGGTTAGGCATTGTTGAGTCATTCTGGACTTTCCGCGCCTTCTGGGATGGCAATTGGGTGAATCTGATGGCGGCTCGTGACTAAGTGATAACGAACTTATAATTTTTAATTAGTTGTTAATTGTATCTAACATTATCTTACTAATTATTAATTATTTGTTTTTTCTCACTAAACAGAATAAACTTGTTGAGGTGAGGAAGACTCAACAGACTCAAGTTGTCTCCAATGACTCGTCGATTGACGAGCATTCTATTGTGAAAGAGGTTCTCGTAGAATGACGAGGACACATTCGTAGGGTTGCACGGGTTCTGAAGGTCACCACTCCTTCCCTAGATTCAACCGCTGCATCGAAGGCCCCACGAAGAACACCAGACGAGTTCTTTGAAGAACCCCATGTCGTCACTCGATTAGCATTGTATAAGGCATAATTGCACCGAATGGAGAGGACAATTGCACATTGTACGATGAATATGCTAATGTTTGGGCCAGAGGAAGACGAGAACGAGAACAACAACGACGGCGGGGGTTTGGGGGATCCATAGATTTTATGTACAATACAATTGTTTTGATTTTTTGCTTTAAAAAATGTACTATATATATTGTCGTCGCTGAAAAATAATGAATTGACATTTACCGACAACAATGTCGTTGCCACTAGTGAGGAAACGTAAAAGTAATAGCGACAACATGTCTGTCGCCAAAGTCCACGACAATAGCGATGATATTGGTGACGACTATGTCGTCACAGTTGCTCTATTTCTGACACGTTGAACACGACGATGTAGCGGTAACTTTAGTCGTCAATATAGATACCCATGTTTATAGCGACGACATAATGACATGGAAGCACTAATCTATTGAGACGACATACAACGACGACATTGTCGTCGATATAAACGAACGAAGACTACAATTGATGTTATAGCGGCGACATATGTCGTCGCTATAAAATCCTTTCTTGTAGTGTGTCTTTATGACTCATGTTAAATCTTTAGGATTGCATAAAATTTAGTTACATATATTGTAAACTCTTGAATGTCTGTTAATGAACAATGCTTTGAGTTCATATATTATTTGTAATCTATTGTTGTGATTAATAGATGATTGATTTTTATGTACACATAAAGTATGTCGAATAGGTTGAGATTGGCTCACTTACACGAGCAATTGCCTCAGACAAATTTAGCTTGTACTGGGATGAGACGAAGTGATCATGTTCTGTAAGTAATCAAAATAGATTTCACTATTCGTTAGACCTGTTTAGTAGCCAAATCGTGTACTCGATTATGTTTACTTTAAGGAATGAATATTAGGAGAATTCAAGTTATGTATCAAGAATACCTGAACTAAAATCTGTACGGTGTGTTTTAATTTACAGAATATGACATACGACTTAGAAAGAGAGAAAACACCGTAGCATGTGTTTCATACCGGGTATGCTTCTACGGCCAATATGGGATAAATGAGTGAATGGATCCCTACTTCCTCATTGTGTGAGATCCCATGGTTTACATAACCTTATATATACCCTTCTGACTTTTGACTGTTTTCTCAAGATTTTATTTCAGTGTTGCTACTTTAGTATGTTGTTAATAACTATGTTTGATTCGGTTTGATGAAACATGTATAGAAAAATCAGGGTAAAATTTCTGCCAATGATTCTTCTAAATGATTTAATTTTTCATTGACGACACCAGACGACGGGTAGTAGAGAAGAACAGAAAAATTCATTGGTTGAGGAATCTCATCCAAGTACGATATCTTGAAGTTGCGAAAGTTATTGGGAGTTGGCTTGCATGGTTTTATCAACTTCCTGCTCATAACCTGGATCTTCATGCTTCTTCAAATGCCCAATGCTGAAAACCTGAATCAACAAACAACAACTTTAATTATCTCATTTTAATTTCTAAACAAGGAAGGATTAATTGGATACTCTGAGATGAAAAATTAATGATCAAATAATAAGATTGACAAATCAGATTCAGGCTAAAATCATTATAATCTACTCTATACACTTACTCGAAAATTCAAAATAGGGTCAGAGGTATGTTGCAAATGATACTATTTAAATAGAATTACTTCAAAAGGGGTTGGAACAAGTATGAAGATATGGATTATTTATATATTTAATTAAATACTTTTTAATCAATTTTCGTCCTATTTTATGCGAACTTTTTATTAATAATATTTGAATGGTTTTGTTATTACAAAATTGAATAAATTGCTAATTACACTTCCTTTGGCTCAGTGAACTGCGAAGGGGAAAAAAAGTCCATTCACATTCAATACTATGCCAAACATGTGCATCACAAATGCTAGAGATAAAAACAGGTGCATCACGACTGCTAGAGATAAAAATAGTTCCATCACTACGAAAATAATATTATTCTATTTATTCTATATATATAATTGTCTCCACATAAATCTATTTTTCTATTATAGGTATATTTCCTACTATAAAATTTAAGATATAATGACTTCTGGTAAAATTTAAAAGAGTAATCTTATTTATTACTATTGATAATCACCAATTTATGTGACATTAATTAATAAGTTTAATAAAATATTTTTTATAATTTTATATTTTATTGGACCTAATTATTTAATACTAACACAATTGTCACGTGATAATCACGTGTGGTGATCAGTAATATTATTCAATTTAAAATATATGGAGAAGATTAACAATATCCCACAAATCAATAAATGTAATTAGGTTGAAGTTGTTCCCAATGTAATGGGTAAATAGCACAAAACGTCCCTACCTATTGAGGGTATTGTGGAAAACGTCCCTACCTTCTAAATTTTGGCAATTTTACCCTTACCTACTGGATTTCTTGCGCAAAAGGTCCTTCAGTCCAAAATCATAGGGGTAAATTAGTCCAACCACTTTTTTCACATATATATATATTACTTTTTTTAAAATTGGGGGGCTTCCCATGCAATTTTCAAAATTGCACGGCAGGATCCCATCCCCAAATCTGCGGCGAGTTGTGAAGCCGTCACCAACATGGCGTGATTCACGGTGAGGGAAGAGCCGCGCCACAGGCTAGCGACGCCCTCGTTCTTGGCCATTTGAGAAATAGCGTCCACCACGCTCTTGTATTTTTTTTGAATTTCAGAGTAGAAGACATAGACCATATTAAGTTTTCTGTTCACAGTTAGCAAGAGAAAAATCTTTAAGCTTATTACAACTACCAAATACTGAATCAGCATACCAGTTTCAACAAGCTCCCCAACAAACATTTTTGCTATCCCAGATACCACAATGGTCATAGGCATAGATATTTTGGCACTTCCAGTGATGCTTGTCAATAACTGCAATTAGAACACAGTAAAAGATTGAGACAATGGCCATTGCCAAAAATGTTAATTGAACAATATTGTTACTTCATGCAATACAAGATAGAGAGAGGAGGGGGGACTGCAGAGCATATAACACAGGAATGAGGTGATGCCTACCCGTTTCATGTTTGATTTCTGAAATCCAGACCTTCGAAATGATTCATACCTACTCATCTGTCCCTCCGTAAATTGAGACAGAATAGTCCTGGCGAAGAAAGTAAGTTTGGATGAACTTTAAAATGAAAAAAAGAAACAGAGATTTTAAAATGAACTAAAGAAGTGAAAATGAGTGGGGATCAAGCTTCAGCACTGAAGGATTTGGAGAGGGATTACGAGGATTTACTTGATGAAAATTGCAGGAATTTTGTTGTGTATTTTAAAGAGGTTTTGAGAAACAGGGATGGAGGCCAATTGATTGTTCCTCCATCGTCATACTCTGTGGAATACTCTATGGGCATCTGTGGAATACTCTATGTGCATCTGTGTCGTCTTCTTCTTCAATCGCATCCTCTTGGGCTAGCTGGAATGATCGCATTGTTGTTATACCAAAAAGTGTGGGCGCCAATGGTTTTAACTGGTTTCAGCTTTTCAGATTTGGGGACGGGGGCCTGCCGTGCAATTTTGAAAATTGCATAGAAAGCTCCCCAATTTTAAAAGAAGTAATATATATGTGAAAAAAGTGGTTGGACTAATTTACCCCTATGTTAATGGCTGATTTTTGGACTGAAGGACCTTTTGCGCAAGAAATCCAATAGGTAAGGGTAAAATTGCCAAAATTTAGAAGGTAGGGACGTTTTCCACAATACCCTCAATAGGTAGGGATGTTTTGTGCTATTTACCCCAATGTAATCCATCACTTTATAATTTATTAAAATCGAGAATAGATCCCACGTGTTAATGGGCAATAAATTGCTGGCATTGAACTTATCCCACGTCTCTATCAATGCTTGGTTTTTAAGTCCACCTACTACATCGAGATATTTACACCCTTACCCTTACCTATTTATGGTTATGAAGTTTACGTACTCATGTGAGATACTTGCACCCCTCCTAACTAATGACTTTGAGTTTAATTTAAAGCATATAGACACCAATTTGTTGTTTTCAGGTTGACCTAAACATGTGAGAGATAAACGCATCTACCTGTTTCCGTACACCTATTAATTTGAGAGATTTATGAGTCAATCAATTTTTGGTATTTAATTAGATCCACGTTGTCATTTGAGAATTTATGGTTATGAAGTTTACGTACTCATGTGATTGCCTCCTACTAACTAATGATTTTAATTTCCTCTTCTACTAATTTGAAACATATAGACACCAATTTATTGTTTTCGGGTTCACCTAAAAAAGGGAGAGATTAATGCCACTACCAATATATAGTTTTGAGGACGATTTGAGAGATATACGTTTATATCTATTTTGAGTTTTGAGGTCTACCTACTCAGCAATGAGATCTACGCTTCTATCAATTGTGGGTGTTAAACAAGTAACTAGCTGAGAGATGTACACCTCTACCTATTTATGATGTTATAGTCCACTAACTTATGTGAGAAATTTATGCCCCTACCAAATACTAGTTTTCATTCCACCTAAAATTGAAACAATGTGAATGTAGAATGATGGAAATTGAAAGAACTCTGTTTAGACAAATCTATGATTTAAAAAAAAAAAAAAAAGGATAAGGTTGTTAATCTTATTTTTTAATCACAAAGTTAAAAATTTCTTTTTTGGGTGATTGAGTCAACATGTAAATCATTTAAAACAAGTTGAAGGAGTGCAAAACTATATAAAGACATAATCTAGGTCAGATTGGAGTTGTTGAATTAAGAAGACGAGAGAGAGCAAAGAGGAGAAGGAGAGGAAAAACGACCAAGACTCAAAAGATTAGGACGTGAAGATGACGAATTCTTGGTGCAAGATATTCAACATTTTCTCATCCCTTATTTAAATCCGGTCATGTATTCCAAACTCTTTATGTTTTCTTTATCCCGAATTATGAGTAGCTAAAATAATAGTTTGGATAAACGATGTAACCTAAGATTCTTTAATTTCAATTCTCAAGTTTTGATTATATGTTAATACCTATTGATTTTACTTCTTCTCCTAATGCTTGAAATAATTGACCATTATTTCAATGAATTGTGGATTGTAAAAAATCAAGAGGTAAGTTATTAATCTAGACCATGTAGTAAAATCTGACAATTGGATAAAAGGTATATATATGCTTTTGTTATTGTTGCGGTCTTAAATTGAATTCTTAGGAGATCTAATCCATCTAGTTAAGGATTATTCTGACGTCACATAGAGATATAGTGAGTTGACTAAATTAGATAGGACTAATTTGAACTCGAGAGGGGTAAATTAGGTTAAATACGTGAATTCGATCGAATACAATATTGGAAAGAAATCTTGAGATGATAGATTAGAGATGACAACTACGGTGAATTCATGAATCCAAACGCTTTAATAATTATATTTAATAAATTCTTGACATTTGCGTTCACACTATTTTCGTAAATTAATAATTATAGGTTAATTCTTCTAATAAACGTATTTCAAAGTGCTTTAAATAGATTGGGATGAGGATTGATTGAGTTAGTATATAAATAGGATAGTCTTCGTGAAAACGATAATCCGAATTCATTAGATTTACTTTATTATTAGTTAACGACATTGCGCACTTACAATTATTTTTGCAACACGATCTGATCAATTTATATGAATAGTCGTTGATCTATTTTACAAGCACATTATCAAATATATTTGTCTTTTCTTCCCCTTCTTCCCCTCTTACATACACTACTGTCAATAAAGAAAGAATTTCTAACTTCATTATTTTACAAAGAAATTAAAATTTCATTAATCTCAAAACAAACTCAAACAAGTATAAAAAATCTCCTTTGAAGGTTAGAATCTAACCGATTTAATTTCTTGTAAGATGTGTGGTTATTTCTTCTTCTTTTAATTTATGGTAAAAATTATAGATTTTATGGTAAAAATAAAAAAAAAACATGCATACATTTGAGTATGAATTGTGATTTTTACTATAAATTTTTGCAAATTTAAGTCCATTTGAGGTGGTTAATTGAAAAACAAGTTTAAGAAGAGTGAACTAGTCTTAAGAGACCCATGGTCTGTTATCAAATCATTATATTAATGGTCTATTCATAGCCAACTCGTTATATCACATCCCTCCAACTACTCCCAACCCTTTAATTAAAACAAAAATAAACAAAATAGCTAATTGTCATCATCATATAATCATGATAAATGATGATATGATAAATAGAGTATGCACACATATGATAGCAACAACATGAATTCAGCCCATCCTTCCCATAATTTCGATCAAAATGTAATTAAAATAATCATTCAATTTATATATCCTTATTTGAATTCCAACTTCTATAGAATGCAATGGGCAACAGAGCATTTGAAGATGATGAGAAAACTAGGCGTCTGATTTTGTGTTCATAGTTAAAGGAAAATAGTGATTTGTAGTTTGATTTATAGAATTAGGGCTCTCAGAATGTAAAATTGGTAGGATTCTATGGTATATGATTGTGATGAAGAATTATTATATATTTCTTTATGAGATGGAGATGAATATAGACAGAACTTTTGGCGCCTCTTTTCTTTGGCGGGAGGAGTAAAACATGTAGTGTTTTTACTGAATTGGTTTTTTAGAGAGAGAGAGAGAGAGAGAGAGAGAGAGAGTGTGTGTGTGTGTGTGTGTGTGTGTGTGTTCATTCTTTTATTTACTAACTGTAATATTACATAGTGTTAGAAATTAAAAATTTGGTGCAAACCGACAAATGTTGATTTTGTGACGAAAGAGATTGCCGATTTATTTGCTGAAGAAAATGTATTTGACCCACCAATTGCAATCAAGCACTGAATCTGATTGAAATCAGTATAATTTATTATCTGTTGCTAGAATAAATCATGACACAAAAACAAGAACTAAGCACCTTTGATTCATAATTAATTGATGACATTCTTACAGAAAATTATGGGGGTTTCTTATTCAATTTCGAAATTGATTTGATTTTTCATAGAATTTTGGGATATCAGCCCTCCATCCACCAAAAAAGAGACACAGAGAAAATCACACAAACAACAGTGTATAAATACACACACACACACACACACACACACACACACACACACACATTTTTTAAGTTCTAATTTTTTGAAAAGTTAAAATTTGAATTTTAATATTAACAGCGAAAAGAAAATAAAAATTAGGATTAGATTGAATATACATGTGCCTTCATTATTGTGTATATCTAACATTATTTGATAAACAAAAAAGAAAAAAAAAATTCAGAAGGGATCAACATAAAATCAAGAAATGATCATTTATGACATTTATGTCGGGTTCAATTCATATAAACATCATTGTCATAAATAATGGATTTTCTTATTGAGCACAATTCAAATTCCATTTACCCCTATTAGTATGGAATAGGAAAGGCAACGATTCAGGGTCGTGGCGGGGACGAGAACCATGTTTTCCGTCCTTGCCCCAATACGCCAACGGGACGAGGTCGGGATCATTAGTCTGGGATTGGAATTAAAGATTATCATGTCTCGATTTTGGAAAAGGATTACACGGAAAAGGATTGGTCTAAGGATAAGAAAAATGCATCTTATTTTCATTTTAAATGACAATTGAAGTCTATCCAGATCAAATTAGCACTTCTCAGCTCAGGCTACGCCTCTCTAGCTGAGCTGGGTGCCGAGGGGAATTTTACTAGTGAACTATAGTCTCAACAATAGTCTTCCTTGAGGTCTAACGGCAAGCGATATAAAGAAAGCTACTGGTCGGCCCATTTTGTCCCACCCTAAATGGAATGGCTCTCTTAGTATTGACGAAGGATATGCAGATTAATAGTTGTTATTTATTAAATCAAACAAAAAGATTTTCTAAATTTCGTAAGTATTCCGAATTGGATTGAAGAAACCTTTTATTAATAATTTTATTGTTGGACACTCGTTTTACCTGGGTTGGTGAATTTGAGAACTCGAATTTAAAGAACTAACTTTGATCGAATCAGAACTAGAGTTAATATCTTCACTTCCGTATCGATCCCCATTCTTAGATATGGAACTAAATGTTCCATTTTAAATATAGTCAATTGCTACTACGTTCAATTAATATCTCTTTGGAATCGAACCATGTCTACCCCTAACGTCACTATGAATAAGTATGGACATTGACCTACAAAATTGATATTTTCACTAATTTAACTATACTGTCTTGAATCAAAATAATTACCATCATCTTATTTTCAAATTATAGTTGTTTTTTTGAATAATACGGGAACTAAATTTTTAACTTAAATTAATTTATTATTTCAATAAATTAGCTATAATTTATAAATTGAAGGCTATTCTCCAATTTGAATATAACCACAGTCCAAAAAAAATTAAAAAAATTTCAGACTTATAATTTTTCAAATCAATTCATATTTTCTAATTATAGTATTATAGATTTTGTAGTTGGAAAATTAAAATAAAATCAAAAACAAGGAAGATGCATAACGGGTTGGTTTGTGGATAACACATTAATCCCCAAACCCAACTCAACCCAACCCATTAAATTAACAAAAGGAAAACAAACAAATTGTCGCCCATAATCAGAATTTCCTCATCGGGCTACCTCCCGCAGTCCTCTAGCGTCCTCCATCTCGCTTCTGCTACTGCCTCTCTTCCTGTCGCTTCCTCCCTCTCGCTGCTGCCTCCATCTACCTCTATATTCTCACCAGAAGGCCCAGAACCAGAATAAGGAAGTAAGAACTCTCACTCCTAGCTCAGTACCCAATTAAGGTTGGCTTTCCAAATTTTGTATCTTGTATTGTCATCTATCCGCGTTTGACACTTAAAAGTTACAAATAAATTGAATTATACCATTAAGGGATAACATGAATTGAACCATTGGGTTGTTTGATGATTGGATTTCTCTTTTCTAATGAGGTCAATCGTTTTGGTGATTGGATTTCTTTTTTTTTAATCGGTTCAATCGGTTGATTATACTTAAATGCTAAACTTAGAATTATATTTGATTAGTCTTTGTTTATGTCATGGTACATATAGATAGAATTTCAGTTTTAACTTAAACAAAATCTGGAAAGCCGGCAATATAGATCCCATCACTTTTGGGACTAGTTTTATTCAGTACATGTCCTCGTTAGTTTATGAGTTGTTCAATCATTCTCGGTTTATAGTCCATTTCTCCATCCATCTAATTCAATGAACTTTATTTTTGCAATGAATTATTTAATGTTCAGCACTAATCCATCAAACCATTAGAATGATAATCCATTTATTAATGTTTTCTAAATTCTGTACTTTTGAGCTAAATTATCATGAATGGTAATTCATTTGTTCATGTGTGTTAGTTCTAAGTTGTCATTGCATTAGACTTTTTTAGGGATTCTTAGAGCCATTGATGGGTTCTCAATTTTTCGATTTTGAATTCAAAGAAAAAGATTGTTTGAATTTTAATGCATAAACTACTGAATTTAGGACTATGTTGTGGAAATAAATCTGTTTTAGTGTTGCTTAGTTAATAGTTCATAAGAATAACTTCATCCTATTACAAGCATAAGCTTTAAAGTTAACGATGTGTTGACATGCGTTGAATATAATTATTCAAATGACTTAATGGCTAATCTAAAATTAAGACAAGTATAAACTTAAAAGTCAAAGTATGCAAGCAAATGTAATTTGTTTCATATTGAAATTTATTATTTATGAAAAATCTGGTAATTTTGAAGATTAGAAAATAATAACTTATGAAAACATGCTCCAAAGATTATGGTTCGGATCTTATGGAAGAAAACATGATAAAGGAATGGGAGAAAATATTTTGCCTCTCAGCCTTAACATATGAAAATTGAATTTCAACCTTAGTTTCATCTTGCAAGATGGTATAGTCTAAATGTAGAAAAGTTTTCTAGTTCAGGTAGCAACGTGCAATTTTAGAATGAAAATTCTGATATTTAATAATTTCCTTTTAAATAAACAAATATATAAATGGTATGTGTTATAGTCTGAAATGAGGAATATTCAGGCACTAAAATAACATTAAAAGACAATATATGTTTGTGTTATGGACAATAAGGTTTTCAAAGCAATTGTACTTAGACTATCATTAACTTATATTCTTTGTTTTAGTTAACATTGTATGCAATTTAATTATTTTAAGAATTACTAATTAAATATTATCTATTGTTTAATCTCAGTAAAATAGTTATATACATGATGGATAAGAGTTGGATGCGACTTGGTAATAGATTAAGTAATGAATAATTAGACGGTGTTAATTCGTTTATGAAAGTAGCAAAACTATGTCTGGACGAGAACAATGAAATTCGTTGTCCATGTCGGAATTGTAAAAATGCTTTCTTTCAATCATTAAATGTGGTTGAGTCTCATTTATATCCCCTTAGAATCTCTACAAGTTACGAGAGATGGATTTTTCATGGAGAAGAACTTGATATTGATAGAGAGGGCGATGAAACAAATACATCTGAATTGGAAGAAGAAAAAAATACTGATGAGATGAATACTGTGTTAGAAGATCATTGTGCTCCCATATCATTTGAAGATGGCCAACCTCAGGATGAGGAATGAGATGGAAGGAATCATAATTCCTCACCTCAAATGCATAATAAAGAGAGTAACAAGTTTGTAGAGATCTTGAATGTAGCTCAACAACCATTGTTTCCTCGTTGTAAATTGTCATCATTGAACTTTGTGGTGAAGTTGATGCACATAAAAGTTCTCAATCAATGGAGTAACAAATCTTTTAATATGTTGTTGGAATTACTGAAAGATGTTTTTCCAGAAGATACTGTATTACCAAAATCAACTTACGATGCTAAAAAAATGCTGAGTGAGTTGGGATTGGGTTATGAGGCTATTCGTACATGCAAGTATGATTGTGCATTGTTATGGAAAGAGCATGCATTTGCTAGTAGGTGCCCAGAATGTGATGAACCACGATACAAACCCAATTCTGGAATGGAGAATAAGGTGCCTCAAAAAGTGTTGCGATATTTTCCATTGAAAACAATATTATAGAGACTATTCATATCAAGGCACACTGCAATAGATATGAGATAGCACACAAAAAGATGAGTTGAAGTAAAATGTGTTCTAAGACATCCAGCTGACGGTGAGGCATGAAAATAATTTGATAAGTTATATCCAGAATTTATGTGAGATCTCCGCAATGTTAGGTTGGGTCTTGCAATAGATGGTCTCAATCCATTTGGCAACATGCATAATTTTTATAGTATGTGGCATGTTATTCTTATGCAATACAATATGCCGCCATGGAAGTGCACGAAAGAACCGTTTATGATGATGTCACTCTTAATTCTAGGGTCACATCCACCAGGAAAAGATATAGATATTTATTTGAGACTTCTTGTAGATGAATTGAAAGAATTATTGGGAGTTAGTGTTGACACGTTTGATGCTTATAGTGGTCAAATATTTTCTATTCGTGTAGCTATAACGTGGACGGTTAATGATTTTACTACATATGGAAATCTATCTGGATGGAGCACTAAATGGTACAAAGCTTGTCCAACATGCAATGAGAATACTTCTTCACAAGGGTTACGTAGTAAAATATATTTTATGGGTCATCGACATTATTTGCCACCTAATTAACCATCCTTGGAGAAAAAATAAATTACATGACGGTAATGGGAATTACGACCACCACCAAACAAATTATTAGTATATGATATTTTGAAGTAATTAGAGGTTGTGAGGTACGGAATGTCTGGAAAGCACCCAAATAATAAAGATCGGAAAAGAAAAAGAACTCCAAATGAGTCAAATTGGTAAAAAAAAAAAAAAAATAGCATTTTTTTTAGTTGGAGTATTAGTCTAAATTGAAAATAAGACACAATTTAGATATGATGCATATTAAGAAGAACGTGTGATAATATTGTTGGGACATTGTTGAATATTAAAGAGAAGACAAAAGATACGGATAAGGCTAGATTGGATTTGCAGGATATGAAGATTATGAAAGAAGTGCATTTACAACCACATGGTAGTGGATTTTTGAAACCTCGTGCTTCTTACACATTAACATTGGGGGGAAAAAATTTCTATAAGTTTTTGAAATCTGTGATGTTTCTTGATGGATATGCATTGAATTATGTTCGAGAAACTGAAGGAAAAATATCAGATTTGAAAACTCATTATTGTCACGTGTTGTTACAACAACTTCTTCGAGTTGGAATCCGAATGTTTTTACGAAAGGAGGTATGTACTGCAATTGTAGAGCTTTCTTGCTTTTTACAAAAATTATGTTCAAGAACATTGAATATAAGTGATTTAGAGAAATTGGTAGATGGAATTGTTATAATTTTATGTAAACTTGAAGGAATCTTTCCACCAGCATTATTTGATGCCATGGTTCATTTAGTTGTTCACCTACCTGAGGAAGCAAAACTTGGAGGTCCCGTAGCATTTAGATGGATGTATCCAATTGAAATGTAATTATTATTATTGTACACATTTACTTTAGTACTAATCCTATTAATTTACTTAATATTTACTTATATTATTTCGGATAGAATATTAGGTCGATATAAGAGATATATTAAGAATAAAACCCGACCTGAACGGTCAATTGCGGAAGCATATATTGTTAATGAGTCTTTGAATTTTGCTTAATGTATTTCTATGACATTGAAACAAGATTTAATCGACCTCAGCACAACAACCATGGTGGGACTCCAACTGCAAGCATGTCAATCTTCTCTCAAAATACTAGACAATTAGGTCATGTAGAACCAAAGCTACTTTCGAAACAGGAGATTGATATAGTTCATTGGTATGTCCTAAATAATTGTGATGAAGTTCGACAATATTAGAGTAAGTACTTATTAAAATTTAACTTATTTGTCTATTAATTAGTTATGTATTATAATATTTTTCTACATATTCTTTTGTAGTGAGCACATGGAGCTGTTGCAACAAGAAGATCACAATGATTTGAAACGAAAACAAGAAGAATTGTTTCTTCAATGGTTTGCTTCAAATGTAAGTTATAATGCATGTCTGATTTATTTATTATTTAAACATAACATTAATACCAAAAGTTATATTAATTAGATTTTTATTGGTACAAGTAACGAAATTATATAATAAAAAAGATTCAGATGTGAGCAAAGAATTGTACGCTTTAGCATGTAAATCGGATTTCAAAGTATTTTCCTTTTCGGATTGTATAGTTAATGGGGTACGATTTCTTGTTATAGAACGAGATAATTTTCGTACAACCCAAAATAGTGGAGTGATGGTGCCACGAGATGAAAACACTAACTTTTATGGTGTGATGTGTGATGTTGTTGAGTTGATATATATTTTTGACTACCACGTTATTTTGTTCCAATGTAATTGGTATGATAATAATCCAAATCAGAAAAGAGCTGTGGAAGATTACCATATTACTCCTATCAATGTAAATCGTAAATGGTATGTAGATTGTTCATATATACTTGCCATCCAAGCACAACAAGTATTTTATATGGATGATCTAGTCTTGGATCCACAGTGGAATGTTGTGTAAAAGGTGCAACATAGAGGCATATGGGACATTCCAAAAAAAGATGATAATGGTGATACGGAGCAAGAAGTGTTCCAAGAAAATGAATCATCAGATATTGTCTGGACAATACAACAGGAAGATTTTGATACTTATGTATGGCATAGAGGAGATGTTGCTCCAGATATTATAGAAAATGCAACGCTACAAATTGACGTGGAATCAATATATGAAAATACGAATGAAGTTATCTATTATCCTTCAGAAGAGAAAGATGATACATGGAATCAATATTACAGTGAAGATGAGAAATCTCTAAATAGTCAAGATGATAGTGATGATAGTGACATTGGTAAGTAAATTATATTTGTGTGTATATTACGTTTGTTTATAGAATGTATTTCTACTCTATTTTTTAATGACTATTTATATTTTTCTTTTTATATATAAATTCTAGTACATATGATGCATCTAGTGACAGTTTATAAGAGATTGACAATCGATTGCATATTTGAAATTCTCTTCCCAATTTCTTCCAGGCTTGGCTTCATTTTCTTGTCGTTGCTTGCTCTAGATATTGCCAGCAATTGGAACCAAATGTAGAGGTAGTTATTGTTTTTAGGTTGACTGTTATAATTTGTTTTATAAGTTTTATACAATATTGGTGAATGGAACACGGTAGTTAATAAATGGCAATGATTGAAAGAATGTGATGATGTGATGAACTTGTAGTTGCACGTTTGACATGAGATTAATAGATTTCAACACATGCCATTTCTTTTCCCCTGTTAAAGGATTAATACTGCCATTTAGGTTGAGTTCTTAGATTGATAATTAATTAGTCTGTAATCTGGTTGCAATGTAGCTAATATAATAACATATGTTGATATATGTTTGCTAGGGATTGAAGTATTAACATTTTGGTGTTTTTTTTCCGTGACAAAACATGGATTAGGTGCATGTCCTCTGGTATGTTATGTTATGTAGCCTCACCATTCAAACTTCAGTTTGATGCTTAAGTTACAGTAAGGCATGATTGATAGACTCTATTTGGTATGGTGGATTGGGGGAGTAGAAGATCTTGAGGGGGAAGTACAATAAAACAAAATGCTTAGCAAGAGATCTTTGGTAAAAAAGAATGGTTAGCTACAGAGAATCACACATTAAATCCTTGGGATCTTTGGCCAAAAGGAATGGATCTTTCAAGAGCTCCACAACACTTTACAAATAAAAACGGCTAGCATTCAATGAACATTAGTACTAAATCACCATGAAAAAAAAAGTTTCAAAAAAGGTTGGGTTTCAAAATAGCAGCTTGCCCATTTCTAGAGGTAAGTACCCTACTTACTTTTGTCACGCTGCCTCTTTGGGAGTAGAAAATGAGCTGAACTGAAGCATCACTTGATTGGTTCATTCTTCTTCCTATAGCTATTGTAGCTCTGATGACATGTGAATTATATCTGTCTGCAAATTATTTGTTGCTATACCATTTCCCTTGTCCACTCTTGCTAGCCATGTATTGCTAATAATGTTGGTTCACTCATTTGACAAAATCGAGAAGTTGTCAAGGCTAGGGTAAGTGTAAGCGTAAAATGTTAAGCTGAATGAGGTTTCTAGACTTCATGTGATGTAGGGAACTAACTTTCCCTGTGTAATTGAGACCATGCATTTTAGTTCTACTTGCGGAACAAGTTAATAGTTTATGCTATTTATTTATTCTTTTCGTAATGTTCTGGCTTGATCTATGTGGGATGACAAGTTCATTGGAATATTATATGAATCCTATTATTAAATGAAAATTGTTTAACTAATGAACAAAATCAAATTCTATACAAATTTTAAATGTTATATACCTCTCTTGGTGCATCACTTCTAGAGTGATACCTCTTGTTATGGTCCTCTAAACAACATTAAGTGCATGTCATGACTACCTCACCTTTCCATTTCATTTTGGCTTTGCCCTGGAAATAATGAATCACATCCTCCTCTTATTGCTTCATTCCCTTCATTTGCATCCTGCCTCTTGTGGAAACATACTAAGAAGATGAATTGATTGGAAGGGTGTCAAGGTCACGCCACATTTTTTACCATTCATAATGTTCACAATATTCTGATAAGTTTTTAAAAATGTCTTTCATTATATATCACTTGTCCACATATTGAATATGATTATCTCTTTGGACAAGAATAACGAACATGCCATGTGCACAAAGAATGTTAGTCATATTACATTTCCTACAAGCACACAACGCTTATCCAAATCAACCACGTATTCTCCATAGGGACATGAAACTTGTACTGTGTACTTCAAGACCAATCACATTCACAATATTGAGCTGCTGCAATTTTCTTCTTCAACTTCTTTATAATCTTTGGACACAATTATCCAATATATTGTTTCATCTTGTCCATTCTCATTTGAATCATTTTCACAAACCCTTTTGAAATGGACATCAACATTGTCAGAATTGACCTTTTCGTATCTTCTAAATGATCTAGTTAAAACATTCACACAAATTGTTTAACAGAATGTCACACTTTGTACTTGTTGAAAAGTGAGACTTACTTCAATGTTTTGGTGGCCTATCCATTAGCCAATTGTATATCTCTTTGCTTTTCTATTCAATTTTTCCCTCCAAAACCTATAATTTTCTACACGAGTAGATTTTGTTGCCCACCACAAATAATCTTTAAGAATTTTGTCTTTAAAGTCATTTATGAAGAAATTATTGCAAATATATCGCATCGCACACACATTTTGTTCTTAGCCTCTTTTGTTTCAATCATATTTTGGAGTCGCTTCTGCTTGTCACTCATAAATGTCCATTCATAGCTATTTGTAATGCCAAGATCCTATAACTCGCCCAAATGCCTCACAAACCATCTCCAACGAGAACTGTGTTTTCTTTCTCCACAATTGTGAATGCAATTGAGTATATACAATCATTGGCATCAAACCAACTGCTAAAAACAACTACCATCAAGCAACAGCCATACAACCTTATCAGCCACCTACAACCTCCAACAAATTCCCTTTTACATGCACGTAAACACACATAAATCCCTTGGGAAACATCTAATGTAGATAAATTATAATTGTGGATCCTAGATTAGTTCTAATTTACTCTATTGCGCAAGACCTCAATAAACCAAATTGTTGATCATTTGTTTTTTCTATCAACTCCTTTGCATATCTTCTAGTCCACTATATTGTAACCCTGCTATTACGCAACTTGACATTGCTTGAAAATTTTTAGTTTTCCATTTGGGATCTAGCCTAAATCTCTCAAGGTAATGCTCATCAAGATATATATGTGCAATGTCTATTTGTTTTGTCTCTAGTGCATGCTTGATTTGGGCTGTAAGACTTTATTTGCACATTGTTCTTCTTTTTCATTTTTGATGCCCACATCTTCCATGTGCATCCCAATTTACACATCCCTTGAGCTCTTACAATGGCATGGGCCCTACATTTTACAGTAAACATATTCATCACCTATAATTTACCACTACTTGTTTGAATTATTCAATGGATCTAAATTCCATCCCAACTTCTAATTGAGGGTTTTTCATGTCTGATTCAGCAAAGAATTTCAAAAAACTTATAATTACCGTCTTTATCTAAAGAACAATCATTGTTCAATTCTTTAGAAGATTGAGACTTCTTAAAATTGGTATTATCTTCTTCTAATTCCACACGGTTCAATCCCATTTCTGCACCTTATGTGACATTATCTTCCTTGTCTTCATCAATATTGTTTCCAAAATTATGGAAGCTTGAATCATCATTTTCTTTTTCATTTTGAATTGTTAACACAACAACAACAAAAATCTAAAAGCAAAAAATGGAAAAACTTCAATGTGGTCCCTCTTTCTATGATAATTAAATCATACAAACAATTCTAGAAACCACCCAAAACCTACCCTTCATAAATGTCCAAAATCAATACTTTAAAAAAATCTATAATGGGTAGCACAAAACTCCCAAGCAAGCACTAATCCTTGTGAGTTTTTTTTTTCTTTCACCGGTTTTGACCGATTTTGAGTGGCACCATTTATGAGAGGTTGGAAAAATTGATGCTTATTAATTTTTTTAGGCATTGGTTTAAAAAAACCACTCAAAACTAGTGTACTCTAATTTGATGTGTATTTCTCAACCCGTTTTTGACTGTTTTTCCTCCAATTTTATCCTCTTTAAAACAAATATACCCTAAACTTAAAACACATATTTCCTTCTACCCCTTCTGTCCAAACGCACACCATTACATTCTTCTAGGGGTGGCAATAGGTCAAGTCGACTCAGCCCATTGAAAACGAGCTCAGCTCAGCTCATCCAAAGGTCGTCCCCAAAACGTGGGCTCTATTTTGCCCACGAGCTTGTGGGCCGAATGAGCAGAGCCGAGCTACCCAAGAGCTCGGCTCTGCTCGGCTCGGCTCGGCTTGGCTTGGCCCTGAATTTTTTTTGGATAATTTTAAAATAAAAAATAAAGAAATTATCAAAAATGTTTTATGTTAAAAATTCAAGGTTGAAAACCCTCCTCTTTTTTTGGGGCTTGGGACCAACTATTTTGAACATAGGCAAAATTAAAATTGTACATGAACAAGTTGTTACGTATACAATTTTTTATTAAAATAAGACAAAAAAATATCAAATACTAATGCAAATAATACTTACTATAAATCCAAATAATCCACATTTAAATCTTCAATTTATTCGAACATCATTCTATCTACTTTATCTTGGATTATAAGTTTAGTGTCATCCCAATCCTTTAGACACAGTTATCTTTCTAAAATGTTAGCTTTGAGTCTTGATCTGAAATCAGACAGAACCCTGCCACCTGTACTAAAAGCAGACTCTGATGCTACAATTGATACTAGGGGTGTTAGGAGAATGAGTGCAATTTTTGAAAGAATTAGGTATTGACGTTGATGTTGTCTCCACCATCGTAGTATATCAAAAAAAAATCTCTCTTCGTCATTTAAAATACTAAGCATGTCAGGAACGAGATATCTAACTAATTCTACAGGTGTATCACTAAAATGGGGAAGGGAAGAAACAAAAGAAGAACCAATGGAATGTTGACCTTGACAACCCATATGTAAACTCATGTAACTCTATAAGTCAATATCATCAGTTAATTACATGTTGGAACAGGAGGCCGTATAATGTTCGTACCGACGTTTTCAGAATAGACCTCATACGTTTGACATAATATTTGTTCTAAATTACCACACATTAGTAGATTCCCGTAAGTTAATTTTTGTGAAATTGCTATTATTGTTACTTTTGTACCCTCTAAATTAAGTCTAGGATCCATAATACATGCTAATGAAAATAACATAGACAATTGTTCTCAGTATTTTCTAAATTTAGCTTCCATGACATGTATAATATTAGAAAAAAAAAAGCAAAATCCTTATACCTATTAAAATTGTTAGCAATATAATAGAAATGATTTAAAATAAGTAGAGTAGTTGGATAATATACACCAGAACATGCATTTGTTGCATCGTAAAAAACTTTCAAAAATTTTCTAAAATGAGCACATATTTCTCAGTCCTATGCTTCCAAATCATATGCTGAGCCGTGTGAGTGTCAATCATTATAATTGTTATCACCTGATTTTAGTAGGGTCTCCACGTCAGCAAAAGCCCAATGAAGATCCCGTATAGGCCCAATTCAAGCCTCACTAAAGCCTTATAGGCCCAACAAGAATCTCCCAGAGTCATAAAAGTCCCATAGAACCAGCGAGGGCCTCGAGGGCCTAGTAAAGACGTCGTAAAATCTCAGAAGGCCTTGTAGGCCCATTGGGCATCGTAACATCCTTGGATCAGGGTACTGTAAAGCCCATGAACGTCCTCAACACTCGTGGCCGACCCATAGTGCCTCGTCGGGCTTCATATCTATTGTAATTAAAGGACAGCATGGTATTTTAGAATGACCAGAAAGATAATTAAAGGCAAATTGCGTTAGATTGGCACACGAATCCTCACAAGAAAACCAAATCGCAATCTCTTAAATATTAGGCAACGTGATAAATTCAAATAAGGACGATAATCTAGGAGATTGTCATGACAATCAATCATCCCTATCCCATAAGGAAGGAGGATCCGATTAGATATCTAATTGATTATTTCCCAAATCAATTAGAACTTTTGTGTTATAAATACAAAGTCTCCGGTTATTCTAAGGTAGGCTCTTTTTGCACTTAAATTTTACTCTAAACTCTGTTCAAATCTCTGCCTGCTTGTCTCTCCCACACCCAATTACTTTTGCCCTCCCGTCCATTATTCTTGATACCGGCAGTTGACTTGATCGTCGGAGTACCAACGATCTCTGGACCTATTTTCTTCGGAGATCTTGGTGGATAACGATTGTCCGACTGTGCAAGTAACATACAAGTTGATAGATGAGTGACTAGAGATCTGTTGACACGTGGACGGTGCAGGTTCCGACATCAACAAATTGGCACCGTTTGTGGAAAATGAAAAAACGTTACACAACCTAAAACTTGTGGTAAAAACGTATTTTCTACACGGAAGAGCATGGCAACTGAACACTCCATAGAAGAAGAAGTCGAATCCCACCATACCGACTTGCGGCAGAAAAGCGTTCAAGATATACATAACGTATCCTACCGCAAGAGGAGAAGACAATGACAAAAGCGGACGATTGAACAAGAGAACCAGGACCTGAGGCTAGACAATGCTCGAATGAAGGTAGCGCTTAAACTGTTGGAGAATCAATCCCTTCAATACGGACCCAAGTGCAGTCGTGCCTGGAGAAGCCCTTCACGGTCCAGCTCAATGGAAAGTCGTCGATCTCAGGATGACCCACCCATTTCAAATGGTCGGAACCCTCGGAACATCGTTTCGAAGCCCTCGCAGGATGATCAGAGTGGGAGACTTCTTCCAGCATGGAAAAACTGGCTTATTCCTGTTGCTAGCGTGTTTGACAGGTTAGGAGTGGGATCCTCTATAGCGCCACCCCTACCAGCACATAGCAAGCGAAGTGAACACAGCGAGGCCCACACAGAATGAAGAAAAGACCCAAAACAAGGTTACACGAGGCCCGAGAAGGAGAATGAAAGACTAGAATACTACGAGGATGATGACGATGAGAATCTCTCGTTTACCAATTACATGAAGGCCATGGAGATACCCGCAAAATTTCGAATGCCTCTTATGGACAAATACAACTGGAGAGACGACCTCATGGATCATATTAATATATATAAGACGAAGCTCCAAGGCCAATCCTCCGCAGTGAAGTGTCAGAATTTCTACACCACACTCGCATCCGACACGAAAAAGTGGTATAACAAGCTGAAGCCAGGAAATATTCAGAGCTGGCCTCAACTCAAAAGGGAGTTCATTAATGCCTTCATTGCCAATCGAACAATGATATTCGACATCGCCCAGCTCCACGACATTCAGCAGAAGGAAGGAAAAATAGTCAAGAGCTATTTTAAGAGGTTCAGTAACGTTATCAACAAGATTGAGATTATAACAGATGAAAAACCCCTGGATGTGCTCGTGACTGGACTTTACATACGCACTCCCTTCTGGAGAGACGTACAGAATAGTCAACCAAAGACTTAGAGTCAGCTGGTAGACTTGGTCCAGTGTGAAATCCGATCAGAAGAGACTATTGAAAATAGGAAGAAGGCTGAAAGAGAAAGAGGAGATCGCTACAGAATAGAGGGACGACGCTTTCCTAAACCTCGTTTCAACCGCTTTTAAAGAAGACACTTCTCTGGACCACAGAACAACCATTACAAGAGATTTAACTAGACGGAGGTAGTCTCTGCTCTCCATCCTAAAACGCTTGCGGTGGCCTCCCTACCTGCGGTAGTACCACCCAAGTTCTGTTCTATACACAGGACTAGAGTACATAACACGGAAGATTGTCTAGACGTAAGAGAACTAATCAACCACAGAAACCACGGGCAGAGAGAGGAGAATCGACCTATACGAGGACGTCGAGGGCCGCCCACCCAGGGACAAAGACCTTCTTCTTGACGCTAGGACGATGGACCTCATCACAATAATAGGAGAAATGACAGAAACAGGGATCCGCTGAGGGTGAAAGGGCCCACGATAGCCCTCTAGTCTGAGAAATAAACACGATCATAGGAGGGCCCTATGTCTGAGGGCACTCGATGAACTCGTGGTGAAACTACAAGAAGGCAGCGAGAGAAGAACCCATGGAGAGTTGGCAGGTCCCCAGACACCGACAAGAGCACCGTAAATCTCGTTCACTGAGGAAGACGAGGTCAGTATACACTACCCTCACTGCGATGCCCTGTTAGTCTGTGTCGTCGTCGCTAGAAATGGACTAGGACGGATGTTGGTCGATGATGGAAGTGCCGTGAATATTCTGTTCGACAGTACCTTTGATCAGATGGACGTGGATCATGAACTGACAGCCATCTCATAACCACTATTCAGTTTTACGAGAGATAGCCTTATTCTGTGAAAAAGGATTACCCTCACGGTGGACTTTAGAGAAACCCTGTGCCATCTTAGGAAATTTATAGAATTCTTGATAGTGGATACCCGCTCCGCCTATCATGGAGTCCACGAAAGGCCTGCGCTGAAGGATTTGTAGGCGGTCCCATCCATCCATCACTTGGCAATAAAGTTCCCGACGCTGGGAGTGGTCTCCAAGATTTTCGACAATTAGATAGAGGCGAGGGCCTGCTACATGAATGCGTTACAAAAAGTGGCAAAACACAAAGATGTCACCCCGATGGTAATGACCATACATTTAAAGCTGATAGACGTCGACCACAAAAAGATGGACGAGAAAATAATACTGGACCAGGGCCTGGACCTCCATATTATAGGCTCAGACTCTCTTGCCTCTCCAACCGAAGAGCTGGAAAGATTTCCAGTGAACCCCTCGGAACCAACCCAGATGTTGCAGGTGGAAGAGAGGCTAGATGAAAAGATAAATAAGGATATGAAGCAGTTTCTGCAGGAGAACACTGATATCTTCGCATGGATGCATAGCGACATAGTGGGGATTGGTCTATCAGTGGCCTGCCAAGCCTTAAAGGTAGATCCTAAAGTGTGCCCCAAGATACAAAAGAGGAGACCTTTGAGCACTGAAAGGTATGGCGCCTTGAAGAAGGAGGTTGACAAATTGTTGGCTAATGGGTTCATCAGGGAAGCAATCTACTCCCAATGGGTATCCAACCCCGTATTAGTAAGAAATAGCACCAAGAAATGGAGGGTATGCATAGACTTCTCAGACTTTAACCAAGCATGCCCCGAAGATAGCTTCCTGATACCACGCATCGACTAGCTGGTCGACGCAACTGTCGGCCACAAGCTACTTAGTTTCATGGATGCCTACTCGGGCTACAACCAGATCTCGATATTTATAAGAGACGAGGATTACACTTCGTTCATTACGGACTGAGGGTTGTACTGTTATAGGATGATGTCCTTTGGCCTAAAGAACGTAGGAGCCACATACAAACGGTTGGTAAATCAGATATTCGCAGGACAAATCAAAAACACTATGGAGGTGTACGTCGATGACATGCTCGTAAAGAATGTGAATGTCGAGGACCACATCGGGCACTTAAGAAGGATGTTCGGAGTCCTACGCAAATATCGCATGAAGCTTAACCCCCTAAAGTGCGCCTTCAGAGTCGCATCTGAGAAGTTCCTTAGTTACATAGTAAACTAATGCGGGATAGAGGCTAATCCCGAGAAGATTAAGGTGCTCATTAAGATGCGGTCACCATCTTCCCCCAAGAAAGTCCAGAGCCTGACGGGAAGGTTAGCGGCCCTGAACCGATTCATATCAAAGACAACCGACCGTTGCCAGCCTTTCTTCCAGACCATCAAAGGAGAAAAGAGGTTTGAATAGACCAAAGAATGCAAAAAAACCTTCCAGGACCTCAAGGTCCTCTTCAGAAAGGCCCCACTATTGTCCAAATTGAAGAATGGAGAAACATTACTCGTTTACCTTGCCGTGTCTGAAAATGCAGTAAGTTCGGTCTTAATCTAAGAAGAAGGCCCGGTGCACATTTCTGTCTATTATGTAAGCAAAGCCCTACAGAACGCAGAGACGAGATACTCAGACATGGAGAAGCTCGTCCTGTCTTTGATCATCACCTCCTGAAAACTCCAGCCGTACTTTCAGTCACATAACATCGATGTACTGACAAACCTCTCCTTGAGACAGATATTCCAAAAGCCAGACACCTCAGAAAGATTGATGAAGTGGTCAATTGAACTCAGCCAGTTCGATATTTCTTACAAGCCAAGACCTTCTATAAAGAGACAGGCTTTGGCAGACTTCATGGCCGAATTCGCCCATATCTCCAAAGGCTCGCTTAAAGCCTAGCCGTAAGAGGTGCCAACATGGAAATTATATGTTGACAGATCCTCGGGCGAGGCCAGAGCTGGAGTCGGGATTTTGCTTGTCAGCCCCGATGGCCACAATCTCAACTGTGCACTTCGACTGGAGTTCAAAGCCTCAAACAACGCTGCAGAATACAAGGCACTTCTAGTAGGCTTGAGACTGGAGCAAGAGATGAAGGCAAGAAAACTCCAGATCTACAGTGATTCGCAGCTGGTCGTTAGTCAAGTCAATGGGACTTTCGCAGCCCGCGAACAGTCCATGGTACATATTTGACAAAGGCCAAAGACCTCTTATCCCACTTTGAGGTCTTTGAACTCCTCCAAATCCCACTAATGGAAAATGGCTATGCAGACACCCTCTCAAAATTGTCAAGCAGCAGGGACTCTAACCTGATGAGGGCCATCCTGGTTGACAAGCAACTGGCCATCCATTGATGAGTCTCCAGCACCCACTACCATGACAATATCTGAATCTCCTAGATGGATGAAGGAAATCATCGCATACTTGACCAACCAGCTAATGCCAAGCGACAGACAAAAAGTGCAAAAGCTCCACAGGAGGGCAGCGATGTTCGTACATCCTATATAAGTGAGGCTTTAGCCACACTTTCCTACGCTGTATAACATAGGAAGAATCAATGTATGTGATGAAAGAGATACACGAGAGAATTTGCGGTAACCACTCAAGAGGAATGGCTCTGGCACAGAAGGCACTGAACCAAGGGTATTATTGGCCGACCATGAAGAAAGATTTCCATAACTACGTGAAGAAGTGCGACAAATGCTAGAAATTCTCTACTATACCGACATTCCCAGCTCAGAACCTTACCCTGGACACTAGTCCTTGGCCCTTTGCCAAGTGGGGGATCGACTTTATTGGTCTCCTCCTAACCGGAAGGGGTGGGGTCAAATTCGTGGTTGTAGCGGTGGACTATTTCACTAAGTGGTGAGAAGCTGAGCCTCTGGCCAAGATCACAGAAAAAATACATGGAAGTTCGTGTGGAAGAATATTATATGTCGCTTCGGGATCTCCCACTCTTTTGTTTTTGACAATGGCACACAGTTCGTTGGGAAGAAGTTCAACTCGAACTGCGAGGACCTGGGTATTCAGAGAGATTTCTCCACCCCTACTATCCATACTCTAATGGCCAGGTGGAAGCTGTGAACAAGATCATCAAGCATACCCTTAAAAGGAGGCTAGAATCCGTCAAAGGAGGATGGGCTGAAGAATTGCCCGAGACTCTATGGTCTTATCGAACCATTTCTCAGACAGCGACCGGCGAAATCCCTTTTTCCATGGCGTACGGGGTGGAGGCAATGATTCTCGTCGAATTAGAGGTACCCTCTTCTAGGCACTTACACTTCGACGAAGCAATCAATGATGATTTATGTAGGGCGAACCTGGACTTGCAAGATGAAAGACATGCAGACTCGCAACTTCGTCTCGCGGTCTATCAAAGAAAAATGGCTAGACACTACAACTCCAAAGTCAAGGGTAGGAGTTTTTACATCAATGACTTCGTCCTGAAGAAAGTGTTCCAAGCTAATAGAGAGGCGAGAGCCAGAACCCTTGGGCCCACCTGGGAAGGACCTTACAAGATCATCGAAGAAGTCCGGCCTAAACCTAAATATTAGAAGATTTAGAAGGATGAGAGACAAGACATCCCTGAAATATCGCCCATCTGCGACCGTATTATCAATAGTTTTTTATGTTACACTTCTCAGTTTTCCAGCATTATTTCCGGCATCTCTAGACACCGTGTTCTTTTAATAAAGTTCATTGTTTTCTGAACCAAAAGTGTTCTCTATCCTGCTATACTAAGAAGAGAAAATTCAACAGTGAAAGAGTATGGTTCACAGCCAACTTTATCAACTCGCTGGATAAACATTCAACGCGTATTTAAACAAGTAAAGGAAATTTAGTAGCGATGGAGTGTGGTTCACGGCCAACTCTATCAACTCGTTGGATAAACATTCAACGCGTATTTCAACAAGTAAAGAAAATTCAACAGCGAGAGAGTGTGGTCCGCGGCCAACTCTGTCAACTCGTTGGATAAACATTCAACGCGTATTTAAACAAGTAAAAGAAATTCAGCAGCGATGGAGTGTGGTTCGCGGCCAACTCTGTCAACTCGTTGGATAAAAATATTCAACGCGTATTTAAACAAGTATAGAAAATTCAACAGCGAGGGAGTGTAGTTCGTGGCCAACTCTATCAACTCGCTGGATAAACATTCAACACGTATTTAAACAAGTAATGGAAATTCAGCAGCGAGGGAGTGTGGCTCGCGGCAAACTCGCGGCAAACTTTGTCAACTCGCTGGATAAACATTCAACGCGTATTTAAACAAGTAAAGGAAATTCAGCAGTGAAAGAGTGTGGTTCGCGGCCAACTCTGTCAACTCGCTGGATAAACATTCAACGCGTATTCAAACGAATAAAGATAATGTGTTTTCATTAGCCTACGTTGCCGAATAAAGCAATCTAAATAAAAATGTCTCTCACCAAAAGCTCTACATTTATAAATCAGAAAACAACACTGGTAAGAACAGACAGGACCCTTACGTCTCACTCGAACTCTTAGGATCCGCATATCTGGGACCCCTAGTTTTGCTAATAGACCCTGGGCCTTCGACAACGTCTCGATCAACTCTTTATCTTTGGCATGGATCATGTTCTGGCAAGACCTCAGCTATGATTCAGCCTTCTTCTGAGCCTGAACACAGGCCCTCTAGATCATTTTAGCTTTGGTAATGTCATATATGGCACGTGCCCTCGCGTCTTTAGAGAATGAGAGCTGTTCGTGAAGGTCTTTATTTTCTGAACGCAACGCGTCGACATCTTCATCTCTCCCAACAGTGGAGCACAATTCGTCAACCTTCATCGCCAGGAACTTCGAAATAACGCATCTACATTAGCTGTCCTTCGCCAGCCACCGAAGCTGCCTCGTCTAGATATCACAAGCCATCCACTCAAACAAGGCAACAAATATGGAAATTCTGGTACAATCTCATTTTATTCATCATAATTCGAAGTACAAGGCAAAAACAAACAAGTACGATTATTATCCTACTACCCCGCCACCTCTTTGGATTAGGAACATATTGGGATCTAGGATATGCTGAATCTATATATTGGTCTTTGTCACCCCAAGCCCCGTCAGGAGGCGGAAGTCTGATTTCACCATGGTCGGGAGTCTCCTAAAATCAATACAAGTTGATTTGGTGACTAATTAGGCCATACTGCTCAAAAAATGCCGTTGACACCTTTTGAAAGATGGCTTCCAGCCCCATCATATAAATCAAGGACGCACCATTTGGGGCATGGTCAGGCTAAGGCTACTAGGCCCAACCCTCATATATGTTTGGTTATCTGAACGTTGATTAGCTGGGCATTTGATCCTCTGAACATTGACTCTCCAATTGTTAGGTCTTCTGGATGTCGTTTCTTCATTCGTACTTTCATAGCACGTTTGATATGAAAGGTATGGTCACACGAATCAAGAAAAATTATAGTCATGGGGGGCTAACTCACGTGATTTACCAGAGTTACACATGCGTAAGAAACATGATCAAAGTCCCTTGGTGTTTTTATAGAAGCTGCATGGGAACTTGACACAGGGCAATAAATGAGACAGTTAATGTACAACTGTCTAAGGGGCATTTGGAACGCCACAAGATTGTGTTGCCTTCCCACTTACTGGGACATTAAAGACGCTAACTCTTCATATTTTACAAAGGAGTCAGCACCACTAATGTCCAAGAGAATGATTCTCCAATTTCAGGAGCCACTTCCCATGCTTGGTAGGCACAATCGTTCATAAAGCTATCACCCAGATTTTCACATAAAGATGATACGCTAAGAAAATAAATTTGATAGTTAATGCTGGAACATACACAAAAGAAAGAAACAAAGTTTTAAGTTTAGATGCCCCGCCGCTTCTCTATGGGTCGGCACAATGCAGGCCTTCCTCCACAACAGGTGGAATGATTTGATCCTCAGCTCCACCTGGAACAGTGTCGGGTGCCGGAGCCTAGGTAGGAGCATGTCAAAGGAAAGAGATATCCCACTCAGAATGGGTTTCCGCGATCTGCTCCACCAGCTGCTCGCCACCTATGGTCATCAAGCCATGCGCAAGGTCCTGATACTCGGGCGTATCCACAAACGCATCCTGATATGCCTCCACTGCCCTGGCTTCGACATCCACACGCTCGGCCCTGACCCTCTCCACCTCCTGCCTAGCCGTGGTCAGCAGCTTATCCTTTTCTGCTGCGACGATCTCTAGGCTGCTGTTGGCGGTGGCTAGCGCAGTCTCAACTACGAGGGTCCGGTCTTCGGCCAACCTCTGAGCCTCATCGGCATGATTTTGAGAAGCCTCAGCAGCCCTCTTCTGATCTCAAGCCTATTTCAAATTCTCTTTGGCAGCCTTCAGCTCGATTTCATACTTGTCCATCGTATCAGCCTTCTTCGTCACAACCAAGTCCAGCTTGAACTGGAGAGCCCTCTTCTCGGACTCCAGCTATGCCTTCTTAAGACTCATGGCCTTCAGGTCTTCAGATAGCTTCCTGGACTTGGCCTCTCCTTCGCTGCACTGACCATCAAAACTTTCCACGGTGCTGAATAACTCTTTGGTCATAACCAATCCCCGTATCAATTTCATTTCTGCCATTTGCAATCGCTCGCGTATTGTAGCTTCCTCAGCCATTTTTTCCTATTTTTGGATCCACTATTTGTATTCGCTCGCCGCCATTATCGCGAGATGGGCAGAGAGCAGTTCCATCATGGAAGTTCCTAATTTCCTAGCGCTGGGAAATGCGGACACGGCTCCCCTGACAAGTCGATGAGCCAGAATTTCCTACTTCCTCAGCCCCTCCACCAGGGTACAACGAAGACTGGTGCCTTCCATCAACCAGCCTCGTCTTGCGGGCATTTCTCATAAACCCTCTTGCGGTCATGGGAGCCTTTCTCTTCTGGACGGCCGCCTCACCCGTGTCCTCTGCAATTCTCTTTCCCTAGGCCTTGGGGAAAGCAGAATCGGGTGGAGGATGGAAGGACGAAGGCGGGGGCAGAGGAGGAACAGTTTGGCCAGGAACTGGAACATGAGAGGCCGGAGAATGGACTGTCCTTAACAGCATAGTATCCTGGACCTCTTGCGACGGATAAGACACTTCCCACGGAGGAGCCTGTGCCAAGGAACCCTCTCCACTGGCGGGACGGGCAAGACAAAGCGCAGGAATACCCTTAAACCAAACACCAAGATACAACTCATTAAGGCAGCTTTTCATAATGAAACCAATATATTGCAACGTACGAGACTCACCCATCAGTCTATAGCAGATCAATAAATTGTCGTCTTTCAACAAGTTGCTGAGACTCCTGAAGTCGCTGTCAAGCGCTCGCACCTTATTCCACTTCGACCTGAACTCTCTTTGGTCCCTCTTCAGGTTCGGGATAGGTGGCTTCCCGCAGTCTAAAAAGTAAGCAAGACATTAAGTTAGGAATTATGATCAAAATCTGCACAAAGACAGCAGTATGTACCAAGTTCTCCAAATTGACGGGGAATAGACACGTGGAGAAGGGGGTCCTCCAGCATAAACTCGCAGTCTCCTCCTATGAAGATGAATCTCTCCTTCTAGTTATGCACTTTGTTGGGACTGTCGGTGGCCGTCTCCTATTTCTGGCTTGGCCGATAAGAGATAATGTACCAACCCGCATACTGGCAAGGTCGGTATACAAATTCAAACTCCCTCGGAGTTAAATTTCCTCCAGCCTCAGCAATACCCCACAATAGGTATGAGGCCACCATTTTTCCCTAGCCATTCAGTGTTATCTGGCAAGGGGCTAGATGCCAATCCCTTAAGACCTCGCGGAATAAATGATGAATGGGTAGGCGAAGGCCTTGCTGCATTGCGGGTTCGTAAATCACGACGAATCCTTCAAGTGGAAGATTGGCACGCTCCTTGAGACCAAGAGCCCTGAGAATCACAAACGCGAGAATATCATAGGATAACCTTATGTCTTCCAGCTCCGCTTCAGTGATCCTCGAACAAGCCATGGACACTTTGGTGGCCGACCATTTAAGCTCTTCGTCGAGCGCCTTGGCTGCTGGGGCATCCCTCTTACCGAGCGATCCTCTCATCTCGGGTACCCCGGAGTCAAGCCGCCCCTTTCCTGCGGTCTCTTTCGACGATCCAGTTGGGCAAGCTCCCATTCTGCTTGTGATCATGGTAGACAGTTGTGCGACTCAAGGCGCTTGGTTCATTTCACCACCACCATCGGCCGATGGAGATGATGAAGATGATGATAATGACTCACCCTAAATACTAGGGTTTGTCCGAGCATTCGACTGATTCTACGAGTCATTGTGTCCATACGACATTACAACCCTTCTCAATTCTAGAAGAAGATACTTCTACTATCGTCGAAGATATTTTAATCTCCAAATTATGAACTCAAGAGATAATTACGAAAGTAGACTATGAAACAAATCACAGCAACTCTCGCCGCGCTTACCTCGAAACTACAATCAGAACAATGCACACACTTTGAAGTTTCTTGATTATCGGAGAACCATTCCACAACACTCACAACAGGCGCAGAAGCAAGAAGAAGTCATAAATGAAGGAGGGCGCCAAGCTTTATAGATTGAGGCATTTTAATCTCCACCATCCAAATCCCAAGCGTTACACCCAAACCATTGATCAGTGGATTCGTGTTCAAAATAGGGCAATAGGCGGAAAACAGAACCCTAAGCATTTATTGAAACAAGCACACACGCGCCTCACACGCGCTCCCATTGTCTCGTCACGTGCCATTAGCATTAAATGCATACACACTCTCACTCATGATTGCCTGGCCACCGGATGGACAACCTTGATTGACAGAATCAAACCAACTACGAACACGTCACCAAATGTCTAATAACTTGAAGCCCTCACCCGTCATAAATGTTCGACTTCGGACTTGGAGGACTATACTGGGTAAGTTCAATCTATACTAGATAAGTAATCCAGCGCACGAAGACCACACTTTGCGGAATCCACTGAACTCGCCTTCGGCAAATTTTTGTCCAAAATTTCTTTTTTTTTCTTCTCATACTTCCAAAGTCCCACGCCTACTATAAAATAATAGGCTTGGACTTGGGGGATTATTGTTACCACCGGATTTTAGTAGGGCCTCTATGTCAGCAAAGGCCCAATGAAGATCCCATATAGGCCCAATTCAGGCTTTACTAAAGCCTTATAGGCCCAGCAAGGATCTCTCAGAGTCATAAAAGTCTCATAGAACCAGCTAGGGCCTCGAGGGCCCAATAAGGGCATTGTAAAATCTCAGAAGGCCTTGTAAGCCCATTGGGCATCGTAACATCCCTGGATCAGGGTATTGTGAAGCCTATGAACGTCCTCAACACTCACGGCTGACCCATAGCACTTCGCTGGGCTTCGTATCTATTGTAACTAATGGACAGCATGGTATTTTTGAATGACCAGAGAGATAATTTTGGCAGATTGCATTAAATTGGCACACGAATCCTCACAAGGAAACCAAATCACTATCTCCTAAAGATTAGGCAACGTGATAAATTCAAATAAGGACGATAATCTAGGAGATTGCCCTAACAATCAATCATCCCTATCCCATAAGGAATGAGGATCCGATTAGATATCTAATTGATTGTTTTTCAAATCAATTAGAACTCTTGTGCTATAAATACAACGTCTCTGGTTATTCTAAGATATGCTCTTTTTGCACTTAAATTTTACTATAAACTCTGTTCAAATCTCTGCCTACTTGTCCCTCCACACCTAATTACTTTCGCCCCCCGTGCATTATTCTTGATACCAACAGTTGACTTGATTGTCGGAGTACCAACGATCGTCGGACTCTTTTTCTTTGGAGATCTTGGTGTCTAACGATTGTCCGAGTGTGCAGGTAACATACAAGTTGGCAGAAGAGTGACTGGAGATCTGTTGACACATGGACGATGCAGGTTCTGATGTCAACAATAATATACAGTAATGCAATCTTTATAACTTTCACAAGATTCAAGCATGAGATACGTTGAATTTCATCTATGGCCAATATCAGTACAAATTTTTTTGATTGTAGCTCATTTTCAACACATAGAGCAGCAAAAACTTATTTTTTTGCTTGTGAGACTATAATATAATTAATACCATATCTATTTTTTTCTAATTGTTCTTGTATAAATTTTAATCTGTCTTGCACAATTAAATTAAACACATGACATACACAATGAATGTGAAATAAAATACTATCAAATTCTAGACTAAAATGTTGAATTAATTTCTCAATTACTATATTGTTGGGGCCTATATTATCAAATGTAAAACTACAAATCTTAGAATCACATTTAAACTCATGTAACATACTCAATAAAACATGATAAATATTAACTCCATTATGAGGACAGTCAATTTATCTGAACGCTATTACTTTTTTATGCATTATCCAATTACTATCAATATAGTTTACAGTTGCAGCCACGTATCCTTTTTTGTTATTACATGTCCATAAGTTTGATATAAATGATAAAACACCGTTATAATAATTAATATCATTTATAATATCTTCTTTCTTTTTATTATACAAAATAACAGTGTCTTTACGAATAGTATTTCTAGAAACATTAACATACC